>CM055641.1:32098217-32730940 GCA_029378325.1 Elaeagnus macrophylla
GATTTGGTTACAGTCTGTTCTATCTGACTTGGAAGTAAAGTGTGATGCTATTCCTTTGGTTTTTTGTGATAACATAAGCACTCAACATCTTGTAAAGAATCCAATCTTACATGCACGTACAAAGCATGTTGAGATTGATTTTCATTTTGTAAGGGATTTGGTCATGGACAACAAACTTGAAGTTAAGTATGTCTCTTCTCACGATCAAATTACAGATGTTTTTACAAAAGTAATGCCTACAAGCAGATTCAATGAGCTAAGGAGTAAACTGTTGGTCATGGATAGACCACATTTTAAGGGGGAGTAAAAAGACAATATTTGTATGTAGAGTATTCTGTTATTTTATACATGCATATTCTTTAGTTTGTTAGAATATTAATCATTAGATTGGACATTTGTATTATTTCCATTGGTCTGTACATACATTATATATTACAGTGCTTTAACTGAATGTATTGATTCGGGCTATTACTTCATTTGCAGTTTCTGAGCAATTCTATCCTTCTCTCATTTTCGTGTATCGTTATCTTTCATCTGATTTAACATGTTTACTTTACAAATGGGTGGAATATGATTTCTGTTTATTTCGATTCCCAAAAAGGTTAATAAAGAACATCAAAAGTAATGAACCCAATTATTCGATGGAAAATTACCAAAAATAGCACCCCTAAAAATTATAATAACAAAACTAGCATCCTCTTGTGTTCAATTAGAATTGAACGTTTAATATTGAACGTTCAATATTCAATTTGAACGTAAAATATTGAACGTTCAATATTAAATAGGTCTAATTATCGTCATTCAATTCTAATTGAACGGATAATATTGAACGTTCAATATTGAACGAGTCCAAATTATCGTCGTTCAATTTTAATTGAACACAGGGGTGCTAGTTTTGTTATTATAATTTTTGGGGGTGTTAGTTTTGTTATTTTCCCTTATTCGATTCATCCTCAATTAAATTTCATTTAATTTTCATTCCTGATTAATAAATGCATTTTAAAACCTTAATAATTGTTAATTATAGAAAGAATAAAAGGAAAAACAAGTTAATTTACCTATTTTTACTTTTCTTATTTAAAGATGATTTACATATGTATAAAAAATATATAAATGAGTTGTACATATTAAAATAAAATTGGAAAATTACCAAAAATAGCACCCCCTAAAAATTATAATAACAAAACTAGCACCCCTGTGTTCAATTAAAATTGAACGTTTAATATTGAACGTTCAATATTCAATTTGAACGTAAAATATTGAACGTTCAATATTAAATAGGTCTAATTATCGTCATTCAATTCTAATTGAACGGATAATATTGAACGTTCAATATTGAACGAGTCCAAATTATCGTCGTTCAATTTTAATTGAACACAGGGGTGCTAGTTTTGTTATTATAATTTTTAGGGGGTGTTAGTTTTGTTATTTTCCCAATAAAATTAGTAAAAAAGATTATGTTAGATTATTTTAAAAAATAATCATTTTTTAACTGGTTGTCTAGTATATATTAAACGAATGTAGTTAAATTAATCAGTGTTACATGACTATTTTCCTTTTAATTAAAATTACTTATAAACTCTCGTATTTATGGATCAAGTGTTCAAGCTCTTCCACTCCTCTCTCATAAGATGAAATATAGAAATAATAAAATAAAAGAAATTAAAAAAGTGTAAAGACACTTTAATTCACTGAATTTTTTCTAGTAATTGAAGTACATTAGGTTGGTAAAAGTGACCCTAGAAGTTGGTTCAGTACGTAGTTTAACCAATGTTGACTCTCGAAATACATCTTTGATGGCAGAAACATCAATTCGTTCAATGGTATTCGATTTGCTTACATGCAATTCTCCAAATAACCGAATAGTAGAAACGATGGTGACAAGGGTTTTCACCATCCTTGTTTTAGTATTACAGTATTTGTTTACACAAACTCCTCATTTTAATTAGTATTATAGCATTAGTTTGTAAAATTCCATATTATGTTATTTTTTGAACTTTTTAACACTCAAAATAAAGTGTAATAAATTTATTTATTGTTGTCTTATTATGTAAATGTTGTTAAATAGGTGTAACCTGATTAACAAATGTTATTTCTTTAGCTTTGTTAATTGTAACCGATGAATGTATAAAAATATAATTAATCCTTCTTCTAACAGCTTAAATGTTTGGAAGAATTAGTAACAATAACTTCTAATAGATACTACTTAAATGATATTACTTTTTTATTTTTTTTTTAAATTACGTTTTTATATAATAATAGGTTCAAATTACTTTTATTAATGATTTCAAGAAACATATATTATTACAATACAAGACATACATTTGGTATAATTGATATACTATTCCACTCTCTGTTGATCCACATCGAATTCCCGTCGATCTTTAGCTCCACTACGTACATTGCTTTGGTTTTAGGTATTTTAATTTGGTGGTGATCTTGGAGGTCGGCCAGTAGTGCACAATAAGATGCACACATTTATACAGTGATTGAAATACATATCAGGCTTCACACACCCATATCTTTCGTAACAATCGTTTGAACATTCGTAATAGCATTCCCAACTGAAATATTTTTTAACAACATAATTTCTTGGTAGTATTGATGGTAAAGATAGATTATGCTGAGTAGAAAGGGAGATGGTGGGTGCCAAAGTGGCAGGATGAAGATCACGGTGGCGGCCGTCCGCTTTATTAGTTGCCGGAATTCCTGCAATTACAACGATATGGATCAATATTGTCATAATTCTAAACTGTCGACCAACATTAAGTACAACCCTATTTTCCATTCCCATTGCTTGCATGGCCTTAACGTGAAGATACGCGAAAGTTAAGATTTATTTGCACAAAACACATATTCTGATCTATAGTTAAAACTTAATACGAATTTAATTAAAGAAAAAATTATTAAATTAATTAATTAACAAACAGTAACGACTCCTGCCTCACCATTGAGCCTTTTGTTTAATTAATTAAATTTCTTCTTTAAAGATATTGAACTAAATAAAAGTTCGACTACGTATACATTTTGATTAAGGTGTCAGAAAGCTTGTATTTCTTTTCTTTCCAATTTGTACATATAATAGAATTCTAATATATGTTGCACATGAGTCACCTTTTTGACATATTATATGTCTTATTTTATGTACGTAGTTAAAAAATTATAACTGATCTTTTCATTTGTGTTAATATTTTTTCATATTATTTCTGTACTTAAATTACATGATATGCAAAATGCGACCTTTGATAAAAGAATTTCTCTCCTTTTTCAAAGGCAGAGTAAATATTATTAATTATTAATATAAAAAAATATAGTGTAAAAAGAAGAATGTAAGAATTGTTTGAATATTTCACTTGATTCAATTGCTTTGTATAGATTACATGAATTTATAATAAAAATAAAAAAACGACAAAAAATGATAATAATTAAATACTATGATTTTTACCATATTGGAAATAATCTCTACCATATTAATATTTTATTTACTTTCCTATTTCAAAATGAATCTCAACACTCCCTCTCAAGTTGGTGTATAGATATCACACACGCCCAACTTGTCTAAAAACTTTGAGAGCACCCGATTGGACACTCATTTGGTAAGGATATCAGCTAACTGATCCTCTGACCGAATCTTTGATAGTTCCACAGCCTTTTCATCTAGTTTTTCCTTAATGAAAAACCTATCTATCTCGACATGTTTTGTACGGTCATGTTGAACTGGATTATGAGCTATATCACATGCTGCTTTGTTGTCACAATACAACTGAATTGGTTATTTTGAAGATTAGCCTAGATCATGTAAAAGAAATTTTAACCACAATGCTTCACAAATTCCTAAGGCCATTCCTCTGTACTCAGCTTTTGCACTAGATCGTGCAACAACATATTGTTTCTTGCTTCTACATGTAACTAAGTTCCCATCTACAAAAGTAAAGTATCCTGAAGTTGACCGCCTATCATCAACTACTCCAGCCCAATCAGCATCGATATACACTTAGATGTTTTCCTTATCTGTGCTTTTAGAAAATAGAATTCCCTTTCCTGGAGCAGATTTTAGATACCTCAAAATGCACATGATTGCATTCATATGTACTCACCAGGATTATGTATAAACTGGCTAATGATACTTAGAGCATAGGCAAGATCTGGTCTTGTGTGAGCTAAGTACATCAACTTTCCAAAAAGTCTTTGGTATCTCTCCCTGTCCATTGGTACCTGATTTGTCTTAATACATAACTTTAGACCATCTTCCACTAGAGAGTCAGCTGGTTGGCAAGTTGACATACCAGTTTCATGTAGTAAAACTAAGGCATACTTTCTCTGAGATAGAAAGATTTCTTTACTTGATCGAGATATTTCAATTCCCAGAAAGTATTTTAAAAGGCCTAAGTCTTTCATTTCAAATTTCGTAGACAAGTATTCTTGCAAAGCTCTCATTTCTTCTAGATCGTTACCTGTGACGATCATGTCATTCATATATACAATGAGTGCAGTAATTTTCCCATGTTGCATCTTTAAAAATAATGTGTGATCTGAATTGCTTTGTCTGTAATCAAAGGTTGTCATGGATTTGGTAAATCATCCAAACCAAGCTCTAGGGAACTATTTTAATCCATATAGTGATTTTTTCAACCTGCACACTTTTTGATTTTGTCTTTCTATTACCATACACCCTGGTGGGAGATCCATATAGACCTCTTCAAATAGTTCACCATGTAAGAATGCATTCTTCATATAAACTGCTATAAAGGTCAATCAAAATTTGCATCTAAGGATAACAAGACTTGGACTGTGTTGATTTTGGCTACTAGTGCAAATGTTTCAGTGTAGTCAATTCCATAAGTCTGAGTATATCCTTTTGCCACCAATCTTGCCTTAAATCGTTCGATCGTTTCATCAGCTTTGTATTTCACAGTAAAGATCCATCGACACTCAACTGACTTTTTTTCTGTGAGTCGGTTGACGAGCTCTCAAGTTTGGTTCTTCTGCAAGAAGGCCATCTCTTCATTCATTGCAGCTTTCTATCTTGGATCATTTAATGCTTCATGCACACTGTTAGATATAGATACAGTAGATAATTGATTAACAAATGACTGATTTGATTTTGACAAATGATGTGTAGACATATAATGGTTCATAGGATATCTTACTTTCCTAGACAATTGAGGTTCATATGTAGGTTTTGGAATACCTCTAATGAGATGTTGTGGTAACTGTCTCCTAGATGACTCAGGCATTGTACAAAGAATATTCTCAGACAATAATTGGTTTGGTGTATCAATTGTGAAAGACTGAGGTTCGATTTTAGAAGTTTCTTGGCTTTCAGAAGTTTCCTGGCTTTCTAGGTGTTCATTCCCACATAGATCAAAGTTTTGATTACTAGATTCCATCTCATTCACTTCTATGTTTATTATGTCGTTGTGTAGGGTATGACCATTCACATCGAAGTTTTGACCATTTGGATTCAAATCACCTACATTTGGATCAGATACGTCTACCACACTTCCTCAAAGTTGTATACAAGAGTCTGAATTTCATCAAGAGACTCCCCCTGAAAGTCAGACTTAGAGAAATACATAGTATCTTCATGAAAGACAACATCAATAGTGATAAACATGCATTTAGTAGGGGGATGATAACATATGTATCCTTTTTGATGAATTACATATCCGACAAAGATACACTTCAAAGCTCGAGGCAGTAACTTACTACATTGTTGTTTGGAAAGATGAACATAGGCAACACATCCAAAGACATGAGGGGGTAAGTTTGAGACTGTTAGAGCAACTACAGCTTCTATAAGTGTTTGGAAGGGTGTTTTGAAGTTGGTAGAACTCGATGGAACACAATTGATGAGATAGGCAGCAGAGAGAAGAAGCTTCACCCCAGTAGCATAAGGGCATGTGATCGAGTAAGGAAGCACAAACAACTTCCAATAAATGTCTATTCTTGCGTTCGATCACACCATTCTGTAGAGGTGTATTCGAACAAGTAGTTTGATGAATTGAGCCATGACAGTCCAAAAATTGTCGAAGTTCAGAACTATGATATTCCCCACCATTATCACTTTGTAACACTTGTATGCGAGCATTGTACTGCGTACAAGAGTGTTATAAAACTTCTAAAACAACAACATAACCTTTGATTTGGATTTCATTAAGCATAACCAAGTCATTCGAGTACAATCATCTATAAAAGTAACAAACTAATGTGACCCCCCAATGTGAAAACTTTAGATGGTCCCCAATTATCAGAGTGAATGACCATACAAAGAACTGGACTTTTGTGTAAAATTAAAAGAAATGAAGTACGATGACTTTCTGCAAGTTCATACACATCACATTTGAAAATAAAAATATCCAAATTTGTAAATAAGCTGAAAAATAACCTTTTTAAATAACAAAATGAGGCATGTCCCAAACGACGATGCCAAAGCCAAATCTCAGTGATCTTCTTTGGTGAACCAGTGCTGCCTACTTCCATACCCAAATTTGTATCCCCATTTACTAAACCAAAGATGCCCATATGCAAAACCAATAAGCAAATGGAGATCAATTGATCATTTCTTAGAAGTATCTTCAACAACCATCATTTTTCTTGCCTTAAGATTAGTGCAAATTTGATCCCAAAAACCCATGGCCTTTCTACCACAAAAATAATTAAAACCTCCCTCAATCCCATTAACGAAAAGCAAGTGACCAAATCCATTGCAATGAATTAACCAATGCAACAAATGAATCTTAAGATCAAACACATCGTCACCTAATGGCCTATTCTATACATCATCCAAGTGGATTACAATATGATACTTTTTCATGAAAATAAAATGGCTTCTCTAATAGAAGCATCGACATTGATCATAATAAAATTTGGGAGACTTCAATGCTATAGAGAGAAAACATAAGATTTGAATTCTCATGCACTAGCAAAGTGCAACAAATGGCCATCCCTGTACATTATACTCACTAAGTTAAACATAGTTTTGAAGAAAGATTCTAACATTCTATTTATCACAAAAATCTCATAACCTACTCCAATCAAGAAAGATAGATTTTGAGCCAAATCATCAATCAAACGCAAATTAGGATTTTTGGAAAAAAAATTCAAGTAAACATATCCTGAAGAACCATACCAGGAAATTCACTAGATATAGCACCTAGAGAGACAACACTAGGGAGATTATAAGGAGTAGCTTCTTGACAAACTACACCAAAAAATCACACAGAGTAAAAGAACCTTGAGGGGAAAATAAAGGGATTAATGGTAGAATCTCTATAAATCTGCCCATTTAAGCTTTCATTACCTATCGTAGAACCACCAATATGTTGATTTTTGCTTGCTAGACTATCAACTGGTGTGATAGGAAACTGAAAAAGCAACACATCACGTTAATTGCTTTTGGAAGCCATAGACACAGATGCTCAAGATCTTAATGCTATGATATCATACGTACAAGAATTCTTAGAAACTCTAAAGAATCAAAGAATATTGAATACAATACTTGTATTATTCAAGAAGATGAAAATGTTATTATACAACTTCATATCTAAGTAGTTGATTACTATTACTATATATAGACTTAGCTAATCAATCACATGATAACCAACTCAAGCCTTTAAACTAGCTAAGAACTAACTACATATGCCTCAATATAGTCTCATAAAGAGGTATTTTATTTGTTACCAATAAAATCCAAAAGGATATAGGTTTTACATTACAAACCAAGGTTCAATTATTGTCAGAAACTAGTAATGTTAAATTCATAGAATCAATGGTGATATTAGTGGGAGAAGAAAGTTTTATATGGACCTAGGCTCACCATTTCAACTAGGCTGATTTGGAGAACCAGTCCATTTAGTTGTTTACATGTGTCAAAATAGCACATATCATAATAAAAATTACAATAGAGACATTACTCTCTCTCTTCTTTATGGATTGTCTCCCTAGCTATCATATATTTATTCTCAAGCTTTCATCCTTTTTTTTCTTTTACTCTATCTTTTTTTTATAAAGTAAAAATTGTATCTCTATTTCTCTCTAGGTTTCTCATATTTCTCTTTATATATACTTATTGGATGTTAGCAAAAACCTCTGTTAATCACCATGGCTTAGGAAGAAGAAGAAAATTAGAGAGTGACAAAATCACATCCAAGTATCCATGCCTACCTACTACTGGAAGAATTTCAATCAAACTCACTTTTTGATACAATATTATTGTTGCTCTACAAAGAATGTTGGAGGAATTGTCCCACATTGATAAAAGATAATACTATGAAAGAGTTTATAAGAAAGATGATAATCTCTTACTTCATTGGGTTAACCTTTTGAGATTAGAGTTCCCATCATTCTTATAAATTTTCACATGATATCAAAGCTTAAGTCGATCAACAGGCCAAATACTTTGGGCTTCGCCTCGAAAAAAATTGAATGGGCCTTGTGAAAGGAAAAAAAAACAAGTGAACCAAGTAGAATATAATGTAATAAATAGGTTAAAAATACAAAGTGATGGTCTTTGCAAGAGATAAACACCCACACTTTAAGGGGGGATGTTGGAGGAATTGTCCCACATTGATAAAAGATAATACTATGAAATAGTTTATAAGAAAGATGATTATCTCTTACTCATTGAGGTTAACCTTTTGAGATTAGAGTGCTCATCATTCTTATAAACTTTCCACAAAGAACCTCTCTCAAGTCAAACAATTTTTTGAAAATTTTGTGGCCTATGAACTATATTAATCTTGTTATCTTTAATAACAACAATCAATTTCATTTTATCTCCCAAAAAAAAAAAATTTAACAATAATCAACAATTGGTCTACAACTATATTTTTCTTGCAAAATTTCTTCCTAGCACAAAATAGTGGTACGAAAAAGGTGAAATGGTGAATGAAAAACCAATTGAAAGGAGATCCAAGTAAGAGAAAATGAAATAGCAAAGGCATGAATTTTACGAAAGAAGCATTTATGAAGGTTGAGAATGGATTAAAAGCCTACTATTAGCGTTAGAAGTTAACATATCAACCTATTTTAAACTCTTCTCATTCCAATATGTGCTATTTTTAACACGTTAACAATTGAAATGACATGTTTTTAGAGATCATAGTTAAGATTTTGAATTTTTCAAAACCATCAAAATAAAGTCGGCTTATTAAATAACTTAATAACCAACCTACTTCCACTCTTAGTTATTAGGGTATTATTTTTATTATTATAAATTTTATGTGTGTTATTTTTAATAATTAAAAAAAAAAAAAAGAATTATTCACCAGATTAGGTCAAAATTTGGTTTTTTTGGGTACTGCAGGCTTTAATTAATTGATAGTTACTTAATGTATGTCTAATCAGAAAGGGTAAAAAAACATAAAATATTGCCAAATAAACACATTTGGTCCATATATAGAGAATGAAATACACACATAGCATGACCTTAACCCAAAAAAGGGGAAAAAGTAGAAAGAAAAAAGTAAATAAATAAATAAATAAAGACATATATTTATTATCTTTTTCCCTTCTCACTCTTAGGTGGAGCTGGAGGTAGCTCTGGGGATTCAAAAGAGCACAGCACTTCACACACATTAAGACAATGAATCAGAAATATCCTGGGTTCACATCTTAATTCCGTTACGCATTCTGCACAACAATTCTTGTCACACTCATGATCAACGTAAAGTTTGTCAAGATTTGATGAACTTGTTGTTGTGGAAGACAAAGTAGAAATAAGTGGAGGAGGAATATATGCAGAGGCTAAGAGTGGAATAATATTATTTTGCATACAAAGTATAATAAATATATTCCAAATAATGTCAAGTGCTTTCAGCACATTAATCCTACGTGTATTCATAGCTTGGCCTCCTCTTCTAATCTACAAAACTCAACTTCATTCAACTTAATAATTAGAGGAGAGACTCAGAGACAGGGACAGAGAGACACACACACACTATATATATATATATATATATATAAAAGGGTAAGAACACAAAATTTTTTATTTATTTTTACACTCATGGATATTAATTAGATTATAAGAATTGGTAAAATTATTTTAAAAAAATGAAAAATTATTTAATTTTTTTTAAAAAAATTTCATGTATTAAAATATAATCGATATAAATATAAAATTAAGTATAAATTTATATAACCATAGCATTATATATATATATATATATATATATATATAATTCATAATTCAAATTTTTACGGGATCAAACCCAAGCGCTTCGGTTTCCCGCAATAAAGTAATTGTGATTTAGAGATATAACAGAATTTAATAGTCTAGCGTTTGACCAAAGATTGGTAAAAGAAACAAATAAAGGTTGTAATGACCTTTTATCTTTTCTAATAGATGGTAATTGTTTGATTAAAACATTTATTGGGACTTGGCACTTGGCAGACAGCTGTACCACGACTTTTGAAACATAAAAATTGCCCACAGGCCGGTGCGGAGAAATTCTTTTTTTTATACTACCATAATAATAAAATAATTAATACAATAAAAAAAAAAAGATAAAAATATATAATATATTAATTTGGAAAAGAAAATATGTAAAAATATAAAAATAGGAGTTCAAAAAAAAAAATTAAGTTTATCTTCCTCATAAAATATACGTACTTTTTTTGTACTATTATTGTATAAAAAAAGATTTACAACGTGATAGAAAGAAAAAAAAAAAAAGTTCAGTACAACAATTGTACGTAGAGGTAATTCTATATGTATCCACTAGGTTGCAGACTCACGTATGAATTTTATCTAAAGGAAATAGATTCATAGGACTAGTACCCTCAACTTGCAATATAATTTTATTGACATTTCCATTCTACCTATTAGGTATTTATCATTCCTAATTTATTCTCTCTCATTCATCCGTCCACCATCCTATCATCTTCACTCTCACTCTCTTCAACTTATGACAACCATGGAGAACACAAAAGGAGTTCTTTGTTTAGAGAGTCATATATTTCTTTGATGAGTACCAATTGCGGAGAGATTCATAGAGGATGCAAAAAGGTACTATGTGTTCAAGTCGGTTTCAACGAGTGAGGTTACCAGTTAATCAAAATTTGAATAGTTGGGCATGTGTACAATTCGGCTCAAGCAAATGGAGTCACTAATTGATCAAAATTTGGTTAGTTGGACAATTCTCTAATTCAATTGAACATTTATCCAAACTTGCTCTTGCAAACTTCCTAACTAATCAAAATTCGGTCATTTGGACAGCTGTCCAATTAATTAGACGTGTATCCAACTTGTCTCAGGAGAATAAGGTTACTAGCTTATTAAAATTCAGCCAATTGACAAATATTCAATCAAAATTTATCACAATTAATAAAAATTAAGAGTATTTTTACTACAATGTATAAAAAAAATTAAGTGGATGGATCTGATTTTTAATGAATATATGATCATAACAGCCTATAATCCTTTTTATCAATTGTTGTTCAAACTTGAGCCTCATGTCTACACTAATGAGACCGACGGCAATTTATACAACATTAACTTTATGAGTGAGATATGTTAGAGGAATTATCCAATTGTCCCACATTGATAAAATATGATACTATAAAAGAGTTTATAAGAAAGATGAGTACCTCTACTCATTGGGTTAACTTTTTGAGATTAGAGTACTCATGGTTCTTATAAAATTCCACATGGTATCAGAGCTTCAGTCGTCAATGGGCCAAATGCTTTGGGCTTCGCCTAAAAAAAAAAATGAATGGGCCTTGAAAAAAAAAAACAAGTGACCCAAATAGAATATAATATAGTAAATAGATTTAAAATACAAAGTGATGGGCTTTGTAAAAAACAAAAGACCTACAATTTGAATGAAAGAATTTATAAGAAAGATGAGTATAATGAGTTTATAAAAAAAAAAATGAATGGGCCTTGTGAAAGAAAAAAAAACAAGTGATCCAAATAGAATATAATGTAGTAAATAGGTTTAAAATATAAAGTGATGGGCTTTGCAAGAGACAAAAACCCACACTTTGAGGGGGGATGTTAGAGGAATTATCCAATTGTCCCACATTGATAAAATATGATACTATAAAAGAGTTTATAAGAAAGATGAGTACCTCTACTCATTGAGTTAACCTTTTAAAATTAGAATACTCATAATTCTTATAAAATTCCACAAAATACTGTGATGATAGGTTAATGGTGGGGATATATAAAATAAATTTGCAACTCCAAAGAATAACTTCTCAGAATATAATTACTCACCTGCTAAAACTCCAAACAACACCACATATTGTAAACCCCCATGTTATTTTTTCAAACTCAAAATTTATTAACACTAGGGTTTGAAAGTGTGTTCGTACAAGAGGATAGTAAGTAATGATGTGACGTAATCTCTTCTAGTAAGAGGTCAAGCCGCATTAAAGGATAAGTATCCGTATATTATATTTTAATTGGTACTACACTCAAAAATAAAGCTGCTAAATAGGTTGTATCTTATAAAAGTTAAGGATACAAATATAATTATTAATTCAATATCTACATTCATTCACAGTATTAATCTATATCTAATTTTTACATCGTCTGTAAATTAACAACTTTATTATAATATCATGTTAAATAGTTGGATATTACTCCAAAAAATTAGATTAAATGAGAAGAGTATCAAACAACATATAAACATTATAACAGCTAAGTAAATTAGCAAAGTGAACACGTACAAATGACAATACAATAAAAACAAGGGCTCACACTCTTCGGTCACATTTAAGAATCTGTACTACTGTGCGATTTAACTTCTAAAGCAGGCACATATAATGCCATTGAAGAAGAGTACTATGTTACAAATTAAGAGCTTTGATACCATCATAAACAATGGTGTGAAGAAGCAGAACCAAAGAGAGAGAGGATGAATTATGGAAGCAGAAAACAATGAATAAAGCCTCTTCTATCATTACGTACTTTGCTTTATATAGCTACTATAAGACAAAGTTACATATATATTATGCCAGCGCTCATACTTCAACATTAGTTACAATGTTTTGTGCGCCAAACTAACTTCCTTAACCACACTCCCCAACCATCTATCAGATTAGGAAAGGAGCTGTTACTAGTAGTTGTAACTTGTAACTAACCTATATAATACACATTCTTGTGGTAGTTTAGCCTTACAATTACCAGTACCGATCATAAGAAACTAGAAGAAGGTTCACTTGTATGTAATTTACATTTTGTTTTTAGGAAAAAGAAAAAAGCGGGTACAAAAACATGTCCCAGCTAAAGTTACTAACATGGATAATTAAGTAAATTTGTCCCTGCTCCAACCACTAGGTTGAGATGCTAATGTGAGTTTCCACACCAAAGAAATCCTGGGATCGAGCCTCACGTCAAACATAATTTATAATTTATTTAAATTCCTCTCAAAATGAGGTAATTTAAGTGGTGATTGACCTTAAAAATCACTACCACCATTTTCTCTAGTATTGAATTTTATCAAAAATAGATAGAATACTTAAATTTATCTAATGATACTCAAAAATCTTTAGTGGGCAACGGTACATACAAGGGCATAAGTCCCAAAAACCATAAACATAAAAAAGAAGTTCAAAATCACTAACAAAAAATCTAGCTAAATAGGTATAAATACAATTGAAAAAGGTTTTATCAAAGAAAAAAAAGAAGAGCTACCTTGATATATACTCGCAATGTAAGCCAAAAGCAAGCTGAATATGACACGGTCATGTCAATCCATACGAGTCACCCTAGGATCAAAACACATGGTACTGAAGAACTAAATTATTGCAATAGATCCAAATACCATGCAAATAGTATATATCAAATTATACTTTACACGTAAAAAAAAAAAGTGAATGAGATCGAATTAAATTAGAAATGTGCAATTATTGTTGTACATGTAAAATAAAGCCTAAGGAGTAAAATCTGAAAGAAAGAAAATAAAAGAAATACATAGGATTAGAATTACCATTTATTCATACAGAAACCCGTAAGGCTGTAACTACGTGCTATTTTTATTTTATTTTATTTCCTATTCTCCACGTTATAAGAAATATAGTTATTATGTGGATGAATTCTTAAAATCAGTGCAGAGTTCTTGGCAAACGCGAAAACATTCGAGCAATGAAGGTCCACCACATCTGTGTTTTTTGAAGCAATCGTCACTGCATTCTTTGTAGCATTTATAATTAATAGACCTGCTGTCTGGTTTGGAATTATTAACAGCAGAGACATAGGCTGAGAATATATTAATTTCAATTATAACAAAAATAATCAACACTATTATGTATTGTGTTTTCACATTTCTATTCTTGTACCCTTCCATAGCTTATCTTCTTTTCTCTTCGTCCTTAATTTCTTTTTGATTTGAATCATATATAGCTTTATTTTTTCACTTTAAATCTGATTATGACTAATTTTGTTGACATAATAATTTAATTTATTGATAAAATTAACTTTTGGCAAACCATGATGGTTCTTCTAATTGCCCCATTGACTCTTGGTATTATCTAATTTATTTTTAGTTGTTATAATATTAATATTAATAATGATGATCATAATTTTTTTTTTTTTAAGTTTTATATGATACATAGTATGATTTAACATATTACTTCAAACGAGTGAATGTGAAGTTTGATCCCATTATTATATGAACGACAATACAAATATTTTCCTATAGCACACGGAAAAAAAAAAAAAAAAAAGAAGTAAAGTTGAATAATATTACTTTTCGGCTTGACTCTAGCAAGATTTTCCACTCCATATCTACTATTAATAGTTCAACATTGTGGATCTTAGGTGTGTCTTTTGGATAGATATTACCATTCTGTCCGTTTTTCTCCTCATATGTGAGATCTAACTTTAATATCAGAATTTTTCTCACACACTACACCAGAGTAAAGTATTTTTTGGAATATTAGGATATTTTTAAAAATAGCAAGATAAGAAGTAAACAAAAACCCATTAATTAAGAACATATGGTATTTCTTATGTCATTCCTTAGAAATACATTCACAAACCATCATGGTCTTTCAAATAATTGAGATGTCTTATGGTTTAATGGGATTCATGTCCCAATTGACACCCATTCTTTGAAATTGACAAACAATATGCTAGATACATACGTACATACGTACATATATGTATGCATACATAAAAGAGATCATTAACCCTAATTTTTTACACAAATTATTACATTATTTAATCACAATCAAGAGAAAATTATTCCCTAATATCTCAACCCTTAATAACTGACGATATAAAAACATGCATGATAACTCTAATTTATTAGAGTATTATTAGCTCTTATTCATAAATACTTGCTTGTTAATTTGGGAATATCCACACATTATAATCATTTATACACTATTTGTAGATTTTGTGATTTAAATGAATTCTTTGATAATAAATTCAAAATAATTATGAAATGTGTTAAAAAGAATTATATTTTGATGTGCACTCATTATACTTTCATTGCCCTTGCAGGAAATAAAGAAAACAACAAAGAAAATGCAAAAATACAACTTTGCTGTAGCTTTGCTGCAGCATTGCTGCAGCAAACCATACCAGGAAATCAACGCCAAAACAGAGCTGATGTGGAATCAAGAATTCAAGGGCTGATTTGGACACTAAAGGAAAAGGACAATTTTGGGCTTTCATTAACTCACCTTTTGAGGGATAATATTGGAAATTAACACACCAAAATTTGTCTCCAATTAAACCTAATATAAAAGAGCAAAAACAGGGGCTGATTTGAGAAGTATTCTGCGGCAGAAAATAGAGAACTGATCAGGAACCAATCTGGGCAGCAGGAGGCGCAACAAAGGGAGGAAAACATACGTGAAATCTGAACAGAAAACAGAGAACAAATTCGCAGCAGCAAGGAGGAAAAACACAGCAGATAACAACCCCAAATTCTGGACAGATTTGGTGCAAGGAAGGAGAGGCAAAACAGAGCATCAATTTGACTTTGGAAAGAGACCAATTGAGGCTTGATTTGCAAGGACTTTTATTGAAGAGAAAGCAAGAACGAGACAAAGGATCATAATCCAATTGGTTTAGGGTGGATTTAAGGGATTTATTTATTTATTTCATTAATTCTTTATTATTTGATTCTTCTAAATTTTCTAAACCATATGGATCTGATTTTGAGCATATATAATTTGATGGTTAATTTTATGAATATGCTTGGCTAAATTCTCATTCAGTTAGGGTTGTGGATATGCAAGTGTATGTAGACCTTGTGCTTTAATTTTATAAAATTGTGCTTTGCTTGGTAAAGGATGTTAGTTATTCTATGCTTGATTGATTGATTCATTCTTATTGATTGCTTGATCAACAATTGATAGGATATTAGACTGAAATTGAATCTGGAAAGATTAATTTTAAGTTGGATAAAGCTAGAATAGTGTGAAGAAATTGATATAGGAATATATAGTTATCTCACATAACTCTAAAGAATTTGTGCATGAACGTTGTTCTTAGATTCAGATTTGCGTAGGAATATGTTTAATTGAGTCTTAGAATATATAAACATTGCAGATTCGGAAGAATCCTTTGTGAATTTTTGAAATTCGAGTTACTGGTATATTTTGCTGCAGCATTGCTACAGCATCCAACACTACATCCAATTCTCACATTGTCTATAAATTAACAACTTTATTCTGATACCATGTTAAATGGGCTGGATTTCACTTCTAAAAACTAGATCAAATGAAAAGAGTATCAAATCATATATAAACATTTTAACAGCCAAACAAATTAGCAAAATGAACACAAATACAAATGTCAATACAATAAAAACAAGGGCTCACACTCTTCGGTCACATTTAAGAATCTGTACTACTGTGCGATTTAACTTCTACAGCAGGCACATATAATGCCATTGAAGAAGAGTACTATGTTACAAATTAAGAGCTTTGATACCATCATAAACAATGGTGTGAAGAAGCAGAACCAAAGAGAGAGAGGATGAATTATGGAAGCAGAAAACAATGAATAAAGCCTCTTCTATCATTACGTACTTTGCTTTATATAGCTACTATAAGACAAAGTTACATATATATTATGCCAGCGCTCATACTTCAACATTAGTTACAATGTTTTGTGCGCCAAACTAAGTTCCTTAACCACACTCCCCAACCATCTATCAGATTAGGAAAGGAGCTGCTACTAGTAGTTGTAACTTGTAACTAACCTATATAATACACATTCTTGTGGTAGTTTAGCCTTACACTTACCAGTACCGATCATAAGAAACTAGAAGAAGGTTCACTTGTATGTAATTTACATTTTGTTTTTAGGAAAAAGAAAAAAGCGGGTACAAAAACATGTCCCAGCTAAAGTTACTAACATGGATAATTAAGTAAATTTTTCCCTGCTCCAACCACTAGGTTGAGATGCTAATGTGAGTTTCCACACCAAAGAAATCCTGGGATCGAGCCTCACGTGAAACATAATTTATAATTTATTTAAATTCCTCTCAAAATGAGGTAATTTAAGTGGTGATTGACCTTAAAAATCACTACCACCATTTTCTCTAGTATTGAATTTTATCAAAAATAGATAGAATACTTAAATTTATCTAATGATACTCAAAAATCTTTAGTGGGCAACGGTACATACAAGGGCATAAGTCCCAAAAACCATAAACATAAAAAAGAAGTTCAAAATCACTAACAAAAAATCTAGCTAAATAGGTATAAATACAATTGAAAAAGGTTTTATCAAAGAAAAAAAAAGAGGAGCTACCTTGATATATACTAGCAATGTAAGCCAAAAGTCAAGCTGAATATGACACGGTCATGTCAATCCATACGAGTCACCCTAGGATCAAACACATGGTACTGAAGAACTAAATTATTGCAATAGATCCAAATACCATGCAAATAGTATATATCAAATTATACTTTAGACGTAAAAAAAAAGTGAATGAGATCGAATTAAATTAGAAATGTGCAATTATTGTTGTACATGTAAAATAAAGCCTAAGGAGTAAAATCTGAAAGAAAGAAAATAAAAGAAATACATAGGATTAGAATTGCCATTTATTCATACAGAAACCCGTAAGGCTGTAACTACGTGCTATTTTTATTTTATTTTATTTCCTATTCTCCACGTTATAAGAAATATAGTTATTATGTGGATGAATTCTTAAAATCAGTGCAGAGTTCTTGGCAAACGCGAAAACATTCGAGCAATGAAGGTCCACCACATCTGTGTTTTTTGAAGCAATCGTCACTGCATTCTTTGTAGCATTTATAATTAATAGACCTACTGTCTGGTTTGGAATTATTAACAGCAGAGACATAGGCTGAGAATATATTAATTTCAATTATAACAAAAATAATCAACACTATTATGTATTGTGTTTTCACATTTCTATTCTTGTACCCTTCCATAGCTTATCTTCTTTTGTCTTCGTCCTTAATTTCTTTTTGATTTGAATCATATATAGCTTTATTTTTTCACTTTAAATCTGATTATGACTAATTTTGTTGACATAATAATTTAATTTATTGATAAAATTAACTTTTGGCAAACCATGATGGTTCTTCTAATTGCCCCATTGACTCTTGGTATTATCTAATTTATTTTAAGTTGTTATAATATTAATATTAATGATGATGATCATAATTTTTTTTTTTAGTTTTATATGATACATAGTATGATTTAACATATTACTTCAAACGAGTGAATGTGAAGTTTGATCCCATTATTATATGAACGACAATACAAATATTTTCCTATAGCACAGGAAAAAAAAAGAAAATAAGTAAAGTTGAATAATATTACTTTTCGGCTTGACTCTAGCAAGATTTTCCACTCCATATCTCCTATTAATAGTTCAACATTGTGGATCTTAGGTGTGTCTTTTGGATAGATATTACCATTCTGTCCGTTTTTCTCCTCATATGTGAGATCTAACTTTAATATCAGAATTTTTCTCACACACTACACCAGAGTAAAGTATTTTTTGGAATATTAGGATATTTTTAAAAATAGCAAGATAAGAAGTAAACAAAAACCCATTAATTAAGAACATATGGTATTTCTTATGTCATTCCTTAGAAATACATTCACAAACCATCATGGTCTTTCAAATAATTGAGATGTCTTATGGTTTATTGGGATTCATGTCCCAATTGACACCCATTCTTTGAAATTGACAAACAATATGCTAGATACATACGTACATACATACATATATGTATGCATACATAAAAGAGATCATTAACCCTAATTTTTTACACAAATTATTACATTATTTAATCACAATCAAGAGAAAATTATTCCCTAATATCTCAACCCTTAATAACTGACGATATAAAAACATGCATAATAAATTATCTTTTAATCTTATCCCTATATATGTATATAATTTCTGTTTTTGAAGAACTTAATTTTCTGGGTTGCTTTGAACCTACGATGCATATCTTCTTTAGAAATTTTCTCAAACTTAACATACTCTTTTGTTTAAGTATCAATGTCAATGCCACCAAATTTTACTGTTAACTTGTCCTTGTATACAAACATATTACTGAATATGACATCTCGACTCTTGATAACCAGTCGTTTTTATAATCTAAAAAGTGATAACCAAATTCATCATATCCACATCCAATAAAGATACATTTTTTGAACTTCAAGTCAATCTTACTTCTTTTAGCAGAGAGTCAATATAAACATATGAAACACAACCGAAAACCTTAAGTGTGAAAGGTTTATCTTTTTATCACTCCAAAATTTTTCTTGCAATCTTTCGTTCAAAGGAACAGATGGTCTACAGTTGATCAGGTAAGTTACTACATTGATGGACTCAGCCCAAAACATTTTAGGCAAAGACTACCCATATTATCATGCTTCTAGCATGTTCATTCAGAGTTTCATTCATGCACTCTACCACATCATTTTGTTGTGGTATCATTGAAATAGTTTTATCCATTCTGATTTCATTGCTTGCACAAAAGTCTTTGAATATTTTGTCTGTGTACTCTCTTCCATTGTCAGACCTCATATACTTTACTTTCAAACTAGTCTCATTTTTCATTATAGCTTTCCAATTTCTAAAAACATCATAAACTTTTGAAATCACCACTGATGTAATTATTCATGATTTTGTGACAGGAGGTAAAGTGTAACAATGCACCTAAATCCAAAATCTAGGACTCAATTAGACTATTGGCACTCAAGATAAGAGCATCACTTGTTTTCCCATTAATATTTGTGGTTTCTTTTGCACCATTAATTTTCATAGGCTTGACAATCTCTTCTTAAATGTTTTTTCGTATGCAATTCCATCAATTTAAAATTGCTATGCTAAATCTTGACTTGCTCAATCTAGAATTAGATTTGCCTCTACTTGAGACTTCCTCGAGATTCTGTATGTAAAGTGGAAGATTATGCCTCATCAGATTCCTTTTGACGAATTTCATTGCTTGGAATCAAATCACGAACAGTATCCTAGTTCATCGTCGTGCTCCCTGAGAAATTGCTTATTGTTATCATTATGCCATTTTAGCATTCTAGTAGAGAGAACAAGAGAATCAAGGCTTAAATATCGTCATCAAAATTAATGTCTACAAAACTCAACTCTATTAAAGTAGAGTTAAGAACATTTATGTGATTGATAACTGGCGCTCTTTTTGATATCTTCAGATTGAACACCCTTCTCATCAAATGTACTTTATTTGAAGAAGTTAGTTTTTTGTACATATTTGATAAGGCTTTCATCAGACCTGTCGTTGTCATTTCTTTTGCGATGTTGAATGCAATATTGCGAGACCAAGTTAATCGGATTGTTCTTAGTGCTTGCCTGTGAAGAAGATCTCAACCTTCTTACCTCATGCTTTCTAGTTTTGTTCGTGAGAGAGGTTTGTGCCTATTTTTTTTTATATAGATAATCATGAATCTACATTTTTCATAAACCAAAATCTGACTCATTGAATTTTTCAATCTTAACTTTTCCTTCGTCTACTGCCATTACTCTCACTCCAATATGATAAGTAAAAAATCACTATTGCAAAATAGTACCTTGTGAATAGTATCCAATGAATAGTGAATTGAATAGTACTTTTTATTATTTGCAAATAACTGTTACTATTTGATAAATGGTAACTTTTGCACAACATGATTTTCTATACAAGAACTTCACAAGCTTTGATACAAGTTATAGGAAAAAAATTGATAAATTCTCACAACCATATTTATAGGGAACAAAAAATAAATAAAATAAAATAAAATAAAATAGGAATAAGGAAATAATACAAAAATTTACGAGTTCACCTCAAATATTAATTGGGCAACTCTGCAAAGATGTTGCAGCTCTCTTTTACTAAGGGAGATTTTATTACAGTATTAAAATACAACATTCAATACTCAATTCACAATCCCCAAATCCAATATACATAAATATTTCTTTCTTTCTTTCTTTTCTCTAACTCAAATAACAGATATAATTTTTCTCTGCTGGGGTAAGCATTGCTCTATTTATAAGAAAAGAAGAGCTACAATTTAGGAGCCTATTATTGTTGTGTGATCACAATCATTTTCCTTCGTTTGTGAGCTGCATTAATTTCATTGTGAGCTATCTTTAGGTAGATGCCGAAACATTGATTTTGGTGGGCTGATTACTTTTGCTTTCAAAAGTTATGGGCACCGCCCTTTACATTACCTACACAAATTATATATCAAATACACATAAAATTCTCTTAAATTCTAAGATAATATTACAGCTCCTTTCAAATTCTAAAACTATTTTGACATCACAAAGAGTTAATAACTTTTCAAAATAAACGAAACGTCGTATTGAAGGCAAATTGATGATACTTGCATATATAAATTACAAATGGTCCTTTTATTTTGTATCATTTTTCTAATGGTCCTTTTCTTTCATGAAAAGAGACATTTTAATTTCTTACTTATATTTTGTATCACTTTAGTCTTTTTATTTTGTAAAAATGACAACATTATTTTCTCACTGTATAAAACTTTACAAATCTTTATTAGATATTTGTAAGATTTTACAAAAATATTTTATTATTTATAACGTTTTATTAATTCAATTATAAATTATTTTAATTATTGGATTCATTTTACCTGTTTCATATTATTATTTTTTTTTTACTAGAGTGTTAATTTTATTAATTCTTCGTTATAATATTTTAGATAATTTATTTCTCTTATTGTATTAGATTAGATAAATCTAATTTTAAAATTTATTTAATTTCTTTACTAACTCTGATACCAAAATTTCATGTAACATTTTGATTTTAATAATTTATAATATTTAAGAAGATAATTTTTTCAGAATAATTTTTCATTTTTAAATTTGTATTTACATAAAATTTCTAACATGCAAAAATAAACTTTTATAATTTATAAAAGGAATTTAGATGTATTTTTGTTCATGAGTATTTTTTATATTTAAAAAAAAAAAAAAAAAAACCTGTGCTATCATTTTTCTATAAGAAAATGACTTGTATTATTATTTTTCATAAAAAAAAAAGGACTTAAGTGTTGTTAAAAATAAGTAGATGACTAAACTGCTTCTTTTCAAAGAATTAAAAACCTCTAGGTATTTTTTCTTATATATAATTGACTAACTTTAGAAATTGTTGCTTAATCAAACACTGAAACACATAATTTTTGTTTATTCTTATATATAGATTTGGAGCTAGCAACTGAATAAATTGAAAAGATAAGGATTGAAGATGTGAATTACGGGAAGTGGTGAAGATATATGGGTAGGTATAGGATTAATATTAAGAGAGCACCATTATCATCAATGATGATGACAATTTGGACATTATTGTTGGTAAGAAGATTAATCGAAGCCAATATTGGTGAGTTAGAAATGGATGATCGAAATGTTAATTGGTATTGTTATAACCCATGCGCAAGTGATTGCATACATGAACACGACGGATGCGAATGGGAGGAATTTTTGGAATTCTGTTTTGAAGTATGTCGCCTACTTTGCGCTTATCAACTCCCTAAATCACCACCCCCTGCTATTGTTCTTCATTAGCTGCTTAGATTTTTTTAATTGCCTATATTCAGTTGAGCTAATTTCTACAAATTCTGTCATAATCTTTATATGTGTACGCCAAATTTCGAAATTCAGCTATTAATTCCATCAAATTAATTAGCAATGTATAATCTGCTGTTACAATTGCCAGGCAGAGAGAAGTGATTTTTTTTTCCCCCTTTTTCTTTTGCACTGAAGCGTTACACAAAATGATCAAAAGTTAATGGAAAATTTTCAATGTGTATGGTAACATAATAGATATAAAAGTATAGTTGATTAAAGTTAATTTTTCAACCATTTTAACATGGTACAAAGTTGGATGCAATATGTTCAAATACAATAATTTAATTGTTGTTCGTGATATGTGTGCGAACAAGTCGCATATTAAAATAATGATAAATGTTAACTTTATATAAATTTATACTCATTTTTTCAAATGTAGCAAAATTATTTTAAAAAAGAGAAAAATGATTTATTTTTTAGATAATTTTGCCATGTAATTTTATATAATTAATTTGGATGCAAAAATAGATACAAATTTATATATCATTAATATTACTCTTAAACAGTAGTTATAATTTTGAATTAGCTAATGGGCTTTACAGTTACATAATATCTTCCACTTTAAATGAAAAGTCATCGAAAAAAAATTAACAATAATTACATAATATTGAAATTGACTCGATTTTAACGTTTAATTTACAATAATGTTTCATGATCGAACATTAAGTTAAATACATGAATTTGACAATTCTATAAGGAATTACCTTATTTAATTAAGATTTTGTAGTCTTAATTTGGAACAAGTATGATATATTCAAGAGATCAAGAGGGGGAGGAAAATTATGGGCGGGATTAGCATGAGAGCACCATTATTAATATCATCATTGATTATAATATATGCTGCGAGTGCAGTTTTAATATTTTCAATAACAAGTTTTGGAGCCGATGACTACTTGAAAACGGATCAGCGCTATATGAATTGGAAATGTCATAACCAATGCTCAGATGATTGCGACAGAAAGCACTATGTTTGTGAACCAAACAATTATTTGCTTCACTGCTATAATGTGTGTCGATTACTTTGCTCTTTTGAAGCCTCAGAACCACCACCTTCAACTGTTTAGTTACAACAACTTAATCAATATATGGTTCAATGCTATATACGCCTACCCAACGAAAGATACATAGTAGTAAGTGCATGTATAAAATTTTGTATAATTATGTTTAATTGTATAACATAACTTCTCTTTTTTTATACATAAAATTTTATTTTTAACGTAAATGAACGTATATTTAGAAGAAAATGAACATTTTTTTTTACTAATGAAATTAAAAATAAAACCATTTGAATAATTGAGTCATTTAAATATCAAAGAATATAATTATTACATATTTTTCTTTTTTATCAAGTTAATAATTTGTAAATTAACTGTTGTTCGAGCATTTTGCTAATGCAATAGCAAAGTTTCTTCTTCAAAAACAATTGCCGAGCTGATACCATTTGTAAGTAAGGCCCAAGAATTTTTGAGTTTCTACATATTAATGAGCTCACATTTGAAAAGATTAACACAGTATGTATGATTGACTAGTTATATTATAAACTCCCACTCTCATTAATATTTTATGAAATGTGAGATTTTGTTTTTTATTCGTTCTCAACAATAATATAAACAAATTTGCTAAGACTAATCAATTACCAAATTTTTGCTTGTCTAATTGATAAAGGAATTCTGTTTCACACAAACTAGCCAACTACAAACTTTATACAAATGTTCATATGTATCATTTGTATCTAATATTGTATTGTTGTTTGTTCACTAATTTATACATGATACGTATCACATATATTAAGTGACTTGGTTTCAATTTATTACTTTTACTTTTTCATTACAATTTTTCTATTTTTATCTTCAATTTTAATTCATTATTTTTTTACTTATAACATTATTTTAATTAATATTTATCTATTTTTTTGTTAGTTTAATAATTTTTATTTTTAAGACATTTTAATTTATTGATTTTTGTTATTAAAGTTTATCCATTTTCATTATTTATTATGTATAAATTAAGGTGAAAGATGCCACATGACCTATAGATACAAGTTTAAAGTACTCATGCCGTAAATCTATCATTTAGTGCCATTTACGATTTACCTAACAAATTTTTATTTTATGTATTTGATTTAGCTCAATAATAATTGACTAAAATAAAAAATATAAATAAGAAAATTTAAAGAAATATAAAAATTATTTAACATTAAAATAATTTAAAAAATCTAATATTCAATGATATATATACACACAAAATAAAATGATGTATGTTGGTGTCCATGATTTTTTAACCCTTATTTTAGTTATCTATTTATATATAAAAATAATAAATTGTAGATTAAATTCATCTATCTTACTTTAACATGTTGTTCCATACACACCAAAAATATTTAAATATGTAAACAATTTTAGATTTTATTTATTTATTGTTGTTATGTGTATAACGTTAACAACTTTTTCTATCACATATTCTTTCACATGTTAACAATTAATTTATAATTGATACATATAGAATTATTCGAGATAAAATAATTAATAGATATATAAATAGTTATTTATAGAATTTAAAAGTATTTCTCAATTATAATGTAATTTAATGACATAATTATTATTGAATTTTAAAATTATGTAGATAAGTTGTCAAAAAATTTAAGGAAAGAAAAAATAATAAAAGAAAAAAGAAGAGGAAAAAAATAAAAGGGAAACAAAAAGAAAAAAAAAATGTAGCTATAATGGTTGAGCTATAAGGCTCTTTATATATATATAACTTGAACTATTTTATTATTACATTTTCTGCCATATTTTAATCTATAATTTGTGCAAAAAAAAAAAATTGTGAGAGACAAAATAATTAACAAATGCATAAATCATTATATCTAAAATATAAAAGTATTTGTCAATTGTCATGTATCTCATTGATATATATCATTAGTGTTTTTAAAGTTGTGTGAGTAAAATGTGAAAATATTTAAAATAAAAATAAAAGAAACATGGCAAATAAGTTAAAGAGAAAAAACGTAAAAGAAAACTAAACAAAATGTTAAAATAAGATATAAAAAAATGAGCACAAAAAAAAAAAAAAAAAAAAAAAGAGAGGCTATTAAAATAAGCCTCTTTTATATATAAGAAATAACATTCTAAAATTAATCGCATATACATAAAAACACTCACAACAGACTTCGATAATCAGTCTGAACACTCTACATTGTCATTTTAATTTGTTATATGAGACGGAAAATTTGACATATATAATTATTTAATTAGTGATGTTAAATGTTAATTAATGCTACATCATAATTTATTTTTTTATATAGCAATGCTACATCATAATTAATAACTTTTCATCCACACACACACACACAAATATATATTATTTTCTTTTGGTTTATGAAAGTGATGGCAAAAATGATTAAAGAATGCATAATCGCACTCCTTTTATATAGGATACAGCTCATACACTTATATTTTAAATATATAATTGAAGCATATATATATATATATATATACGTTATTATAAAATAAAAAAAAATAAAAAAAAGGGCTAAGATTGATGATGTGTAATTAACCTGTGTTGCATTTGCGGTAGCATGTCTCAAACTGTTTCCAATAAGCTGCAACAATAACAACAATATTCATGTCAATTCGCGCTAACGTAGAATTTATGAAATTTAATTTAAACTTTGTGATTCTACTATTCCTTTAGAAAATATGCTAAATTGTATTAAAAGCGGTTATGAATAATGTCAATATGAGACTGTAACGGAATCAAATCATCTTATTTAAGGAGTCTCAGCTTAAAATCTCTCCCTTTGCATATGTTATGCATTTTATTAGCCTCACAACCTATTAAATGAAATATTACCTTCACTTTTTTTCCTAAATAAAATATCCATCCTATAAAAATCTTGTTAAAAGAGAAAATATTAAAAAAATTAGGTCATTTTATTTTTGAACAACAAAAATAATATCTTAAAATTTGTAATTAACTACAAAAATATAGCACACTCTTTATGTTTAGCATATTTTTTACCATTAAAAAAAGTTCAATACATCATTTTCCTTCTTCAAATGTCGTTCAAGTTGAACTATTATTATTTAAATTCGTTAAATGTTAAACTTCGTTTAGTTGACTCCAATTTAATGTTATTTTTATTATTATAAATTTTATTTCTGTTATTATGTATAATTTCTCTATGATCACTATTCATGTTTTCCTTCTTCTTAATGAAATTTTGAAACGCACTTCATTCCTTTCGATTAGCAGTTATCCTCTTACCGCAGTGTGAGAAAAACATGTAATTACACAATTTATACAGACTATAAGTGTTGCATTTGTTTGTTTAATATTTTTTTATTAATAAAAATTATTTTCCTTTTCTCCTTTAAAGCAATAAGATGCATTGGACTTTGGACTTATAACAACTTTTTTTCAAAAAAAAGAAAGAAAGAAAGAAAGAAAGAAAATTATCTAATATAATAAAAATTTATAATAATAAAAATAATAACATTATTTTTAACTGAAAGAACATAAATTAGTGTTTGGTTAATACTATAAATGTTATTCATATTATAATAAATTTTAGAGAATGTCATATTTGTTATTTTCCAAAACAAAAACAAAAACAATATTTTCTTTTCTTTTATATTAATTTTTTTTTTTTTGCCTAAGATAGATAATATATTGCAATTAGTTGCTTCCTAATTATCTGCATTTAAATTTTTAGCTAAAGTTGTTTTTCATATAAAAAAAATATTTAAGTATTTATATACTTTATTATTAGTTAAAAACATGTATATTGCATGTAAATTATTGTACTTAATATTAGTTTTTTCTCCTTAGTTAATTTCTACCATATATTTGAAATAATTAAAAAAATTAATTTATTATGCTTTTAAATTAATTGCAAAAGTAAAATAAATTTAAAATTTTTATTGGATGCATATGATTACTTGTTATTGAATGTGATTTTTAATTCTTTATTATGTTTAAAGTTATTATTTAATATGTTAATAGATTTTAAAAGAACAATTAATATTAATAGTTTAAAATATAAAAATAATTTTATCTAAAAAAGATTAAGTACGATTTAAATTTTTATATTATAATCTTTATAGATAATATAGAGGTTTGAAGTTTGAACCCACCTTTATTTTAATATTCACTCGAGGCATGTCATTGTAACACCAAACACTTCGACTTTTGGCTCACATAGTTTAATTGAGTGTTCTATACATCTATAATATAATAATAATAAATTAAGTTAATTGAAAATTTAATACATGCCTGATGAATGGTGAATAATGGCCTTGTTACCAACGGAATTGATACAATCTAAATTGCAATTGTTGATGAGAAGAAACGAAGTAGTTGTAGTAGTAGTATGTGAGAGTAGTGATTCTAGGACTTTATGACCATAAGAGCATTCCACACCACAAAGCTCAATACAAAATGTGTATCCAACCGGATCACTCACGCATTCACCATCCATATATCTAATAAAGCATTTCTCGGTACATTCACGAAAACACGTTAAATTAATCTCATTTTTACTAAATTCATCGACCACCAGTTTTAATAAACGTGAAGGGCTAGATGCAGAAGATGAAGACGACGATGATGAAAATGAAGGATAATTAAAAAGTGGAGCCGTACTAATTGTATAGGCTTGTAATAATTGAAGCATTGGTATTACTACTAAGAAAATCATGGTCGTCATCATAATTGTTGTGACATTGATCGTACTATTTTCATTCATATTTTTCTCTTTATATTCTATATGTCAATTGCATTTTATATGCAATGTTGTTCTTAAATTTTATTTCTTACAAAGACTCATATTTCATTAATTGATTTTATCAACACAAGTATTCCATGACTCTTGGGGGACTAATAGCATTGTAATGGAATCCATTAATAGCTAGCTAGGTTGGCAAAAAAATTATCTACTTGTGTACGCAAGCTAAGTATGCACGTTGCCTTTTCTTTTCTATTGAAAGTCGATTGGCCAGCTTTTACTAGTAATAGAGGTATCTTGGAGAAGATCTATGGCTTTTTTGTCATTTGTTTTTTCTTTATATAGAACCTTTTTTTTTTTTTGGATATAATTTATATATAAAATATTCGTTAAAGGAAAAATCAACTAAATAGCTTTTATAATTGGTACAATGAAGAGTTCATATATTCGACAACTGTCTAGATAGTGGTTAATTTTTTTTTAAATTACTATTTTTAGAAGAACAAAGAATGTTGTTAGAGCAATTAAAATTTTAATTAACAATTGTATTGTATTATTTTCAAGCATAGACGTATGTGATAAACTTAAAAGTTATTGTTGATTTTTATTCTAATAGTTTAAATTTTTAGAAGACTTTAAATACTTATAATTGTTGAATTGTAAGTATTTAACTTATATGGTACATAAAATCAAACACTTACACTTTTTAATATAGCCGACAATTTTTGACACGACTCACCTGCAAAGTAATCAGGTTCAAGTTGAGCTTGTATAAGTTAGGTTGAAAATAGTTCGAATCGTTTAACCTATTTAAAAAATTAAGTCATAATGAGTCAACTTCGATAACCCATAACCTATATAACTAAAATTATTGGAATGATGTTTAAATTTATTCTATTTTTTATTTTTTATTTTTTTATTAATTATCATAATATATTATTTAGTTTACCTTTATTCTATCTAAAGATTATAAAGCCACTTTAAATAGGCTCAACTAAAATGACTTTGTTACCCACCCATGTAAACAAGATTGGGCACAAGGAAAAGCTGATTACAAGCGTGAATAAATAAGTTGCAACATAACTTCCTAAGCTTTAGACCTTAACCAGGGCTCTACTAATATACACTCAATATCACAGTAAGACTATCATTAAGTGTCATAAATAGTTTTTCAATTCTCCATGTGCTAATGTTTGATAACAATTATTTAATTTTGTGATTTTTAATTTTTTTATAAAAATAATCACAACATTTGTGTATTCAATTGTTGTAAAAGTTTATCAAACTCAGGACAAGCTTGTATCAGGCCCATTGAGTGTATTTATACAATATTACTTGATTCTACTACTGCTCTCTTAGATTGTTACAAAAGAAATCTCAGCTAACAACTCTACTACTGTTACAATAACAAGTACTATAGCTAATAAAATAAACTTCTTCTACAACTCATGTGGCTCATTTCAGCCATTATTCTAAAACAATAAACTGGGTTGAGTTAATTACAAATCAGCAATCAATGCCAACACATGCAGTTACTTGGACCTGTTGCTTGGTGCATCTTGACAATCTTCACATCAGCTGCAGTGTTTGCTGAGGCGCTGGTGCTTGAGCTTTGTTCTGTTGAGCATAGAGCTGGTGACTATGTGCCATGATCTGCTATAGAGTTTACATCCAAAAGTAATTTTTTTTTTTTTAGTTCAAACAATTAGCATCCATTTTTGAGTGTGGGATATTGGTATTCAGAGCTGAACTTTGAATCTTTTGGCCAAACATAAATTATAGTCAGGTCCTTTTAATGCAAACTGTAACGTTTTGGAGGTAACATTTAACTATAAATAGTGACACGTAGGGGTATTAAACGAGCTGTTCCAACACAATACGATCCGTTAAGTACTCAGTTCACTAAATATTTGACACGATACGCAAGTAAGAAAGAGTAGCAAAATACATGTCGTGGCCCACTGTAATGGAGGCCAGCACACTAGACCAATTCAAGTAAAATTGAATTATACATGAACTAATAATAAATATATAAATATATCTCTATATTACAAAATTGAAAATTTTTAATTACGGATCAAATATACCTAGAGGGGGGTGAATAGATTATTTTCAATTTTAACAAGTATTAATTATGTAATCTAATCACAACGGCCAGACATGCAATCACGTGTAAAGATAAAATGCGGAATAAAAAATAACACACGATATTTTTAGGTGCAAACAACCTAGGTCACTACAATGACCTAAGAGGAAAACCACCGGTCCACCGGACCACCTAACTATCCACTATGAAAATCAATATTCAATTACAACCATAGGTCCTAGAACTAACATTCACAAATAGATCCCCCTTTCTGTAATTTACTTACGAGCCGTCGCTCCTTTCATAGCCTCCACAAGTTAGGTGTCTGGATCCGGACCAACGTTCCGATCTACTTGAGTCCCACAAGATCAATCGAACCCGTCAACTTCGGTAATTTCGAGTCACACGAAATACCGAGCACGTCACCTGAAACGTTAGCACAAATAGCACAAGTGCAAAGTGTGTCCTAGAGCGGATTCAAACAATGAAAAATCCTAACTAGCAGATTCAACAGCATATGATGTAAAAACAAATCAGCTAGTAAACTCTAGAACTATCATGCAATTCTAAATATCATGAAAGACAATTAGGCACGTGAATTATTCAAACATAACCACACAATATGTTTGAACAATTAAAAACAAGAAAGTGCCTAAGATTAATAGATGAAGAGAATAAAATTTTTCGTTGAAAGCTTTAACAGATGTAGAAAATATTATTTCGATGTGGGTTATATTTTGCACAAACAAGCGTTGCTTATATAGAGTCTAATTTGACTTGAAAGAGGATTAATAATAGAGTACAACTCTACTCATATCAAGATTTAGCTTTTACAACAATTCTACTCATGTTAGAATTTTGCTTTCACAATAATTCTACTCAAACAAGGACTCTTCTTTCACATCAATTCTATTCACAATAATTCTACTCATATAAGAATTCTACTTTCACAAGAATTCTATTCATACTAGAATTTTGCTTTCACAACAATTCTACTCATGTTAGGATTTTACTTTCACAATAATTCTACTTAAACAAGGACTCTACTTTCACAACAATTCTATTCATACTAAGTGTAGTGCTCAATTGTGTGAGGATGTATGCATGAGAGAATATTTTACCTTTCATATGAGCATTGCAAGCTTGGTGACTCCATCATCATGTATCATCTGATTGAACAGTAAACAAGTGCTAGATTACAATTAAATATTTTGTCCACAAAAATTATCAATACAAATAAACTTTACAAAAATGTTGACGTAGCTTAGAGGTGGGTAGTTTGTCTCCCACTAACAACAAAATAGGGACAAACGGGCCACATGTCTGCACCACATGTTACTTAACGTGTCATATGTATGTTTGGTAAGATCTAACTCACTCATTTGGGTTCCACTACTTAACCAAAATACTAACATACCAAATTACTTTTTTCAAAATGATGTACTAAACAGGTCACAAGCAAGCAGGCATGACACGTTAATTAACACCTATTGGGTCACGGACGAGCACGACATACTAAATCACTCATATGAATTCCACTACTTAACCAAAATATTCACACACTAAATCACTTAATTTGTGGTCAGCTTGAAGTCTGTTGACAAAACTCGATCACCCTCTTCTATTTCATATCACCATTTCTCCTATAAAAAACTCCTTAATTTATGTTCTCTAAATATAATTTTAATGGTATTGATGATACTTCTAGGAATTACCAATAATAATTACCATTGATACATGAAAAGCCTTAGAAATGAAGTTAGGGGGGAAAAACATGCCTTGTCTTGATGAACTGGTCTTGCTGGGATTAATACTGTAAAATTTGCAATTTTGGGGCGAAGTAGGGGAAGTAGTGTGTGAGAAAGAGAGTGAATTATTATAATAATTGAGTTTATAAGAGCATTCCAAGCCACAAAGCTGAATGCAAAATTTATATCCATCCACATCACTTGTCTTCACCCAATAACATTCATCCACACAAGCAGAGGCAGGGCCATAAATTTTTTTTTTTTTTTAGCTAATTTTATTTTATACAAAATAAAAAATTAGTGAGAATTATAATAAATTATACTCAATTTAATATTAAATTTTTTTCATATCATATTATAATAGAGACATAGAGTTAACACATTATAATTAACTTATAACGAAAATTAAACAAAAATATAACAAGTTAATCAATATTAGTTTTATTCATGAATAAAATAAATTTATTAACTAAAAAATCTAAGCAAATAAAAAGTTCAATCAAATACATTAAGATTTATAGACATTAAAACTAAAATAAACATATGAAAATGTAAAAAGTAAAATATAATTTCTAATTTTAAGCATGAGACTATATTTAAAAATATATGTTTATAAACAATATAAGAATGAATAATAATAATAAAAATAATAAAAATTTTACATAAAAAAATTTCAAATAAATTCTAAAAGATTGTTAAAATAAAATGTCAAATAATATAATATTAGATAAAGTTAAAATTTAGTTTGAAATAAAATATAATAAACATAAACTTAAAAAACTTTAATATGAAGCTTATCATATACTTATTTTTTTAATTTTATTTTTATAATGTTGAATTTAAAAATATTTAAACATTATTTAGATTCTTATATTTAAGAAAAATTTTTTGTGTATACTACTCTAATTTTATTTTTGTTACTAATAGTTACCAAATACATTAAAAAAAAAGTATATATTTAACCACTTTATTTACAATTCATGTCATTTTTATCCATATATTTGTTAAATATTGTTAATATATACTAAAATATGTACATAAAAATTAGAAATAATATATTACTATAAATAAAATATTTATTTAATTCTAAAATATACACGTAATTAATTTTTTGTAAAAAATTTGGCTAGGGCTGAAGCCCCCACTAAGATCCGCCCCTGCACACAAGCAAGATAGCAAGTCCAATTTCGAGCTCTTTCAGGTCCATCAATTACCGCTTCAAAGGGTATTGGAAGGTCACTAATTCTATTTGCTTTTCCTTGAGATACTTTTGGCATAATTGTTGAATTCAACAAACATTACACCGACGCACCGACGCCTACCAACATTCATTCAGACGGCATCTATCAAAGATGATTTCTTTCTTGATACTAAGCAGTTGTAAACTATTTGATTTATTCATTATTGTAGTTGTAATAGTAATTAATATTTACCTCTATAAACATGTACAAACTTATATGAATTAAGAAAAAAAAATATCAGAGAAATCATTCATTTCTTTCGATCATTTTGATAGTTTCTTCAAATTATTTATTTCTTCATGGTATCAGAATCAAGTCATTACTTTATATAAATTTAAAGCATTAATTCTCCTAAACTGAGTTTTCTTTCTCTTGAAAAATTATTTTTTTTTGAGAAAAAAATATTCTCTCAAACACCCATATGAAACTTAATTAAAAAACCCTTTTTTGTAATAGTATTTGTCTCACTTAATTTTACAAAATTATTCTAAATAAAATTCTGAGCATTCTGGTAAAAACAGAGTTGAAAGAGACCATCACACGTGCCTCTAGAAAAAATCTACACAATTCCACCCACTTCCATGCGCCACAACGCGCCTCCACAGGCCGTCAAGAGGTTGAAGACGTTGCCTAGTTTGGTTTGTTTCGCTGACGTGGCCATACAGGTTCGGTTTGGCTCGACTCGACTTGTTGACCAAGTCGATTCGCTCCTATAGGTTCGGTTCAACCGAATGTTCAATTTGAACCCAATTTTTTCTAAATTTTTCCAAATTTGACCAATTCGGTCCATTTTAATTGTTTGAACCCAATTTTCTATCCGATTTTGTCTTTTTAAAATCGATTTGGTCCATTTTTTTCAACGATTCAAAACCAATTTTTTACATGATTTTGTGTTTTTTATCCGATTTGGTCCATTTCTTTCTTACAAAACCACCAGTTCATATTATTTATATTGGTTCTTGCATTTTTCTTTCCGGTTCTGAAATTAGGGATGGGCATTTTTTTTCAAAAATTGACCAACCAACCCGAGTTTAGGTCCAAACCGAGCCTATGCTTTTTGTTTTTGGAGGTTGATTGGTCCGATAGGTCCAAAATCGATCTAGTCCGTTCAGTTGTAGGTCCGCCAAACATAAAAACCGACAAAATCGAACCGACCTACACTTTTATATATTAGTATATTTTTTAAAATATTTTTAAATATTATATAATAAATGTTATAAAAAATAAATAAAATGAAGTATTAATTAATATTATACAAATATAGAATGTAAAAGTCTTAAACAAATATTTAGCTTTTGAAATCATGATTTTAAATTTAGGAGGGTGAGTAGTGGAGCATCAAACATGAAGTGTCAACAATGAGATATTATTCCCATATGGCATATAATATGAACAAGGATAATAGTTCTTATAACCAAAAGCAACACATTTGTATGCTCTAGCTTTTAAAAAAGTATTTATAGGGGTAAAATATTGTTTGTATTTTTTATTATGATAATAATTTTTGAGTAAAATTATAGGTCCAAAATCGCCAAACTAACCTCCCTCAAACAGACATTGTAGGTCGGCGTGAATGTTGGTTTTTTAGGGATTATAGGTCGGCTAAGGTTTTAAATTTTTTAAAACCGCCAAGATAAGGTCGGCTTGTAAAATGATTTAATAGCAGACCTATCGGACCTACGCCCACCCCTATCTGAAATTATTACACCATTTTCTAGTTTTTGTACCATAAAATCATGACAGATGATACAATTTCATTACATGTGGAGAAATCAACTCCAATTATTGTACAATCTGTTCATTTTGAAGGTATTTTTAATATTAAAATTATTCTTACTGAGACTAATTATGATGTTTGGTCTCAAATAATAGAAATGCATACTACATAAAAAGAAAAACTCTCTTATATTCATGAAAAAAATTTGCAACCTGAAAAAACATCAAAAAGTTATAACAAGTGGTATGCTAAAAATCAAAAAGTAAAGAGATGGCTACTTATGTCAATGAGTCCATAAATCATGAAGTGTTATTTACGCATACTTACTGCTCTTAAAATTTGGGATGCTTTGACAAAAGCATTTTATGATGGAAGTGACGAATTACAGATATTTGTCTTAAATCAGAAAGTCTTTACTTCTAGACAAAATAGAAAATTACTTTTAGAATATTATGGAGAGTTAATTGAAATTTTTCAAGAGCTAGACCATCATGATAAGGTAGTCATGAAAGATCCTAATGATCTAAAATCGTATCAAGAGTATGTTGAAAGACTAATAGTACATATTTTTCTTGCTGGATTGGATGATGAATTTGAACAGGATCGTGGAAAAATTTTGCGAAAAGAAACTATCCCAGATTTAGAAAGACGTTATTCCTTGATTCAACGAGAGATAGTACGTTGAATCTCATTAAAGGAAAAATCTGGAGACTCTGACGCTTTTGCCATGATATTTCAAAATTGTTCTTTTTTAAATCAATAAGAACGAATGAATTTCAAAAAGATTGTTGATAAATCATCATTTAAATGTACCAATTGTTATCAAAAGGGTCATATCAAATAACGATATTTTGAGATTGTGGGATATCCTAATTGGTGGGATCATAACTGTGACTCTCGGAAGAAAAATCCAAAACAGATGTCTACTACCACCATTGTTGAAACAAAAAAAAATCATGTTGCAAGCTCCTCAGCATTAGTAGCAACCTCAAACAATGTTGGTAAGATGCTTAAAGCTTTTCCTCCTGTTTTTAATAATACATGGATAATTAATTCAAGTGCAACTGATCATATGACATTTGATTCTAGAAAAATCTCGAAACCATATACACACAAAATTGTTTGCACTCCCAATGGTAACACAACCTTAGTTATTAGAGAAAGATCTTTATCTCTCACTAGTACTTTGAATTTATATTCAGTGCTAATTGTTCCCTCTTTAGAATATAGTATTTAATCTATTTCTCAAATAACCATTGCTTTATCTTTTTTTGTTACTTTTTGGCATAACTTTTGTGTGTTCAAGAACATCCAAACAAAGCAAACGATTGGTCGCAGTGTTAGGTGAGAAAATTTGTATTATTTGGATTTGGCTTCAACAAATCATGCACTGGTAGCAAATGGATCTAAGAATACATCAAATATATGGCTATGGCATAGGAGATTGGGTCATGTTTCTTTTGAATATTTAAAGAAATTATCTCCAAGTTTATTTTTGAACTTAGATCTTTCTTCTTTAAAGTGTGATGTTTGTGAACTAGCAAAAAATCATTGTTCCTCTTTTTCTATAACCTTAAACAAAAGTCCATTTCCTTTTATGGGTATACACTCTGATGTAAGGGGCCCTTCCAAAGTCTCTACTTTGGGAGGATCACGTTAGTTTGTTACATTTATTGATAATTTTAGTAGAATGACTTGGATCTGTTTAATGAAGTATAAAAGTGAAGTAAATTTATTATTTAGAAAATTTCATAAAATGGTTCGTACTTAGTATAATACACATATTCAAGTTTACATAGTAACAATGGAAGAGAATATAAAAGTTCTGAGCTTCAAGAATATCTTTAATTAGAAGGAATTATTCATCAAACAACTTGTGTTGATACATCTCAGTAAAATGGAGTTGCATAAATAAAAAATTGACACTTATTGGAAATTGTCTGTGCCTTATTGATCGAAGCTCATATGTCATTATCTTATTGGGAAGAAGCACTTACTTCTGCTACATATTTGATCAATTAGGTATCTTCCAGTTCCATTGCCTTCCAAACACCACTACAAGCCATCGCTAAAGCAATTGTTGCACCAAGTGATCCAAATTTATCTCCTTATGTATTTGGGTGTGTGGAATTTATACACCTACATAAATAACAACATAGCAAGTTGGATCCACGAGCAATACGTTGTATTTTTATGGGATATGCTACATAACAAAAAAAATACTGTTGTTATCATCCTCCAACAAAACAAATTATTACCACCATGAATGTTATTTTTCATGAAAATACAATTTATTTCTCTTCTAAGCTTGAATTTCAGGGGGAGTACAACCATGATGAAATTCAAACCTCACATATAAATTGTTACCTTATGAAGAAGGACAAATTATATGTGATCAAAACACAAATAACTTGAATTCAGATGCTAATAACTCTCAAAATGGAAGAGACTCAAGGGAAATGGAATCAAGTCCTTCTCAACTCCAAGATCATCAAGCAATTTCATTACTACCACTAAGTGAGTATGAGTTTCCTATTCCACAAGTTGCTGATATACCTAACCAATCATTTGCAGAGGATGTTCCAACTATTGAATCAACTAGAAAAATACTCCCACCACGTCCTAACAGAGATATTACTAAAACCATGTATAAACCTAAGATTTCTAGTAAAGTTAAACATCCCATAAGTAACTATATATCTAAACATCATTTGTCAAAATAAACATGTCATTTGTGAATCAATTGTCTGCTGTATCTATTCGTAACAGTGTGCAGGAAATTTTAATTGACCCAAAATGGAAAGATGCTATGAATGAGAAACTAAGATCCTTATAAATAAATAGAACTTAGAAACTTGTCGATCGTTCACTAACAAAGAAAATTGTTGGATGTCGATGAATTTTTTCAATAAAGTATCAAGCAGATGGTATGATTGAATGCTATAAAGCAAGATTGGTAGAAAAAGGATACACTTAGACATATGAGATCGACTATATAGAAACATTTGCGCCTGTTGTCAAAATTAACATTGTTTAAGTCTTGGTATCTCTAGCTGCAAATCTAAATTGGTCATTATATCAATTTGATGTAAAAAATACATTTCTACATGGAGATTTAATAGAAGAAGTCTACATGAATCTACCACCAGAAATCATGAAATTAAAAATCCATGATAGAAAGGTGTGCAGATTAAAAAAATCATTGTATGGTTTAAAACAATCTCTAAGAGCATGGTTTGACAGGTTCACAAAGTCTATGAAGGCAATTGGCTACAAGCAAAGCAATTCAGACCATACTTTGTTTCTGAAAAAAATGCATGGTAAGATCACTGCACTTATTGTATATGTTGATGATATGATAGTAACAATAAATGATCCTAAAAAGAGGAAAGCTCTACAAAGTTATTCGTCTAGAGAATTTGAACTGAAAGACCTTGATTCCTTAAAATATTTTTTCAGAATTGAGGTTTCTCGATCGAAAGAAGAAATCTTCTTATCTCAAAGAAAATATGCCTTAGATTTATTAAAATAAATTGGTATGTCGGCATGTCAACCAGCTAATACACCAGTAGAGGAAGGATTAAAGTTATGTATCAAGGTTGATCAAGTTCCAGTAAATAAAGAAAGATACCAAAGGCTTGTTGGAAGGTTGATGTATTTGGTACACACGAGACCAAATCTGGCCTATGCTTTAAGTATTGTCAACCAATTTATGCATAATCCTGGATAACAACATATGAATGCAATTATTCATATTTTGGGGTATCTAAAGCCTGCTCCTGAAAAATGAGTATTGTTCAATAAAAATACAGAATTCCAAAGAATAGAAGTATATACTGATGTTGACTGAGCTGGATCAATAAATGATAGACGATCTACGTCAGACTACTTCACTTTTGTAGGGGAAAACATTATAACACAAAGAAGTAAGAAACATGTTGTCACCCATTCAAACGCAGAGGCTGAATATAAAGGCATGACACTTGGGCTTTGTAAGGCTCTATGGTTACAACCTCTCTTGAAAGATTTGGGATATCCTACTAAAGAATCAATTAAGTTATTTTGTGACAATAAAACAGTATGTGATATGGCTCACAATCCAGTCTAACATGATCGTACAAAACATGTGAAGTGGACAGATTCTTTATTAAGGAAAAATTAGAATAAAATTCTTTGGAATTGCCAAAAATTAAGTCAGAAGATCAATTGGCTGACATTCTCACTAAAGCAGTCTCATAGCAAGAATTCACACAAGTTTCAGTCAATTTGGGCATGAAAGACATCTATGCACTAACTTGAGGGGAAGTATTTTAACAAATACTGCACCAACGCCTTCCGACATTCATTCAGACGGCACTTACCAAAGATGACTTCTTGATACTAAGTAGCTGTAAACCATTTGATTCATTCATTGTAATAGTTGTAATAGTAATTAATATTTGCCTACATAAATAATGTACAAACTCATATGAATTAAGAAAAAAATATCAAAAAAAACCATCCATTTCTTCCAATCATTTCGATAGTTTCTTTAAATTATATATTTCTTCAATAATAACTAGGATGATTATCATCAAAGTGGTTTTCACATTCAACCTATTTTCATTCATATTTTCTCTCATTGTCTTTTCTATTTCTAGATTTTGGTTCTTGTAATACTTTTATATTGCCCCTATTATACGTAACTACCTATTCTTATATATTGCAACATACCACAATATTACCACAATTATTTTCATAATTATTTTTTTATTAATGATAATTTTATTCAACAATAAAACATTAAAGTTAAAAAATCATTTCATACGTTTTTATTGTGTCATTAACTATGATTGTTCTTATAATAAAGTCCAATTAATTTGACAAAAATTAATACATTTTTATTTTTACATACTTAATTATTCAACTAGTTTTACTTTTAATACTCTAAAAAACATATAATTTTTATATAATAAAAAAGAATATGAGTATCACATTTTTTAATATGCGTTAAACGTATATTTTTCATATTATAAAAATAACGTGTTACGAGGGATTTAAAAATGAGTCGATGATATTCGAAATAAGTACCTAAAATAGAGGCCTAATGTCTCAGTGTGATTATTGGACTAATATCGTTTCACGACGTCGCTTTTAACGTGTGAATGTACTCCTTTGTCCTCACCCATTTAATAGGTTAAAGTGAGGTATCACTTTCAGCACTTTATTTAGTTTCTATATTTTTCTTTGGTCCTTCCTCAGCTCTAGTGCTGACGAAGGTGGACTTTGCCTCCGCTGCTCTGCACCACCATCTCGTGCATCTTCCAAGGACCACTCAATTGTTGATTCCACTATCAAATTCGCTTTGTGATCTAGGTATGATTTAGTTTAATTTTATGGTTCTTTTTGCTTGATCTATTGTTGTTTTTTATTGTTCTTTTTCTTGCATTATAATCCTATATTTATTATTAATTTATTGTCCCCTTTGCTATTGCTAAAATAGCTAAAGATTTTAGCTTTTAGAAACTGGAAAAGATGACCTGAGGAAAAGGAGGCAACTTTTCTGTTACAAAACGAAGAGAAAGGAAATAATTATGGAAAAGATTACCTGAGGAAAAGGAGGCAACTTTTCTGTTACAAAACGAAGAGAAAGGAAATAATTATGTACAAAGTAATTTTGTAAGTTGTACAAAAATTGTAAAAATCTGTTAAAGTGTTGGTATGATTTGTTTCCTTTATTTTAATGTAATAATAGGTACAAAATTGGTTGATCATATTACATAATTATCGAGTTATTTTGTAAGTTGTACAAAAATTATAATAATATGTAATATGTACAGAATTAGTGTTCATACATTTCTTGCATTAGAATATTTTTAAAAAAAAAATTTATAATTTTTAGATTTTTTCTGTAACATATACAGAACTAAAATATTATTTTTATACTATGTACAGAATCATGAGTTCATATTTAAAAATTTTATTATTATGATTTTCATATTTAACTGTAAACAAGAATTACAATCTTGTTTACTTAAAATATGTCATTAGCGTGTTTATGGTAGAATTTCTATTAGTGACCTATTATGTACTCAGGTTATTCTGTAAGTTGTACATAAATTATAAATAATTATACATCTAAGTTATTTTGTAAGTTGTACAGAAATCATAAATAATTATGTATTCAAGTTATTCTGTAAGTTGTATAAAAAAAATATAAATAGTTATGTAAGCTAGTCATTATGTAAATTGTAAATAATTTTGTACTTAGATTATTCCGTAAGTTTTACATAAATTATAAATAATTATGTATTCATATTATTTTGTAAATTATACTTGTACATAAATTATAAATCATTTTGTAAGTTATACAGAAATTATAAATAATTATATATGTGGGTCATTCTGTAAGTTGTACAAAAAAAATATAAATAATTATGTATGCTAGTCATTATGTAAATTGTAAATAATTTTGTACTTAGATTATTCCGTAAGTTTTACATAAATTATAAATAATTATGTATCCATATTATTTTGTAAATTATACTTGTACATAAATTATAAATCATTTTGTAAGTTATACAGAAATTATAAATAATTATATACGCTAGTCATTATGTAAATTGTAAATAATTTTGTACTTGGATTATTCTGTAAGTTGTACATAAATTATAAATAATTATGTATCTAAATTATTTTGTAAATTGTACTTGTACATAAATTATAAATAATTATGTATCCATCTCTTTTTTAAGTTGTACAGAAATTATAAATAATTTTGTATGCCGGTTAATCTGTAAGTTACATAAAAATTGTAACATGTACAAAATGAAAATTTTATTATGTAACATGTACAGAATCTTGAGTTTATATTTATAATTTTTTTGTTCTAATATCTATATTTTTTTATAACATGTACAAAATAAAAATATTATTTTTGTACCATGTACAAAATCTTGCATTAAGATATTTAGAATTTATTTATTATAATTTTAAGATTTTTTATGTAATATGTACATAATAAAAATATTATTTTGTATCATGTACAGAAACTTGCATTTATATTCAAAAAAATTTGTAAGGATTTCCAAATTTTTCTATAATATGTATAAAATAAAAAAGTTATTTATGTACTATATACATGAATAATATTTTTATTTTGTACATATTACAAAATAATTTATATGCCGATGGTAGTAGCCAGACCTCCAATAAAATTATTAGTAATGATAGTTGGAAATAAAAATAATTTTTTAATTAGAGAAGTGCTGGTAAATTTACATTATTTTTTGTTTACTTTTTTATGAGTTTTTTGTTTTTATAGGGTGGATTCTTGAAGGACGACTTCTCATTTGCAGAATGTTTTCTAAATTTCTGTAAACTGTACGTATGTTATCAAAATTTATGGAAACTTTATATAATTTCTGTAAACTGTACGTATGTTATCCAAATTTCTGGAAATCTTATATAATTTCTGTAAACTGTATGTATGTAAATAATTATGTACCTAAATCATTTTGTAAGTTGTAAATAAACAGTAAATAATTTTGTATGTGGGTTATTTTGTAAGTTGTACAAAAATTGTAACATATACAAAATAAATTTTTTTTATGTAATGTGTACAAAATCTCAAATTCATATTTAAATTTTTGTTTATTATAATTTATATTTTTTTTTGTAACACGTATAGAATAAAAAAGCTATTTTTATACAATGTACAAAATCTTACATTAAGATATTTACAATTTTTTTTTATGATTTTCAGATTTTTTATGTAATATATACATAATAAAAATATTAGTCTGTACCATGCATAAAATCTTGCATTTTTATTTGTAATTGTATATAAATTATAAAGAATTATATATCTATCTCATTTTTTAAGTGGTACAGAAATTATAAATAATTTTGTATGCTAGTTAGTCTGTAAGTTATACAAAAATTATAACATGTATAAAATAAAAATTTTATTACGTAACATGTACAAAATCTTAGGTTTATATTTATAATTTTTTTATTCTAATATCTATATTTTTTTATAACATGTACAGAATAAAATTATTATTTTTGTACGATGTACAAAATCTTACATTAAGATATTTAGAATTTATTTATTATGATTTTAAGATTTTTTTATGTAATATGTACATAATAAAAATATTATTTTGTATCATGTACAGAAACTTGCATTTATTCTGTAAGTTATACAAAAAAATGTAAATAATTATGTATGCTAGTCATTATGTAAATTGTAAATAATTTTATACTTGAATTATTCTGTAAGTTATACATAAATTATAAATAATTATGTATCTAGATCATTTGTAAATTGTACTTGTACATAAATTATAAATCATTTTGTAAGTTGTATCAGAAATTATAAATAATTATGTATGCGAGTAAGTTGTACAAAAAAATATAAATAATTATATACGCTAGTCATTATGTAAATTGTAAATAATTTTGTACTTGGATTATTCTGTAAGTTGTACATAAATTATAAATAATTATGTATCTATCTCTTTTTTAAGTTGTACAGAAATTATAAATAATTTTGTATACCGGTTAATCTGTAAGTTACATAAAAATTGTAACATGTACAAAATGAAAATTTTATTATGTAACATGTACAAAATCTTGAGTTTATATTTATAATTTTTTTGTTCTAATATCTATATTTTTTTTATAACATGTACAGAATAAAAATATTATTTTTGTACCATGTACCAAATCTTGCATTAAGATATTTAGAATTTATTTATTATAATTTTAAGATTTTTTATGTAATATGTACATAATAAAAATATTATTCTATATCATGTACAGAAACTTGCATTTATATTTTAAAAAAATTGTTATGATTTTCAATTTTTTTTTTTTAATATGTATAGAATTAAAAAGTTATTTATGTACTATATACATGAATAATATTTTTATTTTGTACATATTACAAAATAATCTACATGCTGATGATAGTAGCCAGACCTCCAATAAAATTATTAGTAATGATAGTTGGAAATAAAAATAATTTTTTAATTAGAGAACTGCATAAACAATTTGAACAACCACCTCAATCAATTTACCATAAATTTGCCAAGACAGAGAGCAAAAAATCTCTCTATCTCCCCCCCCCCCCCCCCCCCAGAAAAAGCTTTCAAATATCACATAAAGAAACGAGCTTCTTATAATGAAATGTATACAGACATTTCTAAAGGCACCAGACTAAATTTTCAAAAAAGCTTTCAAATATCACAAATTCATATTGAATAACAACAGACCACACAATTTGGTCATGATCTGTGAGTTGTAAACGAATAAAGGTTTTTGCTGTAAGCAAAATAATTAGTAATAAAATACTTAATAATGAAGGCATTCAACAAAGATTAAGCCATGCAGATAACTGGTTTCCTCCTAAACAATTCACAGAGCCATGTTTTCTGCATCAACACTTTTACCATCTTTGTCACCATCAACGCCATTACTGTTAGTAGTGCTTTCACTATCGTTGTCCACAAGACGTAAATCTGCATAATTTCGGTAGTTCAGCGAGTGCAACCACAGAGCCACAACACCTTCTTTATGCTCAGTTGCAGCAATATGAGAGTATATGTGTTTCATTTTGAATTCTTCTGCTTCATCATCATATGCTTTCATTGATAGCTCTTCATGGCTATCTTTCCATTTGTTATTATATGAAGAAAAGAAGCACTCATCCAAGTATAATCCGAGTTCAGGAGCTGAAGGCACATTAACATTGACGTCGCTGAAATTTTGCATAGTTACATTAATAATTTCATATCAAGCATGCCGGACCAATGAATTTATAATCAGAACTGAAATGTATGTATTATAGTTACCATCTTATAATGTGAAAGAAATTATAGTTGTAACGTAAAATCATTATGCCAAAAACCAAATTATTTGCAAGTGTCATTGTCATATTATTAGCTAACAATCCTTGCCATTTTGATCAAGTACTTACTTTTGCAGGGCCATCTCTGTCAGAGACTCGGGAGCACAGTTCCTCATGATTGCCAGCACAGTTCCTCATGATTGCCACTGCCAATCCTATCATCTTCCTAATTTGATGAAGCATGAAGCTTTGCCCCACAATCATGCACTTAACAAACTCCATGCCTTCAACTGTTACAGTTGTATTTGCATCAAACGAAACAATGAAGCGCCAAGCAGAGGGGTCTTCAGCTTTCGTTCTGGTTGTAAAATTGTGGAAATTATGAGTTCCCTCGTAGTATTTCAGAATTCTATTAAATATTTCCCTCTCTTTCTCACCATAACAGAACCCACTTTTCTTAACAGGCTTCTCCTCTCCATTAACTCCTACCTCAGGAGGAGTTGTAAGATTTGGCGACCTAGAATACAATTCACTAATATCATTCGAAGCCACAATTCTATCAGAATCACGATTTTGAGATTCAACTTCACTTCTACATTCAGTGTTTAGATTTTCAGCATCACCATTGATCGAAGAAACTTTAATATCAACACTAGACATAGAGTTTAACATTGCATCACCATTGTTTGATGAAATGCCTGACTGAGAGATCACTCCTTTCAATTCATAACTACGTTTCCCATTCAAGAACCCAATTTTACGCCCTCTCTCGGAACACTCTGTGCATTTAACGAACTCAGTTCCAGATCCTAAGCTAGCCATTACACTCTCCCTATCTCGATGCGCACTAGAATCAAGAGCAAACGCAGGGATAAGATATACATACCTTCTACAATCACAAAACTTCTTGGCATTAAACGAACCAGTTATGCGCTTGTACCCAAAACCCCAAATTTGATCGAAAAGGTTAGAATTAAGTCGTTCGACAATTGAATAAGACGTTGGAGACGCAACAACAGACCTAAATTTTGTATGTTTTTGTAAGGGCAAGTTTGTAAATGCACACTTTAAAAGAATTGCAAAACGGTTCGTATTGTACCAAATCATGCTATTTTTGTCCAATTTACAGCTAATATCAGTATAAACCCTATTTCAGTCCTGAACTCATGATATTCACTTGAACCAAATAAATAGCCCACCCGGCCCTCTAGTTGGGGTCGTCAAAATTGTGAAGCCTTGAGAGAGAATAAGTTAAAATCCAAACGCCTTCCCCACTGCCAAATAATAGTAGCACTGGAATGGAGGTCTCTTTAGCAACAATCAGGAGCTTTTGTAAAGCACTTTACCAAAAATTATAGTAGACTAGGTTTTTCTAGGCAGTGGTTGAAATTGTTCCAACTTCCAAGTTAATCTAATGGGTAAGAGGAAGTGAATTTACATCACTTTAACTGAGTTTAATGTGGGACAGAATGACCCTACTTAGACAAGTCTAAGGGTACCTCCAATTTTATTCCATTATATTACAGTTATTTTCTTCCTACTTAGCATTATTTATTCAAAAGACAGAAAGAAATAGTGACTAGAGCTATACACCAATATCTATTGAAATGCTATATCAGAAGTTAGATTTTCAAGAATATATTTCCACCTATTTTGTACATAGATCTGATATTTTCTTAATTTCTCCACCTAAAAGTATAACTTATTAAAAAATAAATACAAAAACATTAGACATATATAAGATCACCAGACAACTTGATTTAAAAAGAGAGAGAGAAGAGAAAAGTCGCATGAAGTTGTGAAAACTAGTCATATATGATGGATAATTACACTATTTGATGAACATTCAAGGAAAAGAAAAGGTAAGGAAGGAGAAGAGATGAGAATAAGGGTTGCCCCCAAAGAATATTGAACTCATGCAAAAACCTGTTAACGAAGAAATGTAACTATAACCAATGAGTTCTTATATATCAATGCTACTCTCAATACCTTCATCTGAGGGAAACAATAAATTTCCAGATCCACAACATGATGCAGTTAATCGTAATTGAGTTGGTACATACAATCGCAATTGACTAAGACCTATGACCCTGTTATTAAGCATAATAGCGTCAATGAACTTGATCCTGATTCTGAGATCCCTGATCCACCATGACTAGAACAGTTGAACATTAATTAGTGTAAATCTATATCTTCCACAGCTACCATATTTCTATAATTCTTCTCAGCTAATTCCATACAAGACCTCAGAACTACAACCTTCTTCTATTGGAAGATTTAGATCCGGCATCACAAAGGAACTATCTTTGCTTACTGCCGCCGCCTCTACTTTGCAAGGCACATTTCTTGGACATGCCTGTTGTAGAGCATCAATATCATTACAGCACAGTGTCGTTGCCAAGATTTTAGTAGGTTCATCAACTGGTTCTAATTGTTTGAGGCGACAACAATTGGCCCTATCAGATGCAGATGTGGTTGTATCTGCCTTTGTTGTTTGTTGACACAAATCAAGCTGCAATGCAACATAAATCACACTCAGAATCTATCACGTTATGCTTCTCTAAATAGCTAGAAACTTGGGTAACATAAAATGAAATAGATCCTTCAAGTATTAAAGATATAAGTAGCACAAGGAGACGTTTTAACTAATCAATGAACCCCTTATGCCGATTCTTAAAGTTTAGCTATTTGTCTATAGCTGCTCTTAATTAGACATATAAAAAGAAAGCTACTATATATCACAAATATATCATACTCTGCTTCATCATTTGAGATATAATCAATTAGTAACGTTTAGAATTTTCCATATAAAGTATAATCTCATACCTCATATTAACTTGAGAATGTTCTCACATATATCTTTTAAAGGCAACAACTCTATGGAAGGAAATTTTCATTTTTCTACCAACAACTATGATGAATAAAGAAAAGAGTAGTGTAGTAGAAAACCAGTGTATGGGGGTCACCTTCAATCTCTTCAAGCTTTCGTTTGTGATCCTTTCTTTCTCTACAGTGAGATATAGAGCTGCCAGTTCCTGCCCAGAGAATGAACAAACACAAAAAGAAAAAGAAAAAAAATATAAGAAAATGAAAAATCATAACCAGAAATGCAATAGGTAAACACTAAATGCTTAAAGAAACATACATTCTTCAAGTTTCTTCTTTCCTTCAACAGAAAACTCTCCTCATCCTTAAGTTCAACTAGTGTCTGCAAGAAGAATACGAATTAATAAATTATAACTCGGCCATGAAAGAAATATTATAACTTGAACTCATTCATCAGCAACGGCATAGAATAAAAATATTCAAAATTGAAAAAAAAAAAAAAAAAAAAAAAGGAAAGATTATGGAGCTAGATGTGATTACTTCAAAAGCTAATTTACCTTCTTCTTTCTTGGCCTCTTGGAGGTGATTGCTTCACTCTTAACCGCAGATTGCGCTATGACAAGCTGGTTAGTCAAAGTAGTAATTCATTAGAAAGTTCTAATAATAAATAAACAAGTTCAAGCACTTCCAATTTAATCAACTAACAAAAACAATCCATCTAAAGAAAAAAATTAATTCATGGAAATTTCAAATCTACAATATTAAAGATCAAATAAACACAACTCCAGCAAAATAAATACATAAAAATGTGAAAAAATCATAAAGTGTGGCCCAGCAAAAACCGAAACAAAATGAAAATCTGGTGTGAACCAAACACCAAACCATGCAAAGACCTCAACTTTGACTAGTTCGTGAACTTAAACAAAGACCACTCATCTACAAACATGTTGGCTTCTTAGAACCCCAAGTCATATAGACAGATAATGTTTTCGGAGAGTGTGGGATCCATATCCAACAAGTCAGCTCATACCAATTTTCAATATTTGTGAAACATTTGACCCCATTACCATGACAAGAAAATTATTCCCTTATTTTCCTTCTTTTTTTAAAGGCTTTTTTTGGTATTTTCTTCCTCTTCTAAGTTTCCAAATTTCAAACCCAGACACATAAAACGATTGCTTTGACTTCAAATCCGTTTAGACCCCACTAAAAGCCACTAACATGACAGGCTGTCATTCTATGAGAAACTACTGTCCAATAAAAGAATTTGATCCCATATTTACTGTACCAAAAAGAAAGAGATCCAAGATCCAATTTGTCACTTTCTACAAAAAAAAAAAATTATTAGATTTGTATTTTACAGAAATAATAAATTATTTTACTCGTCCAATAGAGTCTCTCTCAGTGTCTCACACATGAATTTGACGACGTACCGCGCGCACATGATAAGCTAAAGATGCGGAACCACCAGATTATTTCCAATGCCAACATAAAGTACACAACCACTACCAACACTACAACAAACCGCACAGCAGTCCTACTTTGCTACAAGAACACGCCACCTTTAAAGACCAAACTGCCCTCTATAAATTCCTTTATAATTTGACTTAACCAAGGACAATTTCGATATTTATCACAGAATCTACTACCAAACCAAGTGCCAATGGAGCATTCACTCCAACAATAAATTGGAACTGGGCGGTTTCTTGTGAATTGGCTAAAATTGCCATAAAGACATAGTTACCCTTTTATTGAAGGGTGTTTTAGTAATTCATGACTGGCCGTGACAGGGAGCGGAAAAGAAGTGAGAAAGAAACGTGATAATAGCTCACATCTTCTAAACTCCACGCGTAGAGCGAAAGTCATCCGAAAATTTCAAAGCTTAATAAACCAAAAAGCCATTTCAATAAAGTGACGAGGGCATTTCGGTCCAAACAGTATAAGAAACTGGTGACCGGCGGATAGAAAGATCCACAATCGCAAGAGCTGAAGTCCCCAAACAGGACTGATAATCCTCAAGACACGCTCATTCAATGGAGGACGTATAACCTATTGGTCAATGAATCGAAATGTTCAGAAAAATGTATTAGAAAATCTGACCAGTGCCGGCGCGAAGAAATCTATCATATCTGAAATAGCTCCAGAAGAAGGGAAGACAAATCTAAGTGAAGTGGCACTTTAAGTCTTTAATCCATTTAAAAATAGTTAAACGACATGTCGTCCACGCTAAAGTAAGGGAAACAAAAGAAAAAAAGCAAAAAACAAAAACAACATAAACAATAAGTAACCGTAATTGCGACGCAAACCTTAGATCTCACAGGCGGCTTACTGGTTGATTCATCGCAACCTTCGACACCGCCGCTTAAAGAGGTTCCGCCGCTCCAAGAGAGCGGTGTTGTGGGACTCGCCCGAGTCTGCTCGTCTTTGTTCTTCTCCTTCTCTTGCAATCTTGTGATAGACTTGGACCTCCGTTGTCGTACGCTCCACTCAAGCTTCAACGCAGGATACATAGAACTTCTCTTGGGAGGATTCAGCAGTTGGTGTCGATGTTGCTCAGCTTTACGGATGCGTAACAAAACGTCAACAACCAAAGAGTCGTCAGCCATAGCAATCTTGACCCAATCTTCAGAAGCACTAGCACTGCCTGTCTCTTTCATTTTCATATGTGCTTTTGGCCAGTTTCAGAGTCAGCGAAAGAACGAAAAAGAAGTGGAAGAGAGAGAAGTTGTTTGATGTTTTGTGAAATATAGTTTTGTGTGTATAGAACAATATTAATGTGTGTGTCTGGCTTTTTTTATATTTGTGTGTTTAGGTTGAAGGAGATTATAGAACATGCTTATTTTTTCCACCCAACTTTTTCCTTTTTCTTTTTCTTTTTCTTTTTTTATTTTGGTTTTTGCATATTTGTGTGTGGATTTCTTGTTTCTCTCTTTGTTGCGCTGGCCCACTCTTCTCTATTTTAAGCGGCTCTTTTACGTTTCATAAATTACACATAGCGCATAGGCTTTCTTTCTTTTTTTATATGAGATCCTATTAGGCTATGTTGGTTTGTAAAATATTCTCTGTCCTCACCATATACATTAATATTAAAATTTAAATTTATGAAGAATTCTTACTTACAAACTATATAAGTTACAAATTATATTGGATATTTTTAAAATTAAATGTTTTTAAAAAAAATATATTTATTGGACAAAAATAGTGTAAACAAATCTAAAATTGTTATGCCTTATGTGTATCTTACACAGGACTCTAAAATTACATCACAAATTTACTTTATTTTTATTTTTTCTTTACTTGGTTGTGTTATATTATTAGAAAGAATAAATAAATTTTTATATAACCAAATTTTAATTTATTATATTTTTTATCATTAAAATTTATGTAAGACTATAATATCCATAAATTCAACATGTTTTCTAAACTCATAATTCTAATATCCTAAATATCAATCTGTCGGGATAACAAATTAGGTCCAAATCTGTATTTTCAAATTTTAGAAATATTTTGTGGTTGAAGTGATAAAACTTTCAGTCCCCCACCAAAAATTTAAATTCAAATTCTATCATTCAATGCGTGAGTGTGTATTTTTTTTTTATTAATAAAAAATGAGATTTTAGAGCATTTTTAATAAGAAAAAAAAAATAGTTGTTTTTTTAAAGTGGCATGATGCAAAATTGAGTTTCACCTTTTAGTAATCAGAATTCAACATATTCTCCACGCTAACAACTGCTACAACATTCAAATCTCAGAGGATTCACGTAACTACTTCATAATTTCAATTTTGGATTGATTTCAAACTTACCAAAATGAACTTGATGTCCACATTGAAACTTGCCCCAAGATCTATTCTCATTATCAATGACAACCTCAAGGCTAATAAAGCAAGAGATTGAACCACTACAATACTTGCCACCAGCAAACACTCTGCCACAACCTCCTTCATCGGCATCATTAGCCATCACATCTTCATCGTTCTCCAAACCCATATTCACGCACCAAATCCAAATCTCAAAGTCCTAAATTCTCCCAATAAAACGTCACCATTCGAAATGCTCAAGTATAATAGAAGTCTCTGATACACGAAATTTATCAAATCTTCGATCAACAACAACCAGCACAAATTGAGCTATGAGTTGGGAGATTAGGATTATGGGATTAGAAAATACGTAGCATTTAGGGATGATGAATTTCTAACAAATAAAAAATTTAATGATATAAATATAACAAATAAAAATTTGTTAATATATTAAATTGCATTACACTTGTGACATGACGAAATTATAAAAAGTTTCGTAGAGTACATTTGTAAAATAAAAATAATTAAATAAATAGTATCTTTTTTACTATTTGCATTTATATCAAAGAAAAAAATTGGTTTGCATTTATTACATGGTTATCATTAAACTTATTTTGTTACAAAATAAATCACAAATCTTTTAAAATTTGAAAATGTATTACTCCACTAGCCAACTACATTTAAAATTTTACAGTTTTATGTAAATATATTTATAAAAAAAATTAAAAAATCTTCTTCCCAAAATCATCTCTCTCCTAATAAATAATAAATAAAAATTCTCAAAATCACAACTCTCTCCTAAATTCTCTCATGCCCCTGATTAATCTTCGTATTATTCCTATTCCACAAATAAAATCAGTATAAACAGGCACTCCATTAGCAATTTAAAAATTCCATTTAACTGAGTTTTTAATTATTTTAGTTTTTAACCATTAAAAAACATATATTTCACATTATAAAAAATATATGTGAATTATATTTTTTAATTTTCATTAAAGATATTTTTTTTAGATTATATATATATATATATATAGGATTAAAAATAAAAATATATTTATAAAAAAAAAATTATGATATGCACATAATTCTTTAAAAATTTTATTTTTTATGAAAAGGGAAGGTGCATTTAGAATATTTTGTATCATACTTGGTTGAAATTAAGCATTTTGAAATGTTGATAAATAACTAATTTTTTTTGGGTTTAATTATTATATTAGTTTTTAAACTTGGATCAAATTCACAAATAGATTTTTAAGTTTTAAATCATATAATTTAATCTCCAAATTTCTAAATTTTACGCATAAGTCTTTAAAATTTTAAATTCTATAATTTAGTTCTAAAATTTTAAAAAATTCACACATAGATCATAGCTTAACTACTAAAATATATATTAATGAATCAAAATTTTATAACCTATGTGTGAAATTTTAAAAGTTTTGGAACTAAATGGTATAATTTAAATATTTAGGAACTTATATGTTAAATTTAAAAGTTTAATGACCAAATCATGCGATTTAATAGTTATGGTATCTATGTGTAAATTTAATTAAAGTTTTGGGACTAGATATAGTTTAGTAGTATTATATGTATTAAATGACGTATTAGTTAGTATTTATTGGATATGAAGTTTGGAATTATGAGAAAAAAAATTTACAGGAGAATCACATTAGTAAAGCGGTTAATTGGATTGTGCGTTGCATGCATCAACTTCGTATTTTTGTTTTTGTAATATTGCCGAGTCCGTTGTTTGTCAACATCTAATATTTAAGTACATTTTACTTTAAAGATTTTGCCATTTGTTTTTATTGTATTTGTGCCGTAAATTCCTTTTTTTTTTTTTTTTTTTTTTTTTGCTAACTAACGGATATCATCATTAATCTAATGAAAAGGAAAGAGAACAGGCTAGGATGAACTACAGAAATTGAAGTGTTTAGTTTTTCAAATGGGGAAACCACTTAGCCAACTTAAAATAAAAGAAGCTAAATAACTTTTTTGACTTCTTTTTCTTTTCCTTTCTCAGCTTGAAAATCTAAAAGTTTTCTATTTTTTGTTTTGTTTTGCGAGACAAGATTGTATGATTTAGTTGTAATTATGGGATTAAACAATCACACATAATACATCAAATTCTTCAGTGCATTAATTTTTTCCCTCTAGGGTACTATTTTGAGCATGGGAAGTTTCCTCTTTTGTGTTCTTCGATGCAGTGGTTTTGAGTGTAATGATTGGGATGGAGTAGAATAGTTTGTTAAAAGTTTTGCCTATACCATGCTTATCATTTGGTGGTTATCCTAGTGACTGGAAACAAACTAGCCTTTGTAACACAATTTGCATTTTGGAATACTTTTGCATTTCTGTTATTTTGTAAACTATTACCTCTATGCATATCATACAGATAATGATATGGCATGTCCATTACCAATTCGTTCATACAGGATTGATTGTTTTGGTTCTCCTATTGATCTGGTACCGTTCATATTTTCGTTCTCTCGTTTTATATTATATATTCGAACTGTTAGTATTTTATTATTAGACTAATATTAATTGTGTTTTTATTGGTTTATAAAATGGGTTAAATTATAGTTTAACTAATATGCTTGAAGGCTCATTTAATTGATATGGGCTTGGCACACTTTGTGAACTTAGGCTAATTATTGTTGTGATGAATTTTGTGTAGTCTAATAGAGTTTAGGATTTTGTGATGGGTGAAACCCTAATATTCCTCTATAAATATTTAGATAGATCCCTCCTTCACTCGAATATGAGAAAAGCTATTAAGAGATTCTCCCCATTAAAGTTGATCATGTTAAGTATTTAATAACTGTTACATACCTTAAAAGGTAAATCATATTTAAAGGTTATGAATTTTATACTCCTTTTCCTCTTATATATATATATATATATATATAGAAGCTCAACAAACTCTTCAAATAGCGGAAGCTACCTTGAGTAAAGCTAAAGGCAAGAGATAAACAATTGAGACAAATTTAGCTCTTAGACGAGTTAGGATGGGAGTAGAAGCTATCAATACAATGTCGTAATCAGTTGGTGTTTAGTGCGTCGAATAAACAAAGCAAAATAAGGTATATAAACATAATGACATCTGTGGTTTAATATTAGTGGTTATGTTGGATCAGATCATGATTAAGGTGCTTAGTTAGACTATGTATTGTGGCTATAATTGTGTTTCAACTTGATACTAATTAATGTTACTTAAGTGAAAGAATGTTATAATTTTATTATTGGGCTAACATTAATTAAGCTTTTATTGGTTTATAAAATGAGTTGAATTATAGTTTAACTGATATGCTTGAAGAGACGGAGGCGAGGCGAATAAAAGGCCCAATATATAAGGTATTTGTATCTAACAATAAAAAGGACAAAAATAGGACGTTTAAAAAATATAAAATACATATTTTAAAAAATAAAATCATTACTTTACCTAAAATATCTCTCTACTAATTAAGATTAGTGAAATAAATAAATTACAATCTTAATTAGTGAAGAGATATTCTATGTAAAGTAATAACTTTATTTTTTAAAATATATATCTTTTAGTTCTTAAATATGCTACTTTTTTTATTTTTTGTGAATATATGTTATATCAGTCTTTCACATGAGCTCATTTAATTGATATGAGTTTTGCACACTTTGTAAACTTAGGCCAATTACTGTTGTATTGAATTTTGTGTAGTCTAATAAAAATTAGGATTTTGTAATGGGTGAAATTTTAATATTACTTTATAAATATTTGAATAGGTCCCTCTTCACTCGAATATGAGAAAAATTGTGGAGATATTTTTTTTATTTGATTCATGTTATAATATATCAATAATATAAATTAAATCTTACACGAACTACACCAAGCCACCAAACAACCATCTTTGATCTAACAAAAACTGTATTGACTGTTTATTTATGAATGTGTGCGGGAGGAAAGTTGTTAAAGTATCTTAGACGAATTGACTGGGGTTCGTACTTCATACTATTTAACCCTCTCCAAACTTGGTCTTAGAGACAACCTATTTACAAGCTCTAGATCAGAGACTAGTTTACACTAGATTATGTATTTTATATAAATGAACTTGAGAGCACAATATGCTTTTGTACAAAGAGCTCACTTTGTATGATTAGAATGGTCAATGCTACTTAATTTTCAATCCATGGATAAGTTGAATGAAGAGCCTTGTCAGCAAAATTCTTATTCGCTGTTAAGATTTGTTTTTGTAATCCAATAATAGTTTCTGACCTCGAAAACAGCTCTGTTTTTGGACTTTTAACAATAAGAAGAATGTGAATTTGGCACATAACTGAGAAATCTAGCTACCATTTTTGCCTCTATATCAAATTAACCTATAACAATCAGAGTGCTCTTCTCCATAAGATCAAGTTCAACCATATAAAAACAAATGAACTTGAAATAACATTCCACAACACAATGACATCGAACTCTAACCTTACATTTACACACCTCATAACCACTCCACATTTACTCTAAAATGAAAAAGAACGCTCCAAATGGAATCACAAGAGAATATAGCAATAGACACAAAACAAGAAAAATCAATTTATTAAAGAATACTGAATTAGATAAGCAAGAGTTCTTTTTGAAACTTTAGCCATTACACACTAGGCATCCATGACTCGAGAAAAATTTCTTGTGGCTTTCAGTAGGAATGAAACCACAAGGAGGGACTATTCTAAAAAGTGACGGCCTTGCAACCACCATCCAAGAAACAATATTAACATTTACATTATTACACCACTTCAAATTTATCTCCCTCAATGCCCTGCACTTCTTTACAACTTCCTTTAACCCTTTCTCAGTCACACTCAAACAGCCACTCAAATCCAACTGCAACAATTTAGGACATCTCTTTCCAATTAGGGCCAATTCATCATCATTGATCCTTAATCCTCTTGCACACAATACTTCCAAATGGGATAGTTCAAAGTCATTAAGAAAATTCTTCACCTTAATACATCTACTTATTCCCAAGTTTCTAATTCCAGAACACCTCTTTAGAAGTTCTTCCACACCATCATCTGTAACACCCTCACAATTGCTTAAATCAACTTGTCGTAGATTTGGGCAGACATATGCAAAGCTCTTGATACTATCATTATCCAAACACCTATTTTGAGCCAAGTTTAGTGAAGTGATTCGTGTGTTAGTCACAAGACTCGTAGTAAAATCTTCACAACCCAAATTGGTACCAACCATCTTGATCTCACTGAGCAAAGGGCAATTTTTTGTGAGGCTGAAGAAGGTTGAATTGGTAAGGTTAGGGCAAAGACTGAGGTTTATATAGGTTATGTTTGGGAGAAACTTAGATAACTCGTCCATCAACTCGTCTTTGAGGAACCTTGCAAACTCAAGATCCAAGTATTGAAGAGATTGGTGTTTACACAACAGAAACGAAATGGAATTGAATGAAAAGTTTCGACAATTGGAAACTATGAGCTTATTCAGTGGTTGACATGCTTCAGCAATTGAAAAAAGTAACTCATCCGAGATAACGCAATCAAAAAAATCAAAAGAAGTTAAAGCCTTGTTGGATACTAATGAATCTTTGAGACTTGAATCCACAGAAGAAAACCCAGTTCCACCAACACAAAGCGAATTCAAGTTAGCACAACGACGTATCATGAAAGCAATACCATTTTGAGTTACGAAATCACAATAGCGTATAATAATTTCATTCAACAAAACACAATTGACAGAAAGAAACGCAAGGGACGCGTCAGTGATGAAGTGATTACCAGAAAGGTTGATCTTCTTCAAACGCTTGAGCTTCAACGACAAAGAACTGATGCCAGAATCGGTTATGGGTTTCGAAAAACAACTCAAATTAGATAACCCATTTAGTGAATAACTATATCTGTGCTCAGGAAAACTAATATCAAGCTCTTCCAATAACGGAAATAAATCTGCTATTAAATTCAGATCGTTTTCATGTAAAGATCTGACCATGGAACATTTCAAACACCGCAAGTTCTTCATTTTGGGACTTAAAACTTTCAAATCTTCTGCTTGAAAAGCCCTTCGATTGGAAAAATTAAGCGATTGGAGGTCCAAACCAGATAGAGATATTTGATAAAGAACGTCATTTATGTTTCCGTGGAAGTTAGAGAGGTCTATGTCTCTGAGTCCCTTGAATCTACGAAGAAGCTGAGGAAGAAATTGGATTGTTGGATCGTAAATAGAGAGGCCTTTGCGCATTTGATTAGTAATTGAGAGGAAGAGTTTGCAAGCCAAAGAGAGTGCAGATAAGACATGGCGATCTTCTTCTTTTTCGATGAGTTTTAAAATGGATTCCCAACATTCTACGGGCAATTCCGGAGTTTTCTCCCCATTGATGTTTCAGTCGTTCCCATCATTGAAGTAGTAAATGAAAAGGGGAGAGAAAGCTATCTGGAACGATAGAAATATATAATGGAAAATGGTATTTTAATTTATATTTAAATTTTTTGAAAAATGGAACAAAAATAAAATTTAAATGAAGAAGTGATTTGGATGGATTGGTTTTCAAAATTTATTCGATCTAAATTAACTTATTTAATTCAAATAAAATTTAAATGAAGAAGTGATTTAGATGGATTGATTTTTAAAATTTATTAGATTTAATTTAACTTATTTAATTCAAACTAACTTATGTAAATAAAGAAGTGATTTGGATGGATTGATTTTTAAAATTTATTCGATTTAATTTAACTTATTTAATTCAAACTAAATTATCTAAATGGTTTGATTTTTCTTTTTATTAGATTAATTTAGTTTCAAAAATTTTAAATATAATTTATAATAAATTTGATTTTTTTTAATTTTTAAAATATCAATAAAAATTGATGTAATTTATATTCTAATTATATTATATTATTTTTTTATATAATAATTTTATTAAATAAAAAATATTAAATTTAAAATTTTTTTTTTCCTTCTAGATTCTTTTACTCTTAATTCCTATATATTTCAAAATCTTAAATATAATTTAAACACAAACATCTCATAAATATTTACATTTTTCTCTATCATAAGATATTATTATCTACTTTTTAATTTTTTCATAACTTTTTTTTATCATCTCTTATTTTCATCGATCACTAGTAATTATATTATTTTTTAAAAAAGTACGATAAATTGGCAACATAAAAAAAATTAAAATTAAAATGAAAAATAGATCTATTCTATCCAATTTAATTTAATTTAAATTTAATCTATAAGATTCCCTTTATATTGATTTTATAATTTATATTATAAAATTATATCAATTCTTAATTTTTAAAAATCTATTTTATTGATTCGATTTCTTTTTATTCAAAGCACCCATAATATCTGCACCCCCTAAATTCAAGAACACCAACTAATAATGGCATATCAGAGGTGGCCCACAGTTCAAATTTTTTTATCATTCAAAATATATTTTAAAAAGCATGTCCAAGTTCTTTAAAAATTAAAATATTTATTTTTTCTAATTAAGTTTATCGATCCTATTTAAATTTTGAATTTTAAATAAACTAAACGATTCTATTAAAAAAAATGTAGGTAAAATATCAATAATTTTCCCACAAGGATGCATCAGCTGATGTAGGGGTGGGCATTTTTTTTCAAAAACCGACCAACCAATCTGAGTCTAGGTCCAAATCGAACCTATGCTTTTTGTTTTTGAAGGTTGATTGGTCCGATAGGTCCAAAATATTACAAAACCGACCTAGTCGATTCGGTTGTAAGTCCGACAAAAATAAAAACCGACAAAACCGAACCGACCTACACTTTTATATATTAGTATATTTTTTTAAATATTTTTAAATATTATATAATAAATGTTATAAAAAATAAATAAAATTAAGTATTAATTAATATTATACAAATATACAATGTAAAAGTCTTAAACAAATATTTAGCTTTTGAAATCATGATTTTAAATTAGGATGGTGAGTAGTGGAGCATCAAACATGAAGTATCAATAACGAGATATCATTCCCATATGACACATAATATGAGCAAAGATATTAGTTCTTATAGTCGAAAGCAACACATTTGTATGCTCTAGCTTTTAAAAAAGTATTTAGAGGGATAAAATATTGTTTGTATTTTTTATTATGATAATATTTAAGTAAAATTATAGGTCCAAAACCGCCAAACCAACCTTCCTCAAACCGTCATTGTAGGTCGGCTTGAAGGTTGGTTTTTTAGGGATTATAAGTCGGCTAAGGTTTTAAATTTTTTTAAACCGCCAAGATAAGGTCGACTTGTAAAATGATGTAATAGCAGATCTATCGGACCTATGCCCACCCCTAAGCTGATGTAATAAAATTAGAAAAGGGGGAAAAAAAATTGTATATATGACATAAGTAATGAAAAAAAAACAATTTTGCTTTTTTCTTATGACAAAAAAGAAAAACTAAAAGGTTTTATATAAATACGATAAAAGTACAAAAGATCATACAAGAATTAAAAGGCATTATAAAATGAAGAGTTGCACCAACTCTTCAAATTAAAAAGCTAAACAAGCAAGAATATGTGCTTATATGAAGACTAAGCGATAAGTAATATCCATTGATTATATTATACTCATGGAATCTTCGCTAAGACTTTATTCTATAATCTTTTTACCAAAAGGCAATTTCACACTCAAATAGCAAAATGAATAATTTCATTTTATATTTGGAATGATATTATTCGTATAATAAATTTTAATTTTTTTAAATATATATATATTTTTAATTTAATATTTAGTGTAATAAATTAAAGATAAATATATATATATACTACAATTTTTACTGAAATAGTGCAAAAGTTGCACAAAGTAAAAGTATAAAAAATATTTTAAATAATGCTTTTAGTGTTATATTTAGTATGATGGGTTGGAATGAAAAAAAATAGTGCACTGTAGCACCAAAAATAATTAAAAGTTGTATTAAAATAAAATTTTGGGTTGGAGATGATTTTAATTAAATTTGCAATTACCTATTGATGAGAAAGAAAAAAAAAAAAAACTTTGCAACCATCTATCTAAGTATACATCTTCACTCGTTCAAATTATGCTTTGATTTCCTAACTTTTCAAAGCCTTCACACTATAAAGATAAGCCATCTCAACAGTTCTCATCACCTATCGTTTGGTAAATCTTAAAACGTGAAATGTGTATAAAATATTTGAATCGAATTGTAGTAAATAATATCAAGTTTGATAGTTTAGTGGTTGGACTCTTTTAACTAAGTATCGGTCTCTATCTTTATAATTGTTTGTCTTTTAAGAATGGGCGTGATTTTTTCCGCTTTTTGAACAAGACGCTCTATTAAGTCGGGCTTCAATTTTCCAGTGTCTCTAGCTAGCCTACGATTGGTAAAATCAATAAATAGTCGATGATCCTCGTGTGTGATAGTGTGTGACATTTGTCATTTCCTTCTTACTAGGTGAGTTTTTTTACTATAAAAAAAAAAAAAAAATTGTAGCAAATAATAAATAATAGTTCAAATTTAACAAATTAAAAATTTTAAATTCAATTTAAATAAACTATCACATCGAAACCTTTCAAATTTTAATATATTGATTTGAATTTATCGGGTTAATCTGATCGAAAAGTTTTTTTTTACACCCTTCATTCATCGAATCTTAAATGGGCCATACTATACTGTTGTGAATGTTAAATCAGCCCAATATATTAGAGAATTTAAATAAGATATTATGACACAATTGACTATCAAATTCACAATAAAAATAATTTTCTACGAAATTAACGTGAACAATTTACACGACTAGATGAAAATAATTTTTCATGTTGGGATGTGAGAGATGTCATTAAGTCTAGGTATGTCCCCTTAAGAAAATGGGAGTATGTCTTAGTCCTGAAATCTCAAAACCAGCTAAAAACAATCATATTAGTGACAGAGTTGATTCTATGTTATTTCGTCATATTTTAAAAATTAATTTATCTACGAAATTAACGTGAACAATTTACACGACTAGATGAAAATAATTTTTCATTTGGGTTGAAGATGTCTGTGTCTATTTTTTCCCCTTTTGTAAGCATGTTGTCTTTGTCCTGAAATCTCAAAACCAGCTAAAAACAATCATGTTAGTATAGAGTTGGATTCTTGTTATTTGCGTCATATTTTAATATTAATCGCATTAAAATTTTGTATTAATTGAAGTATAAGGTAATTTATTTAACTTTTTTTGTATTGTTTATTTATAATAATAAAAAATAATAATTTTAAGTACATAAAAAAGAATTATTAATTAATTATTATTAAATTTTTTATCATTGTGTCATAAATTTACACTCCTAACAATAAATTGTAAATAATGCACCTTGGAACACGTGACTCATGTTCCTTAAATTATTGATCCTCCACATTCAACATAAAATTTGATATCTTATAAAAAAAAAAAACGATATATAATGAATCAGTTTTAAAAAATAACAAGACAAACTGATTTCAAAGTGACTCATTTCTTTTCTATTATTACGAGCAATTAAAGCCCAGAAAATAAAAAAATTTAACAAGTAAAATTATTACTTAGTTGAGTATAAAATGATTAGGAAAAAAAATTACTAATTACTAGAAGTATATGCTAATGAGATATGCGTAAACTTAAACCTTGTTATAAATATGTGCGCACGCGAGCATGAATATATAAATATATTTCATTATTTCTAGTGGAAGAATAAATAATATTTTAAAAATGACCTTATAATTAAAAAAAAAAATCAATTTTTATCTCAATTTTGGTACGTCGCAAATTGACAATAAATTTATTACATATTTATGTTTGACCTTTAAATAATAAATTTAGGAATTACATAATGCTAATCACTATAATAATATTGACCTAGCATCGTTATCTTAACAGAAAGCCTCAAACAAATATGTGTTAAGCATTGATAATATTGGAAAAGGCACAGTAAGTTAGTAACTGTACGTGGTTACTCCTAAAATATTGACGAAAAGGATAAAGATGGTTATTGTAATTTTAAAACTTTAATTAACTCAAATCAAATATATATTAATATTGTATTTTTATATACATATAATTACGTGATAAAAGACAATACTTTTAGTATAAAGTATAAAACATTTTCAGTTAGTTTATGAAATTTGCTTTATTAATGTATAATTTTTTTTTTATTTTACTTAAAAATATGTAATAAATACTTAAAAAAAATTATAAATAATTTAGCAGATTAAGTATTGGTTAAATATGACTTTCATCCTTTAAGTTTACCTCAAAATTTATATTTTTCATCAATCAAATATATCACATTTGAATAATCTTCAAAAAGCTTCAACAATTAGTGATAGACTAATTATAAATTAAATAATCTTTTATTTTATAATTAAAAAATAATTTTTTTCTAAAAGAAATCTTCAATAACTACCAACAATTTCTATCTCCAGTCATATCATTTTGTGCCAAGCCCAACCACCATTGCTATCGTGAACTCCACAAATTCCACACAACATCAAAAATTGCACAATTAAACGCCTAAAATTGCAAGCTCAATGCTGAATCAGAATCATGCAACCCAACCATTGTCGGAATCACGAACCCACCACCTAAATCTTGAGACCCATAGCTGAAATCACAAACCCATGCATACCAAAAATTACAACCCTCAATTGTAGTCCATGCCAGATTTGCAAAACTTTAGCCACTTTTCGACCCTTTTTGCTTCCTCTACCACTTCTTTTGATGTTTTTCAGCCATGTCCTGTTGGCAGATTGTATACTTATTTTTTCTAGAAAAGCTTGGTAAAGAAGGCATCAAAATTGCCATAAATAGGCTGATTAAGTCTAGGCAAGAGTCGTCGAAGGGTCGTGCACCAAACGACCTGATAAAATAGTGGTATGTTGTAGAGTTATAGGAAAATTGAAAAAAAATTTAGAAAAGTCATGCATGAGAACTACAAGAAAAGGAAAAATGTCTGACTGTCGAACCAATAGGGGTGGGCATGGTATAGGTAACCTGTGGGAGTAGGGAAGGGGTAGAAGGTTGCCATGTGGTGGTAGGGGGCAACGATGGCATGGAAAGGGTGGAGGAGACAAGTGTCGCGCAATGGATTGATTTCTTTTTAAAAAAAACAATTTAATTTTTATCTCAATAAATTACAAATGTGCTATTATACTGTTAAATTTAATGAACAACATAGCATTTTATCTTTGATGATATTAATTTCATTTTTGAGAGTGCACTAAAAAATGTGTATACTTCGAAAGGCGAACGATATTTTACCCATTAAATATTATGTGAACTTTTTATTTTTTTAAAACTAGTATATATTTTTAATAAATATTAAACAATAAGAATTGTGTTTAAACCATGAGAAAATGGCTACTCACTCATTGATATTAGTAAGAAATATTTATTAACATAATCTTCTTCAAGCCCATCCTTAATCCGAGTGATAGTTAGAGCAATAGCACTGATAGAAGTGCTGGATGTGGGGGGTGGTGAGTGATGGTTTCAAGTGATATTACTGGGGTGATGTTGAAGGACAATAGTAGTTGGAGATTGAGTTTTGATGGTGGAGGGTTTGAGTCATTAATGAGGAAGGCATTAGAGGTAATTGGGAAGGATTGGATATGGCAGTTAGGTTAGTTGAAGGTAGTAAGATACAAAATTTTGAAAAAATAAATTTAGAGATGGGTTTTGTTAACTTTTTTTTTTTTTTTTTTAATATATAAATGTTTTATCATATTAAATTACATATATGTCATTATGGGGTTAATTTTAATGGTCAAACATAATATTTTGGATTTTTTTTTTTGAAGATTATGCTAATTTGAGATACATGATTGAATAATAAAATATATCACGTTGGAATAATCTTCAAAAAGTCCCAACAATTAGTTATAGGGTTATTATGAATTAAATAATCTTTTATTTTATAATTAAGAAATATTAAAAAAAAAAAAAACTTCAATAACCACCAACCACCTCTATCTCCAATCATATCATTTTGCCACCAAGTCCAACCACCATCGCTATCGTGAGCTCCACAAATCCCACACAATACCAAAATTGCATGACCAAACACCTAAAATCGCAAGTCCAATGCTGAATCAAAATCATGCAACCTAATCATGGTTAGAATCACAAACCCACCCCCTAAAATCTTGAGACCCATCACTGAAATCACAAACCTAGATCATGCATGCCAAAAATTGCAACCCTCAATCATACTCCATGCCAAAAATTGCAACCCTCAATCATACTCCATACCAGATTTGCAAACTTTGGCCACTTTTCAATCCTTTTTGCTTACTCTACCACTTCCCTTGATGTTTTTCAGCCATGCCTTATTGACAAGTTGTATATTGATTTTTTCTTGAAAAACTTGGTAAAGGAGGCATCAAAACTGCCACAAAGAGGTTGATTAAGTCTAGGCGAGAGTCATCAAAGGGTCGTGCACCAAATGACCAGATAAAATAGTGGTATGTTGTAGAGTTGCAAGAAAATTGAAAAAAAAAATGGAAAAGCCATGTATGAGAACTGGAAGGAAAAAAAATGCCAAGATGTTAGACCAATAGGGGTGTGCAGGGTATAAGTAACCTGTGGAAGTGGGGAAGGGTTAGGAAGTTTCCATGTGGTGGTGGGAGCAACGATGGCACAAAAGGGTGGAGGATATGAGTGTCGTACAGTGGATTGGTTTCTTTTTTAAAAAAAATTATAATTTTTATCATAATAAATTACAAATGTGCTATTATACTGTTAAATTTAATGAACAACATAGCATTTTATCTTTGATGATATTAATTTCATTTTTGAGAGTGCACTAAAAAATGTGTATACTTCGAAAGGCGAACGATATTTTACCCATTAAATATTATGTGAACTTTTTATTTTTTTAAAACTAGTATATATTTTTAATAAATATTAAACAATAAGAATTGTGGTTAAATCATGAGAAAATTTCTACCCACTCATCAATATGTGTAAATTATATTTATTAACATAATCATTTTCAAGCCCATCACTAATCCAAGTGATAGTTAGAGCAATAGCACTAGTAGGGATTTTCGGTGAGGAGAAGAGGCAATAGAGGTGTTGGATGTGGGGGTGGTGAGTGATGATTTCGAGTGGTGGTATTGAGGTGATGTTGAAGGACGATAGTAGTTGGGGATTGGGTTTTAATGGTGGAGGGTTTGAGTCGTCAATAAGGAAGGCATTCGAGATAATTGTGGAGGATTGGATGTAGCAATTGGGTTAGTTGAAGATGGTAGCATACATATTTTTGGAAAAATAAATTTAGTAATGGGTTTTGTTAGCTTTTTTTTTTTTAAGATTATGCTAATTTGAGATACATGATTGATAAAAATACTATTTTTGGATAGCACTAAAAAATTATAAACCTAGGAAGACAAGTGATATTTACCCTTAATTTAATACAGTAAGTATTATGTTCACTTTTTAATTATTTTTTAAATTAAATACATTTTGAATAAATATTAAAAGTTACGAGTTATGGTTAAATTGTGAAAAAACTACTACCAACTTATATGAATTTTTTTATATAATAAATGTATTGAAAAAATAAGTATATCTCAGAAGAGAAAAAGACTTAAATTCTCTGGCCCCCTATTTTTTAGGGTGTAATATTTTTCTCTTTCTCACATTTATCTCCCTATTTGTATCTATCTCTTTCTTACTGTACCTATAATTTTTATATATTCGTAATATAACAAAAATTTGAACTTATAGTCGATGTTTGTTTCTCGAAATTACTCAAAATTGAAACAGTATAGTTATAATTATTAGCATAATCATCATCAGGCTCATTCTTAATCTAAACATTTTGTCATACAAAATCAAACATCCAACTATAAATAGGTGTTAAATTGATTTCACTTAAGATTTTATCCATTAGGGTGCACAACTTATTGAAACCATATAATTTTTGATAAATCTAAAATTTGATCATATCAATTAAAGTAGATTATAAATTCATTTATTCAATTTCATTCGCATAATACTTTCATCTAATTTGATCTGATTCAATATACAACTAGATATCATGAATTTGTAAAATTTATTATTAAGATTTTTTTATAACCTTTTTGGTTTCATTCATTTTAAGAAATTTTCTCTTTTTAAATAGGATAATTTTGGAGGATGTGTACTATAAATAAGAAGATTATTTATTTTAAAGAGTAGTGATTGTATGTAGTGAAAATGTTTTAAAATTAATAAAAACTTGTAGAAACTTGACACTTCTGTAGAAGTATTATACATTTTAATATATGTAGATTAGATTTGATTTATGCAAATTTTAAAATGATAATCCACAATTTTGATTTGCACCTTACGATTAACGAAATTTTTAATAAATTCAATCTAATTATCTGATCAAAACATCTACAATTTTATAAATTACAGTACATAATATAACTGTAAATATTGTCCAAATAATTTTGATATTGTTAACCAAAACAATTTTTGAGGACCAAATCAACAAGATACATGTGATGTAGTGCAATTGAAGGTTGAAATTTGTTGGAAAGAGAACCATCATCAAGAAAATTATAAAAATTATAAAATTAATACTTTTAAAATTTAGAATAATAAAAATAACATCTATAAAATTAATTTATATCTTTATTTAAAATAATAGGGCTATTTTTATTGATAGGTGTTATTTTTGATAATTAAAAAAAAAAAATTAGACACTTCACTATCCAAACTAAAAAAAGTAATCAAAGCTTTGGACAATGAAAATTTTTCTTTCAGGTAAAATTATTGATTATAATATCAGTATATTAAGTATTAACTATTCCCTAAATTTAGGTGAAGTCTTTTGGAAAAAAAATGTTACCTATACCAAAAATAGAAAAAACTAGAAGTCCTTTGATAAATTCACTTTTGCAAGATTTTTTTGAGCCACGAGCTAATTGTAATTTATCACAAATTTTTTTTTTAATCTTTTTAACAATCTTAATTTTTACTATTAAGTAGGGGTGTCAAAAAGGACGGGCCGGCCCGGTTCGGCACGGCCCAACCCGTCAAATTAGCATGCTGTGCTGGCCCATGACCCGTTAGTTAGCGTGCCGTGCCGTGCCTCCATTCTTGGCACGTGGGCCTTAACGTGCCGCGTCGTGCCCGGCCCGTTGGGCTGTGCTTAAAGGGCCGGCACGGCCCGTGACCCCTTTATTTCATTTTTTTAATATATTTATTTAATTATTTAGTTAAAAATTATTAATAATACTTTAAAAAATTAAAAGTGAGAGTCGAACTCTTAACCTTTCATTTAATAAATTATTAAAAATTTATTAGATTATGTCCAATTTTATTTAAATGTAAAAAAATTATTTATTTATTGGTATTTTTTTAAAATTAATTTTTAAAATAATAAGACTTCGCTTGCCGTACCGTGCCGGCCCGGCCCAGCCCGTTAGGGGCCGTGCCGTGCCACTCTTTTTGGCTAACGTGCCGTGCCGTGCCGTGCCGATCCGATGGACTAACAGGCCAAATGTTTAACGGGCCGGCACACCCCTACTAGGTTACTACTAAGTCTTATCAAAAAAAGAAATTTTTTTTTACTACTGAGTGCATTGCAATAAATTGATGACTACATAAAAAATCAATTTTATCTGTCAATAAACACCAAAATTTTCTTGAACTTTTGCCCAAAAAAAAAAAAAAAAACCAAAGTTGGACGTAATATTATGACTCGAGGAGTGCTGGCAACACTCTGTATTGTACCGATTAACTTTTCTTAAATAACACCATTAATGGAGGGTTTTTTTTTTTTCCTTCTAAAATAATGGAGATAATTGGCTAAAAAAAACTAGTAATTAATAGTTTTGTGCAGATTTTAGACGTGCATTTTTATCTTTGCTCCTGACTATCACAAAAGTACGAAACTTGACACTGATCTCATTATCTATTCTCAATCATTTTCCTTTTTTCATTGTTGATTTTTCAATCAAACTCAAATTTTGTCATTGATATTTTTCGTTCATTTTTTTTTTATTTGGATAATGGGCAATAAGGGAAGTGGGTGATTAGTTATTAAAGAACCATTTTGCCTCTACTTCCATTTATCAACATCTCATGGAGTGATAGGCCCTCCCATGACTGAACTTTCAATTTTCACCCTTTTGTTAACTGCCACATGATTTCACGTACCCATTACCTTTTCGACGGATACATATCACTTTAAAAAAAAGTACTTTTTTGGTTTCTCTGCAATCCTCTTTTGTCTCTTTGTTCAAACAAAGACAGGGCAACGTTTAAAATTTGAACTTGGGAAACAAAGAAGAGAAGTTTCTCCAAGTCCCAACCCTTCATCCCACCCTCAAAATTTGAAAAAAAAGGGACACATGGATCTTCTTCATCAGTTACTTTCCATGTGGGGTTTAACTTTAACTCCTTTTTTGTTCTCACTGATTCACCTTGTTAATGCGAGAGCAGAAGCAAATCTTTTCACTTTTCTTGGTCGTGTTCTTATGGCTGAGGAAAAATCTATTTCTCAGTTTTCTAAAATGGAAGCTGAATCTCCCGGTATGAGTATAACACTGCTTTTTATTTTTTGTTTTCTTTCTTAGTTTCATTTCAGGGTCGTTTGTAGTTCTGGGAAGTATTTGCTGATATGGAATCTGAAATGAATTGGTTCCCATTGTTTCAAATTTCAATTGAGGCCGTTAAACTACTAAAAAACTGCTAAATTTCATCTCTATACTGGTTCATCCTTTGAATGATTCTTTTTTTGTTTGTGGTTTTCATTGATTTCTGGTTAATTTATGAAAAGAAAATTACTGAATTCTGGATTCTCTTGCTGTTAATTTTCTAAAAGTTCAAATAAGGGGAAATTTGATAACATTAAATTCAATTGTTTGTTTTGCTTTTTTAGGTTTGGATTGTATATTTGTTTTTTTAGAGAAACTTCCAAAATTTTCCTTCTTAAGGTTTTCACTGGTTGACTGATCAGTCAGCTCTGGAAATGGCTTGGAAGAGTCTGTATTGCTTCATAAAAATTATTTGCTAAAAATATAGAACAGTAAATATATCACTCTTTCTCTTTTTCCTCAGATTTCAAAAGAACCACACAGATAATTTCCATCAAAAGATTATTAATTTTGCATTTTTGTTATTCATATATCAACCTTGATTTGTTCATTTCTGTCTACACTTATTTCAGTCTCACGCCATTACTGAGATTTGCTATGTTAAATGCATTTTTCTATTAAAACAGGAATGCTCAATGTCAAAGTTGTTCACCACGAAGATTTAAACAAGAAAATTCTCGTTGCACTTATTGTTACTTCTGCTCTGCTTGGTGGAATCTTGTTTTTTCTATTATTTCTTTGGATCTGTAGACAGAGAAAGGTTAAAAACTCCAACGGAATATTCCAAAAGAGAACGGGTATCGTCTTCCTTCTCTTTGTTCATATTATGTGTTTTGCCTTCATTTGGTTCTTTCTCTAATGTTTTATTGTTATTTTGTTAATTTCAATTTGAAGAGGTTCCTAAAGCCAAAGGGATATCACTGAGCCCCATTATGGTTAGATTTAATTCCTTTAGGATGGGAAGCAAGAAAGGTTCTGTTGCTGTTATTGATTATCAGTTGTTGGAAGTGGCAACAAACAAATTCAATGAAAGTAATGTTTTGAGGGAGGGCAATTCTGGCCGTGTTTTCAGAGCTTGTTTTGATGAAAAGTTTCTTGCAGCTGTGAAGAAACTAGATGATATTAGGCCAGAAGATGAAAGAAAATTCAATGTAAATTTCTATCTCAAACTTGTTTTGGTTTTGGTTTCGGTTTACTCATATCTGAATTTCTTGCAACTGTCATAATGGTCACTTTGCTGCAGAATGAAGTGCAGTTGTTGAGTAAAATCCGGCATGAGAATATTATTAGACTCTTGGGTTACTGCATTCATGGAAGGACAAGAGTACTTGTTTATGATATGATGCAGAATGGTTCATTGGGAACTCAGTTACATGGTGAGAGATGATAACAACTAAACAAAAGTGCTGCTAATTTTGTGAATGCATATTCAGGTGAAACTTATTTTCTGATATAAATTTCATCGACTTTATAGGACCTATGCAAGGATCAGCATTAACGTGGCATCTTCGCCTGAGAATTGCTGTTGATGTTGCTAGGTAACTGTACTGAACTAAATCTACAAATGAATTATTGATTTAATTATCACCCCTTTCTTTCTCTTCCTTGTTTTTGTAAGTCGGTAGCAATGACCATTTTTTTTTTTTTTTTTTTGTCTTCTTAGGGGATTAGAATATCTTCATGAACAATGCAATACACCGGTGGTTCATAGGCAACTAAACTCATCTAACATTCTTTTGGATTCTAATTTTAGTGCTAAGGTGAGATCTATTGACAGCTTAATAGATGTTTTGAATGAATAAGTTTTCTACTCTAATGAATTTAATTTGTTGTGGTTCAGATTTCCAATTTCGGACTTGCTGTGAGTTCTGGGATTGAGAAAAAAGATAGAATAGAGCTACCTGGAGCTCTGGATTATGTTGCCCCAGAATACATTTTGGAAGGTTTGTTAGCTTTTAAGGTGGTTTTACATTTTAATATTAACATTATCTGACAGTATTATTAAAATGGAATTAATTACACATTTGCAGGTAAACTAACAGATAAAAGTGATGTCTATGCATTTGGAGTTGTTCTCTTGGAGCTTCTGATGGGAAGAAAGCTTCTCGAAAATAAGGAACCAATAACCAAAAGCCAGTCTATAATCACATGGGTAATAATGCATAAAGCCTCCTTAAGCATAACTTTCAATTTCTAGATAGAGTTTTAAAAACTAAAAATATACTAAATTCTATTTTAATTGATAACATGCAGGCAATGCCACAGCTCACCGACAGATCGAGACTTCCAAACATTGTGGATCCTGTGATAAAACAGACTATGGTTTTAAAACACCTATATCAGGTTCTTAAGCTTGTTCTTTAGAAAGACTATTTAAACACTTATATAGAAGTTGGAAACTTATTTGTAGCTAAGTTGAATTGTTACATGGTACAGGTTGCTGCTGTAGCAGTATTGTGTGTACAACCAGAACCAAGTTACAGGCCATTGATAACGGATGTCCTGCACTCGCTTATCCCTCTTCTGCCTGTTGAGCTTGGTGGATCACTAAGAGTGACAGACCCAGTGCCGTCTGCTCATTCCTAGTCTACCAAAAAAGTACAGAAACTTAAATTTGAGACTGGCATTTGTCACCGGCAATTCTGTTGCATACAATAGGAGCTGCAGAGGGCTGGCTTGGACATTTGACAGTTATCCTCGTCTTCCTCGTCATTTGTGACTTCTTTTAATGTCCTTTTCCTCAACCCGGTGACAGATGCAGACAAATTATTTAGCAGGCAAGTTTGTTGTTTACTAATGTTTCAATTGTAAATTGCATAGCATAGCAATCAATGGTAATTTTCACTTTTAAGTTAATGAACAGTTTTGTTCTCTAATTCTTACACATTGGTTAATTCTCTAGTTCAATTCTAACACATTGGTTAAGTATCCTATTAGTAAAGGAGTAACCGAAGCAGATAAACAAGGAACAAGTAAAATCTAAACCAGTGCCTATATAAGCAAGATGAGAACAAAACTTGATGCCCTAGTTATGCAAGAAGCCTCTTTTACAAAATAAACGATAGCTAAACGAAAACTAAACAATTGTCTCTTTGCAGAACCAAAAAAACATACAAAATTGAAATTTCTCTAATTTGTCAAGATCGAATAGGACAACTTTTGGTGAAAATTCAATTTTGGTATAGAAAATTACTATGCATATCAGCATTACAAATTCTTTGTAAAAATCAACAACTTGAAATTTCTAGTCAATGATCAGCCAATGACAATGTAGCTTTTGTGATCTCAGGTCCCGCTCTTTCAAAAGTTAACAAAATAACAAATACTCAATTGTATTAGTTTTGTCGTGAAAAGAGTTTAAAATGTCAATTTTATAAGCAACAACAAAATTGACGATATATAACAAGTCAAAGAAATGACAACAGATATAGAGAATAGTGTAATAGAAGTGTAGAACTCATCTCAATAGCGAGAAACACAACCTCTTACATGAATATTCTCAGCATGTACAAGAGAGAGAAAAAAAAAACACTACTTACTTAAAATCCTCCAATTTCACTTTGAAGCAGAGGAGTCATGGTTCTTTCAAACTGGCTATGCTCTAACAGCAGCACAAAGGAGATGTTTGTTAAAATTGTTCACCCAGGTGGTCTAGTGGAACTCTATGACAAGCCTGTGCTTGCAGGGGAGATCATGCTTCGTAATCCAAAGTTTTGCGTTGCGCATCCAAACGTGTTTGAGAAACCATGGGCAATTGTTGCCCCAGAAACCATGTTAATGCTTGGGGAGAAGTTCTATGTTGTTCCCATGGGCACTATTCGAAAGCTTCAGCGCCATTCTCCAAAGAATTCTTCCTTTTCTTCTCCATTGAGTCAAGAGATGAATAAAAGTAAAATAAGGAAGGAAGAAGAAGATCACGATGGTAGTGTTTCTAGTTGTTGGCTCTATAGACTTTGCAGTTGCAAGAAACATTGCGACAGTCACAAGAAGAAGAAAAAAGTGTACAAGGGTTGTTATACAAGAAAAAGTAAAGGAAATGATGATGTGGAAAATAGAGGAAATTTGTGTAGGGAAAATGGACTAATGAGGAAGAAAACTAAGGAATTCACAATAAATGGGAAAAAAGGGTCACCTAAGAGGTTTTCTTCTTTTGATCAATGGCAGCCTAGTCTAGAGAGTATCACTGAGGAATGAAATTATTCTAATAAATAGCTGTCTCTTTTTTATAGTAGCACAATTTATTTGAAATGTGTGGAATGTTCATGAAATATCCTATATTGAATTTCCTTATTTCTTGTATAAAGTTTGGGAATTGTCTGTAACTCAGTTGATTGACTTTAGAGCGGAATCAGGATCAAATTCCACCCATCTCATTACCTTCAACACCTAAAGGTTGCTTATCAATTGAATTTTTTATTTTTTATTTTTAACTATTTAACACTCTAATGTTAGAAAACTCTTTGAGAAGAAAGATGTAGAAATTAACCAATAATAGTTTACAGAAAATAGAAATTATAAACCAAAGAGCATTAGTGATATACGGGAAAGAAAGAAAAATTTAATACAAACAATGATAAGATTTGGCTAATGGTGAAGAAATAATTGCATAATTTTGATTAACAATTTTGAGTTACGACACTAAATAGCATATGTTATATATAAGCTCTACATAATTTATAAAATATACATAAATTAAATATGTACATTTTATGTGCAACTAATCTACTTTTTTGAACTAATTTAAGTTAAGGTGCTATTATGAAGCTACCTACAGATCAACAATTTTCCTATCTCAGAGAATTGGATGCTGGAAACAGCTAATAGCCATAGACGTGCACGGTATATATACAAAGTAGACGTCAAGACAATATGGAAGTGTGGATGATGGGGTTGCATGTAGCTATCACCCTTCTCTCTTCCTTTGTTATAGCTGCTTCTTCAACTACTTCTTCTTGGTTCATTTTAAATTCTTGGTTCATTTTAAATTTGGGGGAATTTACCAAAAATAATACCTCTAAAATTTATAGTAACAAAATTAGCACCCCTAATAATATTGAAAGTTCAATTTGAACGTAAAATATTGAACGTTTAATATTGAACGGGTCTAAATTGTCGTCGTTTAATTCTAATTGAATGGGTATTCAAAGAAAAATGACATATTAATTATTATTTTTTAATTGTAAAAATATAAATTTGAACACAAAGAGTGCTAGTTTTGTAATAATAAGTTTAAGGGGTGCTAATTTTGTTGTTTTTCGTAAATTTTAATCTTTAAGATTATTACATCAATCAATTTTAATTTCAACCCTCTTTTATGTTCTATATTTTGTTTTTCAAATTACTCAAAAAGTTTTTATTTTCAAATGGATATGAGATGAGATGAAAGAAATGATGAAACTCAAATTTATTTCCCAGAGGTATTAATATGCTTGAAGTTTGTGTTAACAAGTAAGAATTTGTATATTTACTGGTAGTTCTCTTATTGCTAGAAATATTATTTATGAAATTCTTGGTTGTCATGGTGATTACTGACTGATTTTTTGTTTTAATTTTTTTCTCTTATTTATCTTTTTATTTATTTATTAATATTTTTGTTAAATTTAAGGTTTATTTATTCATTTGAATTTTTATCACTAAACTAATTTGATCCATAATATTTCAATTAATACAATTTAGTCCATAATTTTTCTAAGTTTGACAAATTTAATCTAAAATTTTAATTTTTTTGTTGAATTAACTTAACAATAATATACTTAATTATAAAAAAAGCTTGACCTTTTAATTCATTTAATTTTCAACATATTTCAAACTATATAATTTAGTCCCTAACATATGAAAAAATTATAATATAATCATTCATGTGATAAATAAATATAACATTGATAAATTAATTTAATAAAAATTAAAATTTTTAATTAAATTTATCAAAATTAAAAGGAAAATAATAAATCATAATTTATTTTTATTAATTTTATTATAATATGAACATTCCTTTGGTTTTAGTACATATGGAGTCTTCTTAAAATAAGGATAATAAAAATCAGTTAATTAGCATATTTTTCAAATTAAATTAAAAAATGTTACAGATAAATTATAAAATTGAAAGGCTAACATCAAATAGGTAGATAAGTTTGAATTTAAACTATTTTATAATTTTAACTTTATTTAATAAAAGTTTCATTATTGTTCGAGAAAAAAATTGAGTTTGACACTTAAATAAAATGTATAATATATAAATAATTAAATTAATTTTAAAATAATATGTTATTATATATATATATAAAAGGTTCAAAAAGCAAATATGTGTTATTTACGTATAAATTAATATGTAATTTTAAAATTAATTTAATTATTTATAATACGTTATTTTGGAATTCAAATAGGAAAAATAACCTAGAAATAGAAAGTGTGAATATGCATTCACTAGAAAGAAAAAATAAAAATAAAAAAAAGGGAAAAAAACAATTTTTTTTTTTTTTTTTTGGGTGAAGATGCTTGTAGGAGATCACGTGATATAGTTAATGCGGTTGGCCAGTTATTTGGCAACGAAACTCTTACCTCTAATTGTTAGCTCATAAATAAATGACGTACGTTTTGGTTAAAAGAAAGTAAAAACAGGGTGACAGACAATCAAAGAGCCTATAACAAGAAGGAGATGAACAAGAATAGTGTCTCTACAAATTCGGAAAAACCAGTCGTTAATCTCAAGAACCTTCCTCCAATAGATCCTCAATTAACAAACCTTCATTCTACCCAGGTAAAAAATACTAAAAGCCCCTTTTCCAATCTCTGTTTCTCTGCTATTAATTCTTCTTATTTTTTGAACTTTTATGGTGGTTTAGCAGGTGAAGTTAGATAAACCTAGGGTTGTAAAGCCAAGTCCATCATCATGTTTCAAACTTGGAGATGCTTCTTTTGGTTCCAAGGAGTGGAGAAAAGTTAAGACACCTGATGATAACACTGTTACTGGAACTGATTCCAAACCTCAAGGTGCAGATCTTATCCGTATTTTACAGGGAAATAATAATTATTGTGTTCTTAGAATAGTAAATAATAGTAGTTTTTTTTTAATATACTCGGGTGGAAATGGAACTAGATAATTTTAGAGGAAAACACTACTAGAGTGTTTGTTGTCAGTTGGATTGCTTATTCAATTATTTGGAGTACTCTCATTAGTTTGTTTATGTTTTTCTTGGATTTTTCGCCATGCTTATAATTTAACCCAAATTACTTCAATACAATTTTTGGTTATAATTTTTTCCATGAAATAATACTATATCATACATCAAAAATAAAAAATAAAAATAAAGAAAACTCTCAGGTAATTAATGTAAATTGTTGAGCAATTTTCCCAATTTGTGAAACTAGGCAATCAAAATCAAAAGAAGGTATCAGCAAAAGCACAGCTGTGTGAGATATGTGCTGCAAACAAATGGAAGATACCCTTATTTGAATGCTGCAAAGAGGAAGGACCTGACCATATGAAAATGTAAGCTCTTAACAATCCACTGCTACTTTTCAATAAGTTATATACTGTTTTTCCATTTGTTAACCAATTTCTTAATTTTGACTATCACTAGTTCTAAAAAATTTGTGCTTGCAGGTTCACTTTTAAAGTAATCGTTGAGATTAAGGATGCTTCAGATACAGTGTTAGAATGCTTTAGCGCTCCTTGGTCGAAAAAGAAGACTGCCCTAGAGCATGCAGCAGAGGGAGCTTTATGGTACTTGAAGCATCTTGGTTACTCTCCCAAAGATCATCATTCAAAGAAATAGGTTTAACTTGATATAAAGGTCCTTTCCTTTTCCTTTTCCTTTTCAGATTTTTTCAATTATCCCTTATGCCTTATAAAGTGAAGATTCATCTGCATATGACTCACCCTTCCTTTATTGTGTATTATAATTGGGATGATATTTTATAATAGGAGGAAAATGCAAATTGATATATGTATCTTTCAACAGAATTTTATCATGAAAAAAGATTTTTGTAATTTGTATATATTTCTCTGAAGAACTCACAAATTTAATAGTTTACTCAATTTCTAGCTTCTAACCAAATACCAGTTGAGCTTGAATTTAAAGTTGGAAGCCATCCCTCCCTAAAGAAACCCTATGTCTGCATAGTTTTACTTCAAATGAGCCTTTTGATTTGTTGAGACTGTTGAATCCAGATGTGAAGAGTAGAACACTTCAGTTGAAATTAGTACTTACTTAAAAAAAAAATTTGTATTCAGAGGTAGCCAAAATTTAGATTGCTGCAGCTATAAGGCTAGGGCTAATTAATTTCACATAACTCAACTTTCTTTCTATACATTTTCATCAAGTGATGGGGACTTCTTCAAATTTCACATAACTTATATATAAAAAAAATCACATAAAACAATAGACTGAGGGAGATTATTGGAACTTTGTTTAGGTATTCAATTAGGAATTTGGTGCTCTTTTATTTTTATTTTAAAGTTATGTCAAGTAAGGAAAGGGGGTGGTATGCAAATAAATTGAAGTTCTTTAGTAATCCTAGAAGTTGACTATTTAGGTCTTGAAGCCAATAACAGAGACTAGAATAAGTAATGCATTCTAGAAAAGGAAAAAAAAAATATCCATATAAAATTAATAGTAGATTCTAGTAAAAAAAAACGAATAGGAAATTCATTAAGAATAGATGGAAAATAACAGTTCATAGAAGGTAGCAGAAGTAATCATTTCTAATCTTCTATTCCAACCTGTGATTGGCTTATGACAATCAACTAAGCTGAATTATTTTAGACCTTGCATTCTTCATATAAAGCTCTTAAGAAAATATGGAAAAGATGAAAGTCTATATTCTTTTATCCTATTTCTCTTCTTTCAAAAGCTCCTCCAACTCAAACAGTGTAGTGTTGTTGAATGGTCTCAATGTCTAGTCCCTTGAGCTTAACAACTGATTCAACATGCCCCTTCAGTGTGTGAAGCTCCCTCAACCTGCAAAATTCCAAACAAAAAGGAATGAAGATTTTGTATCAAAAAATTGGAACATTTAGTTTTTAAAAAAATGACAAAACCTTTGAGTGAGCATCATATACCTTGCCACTTCGGCTCGCTTTCTTGCTTGTTCTGCAATTTCAGACAACTCTCTGTAGCTGTTTTTATCCTGGAACGGATCTTGTGATTCAGGAGGTTGTAGTCCGTGGAGAGTACGCTGAGCCAGAGCCCATTGTGCCTCTCTTTCCCCCTTTCCATAATCCTTCTTTGTAGTGAAAGCAATCTGGATAGAAGAGGGTGAAAAATAGTTAGGAGGAATAAGATTTTAATGGATGTGCAACAGTATCACGTACACACAAATCTATTGATCAAATTACCCTATTTTGAAGAATATTGTCCCATGCCTTGCCACTCAATGCATATCGAGTAAAAAACTTGAGAACATCCAAGGGTATATAGAAAATGATGCTATAAATCCATATCACACCAGCCCATCCCCATCCAATCCCATGAATCCTTGCAAATCCCCAATGTGCGTACACAGCAATGATTGTAGCCAACTAAAGAAAACAAACCATAAAAGAAATGATTGTAGCCAACTAAAGGGAAAAAAACATAAAAGAAGAGCACATTTTTATTATTATTATTATTAATAAATTAATCTTGTACAGTTGTGAAAAGAACTATAACGAACCAAAGGTAAAATTGTTGTTACTTACCAATTGTGCTACAAGGAAGGCACCTACAAGTAAGAGGCCAGGGCGTTCGACAAACGACCAACTTCTCGAACGTGTAACAAAGATAAGTGCCTGACTCACAATACTTACTTGAAGGTACACAGCTGCAGTGAGCTCATCATGATTCCGTGTAATTGATCGTACTCCAAATTTATCCTGCCAAACGTTTTTTGAGAGAAATCCAAGCCACTTGCATTGTGTTTTTTTAGCAACATTTAATTGAAAATTTTGTTGAGGTTCAATGTTTTTTACCTGGAAGAAGGTAGTACTGTTAGCAACCCAGTAGAAAACAACAGTCATAATAGCTAAGTAGGTGCCAAGTATTACACCAGTTGCAAAGATCTCCTTAAGCTTCCATGAGTCTGGAGAAGGAGATGGCTTGACCCTATCCTTAGAAATGGTCATGATGGTTCCATCATTGAGTATGGCAATGATGAGAACCATGAAAGGTGAAAAGTCAAACTTCCATATGAGAGCAAGTAGCATAAATCCTAGGACAATACGAATAGTTATGGAAACAGCATAAATGGTATAGTTCTTCATTCTTTGGAAAATGGCTCTGCTTGTCAAAACAGCACTGATTATCACACTCAACCCAGGCTCTGTCAAAACTATGTCAGAGGCACTCCGGGCTGCATCAGTTGCATCATCAACTGCAATTCCAATATCTGCTCGCTTCAAGGCTGGAGCATCATTTACACCATCTCCTGTCATTCCACAAATATGGTTCCTTCCTTGTAGTCTTCTCACAATTTCATATTTATGTTCTGCATTATTCTTAATTTGTCAGTTCTATTTCACAAATATTTTGTTTAGGAATAACTTCAAGATAAATTCTTATAATTACCTGGGAAGACTCCAGCAAAGCCATCAGCTTTCTCAATAAGCTCATCAATAGGCAAAGCTGATACACTTTCATCCTTGCTTTCACCAAGGAGGGAAGAAGAAGGATACATGTTTGTTCCCATTCCAAGCCTACGAGCAGTTTCTTTTCCAATGGCTAGTTGATCACCAGTAATCATTTTAACATTAACATCAAGATTAAGGGCACGACGAATGGTTTCTGCACTGTCATGCCTTGGTGGATCAAAGAGAGGCATGAGACCTACAAACTCCCAAGGTTCTCCCGCACTCTCCTTGGTTTTCTCTGGAACAGTCTGAAAGATGAATCAATGATCCAAACATCAGGCTATGTTTTGTAGAATCTTCATGTGAAGTACACACAATTGTTAGAAAAGATGATAAAAACTTACTTGTCTAGCAATAGCAAGAGATCGAAGACCACGATCAGCAAATTTGTCTATGATGGCATGAGCTTTATTCCTTGCATCAGTGCGAAGGTCGCAAAGGTCAATGATCTGAGAAGAGGTTGAAGGTAGATATTAAGCTCTAGAAGCATACAACAATGGTGAAGAAAGTGCAAGGAATATATATAGAGAAATTATCTATAACCTGCTCTGGTGCACCTTTGCTAATTCGATGCCAATCGCCTTTAGAGTCAATGTAAGTTATGGCTGTACGCTTTTCCACTGGATTAAAGGGCAAGAAATGGACTTCATTGATTCCTTCTCGAGCCTACAAAATAAGTACATTGTTAACAAGGTTGAATATTATCACCATCAACGTAAGATTGTTAACTATGATCTTGGTACGTATACCTCTTTGGGGTCACCCAACATTCCGACAATACAAGCATCAATAGCATCTTGATTCTCGACCCTAGAAGCCCTTGCTCCAAGCAAAACCAACCCATCCTTGTCTACATCCTTTACAAACAACTGTAACAACAGAAAGCACTACATCAATAATTAACAAGTCACTTATCATCTTTAAGAATATAACACACTAAATTTATTTTGATAAATAAGTTTATTTAATCATTGACCTCAATCATGGTTTTGTCTACAGTGAGCTTGTTGAGAGTAAGGGTTCCAGTTTTGTCACTACAAAGGACATCCATTCCAGCCAATTCTTCGATAGCTGTCATTCTCTTTGTGATGGCACCTTGTTGAGATAGCCGATGAGAACCAATAGCCATTGTAACTGACAACACTGTTGGCATGGCAATTGGTATTCCTCCAATGAGAAGTACCAACAGATTATCAATTCCATCCCTATAAGCTCGCCTTTGAATAGGATACATTACCACTATCTCTATTACCATTCCTATAGCAATTGAGCATATGCAGAAGTTCCCAATTGCAGTCAAAACCTAATGATCAATGAACAATGAAATGTTAGCGAGAACAAAATGCTAACAATTTAGCTTGATCTTTAACCAAAATTCTGCATTTAACTTCACTAATGTTACCTTTTGAAAGTGTCCAACTTGCTCAGTGCTGTCAACCAAGTGAGCAGCTTTACCAAAAAAGGTATGCACTCCAGTGGCAATAACAACTGCCTCAATCTCACCTTGTTTTACTGTGGAACCTGAGAAGACTTCATCACCTGGGCTCTTGTTCACAGGCAAGGACTCACCTGTGAGTGCAGATTGATCAATTTTGAGCGGATCTCCATCCAAAAGACGAGCATCTGCAGGGATAATATCTCCAAGCTTTACACTAATGACATCTCCTGGAACTAAGATTGCAGCCTCTTGTTCACACCATTTCCCATCTCTTAGTACCTATACAATCAATCAAATTTATTAGTCAGCAAAGTTAGATAAGACTTAAGTTATTAGCTTCAAACTGTTTTGATTATATGGGAAGTTATTACCTTTGTTTTTGGTGCAAGACCTGCCATAAGTGCTGCTGCAGCATTGCCTGCATTGTTTTCCTCTAGAAAGCTTATGGTGGAGTTGATAATCAGCAATACACTAATACCCACAAAATCAGGCCAATCTGGTGGTTTTCCCTGCATATACATATTCATTAAGACCACAAAAATCAATAGAAATAGAGATAGAAAGAGAGAGAGAGAGAGAGAGAGAGAGAAAAGTCCCACCCCTCCATTGGCTAATGCTATTGCCATGATAGCAGCACTCTCCATAACCCATGATAGAGGATTCCACATAAAACCCAAGAATTTTAGAAGCTTGTTTTCCTATTAATTGCAACACGATTTTAACATGTTAGAATTTCTTTTATTTGACAGTTGAAAATTTTATATTTTTAAGGGAAGAAATAAGAGGAAAAAAATACCTCCTTTTCTTCTAATTTGTTTGGGCCAAAGACTTGGAGCCTCCTCTCCCCATCCTCAGTTGTCAAACCCTCCTTTGAGCAATTCAATTGCTCAAACACCTCTTGAATTGGTATACGTTCCTGTTAACATAAATTAACATGCATCAAAATCATAACTTCATTCCCAATTCCATAAGCAAGGTTTCTAAAACAGAGTCTTCTTCCTATCAAATTTGTTTTCTTATGATTTCTCACTCATATTCAACTTATGTAAGCATATATGAAAACAATTACTTAACCAAGTACTCTCAATCTCAGCGGCATAAATAATTACGTACTGTGAAAATGTTGGAAATATGGAAAATAAAATTTTCTCACACACCAAACACATCCTCCTAATGCTTATAAAACACACACCCCCCAATGAAATTATTTTTTTACTTGGACAATCTAAATTAATACTAATTGAGGATTGAAGTTGTGATCCCATAGAAAAGTAAAAGAAGCCCAAGAAGAACATGGGGGGGAAAATGCCAGCTTTTGCAAGGCAAGTATATATATAAAGCTCCTTTTTATAAAACAACAACAACAACAAATAATAATAACAAAACAAAACAAAATTGGAGAAGAAATAATCATACAAGGTCAACATTCTCCTTCTTGATTTCTTCCAAACTAATACCACTCTTGTTTTCTGCCATATTTCTTGATTATTCCTCCTCTTAATAATTATCTTCAGAAACAACAAAGAGCTTCTTCAATGAATTAATTTAGACACAGAAGCAACTCGTAACTTAATTAACCACAACACTGAATTTTTCTCCTTTTTGTATAAAGTACACTTTGCTTACAAGTGTTGTTTGTTGGTGTGTATAAATTAAGAACTAGTTAGATGGGTTGATAGTATTTTTCTATAGAGAAGTGTACAAATTTTTTTTTTTTTCTCATGCACAAGAAAAAGTTAAAAGTTGGTTGCTACAGACGAAAATAGTGAAGTGGGTGTTTGTAGATTTATACAAGTTGAGAAAAGGTCTTATTATATAAAGGAACACTAAAATTGAGGCAATTGAACGATAGAGCGACAGTTTAGGTACTATGTTTAGCCCGGTCTGTAGCTTTTGCTTTAAACACAACTTCACCTTTGGTTTACAAAACTTCCGTAGCTCTTTCCCTCTGTTTTCAACCATGTTCTTTTTCTGCTCTCACACTTGTGCTCATCACATTCTTCCATTTGGACTTTTTTCTTTTCTATTTTTGTCAATTTTTATTAACTATCTAATTATAGTTTTTTTTATTTTTTTATTTTATGAGCTTACGTGCTATCACTAATTACTAAACAGAAAAACAACTGCCCTTTCAGTTAATTTTTAACTTATTTGGGAAATTACCAAAAATAGCACCCCCCTAAAAATTATAATAACAAAACTAGCACACCTGTGTTCAATTAAAATTGAACGTTTAATATTCAATTTGAACGTAAAATATTGAACGTTCAATATTAAATAGGTTTAATTGTCGTCATTCAATTCTAATTGAACGGATAATATTGAACGTTCAATATTGAACGAGTCTAAATTATCGTCGTTCAATTTTAATTGAACACAGGGGTGCTAGTTTTGTTATTATAATTTTTAGGGGGTGTTAGTTTTGTTATTTTCCCAACTTATTTTTAATGGTGTTCTATTTTTACGAACAAATGTCACCCAGCTGTAAACAAGTACTACGGTTGTAAGAAATAATTTATTAATAAAAAATTTTACGATAACTTCTTTATTTTACATTTAATCAATAATTAATACGCATATTATTAACTTGATACATCACTACTTTTTACTAAAACATAAATGCTAATCATTTTTACTTTTATATCAGCGTATTAAAATTATTTTAAAAATTACAAAAAATAATTATTCTTTAAATAATATTTATATTTGTAATAGTATAAATTTTTTTTTGTTAAAAAAACCTTACTAGAGAAGAGAGTCGTAACTATTTTACAAACACACCAACATATCCCCATGAATTAGAGAAGATAATTGGTTATACTTGAATCAGAATACCAACTTTAGGTTAACAAGTATTCTAACTTGACAATTTGTACTAAAAGGTCAGCAATTCAACAAAGAGAGTTATGCGTCTCTCATGACTCGAACTGTTAACCTTTGGTCCAAACGATTACCTATTTTTAATAAATTTAATTTTTCAATTCAACTACCTAAAAGTGTGTTATGATAGTAGAAATGTTCTAGGCTTATATTTATGAGTGTTTAACCTTCCTCTATATAAATCATAATAATAATAATAATAATAAATAGATATCACTTGGTTTGCCCTTACTTCATTATTTGAAAAACAAAAACGTCAACATACTATCAAATACTAGGTAGGAGCACGTGTAAGGCATATACCTACTTGTTAAATAACTATATTATTTAACTAATAAATATTAATATAATTAATTTTATTATTATTATTATAATAAGAATATATAAATTGTATATTATATTTATATAATTAATTATATTTTAGTATCATTATTATTAATAAATTTATCATTAATAAAAAATAATTGTTAAAATAAGAATATAAATTGTTATAATATCTTCACTTATTTAAAGGTGATTTTATAATATTTGTTAGTTATAATTAAAATGGTTTAAATATTTTTTTTAAAAGAATTGAAAGTTTTTAGTGATGTTAGTTTAAATACATGTTTAAAAATATTAAAATGTACTAATTATTATAGGCATATTTGTTGATCTTTAATGAAATATGATGAGAATTTAAAAAAAAAAAATTAGAAATTGTTAGGTTAGGATTGGAATCAAAAGAATTGAATTTTTTAAATTATGTTCTTATAATATTGTGGAGTTAAATAAAAATAATTGTTTTAATAAAATGTTGTGTTAGTATAATAATAATTATTTTTAAAGATGTTGGTTAAAATAAAAAATAAGAATTAGTAATTTTAAAGTTATAGTATTTAATGATACATATATTCAAAATAAAATAATGCATGTTATATGAAATATCAATAATATTTGCACTTTTATTTTAGTCGTCTGTATATGTTTAAAAATAATAAATTGTAGATCAAATTTATTTATTTCATTAATAATATATTGTTCCATATATGACTTATAATAATAAATTGTTATATCTTATTTATTATTGTTGTTGTTGTTATTATTATACTAATTTTAACTATTTTTTTTGTTATATTTTTTAAATACATTGATCTTTAATTTGTATATAAAATAATTATATGAGATAAAATAATTAATAAATGTATGATAATTATTGTTGTCTATATTGTTATTGTTATAATATGTATAAATTTAACTATTTTTTCTATTACATTTTTTTATATGTGTTGATCTTTAATTTATACACAAAGAATTATATAAGATAAAATAATTAATAAATATATAAATTATTATATCTATAATATAAAAATATTTGTTAATTATTATATAATTTAATGATATATATTATTAATTTATTATAAAATATAAAATTACGTGAGTAAGAATGTTTTAAAAAAAATGAAAGAAATAATAATAAAGTGAAAAGAAAAGGAACAAAAAGAAAGGACAAAAAAAATGCAAAAAAAAAAAAAAATTTGATTATTTAACAGACTTTTAATATACGGAGAGAGATAAAATCTGACGTTATTAACAATTTACATAAATTGATTATATAAATTATGTTATGTAAATTAATATATTAATTAAATATTGATAAAAAAAAATTTGTTAAAAATATCCTTTTTAAATGTTAACAAGAGTAAATATCAACAAAACCCCAAGCTATGTATAATATCTATTAGTCCCAACAGTTTCATTTTGCATCGCTCATCTTCCTTAAGGTATTAATTAATTTCAATGGAACCCCAACTTAATCACCAGAAAATAATAAAAAAATAAAAAAAATATCATAATTTTATTACATAAAATACAATAAAATTTTTAAATATCATTAAATTTCAAAATATAAGTAAAAAAATTAAATAATATAACAAAAGCAAAACAAATTTAAAATGTAGTCGTTATTAACAAAAACTTATTTCATATTCCAATGAAAATCCTTAACTATCTAGATCACAAACTTTCTCTTTCGTCTTCCCAAACAAAACTCATAAGTTCAACTTAAGTTATATTAATTCAAAAGGTTGATTTAAAAAATATATATATATTTCTCTTCCAAAACCTTTATAAATTATTCGTTTATTAGTTTACTTTTATGATGTTGATAAAAAAAAAAAAAAAAAATTTAATATATCAAGAATATGCATAAAAAATAATAATATATCAAGAAAATAATATTAATTTTATAATGTTATTCATCATATTTATAGTTCATTTATATTATTTTCAAACATGAAACCTCCTTAATATTAGGGCACTTTAGGAAGGTTAATGATATTTATCATGTTAATAAAGTAAGAAAGTAATTATTTTATGAGTACTGCAAATATGCGTATTTAAAACTTTAAAATTATAAATATTTTTAATATAATTATAATATAATTTATAAATATTATCGGTAACAATTATGTTTATAATTTTATAATTTTAAATACTTTATGAATGTATTTGTAACTTTATAAACATTATGAACATAGTTGTAATAAATTTAAAACGTTAGAAACATAAAATATAATTAACCTATAAAAAAAATTAAGATAAGTAAGGAGATAGATAAGAAAAACAGAAAAAAAAAAATCAATTAGATTGAGAAAAAATAATTTTCCCCTACATCTCTCTCATCGTTGTTGAGAAAAAATATTTTATTATGAATTGAGATAATTATAGTTTGACCAAATTCAATTCATTAATAAGTACTATGACATAAGAACCATGGTACCATACTAATAATAAAAGGTATTATAATGATATTGAATAATGTAGTAGTGCTATAAATGAATTATGCTGATAAGGACTGAAGAGTACATTACAGACACAGGCCATTCCACCTAAAACAACTAAAGAAAATGAACTTTCATCTACAAATGAAAACCATTTTTAAGAACCAGAATGAACTCCCATAATTAATACACAACATACAACATGACTCAATACATCTACATTTCAACTTAACTAGTCTGAAAGCAAATACCTCCGAGCATTAAGCAAAAGCAAACTAAGAAACTATGAAACCATTTAATTGTTAAAAATATGTACTCAACGTATTATTTCGTATTAAACGTTTAGTATTATCTTTTAATTTTATAAACAAAGTTTTATTAAATCACACGTGTTGTCAATTGTGTTAACAAAATTGACTACAGATGTATATGTGCAACAGGGAGAACATATTTTTAACTACAGAAAGAAAGATTGAGGATATATTTCAACTGCGCCAATATGTTGGGGGCAGACAAAGCAGTTTTCCCTTGCACTAATTCCCACCAAAAATAAAAACAGTTACTGTTCTCTTGCTCAACTTTTTTTTTTTTGGGGGCCGTTTCATGTGAAATATATAGGCCTATATTATCTTATGGGCTGGATAAAGGCTTTTGTTTGTTACAACATAAACACTATGGTCTTTGGTAACTATGGATTGAGATTTGAGAACCAAAATCCTTCATCACTGTTCTTGCTCATTTCAGTTGGAGATTGAATCACATAAAATTTTTAAGGCGCGCCCACTCTTTTGCTTTTGAACCTGTTCAATAAAGAACTTGTAATTTCTAATAATAATAATAATAAAAGTTAAGATATTACTGACGAAGGTGAAGAGAATCAGTGGTCAGTATTTTACACACATAAATCTCATAGCTTTTTATGTTATTTTCATAAAATTATCATTAAAATTCTATTACAACTATTGACAGAAAAATTGAGTCAAATTCTATCATTTATTGTTCATGTTATCAAATTTGTGAGAGTGTTTTTATAATGTTTAATTGTATAGCATAAACTTCCTTTATTTATATATATATATATAGTTTCATTTTTAACTCCTTTAGAAAAAAATATAGTTTCATTTTTTCTTATAGCGTAAGCCTGATACCCTTTACCTTTCATACAAAGTAATGTTTTTTTTTACTGAAGTAACATAACTCTCCGGTATAAGTGTCAAACTTGTCTCAATGATTGATATTTACCTATACATTTATAAATCTCGAATTAGTAGAGCAACAAAAGTTGGGGTCAATGATTTTGTCCCATATGAGAAACGTGTAAAATGTACTCAATCATTCTTCTGAGTACCTTTAATGAGATCAAAATGAACTTGAATAGAATTATAGAAGGAGACATACATGTTGATATTGGAGTGGGAAAGAAATGAAGAGATAGACAATTTGTTTTGTGTGATAACTTGGATCATATGAAAGGATATGCAACCAAACACCCATGTGCAAACTTTCAATTATTTTTGGCCAAACTGCTTTGAAACAAAATGGTTGGTCCACGTTAAAGGATATATATATATATATATATATAAGAACCTGTACATGTAACAGGTTTTTATATGATTCAATTAACTCTAGCACCTTATGTCTTATTACATCCCCTTAGAGAGAGATAGTGGGCTATTATTCTACTGTCTATACAAAGATGCATATCATAAAATGGGTTAGCAGCTAAAAACCATGTGAATGCTAACATGGGAGGCACTGTTTTTTAGGATAACATGGTTTGTCCATGTGAAGGAATGGGAAAGAGAATGGAATAAATAGTGCAAAGTAGACATATATTACATGCCCATGTTGAGAGACAAGTGTCTTGTGGCTCTTTTCTAGTCTCTCCTGAAATCTCACTCTAGAATATCTAAAATCCTAGTCCCTAATTGGACACTATAATTTGTTCCATATCTTTGCCCATGTTTAGAAGTTTGACCACATAAACACTCCAAAACTGAGCCTTTTTGTTGCCACTTTGTGCGCTCAGTCTGTTTTGAGTATCAGCACACAATGATGAGCATATCAAACTGAAGTATACGTTTAATAACAGAAATCACCCCAGATAGATAGAGTTTGAAAGAAATTTAAACATATGTTTTAACTAGCTTTTATTTTACTTTACAGTATGTTTTGATACCGTTTATATTTACCTTATCTTTATTTATATCGTTGTTCACAATTTTTTATATCTTTTCCACAATTTTCACCTGTACATAGTTGCCATGTACTCGTGAAAATTCCACGCGCATATAAACTTACTTAAATATATTATGAAGGAAAAAATGTCATAGAGTTAACAAAAAATGTTATTTAGTCTATTGGATTATAAAAAATGTTTTTAAATTTTTACTTATAAAAAATATGTTTTTAAGTCTATCTACTTGTAAAAAAGGTGTCAGATAAGAACAAAGTTAATTTTTCCAATTTTCTTTTAAATCTAATGGAATAGCACATATATCACATGCATATTTATATTTTTCGATAGATATATACGTAAAAAATTAATATTTAATTAGAAAATTACTCAATTTTTTTATTTTTCAAAAAAAAAAAAAAAAAAACTTAAATAAAATTTTCAATGTAATTAAAATATAATTTAAAATAAAATAAATAAAATTTTTAATAAAATTTAAATAAAATTTTCATTGTCTAATACCTAAAGTCATAACTTAGTCAATGAAAATTTTATTTAAGTTTGATTGAATTCAATAAATTTAAATATAATTTTTATTGTCTAATATTTAAAATCAAAAATTAGACAATAAAATTTTTATTTAAGTTTAATCGAAAAAAATCTTAAAAATTAAAGTAATTTTTTAATTAAAAAATTATTTAATTTGATATATATATATCAAAAAATATAAACATGCATGTGATATATGTGCTATTTCGTTAGAGTTAACGAAAAATTATATAAAAAATTAACTTTGCCTTTACTTAACAAATTTTTTACAAATAAATGGATTTAAAAAAAATATTTTTTATAAATAAAGGGACTTAAAAATACTTTTTATAATTAAATTAAAAAATTAAATAATACATATAATTTAAACAAAATATTCATTTTAGCTCTCTACCTTATGGCTAAATTAATCTATATAATATAATATATATTTTTATTATAAGAAATTTTTTTATCTCATAGAGAATTTGAATTTAATATTTTCTTTACCGCTAAATATTTGTGCCATAGAGCTATTAAGCAATCTATGTCCTATAATACTAACATAACTATTTACTCTTTATATTAATCAATCTACAAGTTAATTATTAAAATCTGATTGATGAAAAATTTCTCTGCTGCATGATTTGGCATGAGATTCCATGTGGCATTATTACTCTGACTGCCTTTTTAGCTATTTTTAAGGATGAAAATAATAGCCTATTATTTTTGTATAGTAAATAATAGCCTATTATAAGCAAGGGTGTTTCAGAAATGCTTCGAATTATTAAGACAAAAGCATGGAATCAATTAAAGAAAGGAAGAAAAAAAAAGGTAATTAACTTGACTAAACCATGATTACAATATAAAAAGAAATAAAGCCCTCATGATTAAATTTTTCTTTCATTACTCCAATTACTTGTTATTGATCAAACAATAATTATGGCAGCATGGGATTAGAGTAGAGCCAAGGGACATAACCATTTCTAACAACTTTTATTTTCTTATCTCTCAAACTATTATAAGAAGAGGGGTAAGTTTTGGCAAGAAGTAAAAGGACAGCTGTAGAGCAACTTGTGAAAAAGAAAGGAAGCAAATTAATAAAGAATGTGAAAATAAAGTTTCAACAGACATATATATGTATATCTATTATCAATGATAATATATAAAAAGAAAGGTTTAGTCCCATAATATTTATTTAATTTTTGTTTTATTTAATAGTTTTTTATATTTTTATTTTCTCTATTATTACTATATAAAGAGAATTATTTTTAATTAGGTGATTATCATTATCACTCATTTAACAAATTTTTTTTCTCTATTATTACTATATAAATAGGATTATTTTTAATTAGGTGATTATCATTATCATTCATTTAACAAATTTTTATAAAAAAATTTAAAAATAAAAAGGTAGAAAGAGTTATTTTTTCTGCCTTATATCTATTATATTTATATTAAAATACAAGTAAAGTATAATCGATGATTTTGTATTTATTTATCAAATTTTGTTTGATAATTTATATATTTTTTATTTTAGTTCATTTGATATATTTTGTTAGATAATTTATATATTTTAGTAGATAATTGGTGTAAGTATATTTATTTTATTTGATAATTTTATATTTATTTTAATAATAATATTTATTTTTTATTTTTTATACTTTCTATTTATATTATTTAGAAATTTCTATTTTTTAATAGATCTGTTACATTATATATAAAGATTTACTAGATAACTTTTATTTGATAATTTATATTTTTATTCATTTGATATATTTTATTGGATAATTTATATATATATTTTTAGTAGATAATTGGTGTAAGTATATATTTATTTTATTTATTTATTTATTTTTTATAATTTCATATTTATTTTAACAATAACAATATTTTTTTATTTTTTATACTTTTTATTTATATAATATATTTTATTTATCAATTTACGTTTTTTAGTAAATCTATTGCGTTGTATATAAAGAAAATTTGCTTCACAATATTTATTTGACAATAATTTTTTTGATATCTTCTTTGATAATTATAAAAGAGAAATTTTTTTTATTTTTATTATAATTTTTAAAAAGAGATAAGGAATAGGCATGGCCTAAAATAGAGTTAGAGCTTAAATTATGAAATATATTTTACATTGATATCTTTTGTAATTTAAGGTATTTTGATCATTGTTATAAGTGTGAAAAAAATTCTTTCCTATTTTCTTTATTTTTATTTATCATTTATTGAGTTTTAATTTTTTAGGTCTATTTTCATAAACAATTATTTTTTATTTATTAAAGTTTAAATTATATATTTTTTAAAAATTTGTTGAAATGAATTATTAAGTAAGTTATATCAATTTATCATCACTCATTGTAGTTTTTTTTTTTTTTCTTATTAATCTTACTTTATGATTACATTTATTTAACATATATTTTTACTAATTTTTATTTATTGGTATATGATATAAAAAGATGTCACTCACATATTAATATTGTTTCGAATAAGTATACTCGCTTTCAAATTCAAAAAGTTTTCATACAATAGATTTAAATATAAATATAAGTCTTTTTTTCAGTATTAAAATTAAACTTAAATAGTTCTAAACTATTATGTTAAATTAAAAATTTTGTTTAACAATTATAATTTATACAATACATACATACATACATATATATATATATATATATATATATAATATATATATATAAAGGTAATATTTATTTTAATATCAAATGATTCAAATTACTATTAAGTTACTATCTTATATTTTTATACTACTTTTAGTACCATAAGTTTAAAACGTTTTATCTATGTTCTTTTTGTTAACTAAATGGTTAGCTCTAGATGAAAAAACAAACATTATGAATATTTCAGACATTTCACAAATTAGCTTTTATTAAATAAATAAAAAAATTTCATGTGCTAAACCACCACCTTTTTTCCCTTTCCTTTTTTTTTCTCCTGTACACTCACAACCATAGCACACCATGAATCACCACTACCTAGTAGAGTTAGACAATTTTTAATACAACTCTTAAACTCGACACTACTTACCTACAAAATAATTAGGTTCAAGTTTGATTTATATGGGTTGGTCATGTACAGGTAAACCCATTTAAAAAGTTAGGTCATAATGGATTAACTCGGATAATCCGTAACATGTATAAGTAACTTGTGTAAATAACTAAAATTATTAGGACATGTAAGTAATTATTTTTAATGTAATTATTTTGTAGGTTTGTCATTTGATATTATTGGAATGATGTTTAAATTTATTTCATTTTTTAGTTTTCGTGTTTTTTTAATCAATTTGTAGTAATATGTTGTTTAATTTAATTTTGTGTATTTTGATTATTGATTGTTTATTTTAAAGTTAAAACAAGTTTTTACTTAAAAAAAAATTATGATATATATTTTTGTTAGATCTTTTTGTTGGTATTTGAAACTTTAACACCTAAGCTTTAATGTATCACAATATTATAAGATTTTAGTAAACAACCACACCTTGTACTAACAAGTACTATATATTATTTGTAGTGACTCCAATTAAATTTTTTATTTGAGTTTGAAGTATTAATTTTGATAGAAAACTCACTTTTCTATCTTTTAGATTTCACTTTGTAAATCCTTGATTTTATTATTGCTTGCAAATTGTAAGGTACTAGCACTAGATTTTATTATAAATTATGTAATATTATTTTATAAAAATATATTAGTATAAAAAATTTTAAAATTTTATTATTTTTTTAATTTTAAATTAACTCTTTTAATTTATGATCATTATTGAGACATTTGCACTTCACCAAAACTATATTTCTAAAATAATAAAGGTCTCCTAGGAAAATTTTCAATATTGATTAATTTCATCTAGAGGAGTAAAATTGGTATATTTTTATTCTTGAAGAGTGTAGCTTAAGTTTTTGAATGTTAGTAGTAAATCAAATTATAGATTTTATTGAGGTTAAATTTTTAAAAATACTCGTATTTAAAAAATTAGATAAAAGAAAGTGCTACGTGATGCTAATTTAGTTAGAATATTTTGGTACACCTTCGAAATCTGTCACCTACAATAGTACAACCTAAGTTTCTTTCATCTAAAAGGTGCACATTGGTTATTTTATTTTGAAAGCATGCATCATAGGAGTCCAAGTCTCTTAGATTATTTTTAGTGTGTTATTATATATTATTAATACGCGATAAATATACGAGAAAAATAGATTTAAAGATGGTTCTATATTGCATAGAATATAAACTTTTTGTATATTTATTTGCTAATAAATGATAATATATAAAATGATAAAAATAATACAAATAATTTTCATCCTGCATCACATATCTCCTGATTACTCTTCTAAATGTTCAGATATATTCAATCTAAATTTTGTGATGAATAGTGAGACGAATAAACGCGCAACGTAAATTTTTCAGCCCTAAATAAAATATATATTAACATAAACACGTGTTAAAAATGTAAAATTTATAACTTATCACCACCTTTTTAAGACATATGGAGTAATAAATACAAATATACACACAAACTTACATTTATATTAATTACTAGATGTGGGACTTATTCTTTTGTATTTTTTTTTATATAATTTATATTCACATAATTATTATTAAAATTTAAATTATAATTATAATTATAATTTTTTTTAATTTTTAAATAAGATTTATATCATATATATATATATATATATATATATATATATATATATTAAATATAAGAGATTATGCATAATAAATTAAAAATATTAAAAAACTTCTTTTATTTAAATTGTTAAACTTTTGATGTCAAATCAATTCTACTATTCAACAAACTGTTTCTAAAATAGATAATATCAATATAAGAATAACTAATTAAATTGTTATATATCATTTTAAATTTAACAATAAAAAAATATTTAACTAATACCCATATATATACTTAGTTATAAAAAGTATTTTTCTTGAAGATAACATAATACTTGATTTTTTTTCTTTCTATAAATTAAATATAATAATCATTTTTTAAATTAGTATAATTTAGTTACCTTTTTATTATATGCTACTTAATATATACAACAACTTAATACATATAACACTATTAAAAAAATAACATCTGTCTACCAATATAGTATTAGATTATATAGGTTACTAACTACTTTTTTTTGACCTCTACTTTTTATTTCAAATAAAATAAAAAAATTTAAATATCAAATACAAATAAATAGGATAAATAAACTAATAGATAAAAAATAACATTTTTTTATGAATATTTAAAATAAAAATAAAAAACTAAAAGTAAGAGAAATATAAATATGATTAATTATGATTCACTCAATATTTTTTATGTTAAAAAAAAATAGCTATTTATATGAAAGAACAAACTCCCTCTTTTATATATTTGTTATTTATATCTAAAAATAAAAATATTAAAAAAGTTATGACAAAAAAAAAAAAAAAGAAAAAAGAGAGAGGAAGTCACGAAGAATAAAAGAACAAGAGAAAAAATATTAAATAAAATTTTTTCAAATAAATAAAGGAGAGTCGACTCTCCTTTTTATATATATAGTATATAGATAGATAATAATATGCAAAAATACATTATAAATAACATTCATGTTCATTTATTATTTCTCATTAAAATTATTAAAAATAATTTAGATTATTATCCTGCACCAAACCCATTTTTATTCCTTTTTCTTTCTAAGTTTTCTAGAAATTAGATTTTGATAAGGATGTATGACCACAAGGCACAATGTATATCAGTGAGTCGATGTAAGTAGATCATTTTATCTGACTATAACATGGTAAATGCTCTTAGAACAGTGACATGTAGGGTCCATACTAATGAAAATTGCATGACCTTGTTTTTTAACCATGAGAAAGAAATCAGATCCCCAAATACATTCCAAAACGTGAGAGACAATGTGCATTTTTCATCATCTTTGACTGCTAACTTGTCCAATAGGGGTATTAATATTCTTTACTTTATAAAGAAATATGTTACCTCATTATTGTACGTATCTATAATGTGTCAATATTACAGTGAATGTAAAGTTGTGTTGGTGTTCTATCAATCTTACATCGGATAAATATGAAAAATAAATATATAGTTGAGATCAACTACTATTCTTCTTAATATGTTAGCATTTTGAGTTAGAATTTTATTAAGTTAAGAATATAAGATGTTAAAATTATATCAAAATTACTTACTAATAAGGAGTCGATTAAATTGAAACATCTATAATAAAAAGAAAAAGAAAAAAGAAAAAGAAAAAGCGAACCACAAGTGTGACAATTTTAATCCAAAGGTTAAAAGTCGTTTGATTTAGAACGGAAAGGTCAATAGATGTTTATAAAATCAGTAAGTTAACGTCAAAAGTTAAGGTTTGTATATAATAGACAAATAAAAGATAGAAAACAAAGCTATGAAATACAAAAGCAAGTGTGAAAACAATAAGAAAGTTTAGGAAGAGAAGTAACTGCATAAAAAAGAATCTCAATAGGACATTTCTGTAAATCTAGTTCATATTTGGCATTTAAGAATCCAAGTTCTCTTGAAACACAAAATAATGTTCAGTCAGAAATTGCAGACTAAAATTCCTGGATTCTATTTTATTCTTTTATGTTTGCCTAATTGCTTTTTGTCTTTTGAGACGCTAATCATCATGATCATAAGCCTAATCATCAGACAAGCACTGTCCTTTTTTGATTTTGTTAATAATGGATGGACATGTTACTTATGAGGTGTGATATCAATCAATAAGCATAATTAGTGAATGAAGGATATAAAGTTTGAAGTAGATGTCTTGTCCATTGACATTTTGAGCACCCAAATTCTTTATCCTCTTTTCTTGTCTCTAACTCTGTATGATAAATAATTAATTCCATAATTTCAACCACTACTTTAAGATGTTAAACTTTTGTCATTTCGTACTATTCATCATGAAAACTTTAATCAATTGGGCATGTTAGTGTTCTATTCAACACCATGTTGTCAACTTGTCAACAGTAACTGGAAAATAGTGTAGAAAAGAAGAAAGTGATATTTCGTTCTGAATATTTCACTGACTTGTATTGCTTTGTACAGATTACATGAATTTATAATAGAAACAAAACGACAGAAAAGGATAATAATTAAGTACAAAGATTTCTACCATATTATGAATAATCTTTACCATATTATGATTTTATTTACTTTCCTATTTTAAAATAAATCTCAACACTCCCCCTCAAGTTGGTGCATACATGTCCCACATGCCCAACTTGTCTAAAAACTTTAAGAACACTCGATTTGATAAATGCTTTGGTGAGAATTGCTATGTTGATAGCCAAATTCTTTCATAGACTTTGTGAATTTGCTTGCTACTGCAGAAAGTGGGTTTTGGGTTTTCAGGGGTGGCGCGATTTGTGGGTGTGATTTTGGTCTGATTTCTGTTTTGGTCTGTGTCTGCGGTGGTCTGTGGGATCTGTTTTGGCGGATCTGTTTTGGTCTGTGGGATCTGTTTTGGTCTGTGGTCTGCAGTGGTCTGTGGGATCTGTTTTGGCGGATCTGTTTTGGTCTGTGGGATTTGTTTTGGTCTGTGTCTGTGGTGGTCTATGGAGGATCTGCGTGTGGTGAGATTTGGAGGTCGGCGGCAAGGGATCTGTTTATGAGAATGAGCAGCGGCAAAAAATATGGGAGATGGGTCTCTGTTTGTGGCGTGACGTTAATTTGGTGGATCTGGGATGCGGTCTGGTGGATCTGGTGCGTGGCGCAACGCTGATTTGGTGGATCTGGGATGCGGTCTGGTGGATCTGGTGCGTGGCGCAACGCTGATTTGGTGGATCTGGGATGCGGTCTGGTGGATCTGGTGCGCGGCACGACGCTGATTGGGTGGATCTGGTATGCGGTCTGGTGGATTTGGTGCGTGGCGCGACGCTGATTTGGTGGTGCAATGGATCTGTTGACGGATCTGTTTTGGTTGACGGATTTATTTTATGGTTGATATGTTGGTGGTTTATCTGTTTCAGATCACTGGAAGTATTGTGATCGAGTTTCTGGGTTGGGAAGGTTGTTTTTAGGTGAATAAATCTGTGTATAGTGGTGGTTTTTGAATGAGTGATGGACGGTGGTCGGTGAGTTTTAGATGGTGGACAGTGTCTGAGTAGCGGTTTTGGGTGGACAAATCAGTTTGATGTTTGGTGGTGGATTTTGGGTGGTGGACAGTGTTTGAGTGTCATGTTTTTTTTTTTTTTTTTTTTTTTTTGGTGTAGGCATGTTTTTTTTTTTTTTTTTGGAGTTTGGTTTATAATTTTTTTTTTTTTCTTTTCGATTCACAGAATCCTAATCGGCTCTGATACCATGTAGAAAAGAAGAAAGTGATATTTCGTTCTGAATATTTCACTGACTTGTATTGCTTTGTACAGATTACATGAATTTATAATAGAAACAAAACGACAGAAAAGGATAATAATTAAGTACAAAGATTTCTACCATATTATGAATAATCTTTACCATATTATGATTTTATTTACTTTCCTATTTTAAAATAAATCTCAACAAATAGGAACGGACATAGAGTTTTATTAGATAACAGAGAGGTTTGCATTTTCATCAACATAGAAAAGGTTATAAGATACTAGTACTACATTAAAAAAAAAGGGTCTAGCTTGGTACACTAGGACAAAACTCAATATAGCCATAATCAAGCAACTCTTCTATCATTTGCTTTATATGATCATCTTCAAGTGAATTCAATTGTTGAGTGGTAGTTTCCTCTTGACCTTTCTCGCTAACCCAATTCCCCTGATCAGGCCATTGAGCATCAAACTGTCTATTTTCCGGCCACTCGAAGCCGGCCGTTACGCCACTTTGGCCACCAATGCTGTTAGAAATATGGGCAGGAATACAATTTGCTTCTTGAGGCCCCTTTAGGATATGATGACTAGTCATTTGAAGAGATGCTAAATTACATTTTTGCAGCTTGGCTATCAAAGTTGCTGAGAGAAGCTTTGATGAATTTGACTGAGGCTCATTGGGATTGTATTGGAAATTTGTACGTGCTTTTGGGCCACACATTAGCCTCGCAGCTTGGTCATACGCTTTTGCTGCGTCCTCTGCTGTTTCGAATGTGCCTAGCCAAATTCTAGTCTTCCTGTGCAACAAAATGAATAAGAAACCGCCATAAAAATTAAAAGGTTCATTTGGTTATTCAAGCATACGAAAAAATTGAAGTCAGAGATAGAAAGAAAGTAGAAAGTAAAGTAACAATAAATTAAACATTTATTCTGAGACTTGATAGAAAATTCAGGGGAAAGAGAAGGTGAAGAGAGAATTACAATAGAGGATGGCGGATTTCGGAGACCCAAGAGCCCCAATGTCTTTGGCGAACACCTCGATATCTCTGTTGAGGTCTAGCCATGGAGGTCGAAAGATATAAGTCTCAAGAGCTTTTGAAGCTCAGTGTTTGATTTAATATCTGAGGGAGATGGGAGAAGAGGAGGTGATTGTTGAACATTGTAGGAGGTCAGGACGGGCAGAAGTGATTTATATAAGAGATTTTTTTAGGCCTTCTCTAGCTCTTGCTTCTGAGTATCAAAGTAACAGTGGGACCCAACAATGGATCTTTAAATTTCATTCTTTTTTTATTCCAATTTTTACGTGATATAATTAAATTAATTTTACTATTAATACTTAAAAATATTTGAAAAAAATAAAATAAAATAAAATAACATCCTCAAAATTTATAATAATTGAAATAACTTTCATTGTATTCAAATCATATATTTTTACAATTAAAAAATGACTATTATATCTTTTTTTAACACTGTTTAATTGAACATTATTTAAGTTAAATTGCGATAATTCAGTTTCATTTAATATTAAACGTTATTCAATTAAATATTATTAAAATATTATTATTATTATTATAAATTTTAAAAATATTATTTTTTATAATTTTTTAAAATATTTTTTTATTTAGACTTTGTTATTAATTATTGCAAAGCTCTCCGCTAAGACAACCTACAAAAATCATTACCATTAATTAAACATTCATTGTTAATAGAAATAATTTAATGTCCTTTGCTTTGATTGATGATTGTTTTTACCTTTTAGTTTGATCACACAGATAGGAATTAATTTCCAGTAGATATCTTAATTGTTATATATATCACTAACGGTATAATTAACACACAAATAAGTTAAATATAATTATATTAAATTTAATTATATTATATTATATTATAATTAATTTATATATTTTTTAATAAAAAAATATATAATATAATTAAATTAAATTAATTATATATATTTTATTAAAATAATTTATATTTAAAATAATTTATATTATAAAATTTATTTAAATTAATATTTAATTAATTTTTATATTTTTATTATATTTTAAAAAAATAATATTTTAATTTGAGATAAAAGAAAAAATTAAGACATATAATTTTATAATTAAAAACTTAGACAAACTTAATTAATTGTCTAATATGATTTAGACCCATACCTCTTGATATTAGAAAATTTTTATATAATTATAATATATTTTTAAACTGTACGATATGATCTAATTTTATAGTTAAATATATAACTGTATATAAATTATATAATTAAGATATTTAATATGGTATAAAAAATATGTCATAAATATTTACCAATTACTAACAAATACGTAGTAAGGGGCGGCAAAAAGAAAAAAAGAAAAAAAAAGTAAAATTTATACGGCTATAATTATAAGAAGGATAACAGTTGTGTGTTATATACTAATTGATGATAGGTAATGTAATCAAAGGTGGCTCAACTAAATTTATGGACTAAAATAAAACATAAAAATAAGATCATAAGTATTTTTTTAAATTAAATTTTTTATTAATTGATAAAAATTAATTAATAATATTAACATATTTTTTATATCAAATATAAATAATAAATTATAACAATTAAATTAATAAATATATATGTAAAAGTTAATTTTTTTGTCATTTGATAAATAATTAAATTTATTTTAATTATGATAAAATAGAATAGAGGGTTTTGAATCTTTGGAATACAATAAAAAGTTTAAAATTGTCTATAACATTAAATATTTATATATGAAATTTGAATAAAATAAACATATAAATAATATAAGTTACGAGCTTTAAAAATAAAAAGAGACATGTAAGAAAGAAGACAACGATGATATTTTTACAATACTTATTTATTATTGTTTTGTATATTTTTAATTAATTTAGAAAAAAATTAAATATTATTCAGAAACTTGAATACATATAGTGATTTAAGAAATGTAAAATTTTTGTTCTTTATATAAAAAAATTAAAAGTGAACGATTATCCATCTTTTTATTATTAGTTAATAACATATATATTATTCATTAATGATAAAATTATCTAATAATAATATTGTCAGATTACTAATTCCCCTATAAGGAACCCAAGTTCGAATTTTATGTGAGCGTGTGTGAGTGTGTTTTCTCTTATTAATAAAAAGAAGGGGACTTTAGAGCCACTTTATTTTTTTTAAAAAAAAGAGTAATTATTTATAAGTACAAAATAAATAACCCATGTATTAATTTTTAGAAATAAAAAATTATGTGTCAATATATCTATCTTAATAATATTAAATTAAATTAAATATTTTTTTAAATTAATATTTTCTTAAATTTTTAATAATTATTTTTTAGAGTATGTAAAGATGAATTTAAATAAAATTATTTATTTTTAAAAAATAATAAAAATTACAAAATATTGGGACTCCTATTTAATGGGGGCTACAATTTTCGCTTTATTCACCAAAAAGACAAATCATTATTGAATGTATGAATTAGTGATATGTTTTCCATTATGTAGTCTAGTTGGAGTCTAGAGATATAGAAATTTTTTTAAAAATTGTTGGAAAAGCAATTGTTTCAAAAGTTTATTTATGAAAGAATCAATAATAATATTTTTATATATTTATTAAAAATACAAATTCACAAGAAATTTTTTTAAGGAAATCACAAACAATTTATACCTCTGTGTTTGAAATCGCATTTACAAAATATACCACAAAATGGAACTTATAAATTTGAATATATACTAGTTGAGGGAAAAGTCATATTCTAGTATTAAAAGACGGTGTCTTTTTTATATATTATCAAATTACACCATATAGTTCCTATATATATAACTTTTGGACATTTTTGCCCTTAAACATCTTGAAGAGGAGGCATGGTGCAGTTGTCCTTTTGAACAGTCCAAATAGCAAGGAATGTTGATTATCCTTTTTTTTTCCTCCTATATGCGACCATATATAATTTTTTTTCGCTCTAAATTTCTATCTTTTAAAAATCAAACAATACTTTGATTTAATTAAAATTTGTGACTTGAAATATAAAAATGGTGAATCTTATGACTAAATTATTTAGGTGAATTACAAATTTTTATTCAATTAGACAACAAATATAGAATCCGTTTATCCTCTTCAGCAATAATTCATGTAGTATAAAGTCTTTCTTAATTGTCAGTCAGACAGTGAACCTTTTATTTTAAAGAAGAATAAGAGTTATCAATTTTTCTATATAACTTTTTAACAGCTACCGACTAGAAACTATATATTATAATATTTATTTTAATATGTAATGTTTCGTTCTATGGTCTTTGAGGGGACAGTTAAACAATAAAGACCTATCAGTGCATTTTTTGTTTTTCTTCGATCAGAATTACGCTCTTCTAGCAACTTTTTGGTCTCTTAACAATCTTACCTTTTACATATATATATATATTTTTATAATAACAAAAATGGGACTTTTGATTAGAATGAAAACATGAAATATAAAAGATAACTAGATAAGTATGGACTAAAGGACATAAGAGAAATTAAAGGTCTTTTGTGAGTGTATATTTGATGATGAGTGAATATATAGTGTTATATTGGCGTTTTTGTATTTATTGTTGTAGTTAGTGAACATGGGTACGTGGCTCACATCATATTGTTACTAATTAAAACATATAATCTATACACATATGCCTTAATTGTTAGAATTATTATTCAATGTTATTGGAATATATTTTTTAATTATTTTATTAATTATTTTTTTTTATTAAGTATTAAGTAGTTATATTTAGAAAAATAATAATTATATTAATTTTACATTTCATTATATTCTAATACCACATCATCACCTAGAATAATAAATAATTTCTCAAGCCCATCCATTAATTTCTTGCTCTGTCACCCGCACAAAATATACTACTTACTATCATGAGCTTAACTATTTAAGAAATTATAGGCTCGTCGGTTCTATATATATTTAACCACATATTTATATTTATAAAATATTGATGGATTAAGCTAGTATTTGGACTTGTTTAATGTTGCATTCATTTACTCGAGTGACTTCGTTTGATGATTTCCCTTACATTCACAAAATCACATATATTAATTGCAATAATTTGAAGTACTCAATGCAGTCATGCACTAATCGCTAAAGTTTTCAATCAAACGCAGCTTATATGGATTTTTAAAGATGTTTATGATGTGATCAAGTTGCAATGTGTTGGCTTAATACTATATTCTTCTCAAAAACTAATCCTCTCTCTCTATCCCCATTTTCCTATCCAAGCCCTTAAGTTTCTTTGGCCACTGTTTGACCGACAGCAGGCTGGCGGACTAGCTAGCCATCCGTTTGTCGGTCATCTTGTTCTCATGTCCAATTGTTTTCTTCCTTTACAGCATTTTCTCTGGTTGTTTTCTTTTCCCCAGTGTTGTTTGGACTGTTGCTAGTGGTATGGTGATGGTGGTTGACTGGGTATATCGGCTTCGAGTTTCTACCAACAAAGATGGGAGATTTTTGAGATATACTAATTTTGTGTGTTTTGTTATTTTAATATGTGTTTGTTGTGCTTTTCTACTATTTTTGTTGTGTTTGAAAATTTACAGGTGAAATATTTTATACTTTGATGTTTACATTTGTAGTATAATTTTTGCTAATTTAGAATATTCATTTTTTTAAGAGTCAAGCACTAATATGAGTTGTAATATCGAGCTAATATGTAAAGCTCACTATATTTGTCAATAGATATTTAAAATTTATCTCATTGTCAATCTGACTATGTATTTAAATATGTAATGTATTTCTTAGTACGGTGATTATATAATTTGAATTCATAATTATTGAAAGTGTTTTTTTTTTGTTTAATAAAAAAAAAAAAACACTACATTCTTCTCACTTTGTTACCAATCCATTGTACAAGATATAGTTTTGAGACGAAGCACCTGAGCTTCATGAGACTCATTTTAATTTATACTTTTCTACAATTAAATTATTGACGTTTTGCTACATTTTTGTTATTAAACTTCGATTTATAGTTGAAATTTAGTCTTTACATAATCAAAATTTAATTGTGATTTTTATCCACACAAAAAAATTTATTGTTTTAATATGTAAAATATTAATTTATCGCAAAAATTATTAATTAATTATATTTAGTCATTGTTGGCCTTTTCTAATTTTAACGTGGCTAAAAGGTTTAATAAGTTGAAAGGAAGAGGATCCATTCCAATCCACCCAAACGCAAAAACAAATGTACAGGTTTTGCACTTCATGCTATTTCATATATGAAATATGATAGGTACAAGAATTATAAAAAAAAAAAAAAAGGATGAATGAAGCAACGACGAAGAAGTACTGAATTCCTTTACTCAGAATATGTATAGAAAGTGTGCTTTTATACACGAGTACAAAGCTCTCTTATTCGTATTTATAAATGACCAATCACAAACACTAATAGTATAACAAAAACCAATAGCTCACGTATTTTCATGCAACAAACTATTAGTTAAGAATATTCCAACAGCCTCCATCAAACCAATGGAACAAGAAGTTTGACTTTAAGAAATTAAATTTATGGAGAATGTAAGGGCTTAATCAAAATATCAACCACTTGATTGCTAGACGAACCATGTTGACGGAGGAGTTGCTTCTGCAACACCTATTCGCAAATAAAATGCTGATCAAGCTCAATATGTTTAGTACAAACATGTTACATTGGATTTTTAGCTAAATATCAAGTACTTTGATTATCACAATAAAAACAGGAGGGGTAAGAATAGACAAATATAACTCAGAAAAAAGTGACCAAAGTCACAACAGTTTAGCAAGAGCACAAGCCATGGCACATTATTTAGACTCAGTATTGGAACTAGAAATTGTTTTCTGTTTGCCAATATGCCAGGATATGAGATTCATAACAAAAAAGACACAATAAGCACCTGTTAATTAACAATCATCAATAAATGAGGCCTAATTAGCATCACTATAAGCAGTCAATATAAAGTGAATTAGAAGGACAAAAAGCAAGGCCATGTGAGCATGGTACCCTTGAGATACCTAAGTAAGCATTTCATTGCATCCCAATGAACATCAGATAGCTAAGACATAAAGTGACAGTTTATTTACAGCAAAAGAAATATCAGACTGTGTGAGGGAACAATATTGTAACCCACCAACAACACTTCTATACAAAGTAGCTCCATCAGTAGAAAGATATGTGCCATCATATTTGCTCAACCCTCTACTAGTGGACATAGGTGTATCACTCTCTTTGGAATCAAGCAAACCACTTCTATCCAAGAGTTCCTTGATATTTTTGTTCATTGATATGCAACACCTTATTATGAAACACCACCTCATTACCTAAAAAATAAATGAGGGTTCCTAAGTCCTTTAAAGCAAATACTAAATGTATTTTATTAATAAGATTCTATCATCAACATAAATCAACACAACAATATAAACCTCAGAAGAATCTCAAATGAACAAAAATGAATCTGCTATGGCACCAACAAAACCAAATTCCAGCAAATACATGCTCAACTTAGAAAATCAAGCAAGTGGTGCCTTTTTCAAACCATATAGTGCCTTAATGAGTTTACAAACCAAGCCATTGCCTTACTCAAAACCTAGAAGTTGCACCATATAGACATCTTCAGTCAACTCCCCATTTAGGAAGGTGTTGTTAACATCAACTTGTTTTAGAGGTCATCCCTTAGACATAACAAGTGTCAATATGACACAAATAGCTATATGCTTGACAACAGGTAAAAATGTCTCAAAGAAATCAACACACTCAATTTGCAAAAAGCCTTTGGCAACTAATTTAGCCTTATACTTGTCTAAAGTTCTATCAGCCTTAAGCTTAACTCTGAAAACTCATTTACACACAATGACTTGCTTTCCAACAGGCAAGGAGACCAACTCCTAAGTCCCATTTTTTATTAGAGCTTCAAACTCTAATGTCATGGCATGCTTTTACTCAACCAGTTTAAGTGCTTCCTTATAACTCCTTGGTTTAGGTAACACAACAACACCATGAATAGTAAAGGCACATATCCTAGGCTTGGAAATACCATACTCGAATCATGTAACCTTATTATGGGTATTAGGTTCACTATCTGAATTAAGCACAAATGTATTAAGAGGAGCATTAGACAAAGCCATATTAGTAGAAGAGAAAGGGAGATCAACTAAGAGATTGAATGTATTAGACAACAAAGGAGGTATGGAAATTGAATCAATAGTTGGGGATGTAGAAATAGTTATTGACATAAGAGATTGAGTGTGAAAAGGAAGAGGACAAAGTGGCCTGTGGCATAATACAATCTGCAATTGGAAACAAGTTTGATGGGGACTACTCATTAACGAGTAAAGAATCAAACTGAGAAGTGGGAAAATTATGAGTGGTTGGTAAGCAAGACACACTAGTTGGTGGCTCATGACAACGATCAAATGAAGATGAATAACATATAGTAAGCATAAAGTACTAGTTGGTGGATCATGATTAGATAATTATGGTACATGTAAAGTGGGTTGACTAGTCATCTGACTATCTAAACGGCTAAAATAGGGCATATAAGACAAAAAGGGAAAAATGGCTTCATTGAATACAACATATGTACTATATAAAACTTATCAACTTTAATATCATAACAAATACACCCATGTTGCTTTGCTCCATAACCCAAGAATACACACTTAATCGACTGAACTTCAAGCTTATTTTTGGTATAAGGCCTTAAACAAGGGAAACATTGAACACTAAAAATTCTAAAATGAGTGAAATCTCATTTCTTGAGATAAAAAACTTCATAAGGAGATTTTTGACCAAGCACCTTTGATGGCAACCAATTAAGTAGAAAAGCAGCTACTTTGAACGCATAAGTCCATAAATGAAAAGGAGCATGGGATTGAAATAGCAATGCTAGACCTCGTTTAACAATTTTATAATGTTTAGATTCCACCACACTATTATGCTCAGAAGTATGTGGACACGTGCATTTATGAATGAAGAGAAGATACAAGGGGTTTAAATTCAACACATCCATTTGTTTGTAAGCTAGTATATGCTTGGAAAATTGCTTGTTAACCGAAGCTTTAAAATAAAGAAAAGTAGTGGGAGTTTGATCTTTTGTCTTTAAAGGAAACAACCATATAAATCTATTATGATCATCAACCACAGAAAGAAAGTACTTATCATCGTTATATGAAAGATTTGGAGATGTCTAAATATCTAAGTACAACAAAGCAAAAGGAGTAGTACTTCTATCATGTTTCACAAAGAATGGCAACTTGTGTGAATTAGCAACTTGACAAGAAGAACAAAAAAAATAGGCTTTCTAGACAAAATGGAAAAAGAAATACCATTGGAGAGGAGCACCTTGAGTATTATATCAAGTGACGAATGTCTTAATTTTTGATGCCATAGAATAGATGAAATGGAAACAGACGAAAGAGATAGAAACTGATTGATTGAAGAAATCGAAAACAAAAGAGCATATAGAAAATTGAAACTGAAACCAAGAAAAGTGAGCGAAACAGAAATTGATCAAACTAAAATTGAAGAATCAATCCATTGCGAAACAAGAAACAAGAGAAAGAAAATAGACAATTGAAATTGATACCGAGAAAATTGAGCGAAACAGAAATTGATTAAGAAAATTGAAACAAGATCAAAGATGGAATCAATAGCAAGTTCGTAAACAAACTGAAAAATTACGCAGAGGAACTAAAACTAGAAACGAAAATTGAAAACAAAGAGAATTGAAACAAAAGAAAGAATCAAAGATTCTCTTCACACTAGAAGCTGAAATGAGCAACAGAAAATACTCACACGAAATCAAGAGATTCATACGATGAAATTCTAAGCCAACAAATCATAAGTAGGCGAAGTAGAATTGAATGAAACAAAATGAGATACAGAATCACAAATCTGATGATTAAGAACAAGAGCATGAACAACATCACAACACGAGAATGTGTTCATCTCTGCCATTATTAGCACTAAGAGCTAGAGCTAGAAGAAGAGATAAGGCCCTATGATTTTTTTGTGCTATGATATTATGTAAAAGTTTATAAGAATGACAAACACTTTAATCTTAAAAGGTTAATCCAATGAGTATAAATATTTATATTTTTTATAAACTCTTTCATAGTATTATATTTTATCAATGTGAGACAATTTTTCTAACATCACCCCTCAAAGTGTGGGTCTTTATTTTTTGCAAAGCCTATCACTTTGTATTTTTAATTTATTTATTATATTATATTCTATTTGGGTCACTTTTTTTTTTTTTTTTGCAAGGCCCATTCAATTTTTTTTCGAGGTGAGGCCCAAAGTATTTGGTTCATTGATCGACTGAAATTCTGATACCATGTGGAAGTCTATAAGAATTATAAGCACTCTAATCTCAAAAGGTTAATCTAATGAGTAGAGATACTCATATTTTTTATAAATTCTTTCATAGTATTATATTTTATCAATGTGGGACAATTTCTCTAACACAAATAAACAAAGAAAATCAATCCTAGCTAAACTTCATTGGTCTAAATATTAATTTCCTGCTTAAGATATTTACTGCCAAAAATATTATTTTCTACAATTTTCATTTAGTATTTATGTTCCAACGTTAAAAAAGGAAAGAAAAAACTAAGGCGTAAAGCGTCGCTCACCTCATTGCGAGTAGCTATATTACATATGCCTTGATTGTGAAAGGTGAAAGCCTTAAAGTTGTCATATGAGGCTAAGCCTCAAATCGCTGCATAACAAAGGCTTTGTAAGGCCCCTCATTGCACAATATTGAACTCCTTTTAAAACTATGATGTTTCTCATTGCGCAATATTGAATGCCTTTTAAAACCAAGCTGTTAAAATCTCTATTTTTCATTTATTCAAACACTTCATTTGTTTTTCGTTTCAATTTCCCCAAATTGATATTTTCTAAGAAATATCATGATTTATTGATCCTTTATTGTCATGAATATTCTTGTTATCGCAACATCTTATTCTTCTGAAAATTATAGAGTAATTTTATCATTAGGTGTTCTTATCTTATCTTATCATTATTTGAGTGTGTTTGATGATATATATTTTTAGATTAATTTATTTGACCGAAATCATTTACATATTCCCAATGAATCAAACAGACAAACATGGCAATTACTTCAAACTATGCCTTGGTTGTTCGGTTACCACATCTGTGCTGCGTTTTTGCTTGTTATTGTCAGAATAAAGTCACGATCATTTAAGGATTTATCAATCATGAGTTTATCTTCTAACATATTGTTTGGTTTGTAAGAAGGTAAAAAAATAATTAGAAATTAAATTAAATCAGTAAGTCACAACAATTACTTTTTCTTTGTTCTATAGCGTTTACTTTATGCCTAGAGCAATTCTCAAGTTTATTGTTAATATTGTCAATTTTTATTTACTATCATTAATATGATAGCTCAGGTTAGAATTAATACATTTGGATGTAATCCATGAAGGGAATCAATGATGATAATTGTATGAAAAATTTTCAATTCAATAACTTAATTTAAGAAAAGATTTAAAAATTATTTCTTAAATATACAAATATATTGCTGTGATATTAATAAAATGCAATACAAACTATTTAATAATTCAAAAATTAAATTATTATTATTTAAAAATAACATTGAATTTTTTTATACTTTTTAACATATTTATCCGTAGCTTTTAATTCTTATTTAAAAGCATTCTTTTGGTACATATATATAATTCATATATTTTATTTAAAATTTACTAGAAAATTATATATATTAAAGAAATATTTTTAATAAGGATTAAAAATTATGAATAAATATGTTAGAAAGTATATATATATTAATGATAGTTTTATAGCCTCTTTTATAGGCTCATTATAGCTTCATTTAAATTAGGCTCTAGCCTATATTATAATTTCCTTTAAACTAGCTTCATATTCTAGCTTTATAGCCTCTTTTATAATAAAAGGTAAAATAAAAAATAATAAAAATTCTTATCTTTATTGTAAATAAACAAAGATAGTAATGACAGACTTAATTTTCATTACAAAAACATGTACCCTCCTCTCCTCTGTATTATTATTATTATTATTATTATTTTGTAATAAAAGCTAGTAACCTTGTTCTCAAATATATTTTTAAATTTGCTCATCACGGGATAGCCCAGATGGTTGGGCGCCTGTGCTAAGCACCAGTCCTCTGTCCTCACAAGGCAGGGCGCAGGTTCGAGGCTCGGGGGGTTGAGGGATAAGTTCGGCCTCCGGGTTGTGTGGGTGTGGCCTTAGTGCACTACCACCGTTCGAACTTGATGCTCTGCTGAGTCGGACTGCAGTCCGCTGGTGCCGCTGGCTCTTTACCGTGCTTGTGGCGTACCCTGCGGCCGATGAACCTGGTGTGTGGCGGTGTGTGGCGGTGATGCCCTATCCGACCCTATCCAGGGGAGGTCTTTTTGAGATAAAAAAAATATATATATATATATTTTTAAATGTATAAACTATTTATATGTTTTAAACTATATTTGTATTTGGGCCTGGGAAGTATTTTCGTATTGAATAGCCGATTACTGACAATTGACAAAGTACCACGTCGTCACCGCCACATCTTCTCTCTTTCCCCTCTCTGTGTGAATCTCTCTCTCTCTCTAGAAGAAATTGTACGGTTGAGGAGCGAGGAGGTTCCTAGGTTCGCTCGCTATCGTTCTCTGTTCTGAGGATTTGGCTCTTACTGTTCTTGCGAGTGAAAACGATGAGAAAGTCCGCCTCGAGGAAAACGGGTCAACCTACCACCGTCAGTTCTTCGGCGGCCGATCTCTTTCGCTCCGGTCGGTTTTCTGATATTCTTATCTTTCGATCCTTTTCCTTTCAATTGTTTCAGCTTTTAATTTTTTGTTTACTTTCTACGAATCTTCTGTTGTTTTGCATATGATTTATTAAATTCCTGGGCATTAGCATAATGGATCAGGCTTGATCGTTGAGCTTCGTTATTTGCATTAAGCTTTTGTTTCAGTCGTTACCGTAGTACATGTATTTGATTTTTTTTCCACCTTCAGTACTTGATGCTAGGAGGTTTGCGGTAAATATCGTAAAAGTATGATTTTAGTATTATTGAAGGGGTAAAATTGATTTGGAATATGGAATAATATTTATGCTTGAATTATTTGTTTCGCAAAACACATGCAAATCGTTTTTTTTTTTTTAACGGAACAACATAGAGTCAGAATCGAACCAAATCTTAAGTTTTGTAGTCTTCGATTTAAGATCGAGTCTCTGAGGTGTGCTGTTGAGCTGTGTTTTTTTTTATTAGTGTATGGGTTTATGGGCGCAGCTAAGACTAATAGGGTGGTATAGAGCCGATAAGTGTTTTTTTTTTTGGGAGGGGAAGTTTTGATGTTAAATTTAGCTACTTATTTTTTTAATAGTGGATAATTTGTTCAGAGATTACATAAAATGAATTATATAAATATTATCACTGAAGTCGGGTAGAATAAATTTTTTTTTTTTTTTGATAAACAGGGCGTAGAATAATTAGTTTGTTTGTATTTGTGATTTAATAAACAGAACAGAACAAAAAGTGAACCTTCCATCATTAGTTCGAGTTATCTTTCGTCTTGACAATAACTTTTGCTGCATCGCAATTGTGTTCGTAAATTTCTTGTGCTTATTTTGTATATTAGAACATGTTTCTGACTTGGAACTAATTGGTTCTATACTTGTCGTATTATTCAGGTAATATTAATTGCAAAAATTGTGGTTCAGTTGCTTTCAATACTCGGTTGTTATATTGATCTTATTTATTAAGATAATTACACCTGTACATTTTGTGTCCCCAATGGCTAAAACTAATTGGTTTTATACTTTGAAGTAATATTAGTTAATATTAATTGCAAAATTTTGTGGCTCAGTTGTCCAATACTGGGTTGCTATATGGATCTTATTTATTAAACATAATTCCACTTTTAATTTTGTGTCTCAGTGGATATAACTGTGTACATATCTTTCAGCAGTTGGTAAAGCCAGTTCAAAAGAAATGGAACGGATTGATAACCTATTCTATTCTTATGCAAATTCATCTTCTGGTTTAATTGAGTAAGTATTCTACATATGGTATTTTTTTTTATCTGCTTGATTTAGTTGTTTATAACGGTTTCCAATTTATTGCACCAAATTGGACTGGATAAGACCTTTATTACGAAATCAAAAAGAGAGAGAGCATTCACGCAGGGGAGACTAGAGGTGTAAACTGAGATAAGATGGTATTGAGACTCATGGTGTAATTCATTAATTTTTAAAACTCATCTCATCTTATCTCATTAATTCTTAATGAAATAAGATGATAATAAGATAGTACTAGTTAATATATCTTATTTGTTTCTAATGGACTTAAATAAAACGAGTAAAAATGCAAAAATAAAATAAAATATGATATATTATTATTTATAATGTGAGTTTAATAAGAAAAATTATATAATATATATTTAAAGTAAGTTCATTATGACCATAATTTAATGATATGAAATGATATTTAAATAAAATGAGATAATATTGTACAATGAGCTAATAAAATATTAAATAAGACATGAGATGAGATAAAACAATTCACTTTATATTTATAGGGAGACAAACTACTTTCCTCTGTATCTCAATTATGTCGATATTGGTAACCTTATAATAGTACTTTTTATATATTTTTGTCATTGTTGAATTCAACGTTTTAACATTATTGCGATATAAGCCTCTTTTGGGGAGACATGTGTATGATATTTTGACGTACTAAATTAATATCATATATGAGCAGACCAGAAGGAATTGAAGCTCTTTGTTCAGATTTGGATGTGCATCATACTGATGTGAGGATCTTGATGCTTGCCTGGTAAGTTATGTTTGGAATAATTTTTCATCTCACGTTTTTATTTTTAGCCTCTAGTGTGTAGTTGGAACTAATAGATGTTTTGTTCCAGGAAAATGAAAGCTGAGAAGCAGGGATACTTTACTCTAGTAAGGAAAATTCTCATGTCCTTGCACGTCTTCAGCAATATTTACTGATTATTCTCCCTATTATGCTTTTTATTTTTTCCTCTTTTTTCGTAATGCTTTTGCATTATTGCTCTCTAGCTTGCATTATGCAGTTTTTTTTTTTGGTCGTGAGTATCCATTTTTTGCTGGTTTCCTGTTCCCATTTCTTATATTAGGATGTTGAAGTGCTCATGGCTTTGATCACAATGTAAAAGCTTTCATTGTGGAATATTCAATTATATAAAAAAAAATTGTGAAAAGAAAAGTTATAAAATGATTGTTGCATCATTTTCACATCATATCTTGTTGGCTTGTTGCTTCTTTCATGAATTACCGTAGCAAGTATCTTGTGTTCTACTGTACACATCCTACGTTCAGATTTCCTTATTGGGAGAAATGCCCTACAAGTCCTGATCTTTTTGTATTTAGAGCACTTGAGTCATGTATTATTTTTTGGTGTTAGTTTAGTCCTATTTTTGTTTAAGAAGAACATACAAGGACATTTACATTAATTACATGCTGTTATAAATCAATTTTTTTAGTTACATAAATGTAACCGTTGAAAATGTCCATATGTATCATTTTTTTAACAAATAAAGAAGTAAACTGACCCAAAAAATAAATACACAATTAAAGTGCTCCAAATGCAAAAAGAACAGGACCCGTGAAGTTTTCTACCCAAATTATTTTGTTCTCTCACCTGTGGAGTGTCTTGCAATTTTCTTTGACTCTCACAATAGAATTGCCTTGTTACCTTTGATAGGAAGAGTGGCGAAGAGGCTTCAAAGCATTAAGAGTTGATACCGTAAATAAATTAAAGAAGGCACTCCCGGAGCTTGAGAAAGAGGTAAAACTCTTCAATTGACTCAGTTTTGACTTTTGACATTACAGTTTTGTAGGATCATTACTTGTATGTGATCTTATAAATTCATTACAGATCTGACTTTTTATTTTATTTTATTTTATTACGTTATGCCATTGAAAGGTTAAGAGACCATTGAACTTTACAGATTTCTATTCCTATGCCTTCCGATACTGTTTAACAGGTACCTTGACATTTGCTTTTACTCCCTCTCTTTTGATTAGATTTCATTCACACACGCATGTTTTTTATACACATGCTAACATCAATCTTCTGTGATTTGGGTTTTCAGAAGAGAAACAAAAGAGCATAGACGTAGAGAGCATCTGTGTATTATTAAATATTGTTTTAGGATCTGACTTTTGTGCTCAGGTTGAGTCATTTGTTGAGTATTTAAAGGTGAGTTCTCCATTTATACACGTATTTTCTGATGTTGCAAATGTTTGTTCACCTAATGGATGCTTGTAAGTTCCCCCATTTACCCCAAAATAATAATGGTTGTTTGATTTTTTATTCGTTTGCTGGTCACAGTTAATACAACTACAAAGTTTCTTATATTTCTTATCAGTATGGACTGTTGGGAATTATTGGTTCAGCTTCTTTAAGATGAGTTGCAATACTTCATGGTACATCTTTAGTCATGGACTGTTGCATCCTTGATCCTTGTAATTGAAATTGAAAAGTTAGTTTTTTAATGAGAATGGTAATGATTATCCTTCTTGGGCCTCTTTTTTTCATTCGCTAAGGTTCTTAGGCCTCTTCTTTTTCCTTGCTAAGGTTCTTAGGCCCTAGCTTGTCTCAGCAAGTATGACATTGCCACTACCTGCATGTCGTTGATAGCTATAGTATGTCTAGACGTTGAAGAACTTTACACTGCGCTGACCTACCATGCATTTGACACCATGAAATGGCTAAACAAAGAACAAGAGAAAAATAAAATTTTATTTTAAAAGAACTTGGGTTGCATTGAAGTTTAACATTCTTCATTTATCAACGCAGACTCAGAATGATTACAAAGTCATAAATATGGACCAGTGGATGGGCTTTTTCCGGTTTTGCAATGAGGTAATATCAGAGCTATCTTACTGTTTGTTATTTCTTCCTTTTGTTTCTTCTATTTGTTTGTGCTATGGTTATCAGTATGAATAAACTTTGTCAGTACTGTTAAGAGTAGAAATTCTTTACAATCTGAGATTGCGATTTCTCCACCATACCTAACCTTCTTCTAGGTTGGCAGACATTAGTTTACAGTACTTGTAGCTTATTTTAAGTGAAGTGACTAATAAATTTGATCTTGTCATTGATCTGGGTCGACGTTCTTGTTTGAAAAAAAGAGGATTATATGGAATGCAATGAATAGTGAATTATTTGACTTATGGGTGGGATGAAAGTTTTTCCAATATCATGTCATACTATCTATTATTTCCTCTGTGTAATCAGAACTCTTTTTTGGCTTAAACCTTAGTATCAATTTGTTTGGCAGATAAGTTTTCCAGACCTTAGCAATTATGATCCGGAACTTGCTTGGCCATTGATCCTGGACAATTTTGTCGAGTGGATGAGAGAGAAGCAGAAATAAAAAGTTGATAGTAATTGGTCGGCATGTTCTCTGCTTGAAAAATAATTGTTGTCATAGTAGGTTTACCATTCTTGAATGTTTGGAACATTCTATTGGTTATTTTTCTCTTAAGTGAACGTTTCAAGTAAAATGCATGTCATTTGGATGCTGGTTTTGCAGGGCTCAACTACACTCATCAAAAGACCTCAGAACCCCCGTTTCGCCCCTCTTCCTCTTTTTTTTTGTTTTGTTTTTCTTTCCATCTTTTACTATTTCATTTTGTTTTCGTCCAAACGCAATTTTTTTTTTTTTCTTAAAGTGCTCATCCTTTGAAGAAAACATGTTTATGATATGGGCAAATTCTTGAAACTTTTTTTTTTCCTTTCGTTTTTATTAGAATTCCTTCTTTGCTATGGTAGAAATTGTAAAATTACAGCTTTATTTTTTTAAGACTTGGTAGCTCTGTTTTCTTTCTTTTTATATTGTTGCTAAATGTCACTTGGAATCACAGTGTTTGAGTCTATCCTCTAGAGGAAGCATGACCAAATTCCATTAATTCTTATATTTTTTTTCCCACTAATATTGTGGTGGGTTTGATCTATTTCATTTTCCTATAAAAGAAAATTCCTAATTACTAATATTTTGTATATGTTGTACTTTTGCCTTATTGTATTAAGGTATACCTTATCAAAAAACATAATGTCTTTAAACAATAGATAACAAATCTAATTACAAAGTTAGGGCTGGAATTGTCATATTAATATATTATAGAGTATATTTCTTCCAAATGACGTGGCATGAAAGGTGAAATGGTACACCAGACGTAGATCGTAGATCAGATCCCCTAAAGTTGTGTCGAGATTTTGAGAAATGTTTGATGATACCTACTATCAGATTGCTGAATTTAGGATCTCTGTTTCACTCTTTGCCAAAGTAGTAAGTAGTTCTCATGCAATAGTTTTTCCTAAATCTTCAGTCTCCGATCACATAAATTGAAGTACTTAAGCTGCTACGCTTCCATAAATTGCAGGAACTTTTTGCAATTTTCAAGCAAAAGTTTTGGTTTTGTGTGGAATTTTTACCACGGCTCAACAAGATGATTTGAATCTTTTTTGGATAAGGTGAAATTGCTTTTTAAATACTAGTTTTGTGATAATCGGATACAATTATGCTAATTTTCGGTCTCCAACAGATGGTAATTTATATTTAACTAAGCCAATGTTCTCGTTTGCTCCACGATTTTCACTCTACTATAGCTGATTGATCATCTCCGTTAATTGTTCAGAAAGCAAATAACATTATAACTCTCTAAGACCAAAAGCCAAAGCTGGATTTCAATCCCTTAGTAGAATCATTATCATCAAAGCCCATCACATTAAAAACCTTACGATAGGTTTTACTCATTGGCTTTAGCGATTTGTAAAAACTAAGTACCCATCTGTCACTGCAATCGATCACGTCATCGCCGCCTCTCACAGCTATCTCACCCACTTGTTATGCGGCTTTTCAGCCGCAATCTGGATTTCTCTGAGAGTTCTCTTGTCCTTCTGGTCCCGTCCTTCTAGTGTTAATACTGATTTCGTTTCTTCTTTTTTGCTAATTCATTTCAATTTAGTTGATTATGGAATTTAGTGTTTCTGATATGCCTAAATTTCGATTTCTCTTTTCCATCTCAACTCTGATATCGCCATTTTCATTTTCAAATGGTGCGATCATGCCATTTTCTTTCCTGGATTTTACCCTAGTTCATCTGATATGTTGTTGTTTCAATTTTTGGGTGTTGGAGATGATATGTGTACATTAATTGCTGGGATCCTTGCTATGAGGCCATGGAATAGGGTAGTAGATCCAACCATCAATCACTTGGCGATACAAGGCAGTGAGGGTGAGCGCTTGAAACAATGGATGTATGCTTTTGTGTATTTCTCTCACATTTTAGAACATTTAAAGAAGCTCCCATGTGTAATTCTGTTGATGTTGAAGATAAATGATTGTTTACGAGCTGTGAACAATTCACTGATAATTTCTCTCAGTTGTTTTCTATTTTGTTATCAGCAGAACAAGGTGTTTGAAAAATGGAAATCATCACTAATTGGTTATATGCAAGAATGAAGTTTAATGAATCTTCCAAAATTAAAATTGAAGCAAGATCTCACTTGACTGTGGGAAGAAGAGCTAGCTGGATAGGTAGGGACGAAGTTGAGGTTTATATTTTGGATGCATTGATGAAGGATGTGAGAGTTATATCTGCTTTTTACTTTATGCGATCTTACTTTGGGTAAAGAGAATTCTAGTTTGGATGCTTAGTATTAATCAAATATATGTTGGGTGTGTTCTCTGGTTTGGTGATTGTATTGTGTTTGTATGCTTTGAGCTTGTTTCTTTTGCCTTATCTAGCTGGATAATGTTGGGGGCTGTTGAAAGTCTTTGTATGCTTTCACTAGCATTGGTAATAGATAGTTCTGTTTCTGATTCTCGGTTAGCTTAATTTTTACCGAAGATGGAAGTGATAAATTGAGCCTTAGTTTGCTTTCTGGTTGTTTGAGTCTGTCTTTGCTATCTGCTGGTATAGGATTTATGGTGTTAGTAAATTATTTTTCTTGTTATTTAGTTTGTAATACTGATATTAATAAAATTTCACATCTTAAGGGGAAATGAGAGAGAGAGAGGGATTTTTCATCAGATATAATCATATAATTGCTCAACTATGTTTCCAATGCGAGTCTGCGAGCCTATGAGGTTCCCTTAGAATTTACAAATAACTAAGAATCTTCAATCAAATATGATTCCACTGTCTTAATTAGTTCAGATTAGAGACTAAAATTCTTATAGAAGATGGGTATTTTATATACATAGGCAGATTAATATTCATGCTTATATTGTCCGGGAAATACACACTTTTCCATGGTACAAAAGTAAAATGAAATCAGACCAAACTTGTAGAATTTTGTAAGGACATGATCACTTGCCCAAAAGTTGAAAGTTAAGAAAGAAAGAAGCATGCACAGGTAGATCATACAATGTATGCACCTGTATGCTTTCTGAGGATTACGCCAGCATTATGAGATCACAACAAAAAAGAATGAAGATGATTGTAAAAGATAAAAACTTGATTTTTGCCTTTCATTCTTTAATAAATTTTCAGAAAAGAAAAAAAAAAAAAAGGAAAACATTGATTCAAGTTTAAACCCATCAATCAATCAAGAATCAAGATGATGAAGAACCAACAATCAAAGGAGAAGATGAAGGACGAGCGCGTCTAGTTCTGCTTCTACCTCTGCGCATAGCAGGAGATGAATAAGTATTGGAAGTTGTAGTAGTCAATGAATTTGCTTGGTTTGTCAATTGCTTCGAATCACCTTCATAAGGCTTATTATCAATTCTATAATGCCTCACTTTAGTTGAAGTAAAAGTCACAGGCAGGACACAATTACATAGAAATCCTGCAAACAAGTCATGGTTCTTAAGAAAAAGAAAATTAACCCATAAATGCACATAGATTGAACATTCACTTTTATGAACTTTATAGAGTGATTTATAGCAATGATTACAAATTTCTCCAAAGTCATCTCTAGTTTTAAAAGGGAAATGATTTATCTTTCGTTCTTTTCTTTTTCTCTCTCTCTCTCTGTTTTTTTTTTGGGTACCCAATGATTTGGGAAGATTCAATGCTTTTTCATCATAACTCAGTTATGAAATAATCACAAACCCAACTAAATAAAATTTGTATGATTCAAAAAAGAGAGAGAGAGAATTCATACCAATTCTGGCAAGGCGATTAACCCAACTTGGGATTGGATTTCCAGTCAATAAAATACTAGCATGATTGCAAAAATGGTTGCAATTCTTAGTAATCAAATTGTAGGCATTTCCTTTATATTCCTCTGCAAGATCTTCCATGACAGTTCTTACCTCTAAAGGTCCCATATCTGTTTTCCCAATCAAAATCGACTTTCTGAATGTAAATCCTTCGGATTGTTTTGGTTCTCCTTCAAAAATACCTGTTGATGCATGTTCATGAGCTCCAAATGCATACTCAACACCGTGAACTGCAATTCATTTCAATCAAAACATTCACACATGGAAAGGCCAGCTCTTTGAGACTCTCTTATCGATTCTTTTAATTACTCATGTACGGCCAGCAAAAACCCAGACGTTAAAAACACATTAATAGTTAAAACAGTGAAAATAATATAAAAATACCACTACCCATCTCCAAATGAAAAATCATCGCTAAGTTTTCATCAGCACATTCTCATCCACCCAATATCAAACAGTATCTAAGTGTTGTCTTAATCTTCATTCTTCACCTAAGCAATGAACCAAACTCGCCAGAACCCACCAAACCAAGTGGGCAGTTAGCAGATTCAGGCATAGATCTAAGATCTGCAAAATTCAAACAAACAAACAAAATCATCTGGTAGAATTTACCTTGTACACCAGAATGGTAAACTCCAAGGCCAAGCCAATAGGCATAGCCATTAATTCGTGTCAGATCGTAGACATTGAGGTACACTGCCACAGATCCATTATTCACATTGATGGAAGACTTTGTGCACAGCATTCTGCTCTTGCTTTCATTTACAGACTATTGCTTCCCCAAATATAAGCGATGTCCTTTTAATCTACTTCATTGTACAACAAAATCACATCAAAAAGGACAATTGAAATAAAAATCAAACCTTTTTTCCCCGCTAAAATATTTATTTGGTTGTATTTTCAAGTATAGAAGAGAATGAGAATCTTCTGCTAATGGGTTCCACTGGTAGGTGGCAGAGCCGCACTGTTTTTCTCTCTCTATTGCCTATTACCTCTCTCTCTTTTATTTTAATTATTTATATATAACTGAGTGATTACCTATGGTGGTTATATATTTATATATATAATATCTGGGACTGTAAAATAACTGGGCTTGGGTTTGTTACTTTGTTTGGAATTACAGGAATGGCGGAGTGGTTATGGTTTCTAACTCTCTAACCTTGTTTCGATTCACCATCAAAAAATTTGAATCTCTCGAAGAAGTAACTTAAACTAATTATATTGGTAAAAATGATATTAAGCACTATTAAATAAATTTTAGTTATTTTAATTAGGATTGACAAATGCTTTTTTTTTTTTTGGAAGGTGTGATCTTTATGAAATTTTTTTGTTAGAGGTAAAGACAGGATAATAAGATGAAAAATTAGAATTGGAGATGGGATCTCATTTTAATAAAGCAAGACAAGAATGTAATGTATGCTTTTTAAACTATATATTTAATATAATATACAAAAAGATATGTATATTTTTTTAAAATAAAATATTTAGTTATAATGAAATTTAAATAATCCTTTAAAGATAATATATTATAAATCCACTGCTAGTTATATTATTCATTCTTCTTATTCAAATTATTTGAACTCTTTAATATAATATATTATCTTTATATAGCGGATAAATTATATTATTTTAATTATTTTTTATTAAAATATTAGTATTTTATATCAAGCAATTAAAATACGAGTCTTTAACAAAAATAAAAGTAAAATTTAATATAAAATTATTTAAGAAACAATCAACAATAATGATATTAAAAAATAAAGTTATTTAAATATATGTTTTAATTAAAATAAAATAGTTACAATTAATAAATATTAAAATAAATATTTTTTTAATTTTTCATATTATTTTCATTTTATTATTATTATTATTAAAGACTCTTATTTTAATTACATTTAATCACTAGTCATAAAAATAGTGATATTTTAATAAAAAATTATTAAAATAATATAATTTGTTCTTAATTAATCCATTTTTCTTAAAGAATAAACAAAACAAATTCTAATTTAATGTACAAAAAGACACAAATAATTTAATTTGAAAGAATTTCTATGATATTTTTTTTATAAGAATAATACACAATAATATTTTAAAGAACTTAAGTTATCAAATATTAAATTTTATTAAAGATTTATCATATTATCGACTAAAATAATAAAACTTAAATGGAGACCATAATTTGTTAAAGAAGAATGGTAAAAAAATTTATTCATTAAATTATATGTTTATTGTTCCAAATCTTATAATAATTTAAATAGTTTAATGTATTATCCATTTTTTTCTATAGAATGAAGAAAAAAATTGTTGCATTGTATAAAAGTGGACGCCTTTTTTTTTTTTTTTAGTGGTGGCATCTTTCCTGTAATTATTACAATAAGTTAAAAAAAAAAATTATATGATCCCCTTTTTCCCATTAGGATTTTTTTTTATTTTTTATTTTTTAAAATAATAAAATTAACACCCATTAAATTTATAATAATAAAATTAACACCCCTTATATTCAAACTTATATTTTCACAATTAAAAAAATAAATAATATGTGATTTTTTTAACACTCATTTAATTAGAATTGAACGACGATAATTTAGACCCATTTAATATTAAATGTTCAATATTATTGAGGGTGCTAGTTTTCTTAAAATTTTAGATATTATTTTTAATAATTTTTTTTTTATTTTTAGTCCCTAATAGATTTTAATTGAGAATAAAAAAATGTATATTTATTTGATGATGGGACGGAGGAAGTCTGACCTCATTTTACAACCATTTAACACTAGATACAATGATAAAATATGCGTTAGTAGAATCCGTTTAACCAATTATAATTTTATAGTTGGTATGTAGCATTATTCTAGTGCATATGATTTGTAATTAGTGAGTTTATCTTTCTCCTTTTTAATATTATTACGAGGAATATTAATAGTATTTTATTATTTGATCTCTGAGTTTGACCCAACGAACCAGATGATATATATATATAGTACGGTAATTTGAACATTTTTAACACGGTTAGTCTTCTAATATAAGAGTTAGAATTAATTTGACCTAGAAAAGCGTGATGATGGATTTGGATGAGGCAATAGTTTCAACTTTGGACAACACTTTCATGTTCATAATTAATATCATATATAGGTTCTGGAAAAATTATGAAAAATAATAATTTTAAAATTTATAATAATAAATTAATACTTAATAATATTAAATATTTAATATTAAATAAATTTAAATTGTTACAATTTAATTTAAATAATATTTAATTAAATAGACTTTCAAAAAAAATTAATTATAAAAATATTATATTTATTATTTAAATTTTAAAATATACTATTTATATTATTTTCGCTATATTCTATTAGGTCTTATTAGGGATTAAAATGGCAATTCTAAAAAAGAAATACCAATTTGATTTTTTATACAAGGAATTTCATATATAGATTGTGTGTCTTGGTATTTTCAATATAATACTATTTGTTTGGAAAAGAAATGTATATAATTATATTTTTACTATGATCAATGAGCACAAAAATATTTTTTATTATAATTTAATAAATACATTAAATTACATGATATAATTTAATTAACCTTCGTTAATAAGTGATCTTAGAATTACATTATAATTTATTATTATCAATTTTACATCAAATCAATAACTAGGGGTGGTTCGTCCTTTAGGCCAATGAGGCGGTCGCCTTAGGCCCCCCAATTAAATAGGGTCCCATTTTTTTGTAATACGTATTTTATATTTAAAAAATTAATTTTAATAAATATTATGTAAATAATTTAATATTATTTTACATATTATTAATACATAATAAAAAAAATTAGTTAGATAATACCCAAAAAAAAAATAAAGAAATAAAGAATTAAAAAAAAGAAGGTAAAGAAGAAAACCTTGTTAAAAAAAAAAAAAAGGAAAGTAAAAGGCCACTGTCTTCTTTATGTCCTTGTAGAAAAAAAAAAACCAAAATAAATAAAGAATTAAAAAAAGAAGGTAAAGAAGAAAACCTTGTAAAAAAAAAAGGAAACTAAAAGGCCACTTTCTTCTTTTATGTCCTTGTAGAAAAAAAAAAGTAAAAAGGAAAAGAAAATGAAAGGTTTTTGTACCGTTAGTTAATTAAACAAAAAAGAGACTTTATTATGAGCACCAGAGGATTGTCATCGGCTTCGAAGGAAAAAAAATCAGTTCTTTCACTCTCTTCTTTTATCAATTCTTTCTTTCAGTGACAACATATTCAACTTCATATTTTTTACTCTCAATAATACAATTAAACAATAAATCATTACTTCATTCATCTTTTTATATACCAAATATCTACCATAAATCCATAATTCTCTTCAGCAAGTGCCTAGTAGCTTATTTTGATTGCCAAAGCAAAAAATAAGTCTTAGTCTAATTATTCTGGTATGTATTTCTTATCTAATATTTATTATTGACTTTTATTTTTCTCAAATATTTTTCATAAAATAATGAATAATTCAAGATAACACTGATGATTAATTGAAATATTTTTTAAGATGTTTGAATAAAATATTTTATCTATTTTATAAAATAAGATTGATTTGTAATTTTAAATTATTAGATATCAAGTATATATGTAAATTTTTGACCGAATCACTCAAAACTTAAACAAAAATATATTGAATTGTTTTGTTATTTGTTACTTCTTCAATGTATTATTTAATTAATTTATAAGTAGTAAATATCTTTTGATTTAAAATTGATGAATTATATTATTTTTTTGACTTTATACATGTTTTACAAATCAAAGAGGCTAGCTTATAAGTATAGTCTATAGATATGTCAAGTAGAAAATATGAATCTGGTAATGAAAAGCGTAAGAAAAAAAAGAAGAGTGGAAGAGTTAATTCAATCTCAGAAAGGTGCACTTGATAAATTTTTTAGTAGTATAGAAGATAGTCTTGAGAAGCCAACTGAAATTGAAGGAATTAAATTGACAGAATCTTCATTAGCAAATGATAAAATTTTGGGTGAAAATGAAAGTGAAAGTTATGAGAAAATTTTGGATGATAAGATCTCTTCTGAAGAACATAGCCAAAATCAAAACTTACAAAAAAATGGAGAAAGTGGAGCAATGGAGAATTCAACTATTGCAACCATTGTCATTGATATATATGATCATGTACATTGGACAAATATGGACACAAATTTGAGAGACATGTTAGTAGAAAAAGGTCCAATTAGAATAATTGATTTCAACTTTCCGAAGGATGATCACTCTCGACATTTCTCTACATTTTATTACACACGAACGCTATCAAATGGGGAGAAGTATGATAGAAGATGGTTGGTGTATTCAAAAGAATTAGATAAAGTATTTTGTTTCTGTTGTAAGTTATTTAACACACGTTCAAGCCTTAGCAAATTAGCAAATGAAGGGTGTCAAGATTGGAAAAATCTTGGTGCCAAACTCAAAAGCCATGAAACAAGCAATGAGCATGTAACTATTATGAATGCTTGAGTTGATGCTGAGGTAAGATTATTAAAAATAAAAAAATATATTTATATTTAAAATTATTTTAAAAAATATAATTAAGGGCCTATTTTTATACTTCGTCTTAGGCCACAAAACTTCTTGAGCCGCCCCTGTCAATAACTAACATATTATTTAGGGAAACTCTTGTAGTTCATGTAATAAAACTCTCAATTCTCCCATCAGAAACTTAAGTTCGAATCTCACTCGGATGTGTGAGTGTATTTTCTCTTTATTAGTAAAAAAGAAAGAAATTTTAGAATCCCTTTAAAAAAAATAATAACTAACATATTATTTAACATATACTATAATTTGATGCATATAATACTATTTATTTAAAAAATCATTAAGTTAGAGAAGTGTTGCTTTGAGAAGTGGTTCAAAACATTAAAAATGCTTAAATAATGGGTCTCATCATGCTAATGAATTGTGTCTTAATGATATAATACAATATTTGAGGTTTAAATCGCATTTATGATTATGAATATATAAGTAGCATAATTATTTAAAAATTGTAAACGTCTCACAACAGTTAAAAGTGTTTTCTTTTACTACTCAAAAATAAAAATAAAAAAAAGTGCTTTAGGTTATAAAAGCATTTTTCTATCATGCCCATTGGAGGTTTAATAGTACGAAGCTCACTTAAATATATTAAAAGTTTAGTCTTTGAATACTAATTACGAATACGTGGGTCAAGTTGTATAAAAGAAGAATAAAATTTGGAAGTCCAATATTTTAGACTCCCAAATATCATATTCTTATTTATATTTTTTTAATAAATAATTACACAAATATACACTTTATATTACATGATTTTGAACTTAAATTATTTTATAATAAACTAAAACATATGTTATTGTATTATTGATATTCTCATTCCCCCATTTATCAAATCAAATAAAAAAAAACAAAAACTGTTGTTCTTTTGTTTTGGGCCTTCAGAAATAAACAAGTTGATTTACTTTGCAAGCCTTTTATGGTTAAAAAAGGCAAGCCGTTTAACAATAAAGTAATTACTTGAAATTTTTTATAATTTGGATATAAATCTTAATTATGATATTATTTAATTAAATTTATCTTTTATTATTCAAAATTTAAAATGTAAATTTAATCACTTGTATATCTTAAATAGAGATTTAATATATGTTATATCTAGTATTCAAAATTTATATTGTATCTTGACAACCCTATAAATAGGGTTCTTAGTAGTGTATTGTAAAAACACCATAATTTGAATTTATTCTTCTATTCTTTTTCTCTATTTATTAGTTCTTATTTATTTGATTTCACAACACGTTATGAGTACGAAAGCTTTTACACTTCTAAACTTTCGGTAAATATTTTTTTTTGACTAAATTATCTCTTCTTTTCTCTCTTATAATTTATTCAAAGATCATTTGTTTTAGTTTGTTTGTACATATGTATATTGCCTTCTTTTTTTTTTTTTTTTTACATGTTGTATTCTTGAAATAATGACTACTTATTTTAATAAATATTCATATACTTTAATTTAATTCTCAGTTATGTATGTTATAATTACTTGAATGAAATGATTTATATTTCCCATTATAATATCAATTTATATTCTTCAAGATTTTACATCTATGAGATTTATATTTCTCCTGAATTTCTTTTTCTTTTTCAATAAAACTCTTGTATTTGATATTTCACCGTTTCATGCTTTAGCACTTTAATTTATTGTTAAAGCCTATATATTAATAAAAAAAATTATATTTTCTTTTTCTCTCCATTTTTTTTAATGAAACTTTTGTGAAGATTTTAAATTTTACGATTACTATTACGAACAAAAAGATACAATTTTCATAAATTTTCTAATTTTAATGGCAATTTAGGATGTTGATTCTTAGGTTGTGGTTATGTTTCATTGAAGTTTATGTAATTTTTCTACTTCAAATGTGATATTGATTGCCTGATTTTGTTTTGATTTTTGTAGTTTCAAAACATATCATCTAATTGCTATATAGATAATTCTGTAATACACTTTTATATTGGCATGTTTATATAAAAATACTTATGAATTGGTATTCAACTTAATGAATATATATGTTTTGCTGTATTACCAAAATTGCTTCCAATTTGGTTCCTTAATTTACTTAAAGGATGAACAATGTAGATTTGACTTTTGAAAATTTAATGCATTTTTGAAAACATAATGGAATTCAAATTTGTTATGTTTATCCACTTATCAACTCACAAGATATAAGTTTAATGCATGTGAGTTTATGCACATTTGGATTGGCAACTTGTTAAATATTGTGATGAGAGTGGGGTTCATGAAATATTTTAATTAAAGTGTACTTGCAAATTACTAATTATGATTGCCCTTCATCTTATGCTTATAATGATACGTACATGATACTAATACATGATAATATATCTTAATTTAATTAATTTTAATGTCTCTTTTATATAATTGACTTTTAAATTAAATTACAAATGTATATCTATCGGCATGTGTATTAATAATTTCCTGAATTCTGTTTCTAAAATTAATTATCGTATAATGAGTTTGTAAAATTAGAAAGTTTTGTTTCTTGCTTACATGTTTCATTGTAACTAATATAAAATTGTGATTAATTAAAAAATTAATTACGTATTTAATATATAATTGTATTTGTTTTATTTTTATTTGTAGTTATAAAATTATTAATAGTTGCTTAGTTGTTAATTTTTATATATATGTTTATATTTTTTTTAATAATAATTATTGATATTATATATATTTTATATCATCAACTGTATAGTAGCATGAAAAATAAGATCTAAGGGAGTTATGTCTAAGAAAATAATTCTTAAAAGCCTAAGTGCTACTAGTATTTCTTGGGAACGTTACTCTGTCTAAGAGGGTGTTTTTTTCCTGAGAACGTTACTCTGTCTAGGAGGGTGGTTTTTAAGGAGGCCTCGCTTTACCATTCTTTCCTGGGACTAGTACTCTTGGTAAATACTAATTATGTTACTATATTGTTGTTATTATCCTTTAAAAAAATTTAAATTAAACATGAACTAATTATATTATTTATTTAATAACTATCATGACGAGTCTTACGAAATTGTAATTTCTTACCCTTGATATTACTAGAAAGAATTACTTGTCATGGATTCTGGATGCTGAGGTCCACCTTGTGGCCAACAAATTGGGGCAAATAATTAAAGATGGAAACGTAGCCTCTCCAGAAGAACCTACAAAAGCACTAATCTTTTTAAGGCATCACCTCTATGAAGGACTGAAGGTCCAATATTTAACGATAAAAGATCCGTTAGTCCTTTGAAAGGCTTTAAAAAAGCATATAACCATCAAAAAATAGTCATACTCCCTAAAGCTCATTATGAATGGATGCACCTGCATCTATAGGATTTTAAAAGTGTTAGTGAGTACAACTTGGCATTATCCAAAATCAGCTCTCTGTTACAATTGTGTGGAGAAATAATTACTGAAAATGATATATTAGAAAAAATATTCTCCACTTTTCATGCCTCCAATGTGGTCCTGCAACAGCAGTATCGAGAGAGAAGGTTTAAAACATACTCAGAGCTAATCCCATGCTTTCTTGTAGCTAAACAAAATAACGAGCTATTAATGAAAAATCATCAAGCAGGCCCTACGAGCTCTGCACCATTACCAGAGGTAAATGTCATTGCATCTAATATCCATAATCGTGGACAAGGAAATGAACGTAGTCATAGTCTTGGCCGTGGCAGAATTAATAGGTATAGTGAACATCGTCCAAATTTTAATAATTCCTTCACATACCACCTAAAATGAAATAAACATGAAAGCAAACCAAAAAAGGAGAAAACCCTTCAGGGTAATGGACAACCATGTTTCCGTTGTGGTGCAAAAAGACATTGGATTAAAAATTGTCACACCCCCAATTATCTTGTGGATCTCTACCAAGCTTCAATTAAAGGAAAGGGAAAGCAAATGGAAACAATTTTTTTTTATTTTAATGATCAACAAATACTACCCCTATTATGAAAAAATCTAATCTAAGTGACTTTAATCCATTAGACATTTCAGATTACCTTGAAGATTTAGAAAATATTGTCTAAGATTTATTTATTTATTTAATTTTATGTTAGTCTCTATTTCTTTTCAATAATTGGCATAACTAAATGCTCTATTAGCATTTTTTTCCCTTTCTTGTTAGCATTTTATATTAACAAAATTTTATATTGTGTTTATTTAATGATTTTTTAATAAGAAAGAATGTCTTATTTACTTTATTTATTTTTGCATATGAAAAGAAAATGAATTTTCAAAGCAAAACAGTTTATTATGAGGAGAATGATAATATGTACTTAGTGGATAGTGTAACAATACATACAATTCTACGAGATGCAAGATATTTTTCTTTTTTGAAATTTACAAAAGCAAATGTGAGCACAATCTCTAGCACAACAAAATTAATAGAAGGCTTCAGAAGATTCAATATTGTCCTTTTTTATGGGACAAAATTTAAAATAGATTGTACATTATATTCCTCCAAATTTAAAAGAAATTTGTTAAATTTTAAAGATATTTTCAATAATGGATATCATATTGAACAATCAATGAGAATAATAGAGAATATCTTTGCATTACATCTATTGTCTCTAATCAAAAGCTTATTTTAAAAAAGCTCAATGCATTCTCTTATGGCTTCTATTTACATTCATAAGCACAATTGAATCATATGCAGTAATAAATCAAAACAACTAAGAGTCCAAAGTTTTGACATTGTGGCATGATCGGTTGGATTATCCAGGTTCCACAATGATGAAAAGAATAATAAAAAATTCAAATGGATATCTACTAAGAGATCAAAAGATTCAATTGCCAAGTGATTATCTTTGTATTGCATATGCAAAAGGCAAAATGATTACAAGACCATCAGTGGCTAAGGTTAATGTCGAATCTCCTTCATTTTTAGAGAGAATTCAAGGAGATATTTGTAGACCCATTGATCCACCAAGCAGCCCATTTAGATATTTTATGGTATTAATAGATGCATCAACAAAATGGTCATATGTTTGCCTCTTATCTACTCGTAATCAAGCATTTGCTAAGCTTCTTGCTCAAATCATTAAGTTAAGAGCACAATTCTCAGATTTTCCTATTAAGAAAGTTTGTTTAGATAATGCTGGCGAATTCACATCCCAAGCATTTAATGATTACTATATGTCGATTGGTATTGATGTTGAGCATCCTATTGCCCATGTACACACCCAAAATGGTCTAACTGAATCTTTTATTAAGCGTCTCTAGCTAATTTCTAGACCATCAATCATGAGAACGAAACGTCCAGTTTCTACGTGGGGACATGCTGGAGCCTTGGTCCGTGTCAGACCAACATCTTTTCATACATACTCTCCATTGCAACTAGTATTTGGTCACCAACCAAACATCTTCCATTAATAATTTTTGGTTGTGCTATATATGTTCCAATTGCACTGTCACATCGAACTAAGATGGGCCCTCAAAGAAAGTTGGGAATTTATGTTGGCTTTGATTCTTCATCTATTATCAAGCATCTAGAACCCTTAACGGGTGATATTTTTACGGCACGCTTTGTCGACTGTCAATTTGATGAAACAAATTTTCCTACATTAGGGGGAGAGAAATCAAAACTTAACGAACGTTGTCCAATTTATTGGGATGTATCTTCATTATCTCATTTTGATTAGCGAACAAACTAATATGAACTTGAAGTTCAGATAATTGTTTATTTACAAAATTTAGCAAATAAATTGCCTGATGCCTTCACCAATTCTAAAAGAGTAACAAAATCACATAGACTAGCAATAAATGCCCGTGAAAGGACAAATGTCCCAACAGGACAATTTATGAACCCAGCTTCAAATAAATCTCAAATTCAATTAAAACGTGATCGACTCCTTAGTGCAAAAGATAAAAATTCTTGAAAACGAAAGATGCAAATAATTGCCATCTAAAAGGATGTAAGAGAAGAAATTAACAATATTAATCAATCCAATATTATAGAACAAATGACTCATGTAGAGTCTTAGGTACCTAAAAATATCAAAAATATTGAGATTTCTATAAATTATGTTAATACGGGAGAAAACTATGATAGAAATGAAATTATTGTTAACAACACCTTCGCTTTCAATATGGCTCTTGAAGTATAAAGAGAAAATGAGGATCCTGTACCAAAATTCATCTATGAATGTCGACAAAGGAAAGATTGGCCAAGATGGAAAGAAGCAATTCAGGCTGAATTAGAATCACTTGCAAATCGCAAAGTCTTTGGGCCTATAGTCCAAACGCTTGAAAAAATCAAACCAGTAGGATACAAATGAGTCTTTGTGAGAAAGCAAAATGAGAAAAATGAAATTGTGCGATATAAAGCAAGACTTGTTGCACAAGGTTTCTCTCAGAAACCAAGAATTGATTATGAAGAAACATATCCTCACATAATGGACATGATCACATTCCGATTCTTAATCAGTCTTGCAGTTATGGAAAATCTTAATATGCGTCTTATGAACATAGTGACTACTTATCTATATGGATCACTTGATAGTGAAATATACATGAAAGTTCCTAAAGGATTTAAACTTCCTAATGAAAAGGATTTAAACTTCCTAATGAAAGCTACTCAAAACCCAACATAATGTATTTTATTAAATTACAAAGATCATTATATGGGTTAAAGAAGTCTAGTCGCATGTGGTACAATCGCTTCAGTGAATACCTTTTAAAGAAAGGATTTGTGAATGATGCAATATGTCCTTGTGTTTTCATCAAAGTATTAGACATTGGTTTTGTCATTGTCACAGTATATGTTGACAACTTGAACATTATTGGGACCCTTGAGGAGATAAATAAAATATGCAATTATTTAAAATTAGAGTTTGAAATGAAAAAACTTGAAGAGACAAAATTTTGTTTGGAATTACAAATTGAACATTTATCAAATGGGATATTTGTTCATCAATCGACATACACTGAAAAAGTTTTAAAACGATTCTACATGGATAAAGCACATCCATTAAGCTCTCCTATGGTTGTGAGATCACTTGATGTAAAAAAGGACTCATTTCGCCCTCGAGAAGATGATAAGGAAATTCTTGGTCCTAAAGTATCATATTTAAGTGCTATTGGTGCCCTTGTGTATCTTGCAAATTGTACACGACCAGATATTGCATTTTTATTAAATTTACTGGCAAGATATAGTTCAGTACCAACAAAAAGGCGTTAGAATGGGGTTAAGCACGTACTACGTTATCTTCGTGGAATAATAGTTATGGGCTTGTTTTACTCAAAAGAATAAAAAATGCAATTGACTGAATATGCAGATGTTGGCTATGTATCTGATCCACATAATACAAGATTACAAACTGTATATATTTTTACATGTGGAGAATCTGTCATATCATATCGATCTACGAAGTAAACTATGGTAGCTACGTCATCAGATCACTCTGAAATACTTGTATTACATGAAGTAAGTCGTGAATGCATATGGTTGAGATTTGTTGCTCACAATAGTGTATATGATTTTACGCAAGTGCACGTGTCGCAAACAAGTAATATAATGATAAGAAAGATCGTTCCCACGGAGATTGGAATACTAGAAAATATCGTAAAAATTAACTATTAAAATCAATGTTTTGTGTTTTTGTTTATTAAAATAAAATAAAATAAATAATACGAGAGAACAAGAGTGAAAACACTGAAACAACGTTCAACAAGAAGGATATCACAAATCACAGATAGATAAATCAGTTAGGATTGCAAATATGACAAGTGATGTAGACAAACTGCGTTGCTGCAGCTTTGCTGTAGCAAAGTATACCAGTAACTAGAATTGCAAAAATTCACAAAGGATTTTTCCGAATCTGCAATGTTTATATATTCTATGACTCAATGAAACATATTCCTATGCAAAACTGAATCTAAGAACAACGTTCATGCACAAATTCTTTTGAGTTATGTGAGATAACTATATATTCCTATATCAATTTCTTCACATTATTCTAGCTTTATCCAACTTAAAATTAACCTTTCCAGATTCAATTTCAGTCTAATATCCTATCAATTATTGATCAAGCAATCAATAGGAATGAATCAATCAATCAAGCATAGAATAACTAGCACCCCTCGCCAAGCAAAGCACAATTTTATGAAATTAAAGCACAAGGTCTACATACACTTGCATATCCACAACCCTAACTGAATGAGAATTTAGCCAAGCATATTTATAAAATTAAACATCAAATTATATATGCTCAAAATCAGATCCATATGGTTTAGAGAATTTAGAAGAATCAAATAATAAAGAAATAATGAAATAAATAAATAAATCCCTTAAATCAACCCTAAACCAATTGGATTATGATCCTTTGTCTCGTTCTTGCTTTCTCTTCAATGAAAGTCCTTGCAAATCAAGCTTCAATTAGTCTCTTTCCAGATTCAATTTGATGCTCTGTTTTGCCTCTCCTTCCTTGCGCCAAATCTGTCCAGAATTTGGGGCTGCTATCTGCTATGTTTTTCCTCCTCGCTGCTGCTGGTTCTTCCTCTGTTTTCTGCCCAGAATTCACAAGTGTTTTCTTCTATTGATGTCGCCTCTTGCTGCCCAAAATAAATCCTGATCTGGTCTGTTATTTTCTGCTGCAGAACCTTGTGAAAATCAGCCTCTTAATTGTGTATTTAGCTTTAGGTTTAATTGGAGACAATTTTGGGTGTGTTAATTTCCAATATTATCCCTAAAAAGGTGAGTTAATGAAAGCCCAAAATTGTCCTTTTGTTGAGAGTCCAAATCAGCCTTTAAATTTTAATTCCAAGTCAGCCTCTGTTTTCTGCGTTGTTTTTCTGGTGTGGTTTTGCTGCAGCAATGCTGTAGCAAAGCTGCAGCAAAGTTGTATTTTTGCATTTTCTTTGTTGTTTTCTTTATTTCCTGCAAGGGCAATGAAAATATAATGAGTGCACATCAAAATATAATTCTTTTTGACACATTTCATAATTATTTTGAATTTATTATCAAAGAATTCATTTAAATCACAAAATCCACAAATAGTGTATAAATGATCATAATGTGTGGATATTCCCAAATTAACAAGCAAGTATTTATGAATAAGAGCTGATAACACTCTAATAAATTAGAGTTATCAAGATCTATGATCCAACATATTCAAAATACATGTAAATGAGTTTCAATTAAAGGAAAAGCCATAATATTGTATGAGGATAATGCTGCTTGTATTGCACAAGTTAAAGGAGGTTATATCAAAGGTGATAGGACCAAACACATCTCATCAAAATTTTTCTACACTCATGTGCTTTAGAAGAGTGGCGACATAGATGTTCAACAAATTCAATCAAACGATAACTTAGCTGACTTATTCACCAAATCTCTTTAGACAACAACTTTTGAGAAGCTAGTACAAAATATCGGAATATGTAGACTCAAAGACATTTCATAATCATCAAGGGGAGTAACTCACACACGCTCTGTACTCTTTTTCCCTTCCCTCAAGTTTTATCCCACTGCATTTTCCTGACAAGGTTTTAACGAGGCAGACCTTGCATGCAGATGAGAACTATGTACTATTTTTTCCTTTGCTAGGTTTTGTCCCACTGAATTTTTCTAGCAAAGTTTTTAATGAGGCATATTTCTTTATATGGTTGACATCTAAGGGAGAGTGTTATAATTTGGATGTCAAATCTTAATTATGATATTATCTAGTTAGATTTATCTCTTATTATTCAAAGTTTAAAATGTAGATTTAATCCCTTGTATATCTTAAATAGAGATTTAATATTTGTTATATCTAGTATTCAAAATTCATATTTTATCTTGACAATCCTATAAATAGGATTCTTAGTAGTGTATTGTAAACACACAATAATCTGAATTTATGCTTCTATTCTCTTTCTCTATTTTTTAGTTCTTATTTATTTAATTTCACAACAAAATTGGCAATTTTTTGCGTTGTATTTTATGTTCTACGATAAGCAACAAATATATAAGTAATAATAATTAAAAATATGGGTTATATATATATATATATATATTTTAAAGGCATCGTTGGAGTTAAGGGGATAAGATATTGATATATACTCATATTATTATGGTTCATTAACTATGAGATGATCTTACCTACAAGCAGTATATACCCAATTACAAGATGTGCAAGACCCATGTGTTAGGCTCGGGATTAAAACGTAGGTTTCAAGACTCAAACTCACATTTTGCCATTCAGTGAAATCATAGATCCCGCATAGTCACCCAGATGTTTCTACCATTTGAGCTCCCTGCTTAAGATAGTTGTATGCATATATGAGTTGATTTAAATTTAGATTAAAATTGAAATTAATTTAATATAATTAATTCTTTAAAAATAAGAACAAAATCAATTAATAAATTTGAAAAATTAATTCTACCTAAATTAATTTTTTTATTTGATTTGGGTTTGGTCCAGAAATTTTTTCCTCTTTTCACTAATGAATTTTGTTATTGATCTTTTATTATTATTATTATTCTTGTATTATAATTTATAATGTTTTCAATATTAATTTTATTGTAATCCAAAATTTTGAAAAATTTAGATTTCAATCATTTACCTAATATTATTATTTATATTAATCACAAAGTTCAAGAAATATTTAAAAATAAGACAAATAGAAAATAAAGAATACTAATAACTTATGCAACAAAATTTTCTAATTTTCATATCCAAATCCTCCATGATATTTTTCATGCGATATAAACTCTAACGATAAAATATTGAAGGATATAATTTTAATGAGTAAATAATTAAATAGTACATAATTAGTGTCTCACATAGACAAAAAGAAAAATAAAGAATAATATCTTGTCTAAAAATTCTTGAATGAATTATGTTGAAACTTAATAGTAAAAATAGGCAATTTTTTTTTATCTCATACTAACAAATTAGAAGACTAAATTTAATTCTAAAATATTATGAAAAATAAAAATGATTATCCTCTTAAATGAAATTTAAAATATAATAAATTAACAATAAATAACAAAACAAAACAGAAAAATTTAAATCTCTAGTACACACTGTCTATTATAAAATAAAGAATGAGAGTAAATTACTTAAAATATTCATGAAAAATATATAAAAATGAAAAACCAAAAGAGAGGAGCTAACATAGATTGGTGACTTGCAAGAGAGGCTAACGGCCACTAACGACTATTGTATAATTTGATGTATTAGTGATAGTACAAGTTTGAGAAATCATGAAAACTTAATAAATTGTTTAATTTTTTTAAAAATAATTGTATAAATAGCAATATAATAATAATAATAATAATAATAATAATAATAATAATAAATAGATTTGATTGGTTTGATTTTTGCAAGATTTTAAAAAAATGAATTTTTTTTATCGAATATTAACTTATTTTTTTAAATGAAGAATCAAATAAATAAAATTTCAAAATTAAACATTTTAATTGAATTAATCTATATAATTTGGGTCGGATTAATTCTAAAAAAGTTTGAACATCCCTTTGCATAAAATTGAATCTTGTATCTATACAGTTTAAAAATATTATGCCCAGCTAGCCCAATCATTTTTGGGATTTTAAGCAAGACATATTACATGACTTTTTAGTATTATTTACCTGACATAGCATGCTTTTGCAATCAATTTTTTTTACTTAAAATAACAAAATGATTGTATTTTAATGACAAATAAATTATAATTTTTAACCCTCAAATCTTTTAAGTTTAAAGATTTAAATGTAATATTTACATATAAATTAAATTTGAATATATTATGGCAGAAATTATAGAAAATAAAACAAAAAATCAAGAAATAATGGAATAAAAATGCAAGATATTTCAGGATATTTTTCTCAAAAAATAATTTTTAGTAAAAAGAAATTTAAAGAAATTCAAAAATCAAAGTTAAATTTTAAAGAAGGCGATGGATTTAAAGAATCATCTTTTTCAAAAATAAGAAAAATATTTCCTATAAAAGATATAATTTATTATGGTATAAGTAATAAAGAAATGAATATAACCATAACAGATGCAAAGAGAAGATTTAACATACCATTGATTGATAAAGAAATAATTATTGATAAATTATCAAAAATCTCACAAAAAGATAAAGAAAAAAATAGGATATTCCATCTTGGAGGAATACAAATTCTAATTAAAGTACACTTCAGAGAAGAGATTAATACACCCATAAAACTAGCATTATTAGATAACAAGATAATAAATAGAAGAGATGTTTTGTTAGGAATGGTTCATGAAAATTTAGGATATTAAAAATTAATATTCACAATACACCCTAAATTTGCTGTTAGTATTAAGGACAAAAATTTAAATCAAGTATTAAATTTAACATAAGAATTTGAAAGAGGAAATTTAATGAAAGAAGGAAATCATTCATTTTTAATACATTATATAGTAGGATGTTCATTAACCAATAGTCATAATAGTTCCATATATATGGACATAATGAGTTTATAGAAATAGAATTTTTTTTTCAAAAAATAGGAAAAATAATAAAACAGAGGTAATGACAGATTTTGAAATACCAAAAGAATGAAAATTAGATATTAAAGAAAAATTCCTTATGCCAAGTAGGAAAAGTAGTATATCAAGGATAAATTTTATTGAAGATAATGCAAAAGTCAGTAAACCTGAATGAGAAAAACAAGAAGAGGTAAAAGAATTAAAACAAGAGATTAAAGAAATTAAAAATTTGCTGATACATGAAGTAATAGGAGATTAAAATGTTAAAATCAAAATTACAAGAAATAGAGTTAGAAGGAAATGAAAATATAAAAATTATAATAAAAGCTTTAATTCTTTTAGATGAGGAAGTAGATGCAACATGTGAATCAAATACAAATATCTACAGAGCATAAATGATACACAAAAAGAAATCCTTAAAAAAAAGATAAGAAAAGTTTTAACTGTTTTATCACCTACTTTTATGTCATAACATAAAAGGCAAAAACGTGGTGAGAATATGGAGCAACAAAAACCATATTTAGAAAATATTTCTTTAGATATAGAGGTTAATCAAAACCCTTTCCTAAATGAAATTCAAGAAAATAAAGCCTTAATAGGAGTAAAAACATTGTTAAGAAAAATATGTTCAGAAAATCTTTTAGATCCAAATATTAATAAATTAAATGAAATAGCAACTCTAAAACTAAAAGACCCCTTAAAAGTCATTAGGGTAAAATCGATGATTTATATTCCAAAAGATATAAAAGAATTTAAAAAATAAATTCAAGAATTCTTAGAATTGAAGGCAATTATTTTCAGTAATTCACCTCATTCAAGTCCAGCTTTTTTAGTAGAAAAAGAAGCTGAAAAATGTAGAGGAAAGAAAAGAATGGTTATAAATTTCAAAGTCTTAAATAAAGAAACCATTAATGATGGTTATTTTATTCCAAAGAAAGAAGAATTATTATCACTCATTGAAGGAAAAAATATTTTTCAAGTTTTGATTGTAAAAGTGGATTTTCGAAAATTAGACTTGATGAAGATTCTAAAAAATTAACAGCTTTCAATTGTCCATAAGGTCAATTTCAATGGATGATAGTTCTATTTGGTTTAAAACAAGCACTAGAAAGTTTTCAAAGATATATGGATAATGTGTTTAAAAATTTTCATAATTATTTTTGTGTTTATATAGATGATATATTGGTATTTAGTGATAATTTGCAAAGACATTATTTAGACATTGTCAATATTTTACAAGAATGTAGAAAATCAGGGATAATATCTGAAAATAAAGTAGTAATAGCTCAACAAAAAATAAAATATTTAGGATTAGAAAATGAAAAGGAAAAACATCACTTACAACCTCATATTTTAAATAATATACAAAGTTTTTCTAGTACAAATCTCAAAAAATCTTATATAAAAATCAACTACCAAAATTTTTAGGATGTTTAACATATGCAAAAGCTTATATAAAAAAGTTAGCAAAAATGACAAAACCATTATAAACAAATCTAAAAAAAGATTACGTTTGGCAATGGACTGATCAAGACACTAAATATATTGAAAATGTAAAAGCACAGGTAAAAAATTTACCAGCCTTATATCATCCAAGACCATATGATAAAATGATAATAGAAACAAATGCTTCATATGAATATTAGAGAGCAGTATTAAAAGCAAAGATTGATAATAAAGATGAATATCTTTGCAGATTTACTTCAGAATGATTTCAAGGCCTTGAGTTAAATTATCATAGTAATGAAAAAGAATATTTAACTGTAAAAAAGACTATAAAAAATTTGTAATATATGTTATAAGTACAAGGTTTATAGTTAGAATTGATAATAAAAATTTTGGACATTTTTTAAGAACTAATATTGCAGGAGACTATAAACAAGGAAGACTCATTAGATGGCAACAATGGTTCAACTATTATAAATTTGATGTAGAACACTTGCCAGGAACAAAAAATAGTTTAGCAGATGCTTTAACCAGAAAATTAGAACCATTAACTATTTTTATAATTGCAGGAATGGAGAAAATTGATCTTAAAATCAAGATATATGAGAATGAGATAAAAATTCTTGAGGAACAACTTACACTTTTAAACCTTGAGAAAGCTCTAATGGAGATAGATAATATAAATAAAAAACTTAATTGCACAAAACAATTATCAGAACTTAAAAATTTCGAAAAGATTTTTGAGGAAAAAGTTCAAATCACAATGGAATAACCTAACAGTTTAAAAGAAAAAAAATTCTGATAAAGGAAAAGGAAAACTTAGTTAGGCTGATGAAGCTGAAAAAACAGAACAAAAGAAGTTCTATGTAGTCTACAATGGACCAAACCCTGGAATTTATAAAAATTGGACAGAGGCAAGCAGAGCAATAATAGGAATTAGTGGAGTAACTCATAGAGCTTTCACCAACAGGATAGAAGTTGAAGGAAGCTATGCCATTATAAGACACCAAAGCTTATAAATCCAGAAGAAGTTGTAAAGAATTATTCCACAGCATTACAACAACAACCAGCTTCAACCAACAGGTTAAGAATTTTAGGAAAAGTGGTTAGACCACCAGTTTTACTCAGAGAAACACCTCCTAGGCAAATTTCAGAATTTGAAGGAGAAAAAGATCAGTATATAAACCTTAGTAAATTTCAATGATTAAATCTATACAATCTGGCTAGAAAGTTCATCCAAGAACACATAGAAGACATGAAATTCTACACTATAGAAAAAGATTATTCAGCTGGAAGCAAATTTAATATCCTTGAAGGAGCAGATTCTATCTTCGTATACAGAGCATAACATGCAAGATTAATCGAAAAACATTTATCCAAGAATTAATTTAAGTGAATTAAATTATTTTCCTGAAAACTTTAAAAAAGCCATAAATAATTTTAGAAAGAAAATTAGGACAGGTGATAAGCCTGTTTATCTTAGATTCTTTAGTTCTTTAATGAATTGAAATGATGAGGGTTGTATCAGTCCTTATCATTTTATCAAAATAGGTATTGCTAGTAATAGCAGAAAAGTGCTCAAGCCAAAGACATTGCTAGAAAATGAATTCAATACAGAAGAAAATCAAAGTAAATTATTCCACCAACAAGGTTATCATCATTTTTCATAGTAATATAGCCATTGCTAAAGAAGATGGTAAGAAAATCAGTAAATTTGAAGCCAATGTCAACTCCAACAATTTAGAAGCTAGTCAATAAACAAGAAAAGTTTTTTGTTTCTATGCTAGGAAGGTTACCACATATCATAAATACATTTTTTGCATAAGAGATAAAGAAGACAAATAAACGTCATCATCTACGTCATCAAAACTATCAGTAGAAAAAGACGAAAAATAGTGAAGAAGATCCGTCTGTAGGAAAACAACAAACAGAAGTAAAGATGTAGAACTCACAGCAGTTAGCAGCATGTGCAAGGAACAGTAAAAGTAGGTACAATAAAAGCAAAAAAATTATTGTAAAAGAGATTCCTTCTATTATAAAAGGAACTCTTTTCTTCGCTTCAAAATACACAACACTTCAATTACACCAACTCTCTCTATGCTACTTTTAGGAATCATTTTGAAATCTCTTTGCATATGTATTACCTAGAAGTTATGTATTTTCAAGTAATGAGCATCTAAGAATCCTTTCAAGATTATTAGTTAGCCTTAAGCTGTAATAATTATCATATCATAAATAAAAAGAAGTGAAGTCACTCTTTTCTCAATTTTCGGTAAGTTAAATTTTGTATACCATAAATATGTACGAATTCAAGGACTTCTTTGTAATTAGGTGAGTTTTGAAGATTGAAGCAAGCTAGAGACGAATAGAAGAAGGGAAGACCGTGATAGACCCATCAAATTCAGGTATGATAATTATGACCTTATGCTAATTAAAGATTTTAAATGTTTAAATGTTTGGTTGCAGCTTATTTATAAAAAGAAAATCATGATCAATATAGATTATTTGAAAGAAAATTTATGAAAAATTTAGAGTAATACTTTGATGATGAATGTTATAAAAGTTGTTTATAAAATTTAAAAAGATTTGATACTATTTTAGATTTTTATACTAATTATATATCTAGTATTTTATATTTCATAGATCATCCTGTAGAAATAATTTTAAGAAATAATTTTATGCAATTTTTTGTCAGAGTAAATGACACAAAATACAAGATTAGAATTAATAGATTTAATAAACAAGAAAGAAGTCCAATATTTTAAAAAATAACTTTTATTAGCAGGATTTGAACAATGTAATTTACACAATGAATATCATGATCAAGATTGTAATTGTTCATAATACATATATAAAGTAAATTTATTTCTCAAAATAATACAACTTTTAGAGACACTTATTTGAAAATAAAAGTTTAAAGTAAAAGTTTAAATTTGAACACTAGGTGCACAAAATTGGTATCAGAACCATAAATATAAATACAATATAATAATTAATTGACTTATCATGAGTTTCGTAAGCCTTACAAATTTTCTGAAAATATTTTAAGCTTTACACATTTATAAATCAAAAGAATGGAGGAAATGGTATTATGAAAAAATTCATACCCAACTCTTAAATAAAATTCATCATTTCAACCTAAAAAAGTGCTATTTAGGTAAAAAAAAAATTCTTTTTCTCAAATCCTTGCTATTTGAGTAAAAAACTTGACTTTTTACAATAACATATTAATAATTTATTACTGATTATTATATTAACTATTAGTTTGTTTAATAAAAATTGCAAGGATAAAGAATGTTTTATTGTTTTTGTAAACTACAACAAGAAAAAATTTCGTATCAACTTAGTTACTCGTAAAAATTAATAATTAATAATTTTAAAATATTGATAAAAAAAATTAGTGAAAAGTAAAAAAAAAAAAAAAAAAATTAATGATACAAAGAGAGTGTCTCACATGGTATAAATATTTTCCCTTTAACTCAAACCGCTCATTTTTATGTCTATTAGATTTATTGTGTCATGTTATATTCGTGTGTTGGTTGATTAAATAAAATATTTCAATAATTTTTTTAAGTAGATTATTTATAAAGGACCTTTAAATTTATAAAATAATTAGGTAAAAAAATAATTGAATTGTATTTTGATAGTGTAATAATTGTTTTATAAATGTATTCAACATTGTATTATGATTGTCACTTATACGCTATAAAAAATATATAATAAAAGAAAAAAAAATTTATTTTTATTATTATATTTTAAAATAAAAAAATACTCATTAAATTTGGCCTTTATTAAGTCATGACTTGAGGCAATTGCCTACCCCGCGTGTACATTAGGCGGCTTGCACTAGTGATATACCAAAAGTGTAATAGATGATTTATTATTATTATTTTTTTTAAATAATATTTTTATGTCTAATTTATATATTGTTATTATAAAATATCTCTATCCTAAAATTTTTACATTTGATGATGTTTAAGTTAGGGGTGTCCGCAGTCTGGTCCGGTTTTTGGTAAAAAAAAAAATAACTAAATTGAACCGAACATATTAATTTAACCGAACCGAGCCGATTGATTAATAAAATTTTAAAACCGAACGATTTGGTCTAATTTAATCTGATTTGGTTAACGATTTTTAACGGTTTTATTTTGATTTGAAACGAATCACTTGGAGTTTCGATCCTGTGGATACTTTCACCATCCCTACCCGAGTCACTACGTACTAGCCTTGGTTAGATTGCAACAAAACACCCACCAAATATAGGAAAATATCAATTTTATGCGTGTATGCATAGGGCAAAACAAAAACACGTACATGTCATTTGCTAGGCAAAAGGAAAAAGAGAAAATCAAAACAAAAACAAATTTGCACAACTTGACACATTCTGTTTGGATTAATTTTAACAATAAACACCAGTCATATAAATCACTTCCCCTTATGTTTATTAACGGCAAAATAGAGAAATAAAACTACTTTCAAAATTATAAATTTATATCAATATTATAAATTAACTATTTTTAGTAAATATTTGCTTACCCATTTCATATAAACAACAATCAAAAACCAAAAATATAAAAAAAATCATTATTGGAAGTCTGGAACCATTCATTACCTGTTCCTTGACTTCCTTCCATGGCCAAAGGGGAGGCTAGCTGGGGGAGCTTGCGGACGAGAGGAGTTGAACGGCTGGAGGGAGCTCGCGGGGCACGAGTTGGCTGGCTGAATCGTGAATGGGAGGTGCTGAACGGTGGGGCACGGGACGCGGGCTGGCTGGTTGGCTGACTCACAGACTGGAACAGCTGAACCGCTGGCTGGCGGCACACGCTTAGGGTTCACATTAGGGATTGGAAATTTTAAAATATTTCGAATGGGTTTGATGGATTATTGGTTTTAATTGATATATATATATATATTAAAAATAATTTTAAATTTCTGTTTTGTTCAGTTTGGTTTGAAATTTTGAAAAATCGGACCGAATCGTTAGTCAAACAGTTTGAAAAATAAAAAATTGGATCGGACTATTTTACTTATTAAACTGTCCGATTCAGTTTAATTTTTTGATTTAGTTCAATTTTTGGACATCCCTAATTTAAGTAGACTCCATGAATTTAGGCTAATTAAACCATTTAATGCCTATTAAACTTCATTGAATACTATAAAATGTTATTGTTGTTATAAATTTTTGGGTGCATTTTATGAAATTTTCCTAATTATTTTCATGTGGTTACTAGGGATGACAATTTTTCTATTAGAATCAAAATTTGTGGATAAACTTCAACTTTAACATCAATGGTGAATGCTCGTGTGAGAAACGGGATAGGTGTGAGAATTACCCTCTCACATATATTACAATCTTTATTTTTATGTAAATTTTTAAAAAATATATTATATGTTTGTAAAATTTTAGAATTAAATTAAATATATTTTGATTAAAAATAATATTTTAATTAAGAAAATTTAATATTATAATATAAGGAATAAATTATTTATTTTTAAAATAATAAATTAAATTATAATTATAATTTGTAATCTAAATTTAAATTTATTAAATTTAACAAGACAAAATAAATTTACTTTATGTTAATATTTATCTCTTAATACAATACGTGTGTAAATATAATGTAATGTAATATACTAAAAAATATTTGTGTGTATATATATATATATATATATATATGTATGTATGTACCAAAGGGATGTTTTTAGATAAGAATTAAAAACTTAGAAAGTATATATACATATATCGTAAAAGAATTAATGATGATAGATAATAAAATAAAAAATAGTAAATATTCTTATCTTCACTGTAAATAAATAAAGGAAATAATTGAGAGATGATAGATTTAGTCAATAATATATACCCTAATTTTAATAAAATTTATAGTTAAAATTTTAAAATTACTTAGTTATTAAAAATTTAATTTATTATAATTCATTTATGAGTAGGGAAACTCATTCTTCTAAAAAAAAAACCAAAGAATCCTTGCCCGAATCCAAAATATTTAATTGGGGATTGGAAATAACCCCGCCACTTAACATAGTAGGGTTTATAGCATTATTTCAAAATTAAATTAATTTGAACAAAATTGAATTGAATTGGTCGATTTTATATGTAAAATGGTTCAATTTAATTTTTTATTTTTTAAATTATTTGACTAACGATTCGGTCCGTGTTAAACCGAATCGAAAATTAAAATTATTTTAAATATATTATTATTATTAATATATATATATATATCCCAATTATTATTATCAGATTAATCCCAATAATCTGGTTTCCATCCCGCGAAGCGCGAACCCTAACTCGGAGTGAATTCGAGCGCCGCAGCCAGCGAGCCCGCCGCGACTCCAGCCAGTCCCGTCCGCGAGCTCCGCCAGCCAGTCCCTCCCGCGAGCTCCCCCAGCTAGCCCGCCGCTCCTGCCATGGAAGGAAGTCAAGGAACAGGTAATGTCTTCAAAGGAAATTGGTATAATTATTTTAGCAGTTCAAATCCTGGGTTTGAGGAACCCATTCAAACATTTGATAGAAAACCTTGAATCCTAAAGGTGAAATTCTTTTTTTTTTCTACTGTAATGCCAAAATCCTAGAGCTGATAGAACTTGTTTCTTCTTTTGAAAGGTCTTGTGCTTGTATTTCTTTGCAAAGCTCAATACATGGGTTGGTCCTAATGTATTGACATCCAAGGAAATATCATACCTGCAAAATATTAATTAACAAAATATATATACACACTGTATGATAATTAAGATTAATTCATAGAAATTAAAAATAAATTGATGATTGATGAATGAGTAGTGTGTATATATATATATACCTTTCATAAAAATCAGTAGTTGCAGCAGAATTAACAATGACATCTATTTCTGTCCACATCTCTTCCTTCAAATCAAAATCTTTAATTCCTAAATTTGAGTAAATAATATCTCCTGGTGCTGCAACGAACTTTTCTGATATCAAGGATTCAACTGTATTCATAAGTATTATCATAATCATAACCGTTAAAAACCGTTAACCAAACTGGACCAAATCATTCAGATTTAAAATTTTATTAGTCCATCGGCTCGGTTTGGTTAAATTAATATGTTCAATTCGGTTTGGTTTTTTTTTTTTTTTGCTAAAGACCGGACCGGACCGTGAACACCCCTAGCATTATATGCATGTATAGCGGTAACACTAACCCTTTATCGGTAAGTAATAGATTCTAATCATACCAATTATGCAGAAGACAAAAACCAGAAGAGCTCGTCATGTGAATTGTAATGTGTTTGGTCATTGTGGAAAAAAAATGGTTTGATGTAGTGCACTTGTGCTAGATTTAGAGACTCGGCCACTCACGCAGGTTTTTTTTTCGAGTAATACTTGTAACGCGCACGACATATTTGATGAAATGTCTGTAAAAGATCATGGACTGATGTGTCTCGCAATCATAAACTACCGAGGCAAAATCTGAAGGGACCCTTTATTTTTTGGTTAGGGCTTTGGCAGTTTGAGCACTTTCGGATTGCTGACAGTCATAAGTCGTAACTAGCTTCAACCCCAAAAGCCATGCTTCAAGCCAGAGCTAACTGGCTTCTGCTGTGGAAATGGTTCAGGCGGGAAGAACCCAGAAGGTCATTTTGTTCTAAGTCTACCAACAAAAGCAATGGAGACAAGGCTGAGTCGAGTTTGACCAAGTACGACGAGGCCTATCGGCAGTTGGACAAGCTTGACTTCATGACTGCCGCTAAAATCCTCTTCACCGAATCCCCTAAGAAAAAGAAATTTGGGTATTTTATTTCTTATCCTCTCCTTTTTTCCATCCTAATCTGTTAATGTTGATTCCTTTTGTTTTTTCCCGCTGAATGTTGATTCCCTTTTATGTTATGCGTGTTATTGTCATTGGCTAATGTTGGAATATCTTTGTGCTTGTGTTTTGTTAGAGGATAACAAATCAATATTATGTTGTGCTTGGTTCAAAAAGGTTAACTTGTTAGGTAGGAATGACTTTCCAATTTCCCCAATACCACGCACCAACCACACATTTAGCCACATTAGGAATGGCCAAAAAATCCACACTAACTTGATTAAACCGCATGAGTCTAGAATATTATTGCATAATTTCTCCATCGTGATTCGACATATGACCCTCTATTCGTTCGGACTTGAGCCACTTGCGCTACATACACCGGTTCACTTTAACAGAACTGCACACCCACACAATGCAAATTAAATCTTAGCTTGATATCACTTATTGGGGTTCTAAACCCAAAATTAAATTAGGAGTAAATTATCCAACCGTATATCAAATTTGGTCTGAATATATTTATTCAATGTGAGACTCGTATGCAAATCCAACATATTATTGGTGTTGGGATGGATTAAGTTTATTCATGCCACATTATATTAATTTTTTTTTTGCTTGCATGTTGATTTGAATTTTAAAAACTCTTCCTCTGTTCTTAGTTACTCATCTATAGTGCCAGTGGTAGAACTTATACAACTGTGAGCACGCTTGTTCATCTTGGTTGTTCTTGGTTCTATATTTTGAATTGAGGGTTGAAACTATTTTCTTGTTTTACTTCTATTTGCGAACTATTTTGCAGTTTCATTATTTCTTCGAACATGTTCTTATCTGCTTATATTTGTTGTCAGGTTGGACTTCCATTTGGTACAATTCTTCTTTGTCTGCATGCCTTCTTTAGGTACAACAAATTTAGAATCATTGACACATATTATCTACTGTTGTAGTGTTATAGCTTATTTTTTGTATTTATTTATTTTTTTCTTTCTGTTTGGTAAAAATAATCTATTTCTTGCTACAGCTGTGTACTTGGTGGCTCAATATGCTCGCTATGAGATGAGAAGAATGGAAGCGGTAACCTTTTTTGTACTATATAGTCTTTACTCGTTAGTGCCTGTTGAAGAATTAGATTTTGTCAAAGGCAAACTACTGAGCTTTGTACAGAGCGTAGTTTAATATCTGCTGGTTGCTGGACTCCTATTCTACATATGTTATTGAAGAGTACAATAGGAAAAGTTGCAAAAAACCTATAGATTTAGTTTTCTTAACATTTTTTTTGTAAATTTAATGCTTTTACTAATAAAATATGGTTGTTTTAAAGATTTTGAAATTGACTCATGGTACAATGAGGCTTAATTTTCTGCAAGCCTCATATTCTGTGATGTTTTTTTGTAATTTTCATCTCAAGCTCAGGGATACATCTAATATCTGTATTGTGGAAACTGTTTCGAGTATGTTGGTTACATGACAAAACAATTCTTGGTATTTGCTGTTTGCTCACAACCATTTAAAGGTTTCTTTCTTTTTCTTTAATTGAAATACGTCCATCTCAGGAACTGGAGCAGAAAAAAAAGAAAGAAGAAGAGGAGAAAGCAAAAGCAATGGAACTAAAGGATACTGAAGCAACAAAAACAGGACCTATACCAGAGCTCTTGGAAGTAAAAGTGAGACTAGATAAACTTGAAGAGACTATGAAGGAAATTGTGGTAGAGTCAAAGAAGCAATCAAGCAGTGATCTTATGAAAAACCAGGAAGATATTGATGGGAAGAAACCTCTTGCAGCAACAGAGGCTAGCAGCAAAGAAGATAGTTCAGAATCAGGTAAATCCATTGGAAAACATCTAGAGTCAAGGCCAGACTTGGGCCAAGGGAGGACAAGTGGGTCAGCACCAGTTTCGGATGCTTCTCTTCAGGATCAGAAGAGTCAGAACCATGATTAGGTGCTTTCTGTAGATCATGAAGGAGAAAAAAGATTAAGAACAGAACAGATAACCAACTTTGAAAGTATGCTTTGATTTTATTGCATGTCGCCAAAGGAAAAACTGTTGTTGAAAGCTAGAAAATAGAAATAAATTTTGTACGACAAGGCGACATCATTTTTCTGGATGGCTGGACAATGTTAACATAGTAACAAAATATAGGGATGCACCAGCATTTGCCCAATTCCTAAATAGAAGCATATTTGGAATTTTGAAGCCACTGGCTATCTGTTTGTTGAGCACAAACGAGAAGCCAAAGTAGAAATTTTACAATATAACCGTCTCTGTCTCTGTCTCTTATTTGCTAGGACTATATTATGAAAGCTAATAGGTTGAACAGTTAACTATCTCCATTCTTACCAATGAAACCGGTTGCATTCACTAGAGTAATTGTCGTTTTGCGAGTCATTGGCAATACCTGTCTACCTAGGGTTCCTGCCCTTGCTTGCTCGTGAGCTGCCACCACATCATTTTACTTTTCTTGTTTTTTGGCCACCAAAATCATCTTCTCTGGTAAGTTTTCTTTTTATATGACTGCGATAACAGTATTAACAATCTCTACCTCTGAATTTACTAATTCAAAGAAAAAAGGAAAAACTTTGTTCTTGAAAGAAAAAAAGAAGCTAACCACTGAATTTACTAATTCAATTTTTTTTAAGGAAAATTACAAAAAAAATAACTCTTAAATTTTATAATAAAAAACAATAGTAGCCAATAATAATGACATTAAATGATGTCTAATTATATGATATTTAATATTAAACAGGTTTAAAATGCCCCAATTCAATTTTTGAATACAAGAATTATTATTTTTGTTATCCCAAATTTTGAGGGTATTATTTTTTTTTTATGAGAAATAATATTGTCATAATTTTTTTTATCTTCTATTAATTATATCTAAATGTCATTATTATTCAATAAAATAGTTATTAATAAATTATTATTATGATAATAATTTAAGTAAATTGTGATAATATTACTACCATTTTTTTATTTGAAATATCAATAATTCAACTTTAATCACTCTGTTTCTTATCAATAATATTATTTTATTTAATTTTATGCGTATTTACTTAATCACATAAATATCTTTGTAAAATAGAAATTCAAAACAAAATAACTAGGGGCTTGTTTAATAATGATTTTGATTTTTAATTTTTAATTTTTTTTAAGTAATTTTTTAATTAAATATGTTTGGTAACTATTTTTTATTTTAATTTTTATATTTTTAAGGAATTATTACCAAAATAAGAGGTGATTCATAAATTTTTAAAAAGAAATTATTATCAAATATATTTGTGATTATTTTTATAAGTGAATCAGAAATCACAAAATTAATTATTTAATCATAAATTAAAATCGTTATCAAATATGCCCTAAAATTACAATCTTGACTATACATCTTATTACAGGGACACGTTAAAATAATTTTGAAAAAAACTATAAAATTAATATTATTAAAATTTATAATAATTAAAAATAATATTTTTAATATTAATTTATACTCTCTTTTAATTTATAAAATATATTATTTTTATTATTTTAAATTTTAAGTATATTATTTTAAATAAATTTTCAATAATTTTTTCTTTAAATTCTAATATGTGGCACATTTTCTTCATAAATTTGCGTTATTGACTTGTTGTATTAAGAAATACCATTTTCTGCCATTACCATAACGGAATTCGAAATATCAGTTATGCACATAAAATTTCAACTTTCTTCATTGCGAGGCTTAATGCAATTTTGCAGTTATCGTCCTTAAACCCTAATAAGTAATAACTTCCAAAACCCCCACGGGGTTCTTGTCTTTTCCACACCCTTTCGTTCTCTTCAGTTTTTCCCAATCAATGGCACGCCTAATTCGACCTTTGAAAAAAACTCTTCTTTGTTCTTCTTCTTCTTCGACCTTACTTTCCAGAATGTCACCTCTGCATCTCCAACAAGAGCCGCCCTTATTGCAATTTGCAGAGGCAAAACTCATCTTCCCCTTTAACCCTAAGCTCTCACCTCAATCTCCAAGGTATTATATTTCTGAAATGCGAAAATCTGCTTTCGAAGGATACATTCTCAGACTCCTCCGCAATGAGATCCAGTACGAGCTCGAGCGCTCTTCTCCGACCAAGGTAACTTCTTATTTCAATTGCTTCCATTTTGGTTAATTAAAAATTTAGTGGAAAGAAAGGAAAAATGAAGTATTTTGAATTTTCAGGGACATACTCGATTTTGTTTGCTACATGTATGAACAGTTTATATTTGCAAAATTAGAAACTGGTTCAAGAACTGCAATTTGGAACTAGTAATTAAATGGGTAAAAATTAGATTTTTATTTTTATTTTTACTTCAGACACTTCAGTTTCAAAGTTGAACTTGTAGGAGCCGATGGGCCTCCCAGTCGATCTTGTGGGAGGTGTAGTCCAAACACTTATAAACTCCTTTTTTGTTGTCTTTATCTTTTAATATGGGACTATGCTTGCTTTTATTTTAACAATCTCTCCTTCAAATGAGCCACACATGGCTCTTCCTTGAATCATAAGACCCTCAATTGAACTCAACATGTGATCTACCTTATTACTACCAATATGATAGTTGATATACCACATTTTCTGGCAAAATCCTTAGGCCCATACCCTAAGATCATAACATGGTGGATGATTCCATGTCTTTAGTATCTTGAGAGTTGTTTTGAGTTCACTCGCAAACTTTTCTTAGTTCACTTGTGCGTCCACTTTGCAGACTCCTTTCCTCGTTCAATTGGGTATGCTCCGTTTGATTTGGTACGTCACCAACTTGTAAAGGTTTGCTGCATGCCTCTCTTTGGAATCACCAAACATATCCTATCTATGAACATAGATCCCCATATGAGCTTACATGCATGTGTTGATTATCCTTTAACCGTCAGCTCTGATACCAATTGTACTGTAGGATCTACTTGAATACTACTATTATAAAAAACTCCAAAGAAAGGTTGGAAGGTCATAACAAATACTTAAATTACTACTATGGAATTAGTTGTGGGATGATTTCAAATGAAAAAATGCTTGCTCTATTTATAGAGTTTCTAACTTGAAATTTCTTTGGTGTGAAATGGTGAAATATAAAAATTATATTTTACTTTGCTATTACTAGCAAAGTCTTCAATATCATCTTTGCTTCTTCTAGCCACCCTTCATGTAAATAAAGAACAAAAATTGGACGTTGCTACTTTTAGCCACCATCCATGTAAATGAAGAATACAAATTAGACTTTGCTTATTCTAGCTACCATATATGTGAAGAAAGAACACAAATTAAACTTTGCTCTTGTTGCCAACAATGTTAGCTCAATTTGAGCCACTCAAATTCAACAATCTTTACCATTGATGAACTTTAAGCGATGATTTTCCCAATGTTTGCCACAAACTTGTAGGTACTTAAACTTGCAAAATGTTTATTAAGTTCAAACAATGAACATTGATGTCACTACATTTTTCAACATATCTGTGCGGTTATCAGCTCGTTCAATCTTTAGAAGAAATATATTCCTGTCATTGATAACTTTTCGTACAAAATGAATATGTGTTTTGTTCTTTTGTGATAGACCTAATTTTTTGCTATATGAATAGAACTCTAACTATCATTATAAACATTGAGATGTTCCTGTGTCTCTTAAGTTCTTCAATCAACCTTTCTGGCCAAATAGTTTTATAACAGTCCCAACAATTGTCATATACTTTACCTCAATAGTTGTTAGAACACTGTGGGTTGTAATGTAGACTTCCAATTTACAAGTCCTCCTCCACCAAAAGTAAACACATACTAGTAGTTGATTGATGTTTAGCCAAATCACTATCTTAGTCGAAATTGACATAATCGACCACCAACTTTTCATCTTGCTCAAACACTAAACCAACATCCGCAGTACCCAAAATGTACCAAAGATGTGGTAGGAGATAAAGAAGCACTAAGCTTGAAATGAGAGAAAAATGGGGTAATAATAGGTTTGGATTGTTCATTCAAGCCAAAATGTTGTAATACCTTCTTCAAATATTGTTTATGAGATAAAAAAAATTTATCTTCTTTTATCTCTAAGAATCTTCATATCCAAAATCTTATTAGCTTCACCAAGATCTTTAATTTCAAATTATTGATTTAACTGTAGCTTCAACAATTTAATCTCATCTTTGTTTGTATAAGCTATTAGCATATCATCAACATATAAAAATAAATAAATCAAAGATTTGTCATGCAACTTGCAAAAGTATGCACAATGATCAATTTTACTTCTTGTACACTTCCACGCGATGACCTTTTCAAACTGCTTGTACCACTGTTTGGAAGATTGCTTCAAATTATATAGCAATTTGTTTAGTTTACAAATCCAATTTTCTTTTCCAGCAACTTTGAACCCTAATAGGTTGAGTGATGTAGATTTCATCTTCCAAATTACTGTGTAAAAATGCAGTTTTAACTTCAAGTTGAACTAGTTCCAAATCATATTGTGCTACCAAGACTAACAAAATTCAAATAGTAGCATACTTTACAATTGGAGAAAATACATTATTATAGTCAATGCCTTCTTTCTGAGCATAACCTTTTACTACCAATCTTTCCTTGACGCACACCTCATTCTTGTTAGAAAATTCTTCTTTCTTTGCAAATTTTTATTTGCATCCAATTGTCTTTTTGCCTTTGGTAAGTTGAAATAACTTCCAAATTTTATTCTTTTGAAGAGATTGTATCTCTTCATCCATTATAAGTTTTCATTGTTGGTGTTCAACATTGCCAATGACCTCTTTGTAAGGGCCTGGAATACCATCGTTCACTATTAATAGTGCATATATTCCCAATTCAATTTGCGAGTCGAGCAGGTAGGCAAGTTTGTCTCTTCAACTTTCTAGTTGCAATTGGATCTTGTTGCTGTGTAGGTTTTTGAGTAGAAATCTCTTCATCATCTTTTATCATTAGAGAATCATTATCTTCCTTCACTGCTTCAACGAGGTCAACTGATATTTTCTTTATCTCCACCTAATGTGGAGTACCATTGGTTTGATTTTCTTTTTGAGAATCTTCTCTCCTTGTAACAACATAGAAGATTCATCAAAAGTTACATACTTACCGAAGACTATTTTTCTTGATTCTGGAAAGTATCTCTTCACTCTAGATGTTATGCTTATGAACTAAGCTTTTTTAGCTCTTGGATCTTAGATTTCTGTATATGATAATATGCAGCAGAACCAAATATATGTAAGGAGTTATAATCTAAAACAGACTTTCCTAACCATACCTCCATAGGAGTCTTGCCATCTAGTGCATTCGATGGCAAGCAATTAATGATATGACATGCATAAATCACTATCCTAGCCCAATAGGTCTTGCCCAACCTAACATTGGACAACATATACCTAACTTTCTCCTGTATTGTTCAGTTCATACGTTATGCCACCCTATTTTGTTGTGGAGTATTTCTAACTGTAAAGTGTTGAACAATGCCCTCGTCCTAACAAACTTTCAAGAACATTCACTTTTGTATTCATCACCATTATTTGATATAAGCTTTTTGCTAGTTTGAGCTTCAATCATCTTTTTTCATTTCAAGAAAATATCTAGGGCTTTACTTTTCTCTTTCATCATAAGGATGAAAAGTTGGTGGTTGGTTATGTCCATTCTGACTACACTGATAATTTGAATAAATTTCGATCAATTATTGGTTATGTGTTTACTTTTAGTGAAGGACTGTAAGTTGGAAGTCTACATTACAACCCCCAGTAACTTTATGAATTACAAAGGTAGAGCATATGGCTATTGTTCAGGCTTTAAGCTATTTGGCTACTATTGAAGAACTTGGACTTGCACAGAAACATCTCGATGTTTATTGTGATAGAGCACATTTAGCAAAGAATCAAGTGTATCATGCAAGAATGAAACACATAGATGTTCACTTTTATTTTGTGCGAGAAGTTATTAATGACAGGAATATACTTCTTTCAAAGATTAGAACAGCTAATATGTTGATCAAGGTAGTGATGTCAATCAAGTTCAAACATTGTTTGAACTTGATAAACATCTTGCAAGTTTGAGCATCTATTGGAATGTGGCAAATATTGGGAGAATCATTACTAAGTTCTTGGCTAAATTTGATCCAATGTGAAAATTGTTGAATTTGTGTGGTTCAAATTGAGCCAACATTATTGACAATAAAAGCAAATCTTAATTTGTGTTCTTGATTTACATAGATGGTGGCCAGAAGAAGCAAAGTTTAATTTGTGTTCTTCATTGACATGGATGGTAGTTAGAAGAAGCAAAGTTGATATTGAAGACTCTGCTAGAAGTAGCAAAGTTGAATACAAATTGTTATAGTTCTCTATTTCAAACCAAAGTAATATCAAGTTAGAAACTCTATAAATAGAGCAAGCATTTGCTTATTTGAAATCATTCTAGAACTTGACTCAAGAATTGTAATTCAAAAAGAGAGCAAAAATTAAGAAGCTTACATTTAATAGCTTTAAAGTATTGGACATAACACGTGTAATTGTTTTTGTTTGTTAGAGAATAATCTCTAACTTTAGTGTATTTGGATCTTAGAATATTTAAGAGTTTGTATATACTTTGTAATTATCATTTGAAATGGTTAACTACTTTCCAATTTTTACCTTCGGATTAGATCTTACATTGAACCAAGTAAAATTTGTGTATCCATTATATTAGTTATTTTTTCTATCGTTTGATTACTGTAGTTAATTTGTTACTAAATTGGATACTTATTATTTAGGAATGTTCTGTCTAAGGAGATTGAAATTTAAGTGGCTCTATTGTGATATTTGAACTTTTTTTGGAAGTTTTCTTATAATAATGGTATTCAAGTAGATCCTACACTAAGGGCCAAGGGAAGGGACTTGTTGCATCCCTCTAGCAATTCCCTTATCCCTATCCCTCGTCCCATTTGTTGTTTGCTATTTTTTGCTAGCGTGAGGAGCATTCTTCGAGGGTCGCAATGTATGGTGTGCTGATAAAGGGTGGTTTTTGTTTGAAATGGGCTCAATCGACTCTCAATCCTATACCACCCAACTCAGCACTCAAATGATATAAGAGTTGATGTGTTAAAGGATTGTCGATACATGCACGGAAGACTATGTGGGGATCTATGTTTCGATATGGGCTTTGTTTGATGATTTTAAAGGGAGATACGTAACGAACCTTTACATGTTAATGGCGTGCCTGATCAAACGGAGTGTCCCAAATGAACCACCCAACTCCGCACTCAATTGATATAAGAGTTGATGTGTTAAAGGATTGTCGATACATGCACGTAAGACTATGTGGGATCTATGTTTCGATATGGGCTTTGTTTGATGATTTTAAAGGGAGATACGTAGCGAACCTTTACATGTTGATGGCGTGCCTGATCAAACGGAGTGTCCCAAATGAACTACTCAAGGAAGCTACAGAGGAGACGCCCAAGTGGATTGGGCAAAATTTGCGGGTCAACTTTGAACAACTTTCAAGATGCTAAAGACATGATCACCATGATCTTGAAGTGTGCGCCTAAGGGTTGTGCAAGGAAATGTGGTATATCAACCTCTGCCACATTGACAATAATAAGGTGGATTACATTTTGAGTTTAATTGAGGTGTTATGGTTCAAAAGAAGAGGTATGTATAACTTGTTTGATAGAGGGATCGTTAGAGTAAAAGCAAACATAGACCAACATTGAAAGATAGGACAATCCAGTAAAGGTTTATAAGTGCCGGGGTTTCTCCTCCTATAAGGATGACGTTTTGGTTTGAAATCCTATAATACTTAGTACTTATGGGAGTTATTGGTCTATTGAGCTTCCCACATAACCCAATATATTTGATTTTTTATTATGGGCTTAGTTGCTAGTATACTTGCTGAGAGTCATGAGGCAAATGGATTGCAAGCTCTTTTGGTCTGTTTTTCTACCTGCTTTTGCTAACTACTAAGTTATTGCTTAAGGTTATGTTCGGTTACTTTGCTTCTTCATGTCATGTGGAAAAGTGGGCAATAGATTAAAACTAGCATAAATTTATGATTTTTAGTCGAGAGAAGTATCATATGACAACAGTCTTAGCTCTTCTCCTAAAAGAATTGTTAGCTTAGCCAGAATAGAGTTGCCGATGGTTTTTACATAATTGTCTCCACTTCTTTTCTTTTACAGCCGGTTACAAAATTTAAATCATTTACAGTTGAAGACCGGCCTGGTGAGCAATGGATTAGCCTAAAAAGAAAATATGGAGATAAGGAAAATATAAAAGTTGAAGCCACAATGTTTGATGGACCAGTTCCTGCTTCAAAGTCCAGTGGTGTTGTTGGTGGAAAAGATATACAGCTTCACATTACCATGATTGTGAATATCTCCAAGGAGGATGGTGGAAATGTCTTGGAAATCATGTGCTCAGCTTGGTCAGATAGTATGGAGATTGACAAGATTTTCGTTCGTAAACCTCAGAAGCCAGCCCAGCCGTATGAGGGTCCTGAATTCGAGTATGATAATTTTATCACCTCATTTGCTTGTTTTCTTTCTTAGAAAATTCGTAAAACTTGTAGCAAGCCTTATTTCAGGTATTGTTTTCGGGTGAGGGATGTTTGAGTCATCAACCTTTAATAATAAGGACGCTTAAGTCGCTTAGCTTATAGGAAAGGACACTTAAGCTCCCTTGCATTGCTATTGGATATTTAACCCTATTATGAATATTAAATTGGTAAAAATGAATCCAAAATGTGACATGGCATACCACATGAAAGTCATGTGACTTCATTAAAGAGTGTATTTGTTGTCATTTCAAACCCATCTGAGGTTTTGGCGCTCTTGACCATTTTGTTAAAATATTGATGCCTTTTAAAGTTCGGAAATCTTAAAAAATGGAAGCAACTCCCCAAAACAGAGCTCCATCTTCAACTTCCTTCTTCCTTGTTAAACTTGTACCCCCCTTTAAGTCCAACCTCCATCAACCATGAGCTGCTACCTTCATTTTTTCTTCATATGTTTAGGGATCTTCTCATTTTTTTAAATTATGTTATTTAGTAGTTTAATACAACTCTTACTTGATTTACACCAAAAACCCTCACACTTGAAATCATGTGCTATTTGACGTCATGAGTCCACAAATTTGTCAAATTACTGTACAAATTGGAGCTATTTGTCCACCTTCAAAGAGGTAATGGAGTTCATGGTCAAAGAGGTAAGCTAAAGTGTCCTGCTAAAAGCAAAGGGACTTAGGTCCCCAGACTAAAATAAGTGACTCAGCAAACCCTTTTCCCTAGTTTTTTTGCCTGCAATCTGGTAATTATGACTTGTTTTCATGTTATCTTGTGTGCAGGGAGTTAGATGATGAACTGCAGGATTCATTATACGAATTCTTAGAAGCAAGGGACATAAGTGATGAGCTTGCTGTTTTCTTGCATGAGTACATGAAGAATAAAGATAAAACTGAGCTCATTAGATGGATGGGTACACTAAAATCTTTTGTTGAGAAGAAATAAAATGCTTTTGTTCTGCTTCATTTTTGCAATATATAATTAGATTTTTTTTGCATTGGCTAATAGATAGTAAATTTCGAAAGAAAACTTTTTCCTTAGCGATTGAAATGGATGGAAATGAGATATCTTTAAGTCAAGAAACTGGCACCAGTGTATCTCCTTGGAATTCACCGAGTTTGGTGACAAGTCTATTTGGTCGAAGTTTCATAAAGCCTGATGTTTAAATTTGATGTATTCATTTGTGAACAAATAAGTTGGCTGGTCTTCATCATAATTAGTGTTTGAACACGGTGTAGGCTTGATTAATCTGTTTATTAGTAGGGATCTTTATGTTTGAAGTGGGCTCTCATTGTCAAAGAAAATTTAAGCATTATGTTATAAAATTATAATACTTGCACCAAAAAGTGTTTCTCTTTGTTTGATTGTCTCAATGATAATGGACAACTTAGCTTAGCTAAGCAAAATTTAGTTATAAATGTTTCAAAAATGAAATATTTACTTAATTATAATCTATGTTCTGAAGAGAGAGGGCCAAGTTTTGCTTTAAAGTTTCACCTAATTTCAGGAGCACATGATAGCCTCCAAAATTTGTTCATGTACCACTTTCTAATTCGACTAGGTGTGTGTTTGAAGTGTTTATTGAAAGGAGAGATGAATATTTTTAATGGGAAAATGGTGAAGAATGAGGCATTGTAACATAATGAATGGACAGCCCATCTGATCAACACTATGCCGCAAAAAATCCAAGTGCTTAGTTGGAATCACTTTCTTAATCATAATCAAGACCAGGGCTAAACATCTTTTCATCCTATCACAGAACTGATTCTCCTTGATAATGTTGCGTTTCCATGATTATTAACTCTGGTATGATTGAATAAGCTTGAGAGCTACTTTACATCTTCAATAATTATAGTCTGAGATTAGGTTGTAAACATCAAGTGAATCTGGACCCACCATATATATAATATATTAATAGATTCTCTAGGTGAAATATCATGACATTGACATATCAAGTTCACTGCATTATTATATATTTTGGTAAATGGGGTTAGGATTATAAAGCTTACAGTAAATGTTTTGTTTTTTTTTGGCTTTTTAATGAATTATATAGGTGTTGTTGAATTTATAAATTTAAAGAAAATTTATGTAACTCTTGACTAAAAAATTGGGTCATATTTTGTAGTATGATAGTCATATAAATAAATTTATAAAAATTATTTTTAGTCATTTATCATCATCTTATAACTTAAATAAAATTTTTATTCTAAAAATATCTTGAAAAATTTGTTAACATTAACAATAGAAAACAGAATTTGATTAAAATTCTTATTTGACATGTAAAATAGAATTTTAATGTTAATTTTATAAAAAATAACAAGACTTTAAGCTATAAGACTTGATACCCTTTATCTTTGAATAGTGTTATATATATTAAATTATATATATTAAATAATATGTGAGTTATTAATTAAATATAAAATTTATGATGTGAAACATAGGCCAAAGATGAGCAATACATCAAATTGTAATAATAATATTTTTGAATATTGTTGTTATACGAATGATTTGATATCACAGCAAAATAATGAGTTGTGCCTTATTTCAAATGGAATCATTACTAGACCTACCTATAATCAGAATAGAGTTGGTATATAAAATCGAGAGAGCTGATTTAGTGTCCGAAGGTGGGCATGAGTGCCATGTCAGCTGATCTGGTGCCATAGTATGCCCACTTGGAGCCTTAGATCATTGCTTTTAAATCTCAGCAGCAAAAAACCTAAAAATAGAGATGCTCCTGTACTCTCTAAGTTCAACAGCAGGTGGGTCGGGATTCAGGAATGTTATATTTTATACGTACAACATTTGAATCACATATATTTGAATTATCTAAATATATATATATACATATATATATTTTTTAAATTACACATATATACTCGTTTGAGTTGTGATTGACTGATTATTATTATTATTATTATTTTTTTTTAATTTTAATTAGGGTCCATATATTTTTAATTTCTGTGAAGTTAAATTAGAGTAAGAGAGTATCATCCGCTAGAAGAGAAGATCAATCACAATTCACGATTCATATGAGTTAACACTTCACAAGTATCCATTTTATTGCACGTTTTCTGTACCATATCACCAAATCACTAATAAATTGTATTTATATAGCTGATGAAAGAAGTCGCACGTTAATATCATGTATACGAATAATTGATTTATTAATTCATTTATATTTTGGATTTGTTCTCGACAGTATTTCTTCTAACGCAAATGCAATCTATCGGAGATATCCTCCTTAATTAAGTTAAAAGGACTGATTCCCAACTTTTATATTTTATTGGTCAAACACAAATTTATATTTAAAATTTCCGTTTGGAAGAATTAACAAGAAAAATAGAGTATGTGTTCTAGTTTTTTCATAATTGAATTTGTCCAAATATAACATTTAAATTGTTAAGTCATATGTACACGCACGTCGTACATAATTTACAAGTTATATACTCTATGTACGAACTAATATGCTATTTTATAACCAATATTCAATTACGTACTAACTAACGAGCTATTATAGGGCTCCAAATCAGAAGGTATAAAAGAAATCAAATTCCCCAATGTGTACATATGAATATTAATTAAACATTTACAGAATTAGTTACAAACCAGAGGCAAAAGAAAGAAAGGATCTGAATCAATTGATGACATATTCAAATTAGAAAGAAGATAGAGAAAAGAAGATAAAGTGCTTAGAGTCTAAGGCTTAAGTCAAGTTTCTTGAACTCATCTTTGTTCTCAGTAGCACTTGGTGCGGAGCCAGAAAATCCATGAAAATTAGTTTCAAGTGAAGAAAGTCGTTGAATTGCTGGTTGTTGATCAAAACTGGGAAGAAATCTCAAGAGCCTTCTATTATTATTAATATTATTTCCATGAAAACTAGAAGAAAGACTAATAGTACTCCTGTATGTATGATTATTATTATTATAAGGAGGCTTATGAATCAAAGAACGGCTCTGTAAACCAAGTGTTGACCTATTAAAAGAGCCATGTAAAGGAAGAGAAGCCATACTTGAATATGATCTATAAGGGAGTAGTAAACTACTTGAAAACCCAAAATCACTATCTATCTTCATGATCTGTCCTCTTTTTGCTAATGTTCTCTCTCTTTTATGTGCATTTTGATGCCCTCCAAGTGCTTGTGAACTGTAAAATTTTCTTTGGCAATAATTGCATGAGAAAACCCTCGAATGATGATGATCATGAGTTTCATTATCTTCATGAGCATGAAGAGTACTAGTACTATAAGAGAGCTCTTCATCTCTTGAATTATTTGTATGAAAAAAATTGATGAAATTGATTTCGGATTTCGACCCGTAATCTGAATCCTTGTTAAAGAGACTTAAATTCAATTCACCGTGAACAAGATTTGAATCTTCTTGGTGCTCATCTTTCCCTCTATCGATCTTCTCTTGTTCTTGGGATAGTGATCTTGTGTCTATAAGGCTTGACATTTAGACCTTTATGAGTGACAATTGGAGGGAGAGAGAGAGAGAGAGAGATTAAGATGAGTTTATTATTGAGTAGAGGAAGAAGAAAAATTTATGAATGGGGTTAAATATGTTGTTATAGGTTATATATATGGAAGGACATTATACATTTATACTATTTAGCCGTTACAAGGTCTTAATGCGGGTAAGACTAGCTTAGACAACAAGGCTTAGATCAGAAAGGGATGTTAGAAATAGGCTAATTTTTTTTATTGAAACAGCAACTCCGGTCCTAAGTAACTCATACACTCATGACCCATCTATCCCAATCATATATATGTACTTGTTTGTATGGTAAATTTTAATTTTGCCTATTATTTTTACAATTTATACTCTATAATGTGTAAATCAGTGTCAAAGTATTACTAGTAAAAAAGAAAAATCAGAGTCCAAAAATATAGGCTGAGTTTTTTTTTTCTTTTTCCAATTCATCATTAGATATTTTAATTAAAATACCTCTTTACAGCTCTATTAGAAGGCAACTAATTGCATTCACCTTTTAAGGTGGATTATGAAAATTCTTCCTCAATCAGATCATAACATTATATTCTTTTACTATTTGAAATTAAATAACCTACAATCAAGGATGAAAATATATGAAAATATCAAGATTTTAATTTTATGAAAATATAGATATTGATGAAAATATCGAGACTTGAATTTCTTGAAAATATCAAAGATAATATGAAAATCATGAAATTTATAACTATTATTAAAATTTTTTATATATGAACTTTTTAAAAATAATATAATAAATAATAATATACTAATTAAATAATTTTTTTATTTAAACATTACATATTTTTAGGGGTGGTAATTTGTGCTATAGCTCGATTAACCGAATCGAAAAATACAAATTGAAACACGAATCGAATTAAATTTGAGTTGGATTAGGGCCAGCCCATTAGCTCGAAATAAAATAAAATAAAATAAACTTTTAAATAAAAAAATAAAAAAGACTATATTAAAATTAAAATAATCTTTCATTTCTTTTAGTACTTCTCTTTTATGATATATTAGTTATTTTTCTTTCATTTTCTTTTGAAAAATAAGCTGATAATAAATAAATAGTTATAATTTATTCATTTTGTCACAATATTATGCTACATTTTTTTATGTTAATGCATTTAACGTTTAAATCTACATAACTCTTTAAACAAAAAAAATTAATATTTATATTTAATTTAAATTAGTATTATGAAGTTTCTATTTTTAAATCAATTAGATATTAGTTTTTGAAGTAAAAATTTTAATTTTTTTTTATCAACTTGTGTTATGCTATTCTTTTTTGCACATGTTCATTGTATTGAGAATTATATATTATGTAATAGACAAAGTTTTATTATTGTGTATATAAAAAAAAAGTTATATTCTCGTGTAACATTTTAATTTACTTTAACTGTTCATTTTTTAGTAAGTATATTAATTTAATCTACTCATCTCTATTTATTTTGTTTAATAGCTAGAAGAAATTTTATTTGGACTTGGGAACTTTTTATTCTAAATGTGAGTTTTCATGAGAGCATGACGGTTTCTAACTTTTGCATGTGTGGGGTTTAATGTATTTACTCATTGCCTAATTAATTTAGTAATTGACCTTTTGCTTTAATAATTAATTTTTTCTTATATTTATATATATATTTTTTATTATTTTATATAATGTTGTTTGAGCTTTAATTATTAAATATATTTTTTTAATAAAAAAAGGCCATATTAACTAAAAAATATATATAATTAACAATTCAGGCTAATTTGAGCCTGTTTGAGTCAGCTCGTTTGTGTTTGGTTTGGGTTCGTGCTCACATTTGTTAGCTTGAATTAAATTTGAATTGAGATAAGGTTGAATCAATTTGGGCTGAGCTAATTTGGGTTAACTCGAACTAGCTCAACTCGCACGAATTAACACCTCTACATATGTCACTCAAAAATGACATTATATATATATAATGTTAGCGTATTAACTATTATGACTAATTGAAAATATTATTAATTCTTAATTTTATAATATCTATATAAATTATATTTAAATGAATAATACAATTACAAAATTATTTTAAAATAAGAATTACATAAATTATAAATAAAAAATAGCGTGAGACAAGATAGAAACATAATTGAAAAAAAAAAATCATGTAACTCATAACTTATAATTAATTATTTACTATTTTAAGTATATGTAAATTTTCTTAGAAAATTAAAATCCATTACCATTACCGGAATTTTGAAAAAATTTGACTTTTCCAAATTAATATTCATCCTTAGTTGGATCAACTCTCCCTTCAAGTAGATTTTATTTGTATTTCAGTATTTTCTTTCTAGCTAGTTAAATAAGAACAATAAAATATGCTGTATTTATGGTCAGTATATATTTATTTTAGTGTGATAATTATACATGTTATCTAGGTTACTTTGCTTATTGAATGAGGAATATTTTGGGGGTTAATCATATATATGATTAAAAATTGAATACATGGATGTACTTTCGTTGACAATCAAGGCAAAAAAAAAAAAAAATATATATATATATATATATATATATTAGTTTATTGAAAAAGAACAATATTATATATTATTATAATTATAATTTACGTGTTACAGTAAGTTTAAATATAATTATTAATAATATTATGACATGTCGATTCATTTCAAATTTAATATAAATAGAATTCTCAACACAAGTGTGGAAACAATAATCGAGAAGTATGTTGCAAAGTTGGATCCATGAATTATATTTGATTGTATTTTTTTCAATTTAAGTGAGTTAATGATGTAATTTTCTTTATAAACAAAAACAAAGGCAGATTTGTGCTTGTCTTTGCCCCTTTTGTCTGTACCCTTGATGGGTATAACGTATGGCAGACTAAAATATTACAAAGATAAGATAAGATATGCTTTTGTGGGTTCATATATTTAATTATGTAACCTAGATTGGCAATGTACTAAAAAAAGATTTGGTTAATTTTGTTAATACTAGGGTGGATTTACAAAATCTTTTCAGAAACAAAAATATATGTCTTTATCCAGCATAAATAAACGTCCATGCATGACCATGTTCTAAATATTACTATCCTAGTTTGCGTATACACAAGACCATTCATTGCTTTATATTCTTTAATATATATATAATTTATGTATGTATTTTGAGCCAGCTTAGTAATTGACAAGGACTTGAGAGAAATTACTCTTCTTGGCAAAGTGTAGCTAACTAGCTAATTAAGAGCTCAAAGTAATCAATTAACTCGGGATGGACATAGGTCGGTTTGGTCGATTATTAGTTAAAAAAACTAACCGAATTTACATAATCGATTAGATATTATTATAAACCAAAACTAACTTAGGTATGAAATATAACCAACTATAGACCAACCTACTTAGTAGTTCGTTTTGATTGGTTTGGACCTTTAACCTAAACAAATATTCCATCTAATGTCATTGTCCTTTGTTTTACAGAATAAAAAAATTAAATGAACAAAAATCATCTACAACAACATCTAAATCTTTAACATATAAATTTTTTTGGTAAAACTTTAAATCACACCCAATATTGAATTAAAAGAAAATTTTCATCAGCATATTTTTCATCTCTCATTTAATTCAACCATTTTTGGTAAGAATAAATTGACCAAGATTGGAACAAGTACAAGATTGTATATATTAAATGAACAAACGAAATTTGGCACTTAAAGTGAGATTAAGGCACTCGATAATCATACTTGGGTTCTCCACAAAGAACCGAGAAAATCTCCATCTCCACCACCTTTATTCCTTTGGATTTGTCATCGTTTAAAAGGGTAAGATTAGTAACTACTAACTTACATTTTTTTTTTTTCAGTATCTGGATTCTGGTGGTGATTGGCGCGGGGAGCAACCGAGCACCAGAGGAGAAGTGACGAAGCGGGGAAGCGAACTGTTGGAGGGAGGACCGACAACGAGAGTTGGGCTGTGGTTGAACTGTTGGAGGGCGGAGGCTACCAGCATCGGAGGAGGCAGAAATTTAAGCGCCGCTGAAAAGTGAAAACTGAAAAGTGAAAGTGGTAAGTAAGTTTCGGTAAACTATTTAACTAATATTAATTAAAATATATATTATAATATAAAAAATCGGTTCGGTTCGAACAGGTTTTTATTAAAGAAAACTGAAACTGGTCAGTTCCCTTCGATTTATAGCAATAAGGAACTGAACCGAATCTTCTAAACTCACTCAAACTGTCCCAAAAGATTTGGTTTAAGATCGGATCGATCGGTTCGGTCAGTTTTTATAAAATTATGTCCATCCCTAAAATTAAACTCTCTTCCATTAGCTTTGAAGAATTACTCCTAGAATATTTACATACTTTTTATTTATTTATGTTATGCATCGCATTCGAAATATATATATATATATATATAAATAATGTGTTGTGTTTCCAAACATACCCCTAAAATTGGTTAAGCAAATACTGATATCGAGGGAGGACCTTCTTTAATGTCACTTATTCAGTTATTCATATTTTACAAACATTTACTAACTTTTTTTCAAAAAAAAACTGTCAATAATAAATAAATTTAAATTTATTTTTATTCAAAATTATTTATAATGCGATACGTAGAATAATTATTTAAAAAAAATTAGTAACTTCCGTATTCTTCAAAATAATACTATTATATCTCATAATATAATTAATTTAATCGTAGAATTGACCGAAATAAATCTTTGTTCTTAATCTTCTTTAAATTTATATTTAAAAAAAAAAAAACGTCTATCAAATTTAAAAAATAGATAATTATGCTTATTTTTTAAGAGATTATTTTATTACAAGAATATCTTGTCTTATGTATATATTTTTTTTACAAATACACACCAACAAAAATTGAAAACGAATAGATATGACTGTTATTTATTATTAGACAGAAAGTTATACTATTTCGGGACAACTAGAAGGGATGTATTTACGAATTAATCTTGTAAGTCATAATTAATTCATTGACATTTGATGCATATGTGACAACCAACTTTAAAGAAGATATCAAATCACTTTTGCTTTAATGAGTTAACATAATTCTGTCTTGTTGATTGATTTGTTGATCTTTTGACTTTTATGTGGAGAGTGATAGGCAATGTTTAACAGTTTAACTCACTGTGTGTCGGCACAAAATTATATGCAAGAGGAGCAATAAGATTAAGATTAAGATTAAGAGATAAATGCACCCTTAAGATCAATTTTTGATATGATGGTACTAAGGATACATCAACTACGACTAAAATATGTAAAATAACTATAAATTTATTAATTATTATAAAAAAACGATTAGATCCTACATAAATCTTTTAAATTAAATTATTTATATTATTTAAATTAAAAAAATGTGTCATTTAATATCTTAATTTTGTAAAAAAGGCAAATTAAGGATAAATATATTATTTTAATAATTTTTCTATTAAAAAAATGTGTAATTTAATCTCTTAACTTTGTAATAAAAGGCAAATTAAGGATAAATATATTATTTTAATAATTTTTCTACTAAAATATTATTATTTTTTATCAAGTGATTAAAGCGTAATTAAAATAAGAGTTTTTAATCAAAAAAAAGTTGAATTCAATATGACATTGTTTAAGAAAAAAATAATAATATTTAAGCATATATATATAAATTAAAAATTAATAAAACATCAAAATAAAATAGTGATAATTAACAAATATTTTGTGAATTCTTTTCATATTAATTTTGACTTTATCGTTGTTAAAGATTTGTGTTTTAATATATTTAATCACTTGATAGAAAAATAATAACATTTTAATAAAAAAATATTAAAATAATATTATTGTAAATATACTGAAAATTTAAAACTAAAAAAAAAAAAAATTAGATATCGATCATGTGAATTGAACGCACATGTGTTTTTAACAAGGATAGGTGTTAAAATTATTACAATTAAGGGTTTCCTGCCCCTGAAAATTGTAAAGTAAAATCAGAAATATTAAACCCCATTTATACTACCTTCCAATCACCATGGCTTAACATTTAGCAGCAAATTCCTTATTGTGTGAGGTGATGGAGAAAACTTCTTGAACTTCGTTAATCCATGCTGTCGTTTTTATTAAGGGTAGCAATTTGTATTATAGTTCGATTGATCGAATCGAACCGGAATCGAAAATCATGAATCGAATATAAATCGAATTAAATTTGGGCTTGTTTCGGCCTAACTCAAATAACCTTAAAAAATTTGAGCTGGATTAGGGTCAGTTCATTAGCCCGAAATAAAATAAAATAAAATTTCAAATAAAAAATAAAAAAGACTATATTAAAATTAAAATAACCTTTTATTTCTTTTTATACTTCTCTTTTTTGATATATTAATTATTTTTCTTCATTTTTCTTTTGAAAAATAAGCTGATAATGAATAAATAATTATAATTTATTCATTTTGTCACAATATTATGCTACATTCTTTGATGTTAATGAATTTAACGTTTAAATCTACCTAACTCTTTAAACAAAAAAAAATAATATTTATATTTAATTTAAATTAGTATTATGAAGTTTCTATTTTAAAATCGATCAGATATTAGTTTTTGAAGTAAAAATTTTAATTTTTTAATCAACTTGTGTTATGTTATTCTCTTTTCCACTTGTTCATTATTTTGAGAATTATATATTATGCAATAGTCAAAGTTTTATTCTTGTGTATATAAAAAAAGTTATGTTATCGTATAACATTTTAATTTACTTTAACTGTTCATTTTTTAGTACGTATATTTATTTAATTTACTCATCTCTATTTATTTTGTTAAATAGCTAGAAGAAATTTTATTTAGACTTGAGAATTCTTTATTCTAAATGTGAGTTTTCATGAGAGAGTGACGGCTTCTAACTTTTGCATGTGTGGGGTTTAATGCATTTACTTATTGCCTAATTAATTTAGTAATTGACTTTTTGTTTTAATAATTAATTTAGTAATTGACTTTTTGCTTTAATAATTAATTTTTTCTCATATATATATATATTTTATTTTTTTATATAATGTTGTTTGAACTTTAATTACTAAACATATTTTTTTAATAAAAAAAGTCATATTAACTAAAAAATATATATAATTAACAATTCGGGCTAATTTGGGCCTGTTTAAGTCAGCTCATTTGGGTTTGGACTCACATTTGCTAGCTCGAATTAAATTTGAATTGAGTTAGGATTAAACTAATTTAGGCTGAGCTAGTTTGGGCCAGCTCGAACTAGCCCAATTCGCATGAATTAATACCCCTAGTTTATATGACTACATAAATGTAAATTTATATTTTATTTTATTTTAGAAAAATAATTCCTTCTTCAAGACTTACAACCATTATCTGTTTTTCAATGCAGAGAACTTGAAAAGAAAAAAAAAAAATCATGAATTAACCCACCCATTGTTGGAAGAAATGTTAAGGTTATAGTTGAGTTGTTGAAAAAAATTAACACAGAGCAGGCGTGGAATAGGAATAGAAATTTATGATTTTCATTTTTTTTTATTATTAATTGCCATTAACTAAAATGTAAAAAAGTCCTCATTGTTCCTATTAAAAATACGTATGTGTGTTCATGTAATCTATGTTTAACAATTTTTTTAAGTTTTTTTTTTTGGTTCACTTTTTAATAGGTAGTAAACCTGTAAAGTCATATTAAAAAAGTATTAGACTTTTATAGATTATAGTTAATGGATTATTACTACCATTTATTTTTAATTATTGTTATGTTTTTTTGGTAGTAACAATACAAATTATTATTATCACAACTAATATTTATTAATTATAAATTTATCTAACTAATAATAATAAATTAAAGTATAATTAATTATAAAGACAAAATATACCCTTCATGTATTATTATTGTATCATAAATAAAGAGAAAATATAAATTATGAAAAGCATAAAAGTTTTTATGTTCAAAAATTTTAATAATAAAAATATATTAAATTATAATTATGTATTCTTTTTTATATCAAAATTGTATCATAAATTTACTAACCAGATCAATCAATACCTATATTTTTTGAATTGATTAATTCAATTTCTTAATTTTTTTAATTTAATCAATTTTGTTACTTAATATTTTAATTTGACAAATTTAGTTATTTTTGGGATTTTTCGTTAGAGAAAATTAACGCAAAATGTGATGAGTGTAATTATATGTTTCATTAACTTTATTTTAGATTAACGATAATAATGAAATATGATTGTTGACTACTTGACTTAGGCGTGAACTATTTTTATTTTTATTTTTATCCAGTATCCAAAGAAAAATTACAAAAGAGGCTTAATTAATCAAGTTAGAAAAGAAATTAAATTGGTCAAATTAAAAAGTAATAAGCAAAATATAGTTAAATTAAAAGACATAAACTAAATTAGTCAAGTCAGAATTGTAGGAAACTTAATTAATAAAATTATGTTTAATTATATAACATAATTTTTTTTCATGTTTTATTTTTAAGCCTTCTAATATATATATTAGGGGTGGCAATTCGTGCGTGCTGGGCTAGTTCGAGCTGGCCCAAACTAGCCCAGCCCAAATTGGTTCAACCCTAGCTCAGCCCAAATTTAATTCGAGCTAGCATTTGTGAGCCCGAGCCCAAACCAAACACAAACGAGCTGGCCCAAACTAGCCCATACTAGCTCAAACTAGAAATTACATGTTTTTTTTAGTTAATGATTTTTCATACAACCCTATTTTTCATGCACCCAAGAAAACTCGTTAACTCACCAAATTTTTCATGCAAACTCACACAATTATCAGAAGATTCTCAATGAACATATAAAATATAAAAGTAAGATTGTTTTATGCGATTGGATTATTAGCAGAGAAGAAAACCTGTTTTAGTTGCCCATTCTTGCCACCAATGGTAGTAAAAATAATATGACCAGTCTCTGTCCCATCACCATCAACAACAGTTGCTTCTATTTCCTGCACAAAAAAACACATATGTCTAAATTACATCTTCACTGAATCAATGTTAAATATTGACATTAATTAACCTTTGTTGGAAATTAACTTGCTGACTGAAGCAGAAAGATCAAAGTGCAAGAAAGAAAACAAGATGAAACAAGTATTCACCTTATCATCTCTAATTTTCATGTCATTCATCTCATCAGGCAATTTATCCACACCAACAGTATTGTTAGTTTGAATCCCATATTCCTGCAATGATAATAGAAAATTACAATATTGTTAGTTTAATAAAACAGCAAAAGAAGTACAAATTCAAATTCAAATAGTTTAAGAATTACTCCTAGAATATTTACATACTTTTTATTTATTTATGTTATGCATCGCATTCGAAAATATATATATATATATATATATATATATATAATGTGTTATGTTTCCAAACATACCCCTAAAATTGGTTACGCAAATACTGATATCGAGGGAGGACCTTCTTTAATGTCACTTATTCAGTTATTCATATTTTACAAACATTTACTAACTTTTTTTAAAAAAAAACTGTCAATAATAAATAAATTTAAATTTATTTTTATACCAAAATTATTTATAATGCGGTGCGTAGAACAATTATTTAAAAAAATTAGTAACTTCCGTATTCTTCAAAATAATACTATTATATCTCATAATATAATTAATTTAATTGTAGAATTGACCGAAATAAATCTTTGTTCTTAATCTTCTTTAAATTTATATTTATTCCATAAAATGTAACAATATATAAAGGCATAAAAGGATCATAGTAAGGACATGATTATCACAGAGGACAAAGCAAAAACACACAGGCAAATAACAAACTGAGGACAAGTATTTTTATTTAATTTACTCCATATAATCTGGAAAAATTAGTACATAATCACCTGGTTTTCGAAATCTTGAAAAAAAAAAAAAAAAAAAAAACGTCTATCAAATTTGAAAAATAGATAATTATGCTCATTTCTTAAGATATTATTTTATTACAAGAATATCTTGTCTTATGTATATATTTTTTTTACAAATACACACCAACAAAAATATAAAACGAATAGATATGACTGTTATTTATTATTAGACAGAAAGTTATACTATTTCGGGACAACTAGAAGGGATGTATTTACGAATTAATCTTGTAAGTCATAATTAATTCATTGACATTTGATGCATATGTGACAACCAACTTTAAAGAAGATATCAAATCACTTTTGCTTTAATGAGTTAACATAATTCTGTCTTGTTGATTGATTTGTTGATCTTTTGACTTTTATGTGGAGAGTGATAGGCAATGTTTAACAGTTTAACTCACTGTGTGTCGGCACAAAATTATATGCAAGAGGAGCAATAAGATTAAGATTAAGAGATAAATGCACCCTTAAGATCAATTTTTGATATGATGGTACTAAGGATACATCAACTACGACTAAAATATGTAAAATAACTGTAAATTTATTAATTATTATAAAAAAATGATTAGATCCTACATAAATCTTTTAAATTAAATTATTTATATTATTTAATTACTTAAATTAAAAAAATGTGTCATTTAATATCTTAATTTTGTAAAAAAGGCAAATTAAGGATAAATATATTATTTTAATAATTTTTCTATTAAAAAAATGTGTAATTTAATCTCTTAACTTTGTAAAAAAGGCAAATTAAGGATAAATATATTATTTTAATAATTTTTCTACTAAAATATTATTATTTTTTATCAAGTGATTAAAGCGTAATTAAAATAAGAGTTTTTAATAAAAAAAAAAGTTGAATTCAATATGACATTGTTTAAGAAAAAAATAATAATATTTAAGCAATATATATATAAATTAAAAATTAATAAAACATCAAAATAAAATAGTGATAATTAACAAATATTTTGTGAATTCTTTTCATATTAATTTTGACTTTATCGTTGTTAAAGATTTGTGTTTTAATATATTTAATTACTTGATAGAAAAATAATAACATTTTAATAAAAAAATATTAAAATAATATTATTGTAAATATACTGAAAATTTAAAACTAAAAAAAAAAAAAAAAATTAGATATCGATCATGTGAATTGAACGCACATGTGTTTTTAACAAGGATAGGTGTTAAAATTATTACAATTAAGGGTTTCCTGCCCCTGAAAATTGTAAAGTAAAATCAGAAATATTAAACCCCATTTATACTACCTTCCAATCACCATGGCTTAACATTTAGCAGCAAATTCCATATTGTGTGAGGTGATGGAGAAAACTTCTTGAACTTCGTTAATCCATGCTGTCGTTTTTATTAAGGGTAGCAATTTGTATTATAGTTCGATTGATCGAATCGAACCGGAATCGAAAATCATGAATTGAATATAAATCGAATTAAATTTGGACTTGTTTTGGCCTAACTCAAATAACCTTAAAAAATTTGAGCTGGATTAGGGTCAGTTCATTAGCTCGAAATAAAATAAAATAAAATTTCAAATAAAAAATAAAAAAGACTATATTAAAATTAAAATAACCTTTTATTTCTTTTTATACTTCTCTTTTTTGATATATTAATTATTTTTCTTCCCTTTTCTTTTGAAAAATAAGCTGATAATGAATAAATAATTATAATTTATTCATTTTGTCACAATATTATGCTACATTCTTTGATGTTAATGAATTTAACGTTTAAATCTACCTAACTCTTTAAATAAAAAAAAAATATTTATATTTAATTTAAATTAGTATTATGAAGTTTCTATTTTAAAATCGATCAGATATTAGTTTTTGAAGTAAAAATTTTAATTTTTTTATTAACTTGTGTTATGTTATTCTCTTTTCCACTTGTTCATTATTTTGAGAATTATATATTATGCAATAGTCAAAGTTTTATTTTTGTGTATATAAAAAAAATTATGTTATCGTATAACATTTTAATTTACTTTAACTGTTCATTTTTTAGTACCTATATTTATTTAATTTACTCATCTCTATTTATTTTGTTTAATAGCTAGAAGAAATTTTATTTAGACTTGAGAACTCTTTATTCTAAATGTGAGTTTTCATGAGAGAGTGACGGCTTCTAACTTTTGCATGTGTGGGGTAAATGCATTTACTTATTGCCTAATTAATTTAGTAATTGACTTTTTGCTTTAATAATTAATTTAGTAATTGACTTGTTGCTTTAATAATTAATTTTTTCTCATATATATATATATATATTTTTTATTTTTTTATGTAATGTTGTTTGAACTTTAATTACTAAACATATTTTTTTAATAAAAAAAGTCATATTAACTAGAAAATATATATAATTAACAATTTGGGCTAGTTTGGGCCTGTTTAAGTCAGCTCGTTTGGGTTTGGACTCACATTTGCTAGCTCGAATTAAATTTAAATTGAGTTAGAATTAAACTAATTTAGGCTGAGCTAGTTTGGGCCAGCTCGAACTAGCCCAGTTCGCATGAATTGATACCCCTAGTTTATATGACTACATAAATGTAAATTTATATTTTATTTTATTTTAGAAAAATAATTCCTTCTTCAAGACTTACAACCATTATCTGTTTTTCAAGGCAGAGAACTTGAAAAAAAAAAAAAAAAAAATCATGAATTAACCCACCCATTGTTGGAAGAAATGTTAAGGTTATAGTTGAGTTGTTGAAAAAAATTAACACAGAGCAGGCGTGGAATAGGAATAGAAATTTGTGATTTTCATTTTTTTTTATTATTAATTGCCATTAACTAAAATGTAAAAAAGTCCTCATTGTTCCTATTAAAAATACGTATGTGTGTTCATGTAATCTATGTTTAACAATTTTTTTAAGTTTTTTTTTTTTTGGTTCACTTTTTAATAGGTAGTAAACCTGTAAAGTCATATTAAAAAAGTATTAGACTTTTATAGATTATAGTTAATAGATTATTACTATCATTTATTTTTAATTATTGTTATGTTTTTTTGGTAGTAACAATACAAATTATTATTATCACAACTAATATTTATTAATTATAAATTTATCCAACTAATAATAATAAAATTAAAGTATAATTAATTATAAGGAAAAAATATACCCTTCATGTATTATTATTGTATCATAAATAAAGAGAAAATATAAATTATGAAAAGCATAAAAGTTTTTATGTTCGAAAATTTTAATAATAAAAATATATTAAATTATAATTATGTATTCTTTTTTATATCAAAATTGTATCATAAATTTACTAACCAGATCAATCAATACCTATATTTTTTGAATTGATTAATTCAATTCCTTAATTTTTTTAATTTAAACAATTTTGTTACTTAATATTTTAATTTGATAAATTTAGTTATTTTTGGGATTTTTCATTCGAGAAAATTAACGCAAAATGTGATGAGTGTAATTATATGTTTCATTAACTTTATTTTAGATTAACGATAATAATGAAATATGATTGTTGACTACTTGACTTAGGCGTGAACTCTTTTTATTTTTATTTTTATCCAGTATCCAACGAAAAATTACAAAAGAGACTTAATTAATCAAGTTAGAAAAGAAATTAAATTGGTCAAATTAAAAAGTAATAAGCAAAATATAGTTAAATTAAAAGACATAAGACTAAATTAGCCAAGTCAGAATTGTAGGAAACTTAGTTAATAAAATTAGGTTTAATTATATGACATAATTTATTTTTATGTTTTATTTTTAAGCCTTTTGATATATATATATATATATATATATATATATATATATATATATTCATTTTTCTTAAAATATAAATGAACATATTTTTTTAACGTCGTAAAAAAATAAATATATGTTTCTTTTACCATGGAGAATTAAAAATAAAATTAATTAAATAACTAAATTATTTATGCACCTTACAATAAAACTAAAATACAAGTGATTGAATCCTCCAAGTTATATAGAAAAGTTGGACTACCAAATTTGTAATTTGACTTATTTTTACATCATAAAAAAATAACTTATATATATATATATATATATATATATATATATTTTAACTATTCATGAGTTTATAGTTAATTATTTAGAGGTGCATGTCTTAAAATTCAAGTTGGTAGAAATAAATCCCATTTTAATAAGTTTGCAGACTTCTGCAATGCAGGCAAGAAACATTTCACTTAAAAGTTTGGTTTAATTACATAACATAATTTCTTTTTATATATAAATTTTTATTTTTAATCCCTACAAAAACATATATTTATTTTCTTATAATGTAAATAAATATATGTTTATTTTACTGAGAAGGTTAAAAATAAAATTAGTTAAATAATTAGATCATTTATACGCCGATGGGTAAAAGTTGAAGCAAAAAACCAAAACAAGAATAAAAATTGCAGCCTTGACATTAAACCTCCCTACAAACCCAACCCTAAATTAAGCACCTTACAATTGCCAAAACATATCTAAATTACCACTACCATATATCACAATCTCAATTGTCATACTTTCTCATTAGTTATAGTTTTGTAAGTGGGATCATACTTGTAAACTCCATTATACTCATCAACAAAATTGTATTATTTAGGTTAAGATCTATCTAAAATTTGACATAAGTAAACTTTTCATACCATTATCTTTAGGTCAACAATTTTTTCCCCATAGAACAATAGTTAGATATGAAAAAAAGAAAAGAAAAAGAGGGATCTACAACAACCGCACCCAAAAAAAAAAAAAAAAAAAGAAACAAACTAGAGATGTCAATTTTCCCCCACAGGAAGTGAAATTTGTAAGAAAACGTAGATTTTGACATTGGTGTAGAATGCTCCCATAGGGGATGAGGTGAGGTGGATAATTACCCTCCCTGTCTATTCTTTGATCCCCATTTATCTATAATTTTTTTTAAAATTTATATTTACAAAATTTTAGAGTTAAATAAAATGAATGTTTATAAAAAATAATATTTTTATCTATAAAGAAAATTTAATATTATGATATATAAAACAACAATCTATATTATATATAAAAGTCTGAATCACATATAAATTTTTTTGACAAAATTATTCATATATTTAAGCAATTAAAATTAGTTACATTTTTAGTATATATACATTAAGTAAGGATCTTAAACATGATAATGAAATATAGATCACATCCAATAAATTTTTTTTATATTATTTTGCTTTCACAAATATTTTTTTTAATTAGTTTTCACAATTAATTTAAAAGCCAATCAAAAATAATTTCATATTTATTTTAAATATATTGCAAAAATTAATCAAAAAGACAATTAAAACAGATCAAATAATTCATATGCGAGACACATATTTTTAACCGGTTATTATAATAATCATGAAACTAACAATATAAATGAATTTCATTATAGCTAATACAAACTTATGAGATTTAATTATATAACAAATAAATATAACTGAGATTTCATGGATATTTAGATTATTAAAGATTCAATTAATTTTAATTTATTTATTAGTAAGAAAACTCAATATCCATAACAAATCTAAATCTCAAATGAAAAATCTCCCCGAGGATGGGATAACCTCATCGCTCGTTTCATTAACATCCCTAAAAAACCAGCCAAAACAAAAGAAAAAGATGTTACCCACTCCTTTGCCTAATTTCGGAACTGTACATGCTTCTTTCCCCCTAATAAGCTCTATACACGCTCTTAGTATAGTCGTTCATTAAACTTTAACTCCATATTATCTTCCATTGACCGAAAGACAACTTAAAAATTAAAAAAATAACAAAAATAACACTTTTTAAAACTTGTAATAACAAAACTAACACCCCTTATATTCAAACTTATATTTTCACAATTAAAAAAATGACTAAAATGTCATTTTTCTTTAAATATCCATTTAATTGGAATTGAACGACGATAATTTAGAACCGTTTAATACTGAACGTTTAATATTATTGAGGTGCTAGTTTTATTATTATAAATTTTAAGAGTGTTATTTTTTTTGGTTCACTTTTTAATAGGTAGTAAACCTGTAAAGTCATATTAAAAAAGTATTAGACTTTTATAGATTATAGTTAATAGATTATTACTATCATTTATTCTAATATGGTATTAATCAAATTCAAAGAAAAAATTAACCAACAAAATACACTCCAAAACAAAAATGTTGCAAAATCAACTCAAATTAAAAGATGAACGCCCAGTAACATCAGTATTTTTCATCTCAACAAAAAGCCATAGAACAAACATTGTAGAAAATCACATAAATGTGCAATATCCAATTTCAAGTGTTAAAGAGCAAGTAAGAGAAAAACACTGACTAGTTCGAGTACGATATCATCAATTTACTACCCAAGAAACAAAATAATGAATAATTTCTAAAGCGGCCACCTACCAGATCGTGAGAGACAATGTCGCGAACGGGCTGAGGGGCTGGCGACAGACGGGCTGAGGGCTGGCGACAGACGAGCTGAGGGCTGTCGACAGACGGGCTGAGGGCTGGCGACAGACGGGCTGAGGGCTGGCGAAGAGGCGCGAATCGTGAGAGGCGGCGAGGCGCGAATCGCGTTGTGAGGAAATTCAGAAATCAGAATGAAATTGTTAATTTGTTATGCTTATCAGCTTATGATGCATTAGGTTTAGGGTATAAATATAATATTTATATTTATCAAAAAAGAAAAGAAAAGAAAAGAAAAAGAAAAAAAAAAAAAAAAAGAATTTGGGCTACTGGGCTGGCCCGAACCCAGCCCGAACCCAGCTCGTTTTTTTTCGAGCTACTCGAGCTGGGCCAAATTTGGCCCAAATCCTATTCGATTCGTGTTCGATTCGGGTTTTTCGATTCGGTTTCGATTCGGTCAAACGAGCTACGACACGAATTGCCACCCCTAATATATATATATATATATATATAAATATATTCATTTTTTTTAAATATAAATGAACATATTTTTTTTACGTCGTAAAAAAATAAATATATATTTCTTTTACTATGGAGAATTAAAAATAAAATTAATTAAATAACTAAATTATTTATGCACCTTAGAATAAAATTAAAATACAAGTGATTGAATCCTCCAAGTTATATAGAAAATTTGGAGTACCAAATTTGTAATTTGACTTATTTTTACATCATGAAAAAATAACTTTTATATATATATATATTAACTATTCATGAGTTTATAGTTAATTATTTAGAGGTGCATGTCTTAAAATTCAAGTTGGTAGAAATAAATCCCATTTTAATAAGTTTGCGGACTTCTGCAATGCAGGCAAGAAACATTTCACTTAAAAGTTTGGTTTAATTACATTACATAATTTTTTTATATATATAAATTTTCATTTTTAATCCCTACAAAAACATATATTTATTTTCTTATAATGTAAATAAATATATGTTTATTTTACTGAGAAGGTTAAAAATAAAATTAGTTAAATAATTAGATCATTTATACGCCGGTGGGTAAAAGTTTAAGTAAAAAACCAAAACAAGAATAAAAATTGCAGCCTTGACATTAAACCTCCCTACAAACCCAACCCTAAATTAAGCACCTTACAATTGCCAAAACATAACTAAATTACCACTACCATATATCACAATCTCAGTTGTCATACTTTCTCATTAGTTATAGTTTTGTAAGTGGGATCATACTTGTAAACTCCATTATACTCATCAACAAAATTGTATTATTTAGGTTAAGATCTATCTAAAATTTGACAAAAGTAAACTTTTCATACCATTATCTTTAGGTCAACAATTTTTTCCCCATAGAACAATAGTTAGATATGAAAAAAAGAAAAGAAAAAGAGGGATCTACAACAACCGCACCCAAAAAAAAAAAAAAAAGAAACAAACTAGAGATGTCAATTTTCCCCCACAGGAAGTGAAATTTGTAAGAAAACTTAGATTTTGACATTGGTGTAGAATGCTCCCATAGGGGATGAGGTGAGGTGGATAATTAACCTCCCTGTCTATTCTTTGATCCCCATTTATCTATAATTTTTTTTTTAAATTTATATTTACAAAATTTTAGAGTTAAATAAAATGAATGTTTATAAAAAATAATATTTTTATCAATAAATATTTTAATTATGAAAATTTAATATTATGATATATAAAACAACAATTTATAATATATATAAAAGTCTGAATCACGTATAAATTTTTTTGACAAAATTATTCATATATTTAAGCAATTAAAATTATTACATTTTTAGTATATATACATTAAGTAAGGATCTTAAACATGATAATGAAATATAGATCACATCCAATAAATTTTTTTTATATTATTTTGCTTTCATAAATATTTTTTTTTAATTAGTTTTCACAATTAATTTAAAAGTCAATCAAAAATAATTTCATATTTATTTTAAATATATTGTAAAAATTAATCAATGAGACAATTAAAACAGGTCAAATAATTCACGTGGGAGACATATTTTTAACCAGTTATTATAATAATCATGAAACTAACAATATAAATGAATTTCATTATAGCTAATACAAACTTATGAGATTTAATTATATAACAAATAAATATATCTGAGATTTCATGGATATTTAGATTATTAAAGATTCAATTAATTTTAATTTATTTGTTAGTAAGAAAACTCAATATCCATAACAAATCTAAATCTCAAATGAAAAATCTCCCCGAGGATGGGATAACCTCGTCGCTCGTTTCATTAACATCCCTAAAAAACCAGCCAAAACAAAAGAAAAAGATGCTACCCACTCCTTTGCTAATTTCGGAACTGTACATGCTCCTTTTCCCCTAATAAGCTCTATACACGCTCTTAGTATAGTCGTTCATTAAACTTTAACTCAATATTATCTTCCATTGACCGAAAGACAAATTAAAAATTGAAAAAAATGACAAAAATAACACTTTTTAAAACTTATAATAAAAAAACTAACACCCCTTGTATTCAAATTTATATTTTCACAATTAAAAAAATGACTAATATGTCATTTTTTTTAAATATCCATTTAATTGGAATTGAACGACGATAATTTAGACCCATTTAATATTGAACGTTCAATATTATTGAGGTGCTAGTTTTATTATTATAAATTTTAAGAGTGTTATTTTGGATAATTTTCCTTAAAAATTATGCGTTATGGCTTTTTTTTTTTTTTTGGGTCAAAAAATGGCTCACCAAGGTGTAAGGAGGATAGGGTTGCAGCCACACTACCAAGGGTCATTGCTGGACGCTTGAGTGGACCTCTTATTTGAATTTTTTACCAACCACCGAGTACTTAAGGTCGTATTCAGGCTTGACATTGGAATGTCGGCCCAAGCTTCAAACCTGCGTTCCAGCTATTCAGGAGAGCCACGACCTTACGCATAATACCTAATGAACTGATGCATTTATTAACAAAGAAGAGTACATAATTTACCTAAATTTTTAATAAATAAAATTTAAAATATAATATTTATAAAATTATAAATACTTTATATATACAAAATATAACTATATTCTATTTAAATTTTTATTTAATAATTCATTACAAATTTAATATTTTTTATATATTTTTGTTAAAATAATATACAAACGGCCATATTAAATATTGCAATTGGATTTTCCTAAATAAATAATGAAAGATTGAAACAATTGGTCTACAAGCCAGGACTTCTGGACCCAACACGTTGAGTTTATCCTTTTTCGAATAATATATTACTACTTCAATGCTTTTATATCAATACAGAAAAAAATAAAAATAAAAGGAAACACAGAGTAGGGGAGTAAGTCAGGCGGATCAAAATTGCCTATTTTTCATTAATTTGAATTCGATCCGATCTAAAGTAGAATTTGAAGATTTTTAATCCGAATTCGATCCGATAATGTAGTCGATCCGAACCAATCCGAATTCGAGCAGATCGAATTTTTTCGTTGATTTACGGATAGGTTCGGATTGATTAATTATAATTTATTTTTTATTATTATCAATATATTAATTTTAACAACAATATATATCCTAATTTATTTAAATTTAATTTATTTTTTTTTTTTTTGATATATGTTTCTTAGTAAAATTTATTTTATTTATAGTCACAAATTAGATAATCAAAATAATAAAAAGTATACTGTTAAATATTATTAAATTATTATAGAGAATTTAACATTTTTATTTTTTTAAAAATTAAAATAATAATTTAATGTAATTGTGGTATGTATAATATTTAAATATAACACATTAAAAATAAATATGCATTTATTTATAATTTTAATAGTAATTCAGTCCGGATCGGATTACAGTAGATTATATAATCTGTCAATCCGAATCCGAACGGATTGTATACTTTTTGATTCGAATCCGATCCGACTACAAAATATATCAATCCAATCCGATCCGAATCCGACGGATCGGATCAAATTTATTAATTTAAGCGGATTGATCGGATTATTTACTCACCCCTAGCACAGAGTATTTACGATTTAGCTTAAGTTAAGGGCGGATTAAACACTTTATTTTAAATTAGTGCTTTATAATTCTTTTCAAATTAAAAAAAGGAAAAAAAATATATATATAAAATATAATGTTCGTAACAAAATAATAACTTTTATATATATATATATTAACTATTCATGAGTTTATAGTTAATTATTTAGAGGTGCATGTCTTAAAATTCAAGTTGGTAGAAATAAATCCCATTTTAATAAGTTTGCGGACTTCTGCAATGCAGGCAAGAAACATTTCACTTAAAAGTTTGGTTTAATTACATTACATAATTTTTTTATATATATAAATTTTCATTTTTAATCCCTACAAAAACATATATTTATTTTCTTATAATGTAAATAAATATATGTTTATTTTACTGAGAAGGTTAAAAATAAAATTAGTTAAATAATTAGATCATTTATACGCCGGTGGGTAAAAGTTTAAGTAAAAAACCAAAACAAGAATAAAAATTGCAGCCTTGACATTAAACCTCCCTACAAACCCAACCCTAAATTAAGCACCTTACAATTGCCAAAACATAACTAAATTACCACTACCATATATCACAATCTCAGTTGTCATACTTTCTCATTAGTTATAGTTTTGTAAGTGGGATCATACTTGTAAACTCCATTATACTCATCAACAAAATTGTATTATTTAGGTTAAGATCTATCTAAAATTTGACAAAAGTAAACTTTTCATACCATTATCTTTAGGTCAACAATTTTTTCCCCATAGAACAATAGTTAGATATGAAAAAAAGAAAAGAAAAAGAGGGATCTACAACAACCGCACCCAAAAAAAAAAAAAAAGAAACAAACTAGAGATGTCAATTTTCCCCCACAGGAAGTGAAATTTGTAAGAAAACTTAGATTTTGACATTGGTGTAGAATGCTCCCATAGGGGATGAGGTGAGGTGGATAATTAACCTCCCTGTCTATTCTTTGATCCCCATTTATCTATAATTTTTTTTTTAAATTTATATTTACAAAATTTTAGAGTTAAATAAAATGAATGTTTATAAAAAATAATATTTTTATCAATAAATATTTTAATTATGAAAATTTAATATTATGATATATAAAACAACAATTTATAATATATATAAAAGTCTGAATCACGTATAAATTTTTTTGACAAAATTATTCATATATTTAAGCAATTAAAATTATTACATTTTTAGTATATATACATTAAGTAAGGATCTTAAACATGATAATGAAATATAGATCACATCCAATAAATTTTTTTTATATTATTTTGCTTTCATAAATATTTTTTTTTAATTAGTTTTCACAATTAATTTAAAAGTCAATCAAAAATAATTTCATATTTATTTTAAATATATTGTAAAAATTAATCAATGAGACAATTAAAACAGGTCAAATAATTCACGTGGGAGACATATTTTTAACCAGTTATTATAATAATCATGAAACTAACAATATAAATGAATTTCATTATAGCTAATACAAACTTATGAGATTTAATTATATAACAAATAAATATATCTGAGATTTCATGGATATTTAGATTATTAAAGATTCAATTAATTTTAATTTATTTGTTAGTAAGAAAACTCAATATCCATAACAAATCTAAATCTCAAATGAAAAATCTCCCCGAGGATGGGATAACCTCGTCGCTCGTTTCATTAACATCCCTAAAAAACCAGCCAAAACAAAAGAAAAAGATGCTACCCACTCCTTTGCTAATTTCGGAACTGTACATGCTCCTTTTCCCCTAATAAGCTCTATACACGCTCTTAGTATAGTCGTTCATTAAACTTTAACTCAATATTATCTTCCATTGACCGAAAGACAAATTAAAAATTGAAAAAATGACAAAAATAACACTTTTTAAAACTTATAATAAAAAAACTAACACCCCTTGTATTCAAATTTATATTTTCACAATTAAAAAAATGACTAATATGTCATTTTTTTTAAATATCCATTTAATTGGAATTGAACGACGATAATTTAGACCCATTTAATATTGAACGTTCAATATTATTGAGGTGCTAGTTTTATTATTATAAATTTAGGAGTGTTATTTTGGATAATTTTCCTTAAAAATTATGGGTTATGGCTTTTTTTTTTTTTTTTGGGTCAAAAAATGGCTCACCAAGGTATATGGAGGATAGGGCCGTAGCCACACTACTAAGGGTCATCGCCGGAGGCTTGAGTAGATCTCCTATTTGAATTTTTTACCAACCACCGGAGTACTTAAGGTCGTATTCAGGCTTGACATTGGAATGTCGGCCCAAGCTTCAAACCTGCGTTCCAGCTATTCAGGAGAGCCACGACCTTACGCATAATACCTAATGAACTGATGCATTTATTAACAAAGAAGAGTACATAATTTACCTAAATTTTTAATAAATAAAATTTAAAATATAATATTTATAAAATTATAAATACTTTATATATACAAAATATAACTATATTCTATTTAAATTTTTATTTAATAATTCATTACAAATTTAATATTTTTTATATATTTTTGTTAAAATAATATACAAACGGCCATATTAAATATTGCAATTGGATTTTCCTAAATAAATAATGAAAGATTGAAACAATTGGTCTACAAGCCAGGACTTCTGGACCCAACACGTTGAGTTTATCCTTTTTCGAATAATATATTACTACTTCAATGCTTTTATATCAATACAGAAAAAAATAAAAATAAAAGGAAACACAGAGTAGGGGAGAGCAGCGGATCAAAATTGCCTATTTTTCATTAATTTGAATTCGATCCGATCTAAAGTAGATTTGAAGATTTTTAATCCGAATTCGATCCGATAATGTAGTCGATCCGAACCAATCCGAATTCGAGCAGATCGAATTTTTCGGATCGGATAGGTCGGATTGAAATTATAATTTATTTTTTATTATTATCATATATAAAACACAATATATACTAATATTTAAATTTTAAATTGATATATTTTTTAGTAAAATTTATTTATTTATAGTCACAAATTAGATAATCAAAATAATAAAAAGTATACTGTTAAATATTATTAAATTATTATAGAGAATTTAACATTTTTATTTTTTAAAAAATTAAAATAATAATTTAATGTAATTGTGGTATGTATAATATTTAAATATAACACATTAAAAATAAATATGCATTTATTTATAATTTTAATAGTAATTCAGTCCGGATCGGATTACAGTAGATTATATAATCTGTCAATCCGAATCCGAACGGATTGTATACTTTTTGATTCGAATCCGATCCGACTACAAAATATATCAATCCAATCCGATCCGAATCCGACGGATCGGATCAAATTTATTAATTTAAGCGGATTGATCGGATTATTTACTCACCCCTAGCACAGAGTATTTACGATTTAGCTTAAGTTAAGGGCGGATTAAACACTTTATTTTAAATTAGTGCTTTATAATTCTTTTCAAATTAAAAAAAGGAAAAAAAATATATATATAAAATATAATGTTCGTAACAAAATAATAATTTTTAATGATAATATTTTTTGGTTTAGAGTTTTAATGTATAAGGTTTAGGGTTTCTAGATTTATAGTTTAGATTTTACAATTTATTTTTATATAATCAAATATTAATTCTAATTTTTATCAAAAAATTATTATTCAATTCCCTAACTTTTACATTTACATATCTTACATTTTGTCTCCTCACTTTTTTTTTTTTTTTGATATTTGGTTTCCTTAACTTTATAAATTCTACTTTTTAGTCTTCTAATTTTTTTCCTTTAATATTTGGTAATAATTTTTATAGATTATACGCTTTAGTCCTTAAACTTTACTTCACATGTATAGAATTGAGATTTTTAATTATTATTAAGGTTTTGGTTGAGAAAAAAAATAAAAGTTTAATGTCAATCAAATATTATTTTATTTAAAAAGAATGTGACTAACACTTGATTCATTTTATCCACAGATTTTATACTAAATTTGTGAAAATTAAAAAGTTATGGGGCTAAATTTTAAGAAAAAGTTAGGTGACTAAAACATAAAATTTATAAAATTGGGGACCAAATTTTAAGAAAATAAATTAAGAAATCAAAATATAGAATCTAAAAATTAAAAGATTAAAAGTATTATTCAACCTTATTTTAATTACATTTTGTTATTGGTTAGCGCATTTTTCAGTTTTAAAAGAAGGAAAATACATGTATGGTTATATAGAAAATTTGGAGTACCAAATTTGTAATTTGACTTATTTTTACATCATAAAAAAATAACTTATATATATATTTTTAACTATTGTGTTTATTGGTAGAAATCAATCCCATTTTAACATGTTTGCAGACTTCCACAATGCAGGCAAGAAACATTTTAATTAAAAGTTTGGTTTAATTACATAATATAATTTCTTTTTATATATAAATTTTCATTTTTGATCCTTACAAAAACATATATTTATTTTTCTTATAATGTAAACAAATATATGTTTGTTTTACTAAGAAGGTTAAAAACAAAATTAATTAAATAACTAAATCATTTATACGCCGGTGGGTAAAAGTTCAAGCAAAAAACCAAAACAAGAATAAAAATTGCAGCCTTGACATTAAACCTCCCTACGAACCCAACCCTAAATTAAGCACCTTACAATTGCCAAAACATATCTAAATTACCACTACCATATATCACAATCTCAGTTGTCATACTTTCTCATTAGTTATAGTTTTGTAAGTGGGATCATACTGGTAAACTCCATTATACTCATCAACAAAATTGTATTATTTAGGTTAAGATCTATCTAAAATTTGAAATAAGTAACCTTTTCGTACCATTATCTTTAGGTCAACAATTTTTTCCCCAAAGAACAATAGTTAGATATGAAAAAAAGAAAAGAAAAGGAGGGATCTACAACAACCGCACCCAAAAAAAAAAAAAAAAGAGAAACAAACTAGGGATGTCAATTTTCCCCCACAGGAAGTGAAATTTATAAGAAAACTTAGATTTTGACATTGGTGTAGAATTCTCCCATAGGGGATGAGGTGAGGTGGATAATTACCCTCCCTGTCTATTCTTTGATCCCCATTTTCTTATAATTTTTTTTAAAATTTATATTTACAAAATTTTAGAGTTAAATAAAATGAATGTTTATAAAAAATAATATTTTTATCAATAAATATTTTAATTATGAAATTTAATATTATGATATATAAAACAACAATCTATATTATGTATAAAATTCTAAATCACGTATAAATTTTTTTGACAAAATTATTCATATATTTAAGTTATTGAAATTAGTTACATTTTTAGTATATAAACATTAAGTAAGGATCCTAAACATGATAATGAAATATAGATCACATCTAATAATTTTCTTTTATATTATTTTGCTTTCACAAATAATTTTTTAATTAGTTTTTACAATTAATTTAAAAGTCAAATAAAAATAATATCATATTTATTTCAAATATATTGTAAAAATTAATCAAAGAGACAATTAAAACAAGTTAAATAATTCATGTGCGAGACACATATTTTTAACTAATTATTATAATAATTGTGAAACTAACAATATAAAAGAAAAAAATTAGCACCTTTTAAACTTAAAAATTATGAGTTATTAGTTATGCCTTGATAATTCAATAAATAAATTAGATTAGAAAAAAGTAAATAAACAAATCAAATTAATATTAATGTAGTCCGCATGAGCGGATGCATTTATTAACGAAGAGGAGTCTAAATTTTTAACAAATAAAATTTAAAATTTAAAATTTATAAAATTATAAATACTTTATATATAAAAAATATGACTGTATTTTATTTAAATTTTAAATTTTTTATTCAATAATTCATTACAAATTTAATATTTTTTATATATTTTTGCTATAATAATGTACAAACGGCCATATTAAATATTGCAATTGGCTTTTCCTAAATAAATAATGAATGATTGAAACAATTGGTCTACAAGCCAGGACTGGTGGACCCAACACATTGAGTTTGTCCTTTTTCGAATAATAAATTACACTTCAATGCTTTTATATCAATACAGAAAAAAGAAATAAAAGGAGGCACACAGTATTTACGATTTAGCTTAAGTTAAGGGCGGATTAAACACTTTATTTTAAATTAGGGGTTTATAATTCTTTTCAAATTAAAAAAAGGAAAAAAATATATATAAAATATAATGTTCTTAACAAAATAATAATTTTTAATGATAATATTTTTTGGTTTAGAGTTTTAATATATAAGGTTTAGGGTTTCTAGATTTATAGTTTAGATTTTACAATTTCTTTTCATATAATCAAATATTAATTCTAATTTTTATCAAAAAATTATTATTCAGTTCCCTAACTTTTACATATCTTACATTTAGTCTCCTCACTTTTTTTTTCTTGATATTTGGTTCCCTTAATTTTATAAATTTTACTTTTTAGTCCCCTACTTTTTTTCCTTAATATTTGGTCATAATTTTTATAGATTATATGTTTTAGTCCATTAACTTTACTTCACATGTATAAAATTGAGATTTTAATTATTATGGTGGTTTTGGTTGAGAAAAAAAATTAAAGGTATGATGTCGATCAAATTTTATTTTATTTAAAGAGAATGTGACTAACACTTGAGTCATTTTATCAACAAGTTTTATATTAAATTTGTCAAAACTAAAAAATTAAGGGACCAAATTTTAAGAAAAAGTTAGGTGACTAAAACATAAAATTTATAAAGTTGGGGACCAAATATTAAGAAAATAAATTAAGAAACCAAAATGTAGAATCTAAAAGTTAAGAGATTAAAAGTATTATTGAACCGTATTTTAGTTACATTTTGTTATTGGTTAGTGCATTTTTCAGTTTTTAAAGAAGGAAAATACATTAATTTAAATAAAAATGACTAATTACTTCAGATGCACGGCATTTCATAAAAAAATTATTGACTCCTTTTACCTTTATGTTGAGTGTTCTTCTAAGTGGACAAGAATATAACTTCACGAATTTCTTTAATGATGAAATGCTAAGTGCTACAATTTAAATACTCTATTTGAAATATTTTTTAAAGATCAAAAGATGATTTGTGATTCAAATTTATGATTTTAAAAAGGAGGAAGAAAATACACATAGTTAACTACAATCATGGATGGAAAAATGGAGACATTTTCTGAGATTTTGGCCGATATATTTGTAAAATTAAAGTGTGAATATCAAAAGAGGATAGAAGTCTTTTTCTTCAAAAATATAATTAATATTGGTAATATCAATTTCGATTTAGATGTTTTATTTTTTCAAATGTCGTACAAAATATTGGATATATCAATAATACTGGTAAGAATGGCGGAAATTTGGTTAAAAAATTTACAATTTTTTTGAATGGGTATAAATGCCTTATTATTTGTAATATATTCGAGTTAATATTTGCATAATAATTTTATTTTTTTTTCATTTTATAAACGCTTTTATTATGATAATATTTGAGAAAATAAACAAAGATGAAATTTAATTAAAGTGAGAATAATTAAGTATTTATATATGTTTGTATTGGAATATAATTTTATATATTTCATTATCTCCCTTTTTTTATTTTTTATTTCTCATTCTAATTGCCTCACATTTTATATTTATATTTGTTAAATAAAGATTTTGCCTATATTCGTTATTGTTATATATACATTATGTATGTTAAATACATCATAAGTATGTCATTTAAATGATAAAATTTAATTTCAAACTTATTTTTGATTAATTTTCATTAAATTTTAGCTCTTTAATTATTTTATAAGATTGAATATGATTAAGTATGGTTGTATTAGTAATTTTTGTTATTAAGAAATAAAAAAATATAAATTTAATTATAAAATTTATTTTTCTTGAATTTTAAAATTTGGCAAAAATTAAAATTAAATTTTAAAATTTTAAAATGAGTAATCAATGTACCTAATTTTAAAATTTATAAAATTTAAAAATTAAAATTAAGAATTAAAATAGTTATCAAATATCCAATAACATTCATTCCAAACAACCAACAAGCCAAGTGGATCAGCAAAGTGCACAATATCAAAAGACAAAAGTCAACCACCGAGAGCTTTGCAAATATCCAGTAGCAGCCATTTAAATAACATGGGATTTATCCAATACGACCTTTTCAAAGACTTCCATCTTGTGCTTTCCAAAAGTACCAAGAAAGCACAACCCAAAAGAATAAATTCATTTCGCCATTGGGAGTAACCGCCAAAGTAATCAAAGATTAGCTACCAAGCTCTTAGACAAAGAGTCTATAAAACTAAGAGAAGTCCAGTGTAAATGCGAGGAAGAGAAACATCTAAAACTAAAAGACATTGAAAAAGAAGGTGATTGACAGATTATCTTACCAGGAGCATAGAGGGCAACTAGGGAACTTGAACACCACGTCCAAGAAGATTAGATCTCATTGCAAAGCCATCATTGAGACAGCCAAAAAAAACACACATTTCAAGGAAGTATGTACATTCAAATTGCAAGTAGTCATAGAGATTGGGGAATGATCCAAGCTGGAGCTTGAAGTGGAACCTGTACTACCTATGACTGGAAAGTCCCAAGGAATCAAGAATTCATATCTTTCGCTAACTATTGCTAGAAAATTGCCAAACCATATCATCCCTCCCTCTCACAATAGGATTTCTTAATATGATCATCCCAATGAATGGGACAAGTTTTTGCTTAATTGATGGATATTCCAATAAGGAACACCATCATTGTTGTCCAAAAATAACACACTTTGGTTAGGGAGGTAATAGGATAAAAAGAGGGGCCTAACAAGTCATCTATCAGTCCAAACGTGAGCATCACCATTAACGCCGACCCATTTGATCAAAACTTCCTTACCACCTAGAGATAAAAATTGTTTGCCCTGGACACAACATGCAAAACCGCAAATCTTATATTATATATCCTGACCTATCAAAGATGGGATTGAATATGTACCTTGCACTTCACAAAGAAATTCATCTATTACGCAGATGAAAAGGGGTGCACCGAGCTATCCACAAAAATGGATACACAGGATAATGAAATATGACTTTCTAAGCCAATAAGAGCAATTAAAAGATCATGAAAGAAAACAAAAGGAGGGATTTAACTGATAGACAATAACAAATAACAGTGAAGAAATCTGTTGTAATCAGCAAGGAAAATGGTTTTTAATTCAAAATGCAATAAGACAAAGGACCAAGTATTCGAGAGACTTGAAGACTCTCCCAATGAGCAAGCTCAATACAAAATTCTCATTGTCCAACTCCCTCCTACCCATGTTCCTTTATTCTATTTTGCCTCTCTCTCTCCATAACAGAAATCCCAAAACAGATTACTCTAACAAACTCACACCGAACAAATCCCATCATTACGCCCAAAATTACACATCAGCACATAAATGAGAAATACCCGATTTACCCTTCCGCCTAGCATAAGTAAAACGAACTAAAGGTCTATCATTAACCACAAGCACTAATCATAAATGCAATTACATCTTCACTTGCTCAACCAGTAGATAAATATGAGAAACACACAAACGGAGGCAACAAGTGAAAGTATGATAGTATCCATAGACTGTTTCCTCTTAATGGAAGAAAGAATGCTATTTACCTGCAAGATCATAGCAAAGTAAAACATCTAGTCAATAAATTTACACACAGAAATTATGACAAGACAATTTTGTTTCCCTGATTGAATCCTCTTTCCCATTATTTTCCAAAATTAAGTTGGCAAAACTTTTATCAGCAATTAAACCACTATAATAAATACTCTTTTGCAAGCCCTCCTATAAAAAGGATAGAAAAAACATAAATTGTGAGCACCCTTTGTTGCGTATGCTTCTATAAACGATTATCCCTTTGGGATGAAAGTCCAAATATATCATTTCAGCATTAAAGAATGAATTAAAACAATAAAGATAATGAAAGCAAGTTTTATACCGTTGGGAGGCGACTAGTAACATTGCTGAGCTTTGAATTTATACCACCAAAAGTTGATCGTTGAAAGGCAAGAGCACCAATTGTTGCTTTAGCTTGGGAAATTACATTATCCATCTGCAAGAATAGAATGAGTACACAATTTCAATTAAAGGGTTACAGGTATTTGAAGTCATCATATTCGTTATTAATTTCCCCACAAGCGTATCAATAACCAGAAAAAATTATGGTTTAATTGAATGACATAATCTTCCTTTATACATAGAATCTAAGGAAAAAAAAATATATGTTCATTTTTCTTATAACATAAATGAACATATGTTGTTTAGTATTAAAATAAAATAAACATATGTTTTTTTTTACTGAAAGGGATTAAAAATGAAACTAGTTGAATAATTGAGACAATTATGCACCAAAGGAAAAAATTATTTAGATAGGAAGTTTACCAAAATAGTCTGAGTACTACAATGGCTATGATAAGATTATATATATGCATCTTATGATGAGCTACAAAGGGCCAAATTTGAATCCTAAAATGAGATATTATAGAGTATTAGGTTAATTTGATATAGTGAGAACGTGCCCATAATGTGAGATTTTCTTCAAATTTGAACATTATTGTACTAAGACTCAAGTGATTGGCCCCATCTTTTTGTGGACTCCTTATCCAAGCGGATGATGAGCATGGTAATGGATGTTGCCTTTCCATATGGGGGAGGGGAAACAAGTAGGCATGTAAGAAGACAGCGATTGGGCACATACAGAGAGAAGAGAGGATTTGAGGCTTGTTTATACATGAAAAAGAAGAGTTACTGAGAATCATTTGTTTTTCATTTTGTTATTTTCATATATTAATAGCAACTATTAGATCATTTATTCAAAATAATAGTCAAATTCATTTAGAATAAATGGGATTCAAATAAACAAACAGTAAAAAATAAGGAAGAGAGAGAATAGGATCTTTATTCACACAAGATAAAAAATGTTCTTAACTTCACACACCTGTCCGGTACTTCGGCTTATTGCTGCATGCTCTCTTAGGAAAGCTTGCTCAGTAGGATCAACACCTTCTTCCAAGTCTAATCTTGTACAATCAAACTCCCTAAAATCGTCAAGCAGTGAAGCATGCTCTTGCCTAGCTCTAAGGCTAGAGCGGAGACGATAAAATTCCTGCACTTCAATCATGTCCAAGCTAATCCAGCAGGGTCCTGGTCACTCTTAACCGAAAAATTGTGATTTTACATAAAAGAAATGCTAAATTGTGATTTTACATAAAAGAAATGCTAAACGCAATTTTCTTCAATTTTTTTTTTTTTTAATAATTTCATCATTTTTAAAGTTATTTGATACGTGTCACACTATGAATATGGTGTGAGTGCAAATTTAGTGTCTTAGCATTCATCTTTACATAAAACAGTATTCAATATCTGAAAGCAACATCTTTGGAACTCTCAATAAAAAATAAATTAATTACACAAGACGCTTGTCAACATGTAGTTGTAGTATACAAATATAAAATATCATAAACATAAAATATCAATTAATCAGCCCACAAGCTTTATCTCCATTTAATGTGGTATTTGTTGGGATCTAAGAGGCGTCACTGGTGCTGTTAAACTAATCAACAAATTATGATACCTGACTGAGGTCTTGAAGAATTTCTTGATGTCTAGTCAAAGTATGAGAAACCATTTCTGAGCCACCAGATGAAACCCAAGCTTGCATCTGGGAATTTAATTGTTGAAGATGCTTTAGTAATTGATCTATTCCAGATTCAAGATCACTCTCTGCCGCATCAGCTTTTGTAGAACCCTTCATTGGAACCAGCTTACGATAAGAGTTCATCTGCTCATCCAACTGAGCTTCTAGTATCCTCGCCTGGATGCATAGGCAAAATATTCATCAAAAGAAATAAATTCATAGCTAATTAGCTTATGGGAGAAACATGAAATCCTTACAAAGGGAAATAAGGAAAATAATTTAAAAAACCAACAAGTGATAAATATTTCAGGATCAACGTCAGTAGTAACAAGATCCAAAAGGAAAGGATAAAATAACAGAACAGAACAGAGAACTGATATATTCCTCAGTTTAAAAAACGTCTAAGTCAAGCACTCAACTTATACATTCCTTATTTTCAAGAAGGCCTTCATCAAGCACATTATTCACTAATACAGGATATCTTTCTCAATCTAGGATTAGTTTAAAAAATCTTCCTCTTTATAGTAAGGAAAGTAACTGAATTTCGTCCATAACTACAATAGATTCTGGAAGTCGAGCTAAATAACTAAATAACTATATATGACTAGACGACAAAACATTGTTCAACTTCCCCACTCTGTTCCAGTGGTGCTCAGTCTCAAGGAAATCACATTTACCTTTCATGCACAAGGACATTTTCTACTTTCTACCACAATACCAGCCTACAATTTGATAAATTTACGAGGCAATAAGATCACTCATAAAGTTATCTTCTAATTAGAGTCGAGCAGAGCAGTGAATCGAAACCCTCATGTTTTTATAAATTTGAATCCGATCCGATTCGAAGCAGATTTTAAGATATTCGATCTGAACCGATCCAAATTCGAAAAAATTAAATTTTTTGAATCGAATAACGTCGGATTGAAATTATAACTTATTTTATTTTTAAACTAAAATAATAATTTAATGTAATCATGATATGTATAATATTTAAATATAACATATTAAAAATAAAACATGCATTTATTTGTAATTTTAATAGTAATTCGGTCCAGATCGGATTATAATGAATTATAAAATTTGTCAATCCAAATCCGATATAAATACGAACGGATTATATACTTTACGAACTAAATTCAATCGACTATAAAATCTGCCAATTCAATTCGATGTCGGATTCAAATTTTTTAATTTAGCTGAATTTATCAGATCACCTCTACTTCTAACCATCTTAAAACTATTTTAATTGCTTCGGTAAGATGTTACAAGCATCCAGTGATAAAATCAATGTTTTCTAATAGAAACCACTTAATCAAATATTTAACCTTTACTTAATCACAAACCACGTCAAACAAACCCAACAATAATTAACCCAAGAAATGTAGGAAAATATAAAATAAAATAAAAAGAAGAGAGAGAGAGAAAATAGATGAAATGGTTAGTGCAATTTAATAACTTAATGATTGACATGAGCCAAATTAATACACTAATTATATTAAAGCTCCAAACATGCAACAAAAAAAAAAAAAAACCAAAATGACATAATTTCTTCAAATTAATAAACAATTGGAGGGCAATAACTGAAATATCAAAAAAATGGAATTCAATAAAAATCCTACGACATTACCTGCCCAACCCAATTACGTTCAACCATTACCAAAGGTAAGCCAGAAACCACCAAAGAAGAGTTGATAAGTAAGGACTGGGGTGGTGGCTGTTTTAGCCGGAACTTTCAACGCGACTTTGGATGATGATTGTTTTTGCCATAACTTTTAACGCACTTTGGATGGTGGTTGTTTTCGTAATTTTTGCAGCAACTAGAGGTCGCGATTTCATCAGGGGCCACGGGTGACAATTTCATCAGGGGCTAGGAGTTTCGATTTCGGAAGGGGTAAGGGTGGCAATTTTGGTAAGGGCTAGGGTGACGATTTTGAAGGTGGTTGGTGGTCGAGATTTCGAAGGCATGTGGACTTTATCGTGGTTCAAAGGGCAATGGCGATGGTAGGTTATTGGGTCGAGTGATAGCCAGATTTCTTGATATTCTGATAATGCTCCATTAAAAATGATCATGTGTCAAGAACATGGTACAAATATGACATTTTGGGCGATTTTAACTTATTTGAAACTTTCATGAATCTTAACCAAAAAAAATTACTATATTAAATTATACTCTAATTAAATTTACAATAGCTATTCACCATCAAACCCATACAAGAAATTTAATCGACTCTAAAAAACTTTATGTTTATCTATTCACAATAAACATCCAATATTACCGAATATCAAAGAAAAATAAACAAGTAGTCAGCTCCCCAAAATTTCTTTGGCCAAAAAAACAATCCCTGAATTTCCATATGGTGCAAAACAATAACTCAAACCTTTAACTCCCGGATTTTTACACAACCCAGCAGAACTTCAATGTCAGAGTTCAAGTCAATATTTTATTGTAAAGAAGTTGACATGAATATTTTTGAAAAGAAAAAAAAATACCTGTTTGCGAAGGGCATCCCACGAGCTTGGCACTTCCATTGGTGGACACCAAAAATACAGAAAGGTCTCGATCTTTCCAGATTTGTTGCTTCTTCTTATTCTTCGACGCGAACGATCAATGCTTGGGAAAGAGTGGTACGGATCGCACCCTGTGGATGGTTTGGAGACGAAGACAGACGGACTATATCAACAACAATTCGGTCAATTGCGTGTTCTTTAATCTTTGTTAAATCTGATCTGATAATCACTGGTTTTCATTCGCTGAAAAGCTGTGATTTTGGTAGTTATGCTTTTAGGACGAATCTGTCTTTCCACTAGTTGTAAAAGCAGCCCATTACTAAACTTGATAGCTAGCTAGCTAGCTGGTGTTCGGGATTAAAAACTTATCTACTTATAAATCAAATTAAAATCATGACGTGAATCACCTAACTACCATTTTCACAAGTCACAGCTCAATCATAAATTCACAATATCACACTAAATACAGTTGCAATTGTCCCTGTCCATCTCTATTGGTGTTTAATGCCTTTTGTGCTATTTACAATTTTGCCTTCTAAACGTCGCATAAACAATTTTCTTTTTTGATGAATTTTTTAGTCAAATGTTTTAATGAAATTCAATCATACAATCATATACTACAATTCATTTGCAGAGTACCAGTCTCCTAAATCTCCATACGCTATTATTGTTATATATAAATAATTTTAACTGCATAAAGTTTCATACTTTTAAAATTTTATACAAATTTTATCTTAATATAAAAATATATATTTTTAAATTAAAATTTATATATAAATTTTTAAAAATTTATGACGTAGGATTTAAAAATTAAAGGATTTATGTTTAAAATTTTAAAAATTTAAGAATTATATTATAAAAGTTAAAGATATAAATGTAAATTTAATTAGCATTGCGACCAATAATATAATTTATAAAAAAAAAAATCCTTAACTGTCAAAGTCCCAGTTCCCTTAGTCTCCGTGGGGAATGGAAGACAGCGACCCATGGTTAGCGCCGGACAAGTTCTACCATGTCCTCTTCTGCTTCTCTCTCACCCTCCTCTTCTCTTCTCTAGCGTCTTTAACCCGCCACCCATTTCTACGTCGCCACTCCATTTGGGTTGGATCGGTAGCCTCTCTCCTCGCCGGCGCTGCCAAAGAGGTCGCCGACGAGCTTAGTTTCTTTCCATCTGCCGGAGCATCTTCCAAGGACGTTGTTTCTGATATCCTCGGCGTGTTAATCGCTTCGTTTGCCCTATTTCTCATTAAGCGGTCAAATCGACCAGATCATGAACCGGGTCAGGCGACCCGGGTCATTTCGATGGTTTGAATAAGGAAGTGAAGTTTTGGACTTTGGCTCTTGGGAAAGTGATGACTATTAAGCTGGAGGAAAGCAAGTGGAAAATGCGGATCAAAACGACTGTTTGCATTTGTATTACTTTTGGTGGGTTCTTCATTTTTGTTATAATTCTTTTGCCATGTAATTCAATATAGAAAGCAATGTTCTGTATAAAAAAAAATTAGATTGAGATTTACAGAGTTAAGTAATTTTTTTACGTTTAGAAAATTGTTGAAAGTTTGATGGGTGAGATGATATGGACGCTCTGTTTACTTGATACTCGTAAGCTGGCACCTGTGAATCTGTAAGTGTATATCACCTCAATATCCTTAATGGTAGTTTATGGATGAGTAACAAGTTTGATGGGGAACGTTTTTTTCTGAATTTCAAGAATTCAGACACAAGAAAATTAGTAAATTCATTAAACACCAGATGAGATAGATCCATGAATAAGAACCTTACGATTTGGGCATCAATGGAAATATAAGTTGCAAAGGATATCAAACTGATTCAAGATGTTGTTCTGTGTTCATAAATCATAAAGTTGTTGGGGAGCCTTAGAAAACAAGTGATTCAAAGACTCAAAATAGTTTCATCAGCTAAAGATACTTGTAGGACTGTGAAAAGATGTAGGGTTTTAGTTAATATTAAGATTCAAATATATTTACACAGAGAGTGAGGAAAAGGAGAAAAGAAGATGATTAATTATGCAATAAACCATTATTTGATCATAAAACTGTTTTACTAATAGACATGTATCAATTTTCATATTATGCTCCTTTCTCTTTTCATGTGGTTGTAGTACTCCATAAAAGCTCTGCTTTTGTTTAATTCCGGATGCAAATGTGAACATATTTTAATACGCGAATATAATCGGCTCAGCTCATTTACATCCTGTTAGAGAACTCATTCTGCAGTTGCATTCCATATCAGTTGCCTTGTTTGAACTGCGTTATTATCTGATAGTTTGTTTCTGACTTTTAGATTTATTTCTACCCACGGAGCTGATCGTTCACCTTTTAAAGCTCCTTGTTGGAGAAGGCTGATTATGATCACCAGCTTCTTCTGGCAGCTTCACGCTAGTGTAGGTTCCTGCACCGCAGAGTGCCCCGAGAATTGGTGCAGTGAGGTAGATCCAAATTGCTTTGAAATTATTTGCAGCTATGGCTGGACCTAGTGTTCTCACAGGGTTCATTGAAGCTCCTGTTGTTTCCCTACAACATAGTGCAAAGGAGATTTTCAGAATTTATTACTAGAGTTTGGGACCAATTATAATAAAGCTTTTAGGAATAACACAGGTTTAAGTCAATTTTGTATAACTCGTTAGAATTAAAATGAATTCAATAATCTTTCCTTATATGAGTGGTTGTGGTTGTCCTTGTCCAAGGAAATGTCTGAAAAGGTCTATATTGAATACCCACCCACCTTCTTATGTGGTTCGTTATAAGAGCCACTAGAAATTTAATTCCTTTTTAGCCTCTTGGTTTGTGTAAAAAAATTAGTATGTCATCAATTTTCAAAATTCTAATCTCTGTGTGATTTCAGGATATATGATAGAACGTTGAAAAGAAAGTGTGTGTGATTTGTCATGTATTTCAAACTATATGGCATAGGGTGATTGAATATTACAGTTCAACCCACATAAATATATCTAATGAGTTTCTGTATTACTTATGTTATAATAATGAGGTCAGAATTGTGACATACCCTGCAATGAGTACGTTAAGCATGACAGTTGCTCCCACAGCAATTCCTGCTAACTCTCCTACCTGCATTATTTCAAGAACTTGTCAGTTTGCACCATGTTATGAGAATGAGATTCTGTGTATGTGCTTTAATTTCATTCCACTATACATCTACTTATTTGCTTAATCCCCATTTGCTTTTCAATATTATATGAATGGGAAATTGTCTCCATCCAATATGCTTAGTAATGGTTTGGTTTTCTCACAGGAAGGTAATTCTGAAGTTGTAATCAAACGTTGACTCTAAAGTTATATGAAGCAAACTGATGAAAAATTTATTTAATCTATCTGATCCAAAAGCAGAAGTTTTAATTAATCTGAAATCACTAACATGGTCTGCTTGAATTTATTAGTCAAATACTATTTTCAAATATTGTATTAATTTAATCTATCTGACCCAAAAGCAGAAGTTTAATTAATCTGAAATCACTAACATGGTCTGCTTGAAGTTATTAGTCAAATACTATTTTCAAATATTGTATTACTGGTGTATGCTAGTTTTAGTTAAACAATTATGGTCGTGTTTTACAAAAGTTTGGTTGTCAGTGAATTGTTATAGAAATGATTTTGTTTGTTTTCATCGTTAATTTATAATATAATATAAAATATTATAATAATGTTTTGTATAATTATTTATAATTTTTTTCTTATATTATTTCATTTAAAAATATTTTTTTTTTTAATTTTACTTTATTTATAATTTTATTTTAATTATATTGTTCAAATAAATATTATAATAATATTATTATTTTTATTTTATTTAATTTTTATAATTATTTACATTTTCATTATATTTTTATTCAAGATGAAATACTTTCAGCTTGTTATTGAAATTTTTTATTTGCACAACAATTTGAGATTAAGAGTGTTTTTATTTTTATTTTTATATATAATTATTTTGCAACGTGCCGATCTATCATATCTGACTCTTGTTATAGCTTTTTCAACATATTTAAGAAAGAAAGAAAGAATCACTAGAAAAATTACTCGACAGAAAAGTCAGTGACTCGTCTTCACTCTTGTGAGTTATGACTTAATTTCAGCAACACGCCAACGAGTACCATTTGCGTCTGTGACTTTATTTTAGAAACAAGAAGCCGAACTGATCGCATTTTTATTCTCCCACATGGAAAAAAATAATAATAAAAGAAAAACTTACAGCTCTAGTGTCGGTGGCAACAGCAGTGACAACAAACATGAGGTTGAAGCTAATAAAAAACTCCAAAGCAAAAGCTGATCCATAATCTCCTGAAGGAACTGTAACTCCCCCACCCATTATGGGATGAAATATCCACTTTAGTGCAAACCCAGCACATACAGAAGCGATTACTTGTGCTCCAATATACAAAGGCACCTGTTTTCTCATATATTAAAACTCATAAAAAAAAGATGTATATTAAATGAAATATAGTGTTTTGAACTTTGATAACTTACATGTTTATATGGGAAGTGTCTGAGTGCAGCAAAAGCAATGGTTAGAGAAGGGTTGAGATGGGCACCAGAGATATGACCAGTTGATAGAATCACAACCATAACAGCTAGACCAGAAGAAGCAGCCAAACCAACAAGACTCTCTGTGCCTTGTGTCTTTTGGTTCATAATGGCTGTGGCTGTACCAGCAAATATGAGTATAAAAGTGCCTATGAATTCAGCTCCAACCTGTATATTTATGAGTCAATCAACATAAACAATAATCCAAAAAAATATGAAAAAGGGACAAATGGGTAATTTGGTTTATCAGCTTAATAATTGATACCTTTCTTGCAAGTGAGATTGGAGGGGCTGGTAATGCCCAAGAGACTTTAGGGAAAGTTCCTTCTTCAAGAGCAAATTCTTCAACACTAAAGCACTTGCAACTCCTAAGAAGTGATTTTCTACTATTTCCATTTCTTTCTAATTGCTTGAACCCACCAAAGAGAGGACCTCCTGGAGTTCCTGGTGTAACTGGTGTTGACGGTTCTGATGGAACTTGCTCATTATGATCCATCACAACACGAAAATTAACAACCAAAAAGTAAATTAGCAGAGCTCACTTTCTCTGTTTTTGTTTTCCTCCCAATAAGATTGAAACAAGCTGGAGTGGTATCTATAGTGTAGAGATCTTAGCTTTGAGTTAGAGAATCCTTAGCCAAAAGTGAAGAATATAAATTTAGTGGTTGGAACTACACTGGAGATGAGAAAAGGAGGAGGCAGCAAATAGCTTTAGAATTGGACGGTGGGGCACAATGGAGGTAGACTGGATTTGGACCCTTTAGAAAAACGCTTTTAATAAGACATGAGTCATGGTTCTGCTGTCTTTGCACTGACTTGTTTATTTATTTTAGAGAAAGAAAAAAAAAACAAAAAACAAAAAACATTTAACTTTTCAAATATTAAAAACTTAATGCATTTTCTGTAAGGCAATCTGAATCTCTCATTTACAAGGGTGTTCCCTATATTCACGAGGGTGGGAGGGGTAAGCATGTAACTTTTTTTATTTTGTGTCTTAGAAATCGTGTGGCTACAACGTACAAGGAAAAGTGCAATCATTTGTTATTTATTGAAAATTGAAAAATATTTATATTACTAGTGTTTTAAGTTCGTTTGTTCGAAATTATTTTAAAATGATTTTTTTTTCAAAACTTGTTGGTATGAGTTATGTAATTAGTGTATAATATATTGTAATTAATATATGTCTATTTATAATAAAATTTTAGGCTATACATGATTCTAGTTTATTCAAAACACATGTAATTTATTTTTTATATATACTTCTATTATAAGTTAAGAAATAATAAGAAATATATTTCATTCACATAATATTTAATTTGGTATTAAAGCAAAGGTTAAAAAAGGACTTTTTTTTTTTTTTTCGTCTTCTATCAGTGTCACTGTCCCCACTCGTCAGCACGGCTATTAGCTTTTGCTCTGTCTCTCCCTCGCCGTCTGCAACGATGTTCTCCTATCAGCCTGTCCGCAACGCCGTCCGCCTCTCAGCATCGCCGCGCATTTCTTTTTGTTAAGTTTTGTTTACACTAATAAATATTAAAATATTTATATAATTAACATAATTTTTATAAATAATTATTTTGAAAGTTTTATTGTATATTTAAAAAAAAAAAAAATTAGTAAAGCAATGAGGTAAATTATCTGAGGAGCTTTTTGTTTTCCCCCTCATTTTATCGCAATCTCGCATGTCTTTCACTGTAAGAAAATACATTTATATTTTGAGTAGATGCATATGTATTATTATTAAATTATATATTATTCATTAAATATAAAATTAAAATTATGAGATAATAAAATATTTATAAAATTTTTAACTAATAAAATAAATTAAATTATGTGGGTGATAAAAAAATATTTTTATTATATTTTTTTATTGGCGGTAGATTTTACCAAGTACGTGTGACAAATTTTTGATGATACATGTCAGCATTTTAATGATTAACGGGGCTAGAGCGTGTATAATCAGCACCCAGTCGCCAATTTGAATAGAATTAAAAGAATAAATAAATTAATTGCTCTATAAATAATAATTTATGTTATAATTTAATTATCAAAATGAATACGAATTCAACATAAGTATATTAAATTTAGATTTAATTTAAAATAATTTAAATAACACAAAAAAAAAATTAAAATTAGGTTAAATAGAGCTAGCCTAATAACAAAAAATTAAAAAATAATTATAATAATTATTATATATTATTACTATTTTTTTTTCTATAAATTTAGTATGCTAATTCATGAAATAAAAAATTTGTAGAATTTCTCTTATTATTTTTATTGCAATTTTTTATGTCTTTATATATTAATTATTCACTTATTAACAAGAATTATACAATATATTATCCACAACAAACATGACTAATTATAAGAGCATTTTTTATTCATTTAAAAAAGAGATTTATCACAGTTTCTTTTAAATTTATAAATTATTTCATATAATATTTTACTTATGATGAGTTTATTGATTTGTTCGTGGGTCTATCAAATTATCTTATAATTTTATTTTTCTTAGCTACATGTGCAAATATAACGTTTAAGTTTAAAATATTCATTTACTTTAATGTTAGGTAATGGTTCATTGAGTTGTTTTGTAATATAATTATAGTTTTAAAACTTTTACTTTTTAATTTTGGAAAAACTTGTATAAAAAATTATTTGTATGTTTAATATTATTAGAATGCATTAAATTTGATTTAAAGCTTTTATTATCTCTTTGATGCATAAATGATCAAGTTATTCAATTGATATCATTTTTAACCTCTTTAGTAAAAAGAACATATGTTTATTTTTTTTAACACTAAAAAAATATATGTTTATTTACGTTATAAGAAAAATAAACATATTTTTTTTCCTGAGAAAGGTTATAAATGAAACTCGATTTATATGTATGAAGTGAGTTATACAATACAATCAAACATTTTATTATTCTAATTAGATTAAAAATTATAAAAAATTTTATAATATTTTAAATTAACATCAGGTTAAATAAGGTAAAAAAGCTCAATAAATGCAAGTAAATAAAAGTTTGAGCTAGCCCAATTTTTTTGTTTTAAGTTACAGTTGATAATTTATAACACGAATTAAATTTAATTTAGGTTAGTATTGGACCAATTTGGCCTTAACTAATTCAAGCTAGTCCAAACTAACACAATCTTCACAAATTAACGCTCCTAAATTATTTAATTAATTTCATTTTTAACCTAAAAAAAATATGTTTAATTTTTAAAACTAAAAATTATTATTTAAAGATATCACAACAAAAAAAAAATTGTATTAATATTCATGTCTCTTTTGGCTTTTATAATGGTTGTTCATGTATATATATATATATAGAGACATAAAAAATATATATAATTGGTTTGAAAGGATTGAGATGTTGGGGACAATCGTTGGTTTAAGAAATAACCTACTTATTACCTGAAAAATTAACGAAGTGATACATATAAATAATAGGCTAACAAAGAAACCACCTGAAAGATCAAAATGGGTCGTTAGTAGAGATGAAAATGGATCGGTTCGGGTCAGATTCGATCCGATTCATTTTGACTTGCGGCTCAAATTGAATTGAATCATTTTAAACAAAATGGGTTCGATTGTGGTAATATTCGCGTGTCAAAAAAGTCAAACCGTTGACTTTTTTTTTTCAAATAAATTTTTTTTATAAATTTTTATTTAATTAAAGTTTGAATTAAATAAACGAGTATTTAAATGGTATTCTGAATTGAACCAAACTGTTAAAAATTAAATGTATAATATCCCGACCTATTTTCGAACCATTTTACTCTGAATTAATTTAATCTAACTAAATATTCAAACTATCCAATCAAATTATCATATTTAAATCACGAGGATAACAGGTTAACGAAACCCAAGGTCACCAACAAAACTCGTTGGAATTCGATATATCTATCAAGGTAACTATGATTAGATAGAAACGAGCAACGGGCCACACCTCTAATGGGCCACCTGTATTAGTTGACTTACGCTCTGTATGACCAAACAGATATATTTATTTATAACAAAAATAATATATATATTTTTAAAAAAATTAAAAATAAAATTTTATATATAAAAATTATTATGCCATATAACTAATCATAAAATAAAAGTCAGAAGTATTCCCTCATGAATGGTAACTGTCTCTCATTAACTATAATATTAAATATTTTGTAGCTATTTAAAAATGAATAATATTTTTAAGGTTTGTTAAAATAACATCAAATTCCATAAATAGCTGTCGTAGCAATATTTATTGTCAAAAAAATTCATAATAATTTAATCATCAAAGTAACGTTACACATAAATCTTATTTATTACATTTAAGTTATCAAATTTGTTATTATTTATCATATTTAAGTCTTAAATTTTACTATTTATTACATTTAGGTCCCAAAATTGATAAATTAATACCTAAGTATTTATTAGCCACACTTTAGTTGTAAACTTTTAATTTAAAACTTATTTACTAAATAGATTATATACCACGTGTTATGTTTTTTTAGTTTAATTTGAAGACATTTTTGTGAATGAAAATTAATAACCAAAGAAGCCCTCCATTCTAAATATGTTACCCATTACCCATCATTTCAGGTATAGATGTTTAATGGATTGTTATATCAATCTTATTGTTTATATGATGTTATTAATAAATTTATAGATTAAAATTATCACATCTTATTTAAATTACATCGCATCTCATCTCGTCCCATTTCATCTCAATGAAAATTGTCCCTAGTAAGCTTATAGTTATTATAAATTTTATATTTTTTTTCTATTATTTTTATAATTTTGCTTATCTTAATCAGGTCTATTTGAAACAAATGATATATTATATCATATACTATTTCATTATTATTTCAACTAATTAAAAAATAAATTAGATAATATTGGATAAACTCACAAAATTTATGAATTATACTATAAACCAATAAAATATCTAATTTTATTTAACACCTCTAATTGCAGGTCTCGTTTACAAGTAGAACACTTGAATTCTATTAAATTTCTCTCACATTGAAATCTGACTTTATAATTGGAGCGTGTTTGACATATGCCACACCAATTTCACTTTGTTGAATTTTACAAATAACACAAGAACATAGATCAGGTTCAACATTTTCTTGGAAAAGTTACATGGGAATGAAACTATTATATTACCATCATTTTCTTCGTGGAAGGAGCAAGCAAACCGTTGACCAAATATATAAAAAAATATACATTAATTTTGTACTAATGTTGATATATTGATCAAGAACAATAATAATTTAATATTATAAATTTTAATGGTGAAAGAGTGGGAGTTATTTTTAATTCTCTACATTTTGTTTTATTTATAATTATAATATGCTATTAATTTAAACCATTGATATAAGACCAATGAATAATTCATTTAAATATATACGAGTGCTTAACTTGTAATGAAACAATTAATAAATTAACTATTTAGCCAAAAAAGAAAAATTACATAAAACTTAAAACAAAAATATCATAATAATATTGAACGATATTGAATTAAATGAAACTCAATATAAAATAATAACTTAAATTTTTTTAATAATAAAAATGTATAAACTATATATATAAGTGTATTATTTTTTGTTGTTAAACTATTTTTGTTGTCTAAAAAAAATTTAATAAATTAACTAGCTTTATTTATATTATATATAAAAATTTTAATTTAAAATATTTTGAATAAAATTATTCTTATATCTTAAAATAATGACATATTTTTTTCTTTATATTTTATTTTAAATTTAGGACAAAATAAATTAAACACCTTACTGAAAAGGCTCTTATAATATTAAGGACTTACTTTCATAATAAATATCAATTAAATTTGGCATCTACTTTCATAATAAATATCTCTGATTTTTTTAAACTTATTAGAATTTTTTTTTTAAATTCAAGGAGTATAATATTTATTATTATCCACTTTTCGATAATAAACTAAAAAATATACTATTAATTTTTTATTATTTATTTATTATATCGTATAATTTCAAACATTTGTATAATTAAACAAAGATAAAACATTTAATAAAAAAATATCAATGCACGTGCCATGGGTTTTACAGTTTTACTGGTCTTTGTGAAATAAGGATCTATTTAGAACTGTTGGTCTTTTTAGTTGTAAATATTTTTAAATAAATCAAAGCATTTTTTAAAATATTTTTTAATTTTTATGAAAAGTAGTTTTTAAAATTTGAAAAATACTATTTATGTTTTTAAGATAAGTAAGTAATACTTACTTTTGATATAAATAATTTTAAATGTATACTCATATTCTAAATAATTATCAAAATATCACTTAAAATATTTGTTAATTTCTAACGTTTTCATCCCAAATATTTAAATACTTATTTTAAAAGAAATTTTAATCAAACCACTTCTCTTGAAACCACTTTTAAGATAAGCACATTCAAACGAGTCATAAATATTATTTTGTTGTTATTGTTCATCGTATCTAAAAATACGTTTAGGAACAGTTATGCTAATAATCATAATCATCTCACATCAATTTTGAGTATAATTAGGTAATAATTATCGGTTATGAGAAAGTAACAATTTTTCCGTGGTTTAATCACGCTTCTTATTTTTTAATATTTTTTCAAAAATATATTTAATGTAAAAAAATTAAAATATAAACATAATATTTACTCTACTACATTTTTTAAAATATTAGCATTAATTTTCAATATTTATCTATTTAGCATATTTTTTAAGTAAAATATAAAATATATATGTATGAATAGACAAAATTTAATCTAATTATTAAAAGTGTTATGTGTTCTAACATTAAAAATATATTTTTTTATATAATTATACGTTTAAAAAAATATAATAATAATAATATATCTTCAATTTCAATTAACTATAATTTCGATATTGCAATAACCATTCCAGTTGTACGCCTAATAGATTACGGTTATTTTCGAGAAAAAATCATCAAATTTTTATGAATAACCACAACTTTCATCTACTCTACTACATTTTTTAAAATATTGACATTAATTTTTATTATTTATATATTTAGTATATGTTTTTAAGTACAACACAAAATATATATGTATGAATAGACAAAATTTAATCTAATTAGTCAAAGTATTGTGTGTTTTAACATTAAAAATATTTGTATATATAATTATACATATTAAAAAATATAATATTAATATATCTTTGATTTAAATTAACCATAATTTCAATATTACAATAACCATTCCTGCTTTATGTCTAATCGGTTACGATTATTTTCGAGAAAAAATCATCATTTTTTTTTTTTTATGAATAACTATGATTTTGATTATTCATAGTTAAAATGCCCATCATATTGCGAAACAAGTGGATAAACAGAACTCAACACTGATAATAAAAAATTTAAAAATAAATTATTTGAATTTGTTAATTGATTATATATCTATTAATTCTTTTCTTTTTTTATTATAGAAAAAGACATCGTCGTGATTTAGAGAATAATACTGCCGCACACCCACACCACTATGGTTCATTGGCTATGGTGGCCTCCCACCTACAAGAGGTGTATACCCCACCATAAGATGTACAAGATCCATATGTTAGGCTCGATGTTGAAACGCATATTCCAAGACTCAAACATGCGTTATGCTATCCAGCGAAACTACAGACCCCGCACAGTCATCCAAATATACTAGGGTTATCAATTCTTGAACAATTATTTTAAATATTATCAACAAATTCTAACAGACAGGAATCAAGGATTGGTTTTTTTTTTTTTTTCCCTTTCTAATATGAAAATAATTTCATTAAAGATAAGGATAGGGGATTTATAGAGGTGATTTTTTAAACTAACTCTCTTCAGGTTGCCTCTTTAATCAACTCTCTTAACAATGAATGTTTAGCTTGTGATGGTATCCTGGTAAATGAATGTAAATATTTTTTGTAGAGTATTAATTCATATGTGCAATTTAAAGGAAGTAAAGCTAATATGGTAGCGCATAAACTTGCTTTGTTAGCTATGGAGTTATCTGATTTTTTTTTTTTTGGGATTGAGATGCTGCCCCTGTATTTTGGATGTTGTTTTTTTATTATGCATCTCATATCAATTTTGTAAAGACTGGTTATTAATATGAATGTTTTACAATTTTTCCATATAAAAAAAATGATAAGGAAGACGTCCAAATACAAGTACAATTTAAAGTGTATAAATATTTTATACATTGAAAGAATTATTATAGAACAAGGCAGGTAGATCAAGTAGCAGGGACCTAGTTTTTGAGTTGTTAAGCAACTCATAATATCATTCATTGATACCATGACAATGCACTTATACATTGAGAAAAAATTTCTAGACCTCTCCTTAAGTTAAATAATATAATTAAAAAAATTTCGTGCAATTCTAACTAGTGGTCTCCTTCATTGATTACATTTGAATGTGTTGATTCTAACATATGCTATCATATTGATGGTAGCAAAGAAAAATTGACAATATTAACAACAAACTTGACCCTTGTGCAAAGAATAATATGTATATATTACAAGTTAAAAGTAAAAAAAAAAATGTGAATTCTATATGTAAAACAAAATAGAAAGAACATTGTTAAGAGATAAATAAATAAGTGAACATATACAGCATGTTTGGTATACCGTATCGGATATGTTAAGTATAGTCTTAATATTAAAATGAACTATATTAAATTGCATTATAATTTATAATTAGTTTGTACGGTGTTTAATAAAAAAATGTATAATTTAATCAGATTAAATTGATTATATATATTTAACTAAAATAACTTATATTTAAAATAATTTTTTATTGTAAATTTATTTAAATTAATATTTAATTCATTTTTATATTTTTATTACATTTTTAAAAATAAAAAAAAATATTTTTTTTAATTTAAAAAAAAAATTAAGACATATAATTTTATAATTGAAAATTACTAAGTTAATTGTCTAATACGATTTAAACTCACACCTCTTCGTCGTAAAAAATTTCTACATAATCGTACTATTTTTATACTATACGATACGGTCTGATTTCATAGCCAAACGTATAACTATATATAAATTATACTATCGGAATATTTAATACAATATAACAAATATGTCGATAAAGTGTATTTTTTTTTTCCTTCACAAACTTGATTTTAATTTTTTTTTAAATAATTATGAAAATTTGTTTGTACTTAAAGTGGTGTTTAGTGAAAAATTTATCACAACTAATTAAATATATGATCAATAGTAAGAAAATAAACCTTAATTCTATATACACATGGCACAAAAGTAATAGTGAGATATAGCATACTAGAAAACTAACTATAACCGCTAGAGATAAGGGGCTACATAATACCTAGATAACTAACAAGTAATTGCTAGTGTAAAAAATAGCAACTACTACTTTAGGAAGGGTGTAAAAAAGAACAATTGTTGTGACTTACCGATTTAATTCAATTTCTGGAAAAAAAAAAAATTTACCTTCTGCCGACAGCAATGGAGGGGTAATGCAACCTAAAAAATGGGAAGAACATTTTCTCAACCATGAACGCCTCCAATCGCTTCCCTTCAAGTTCATTTGTGAGATCTCAAACAAATTGAACAAAAGTTCAGTCGAATGATCAATAAATCAATCAACTTCTCAAACCTAGATATGTAATCTTGAATAAAAGATGCTGGTAAATAAAAAAGAGAAATACTTACAACAATTGGATAAAGATATGAGTTTAGGAAGTACAAAACCTAGCAATGATAGCAGTTAACATAATAACCGATAAATAAACCTATCCAATGAAAACCGAGTTAATTTAAACCAATTTTTTATGTTTTATGAATTCAAATAAGTTGCTTTCAATTATAAAAATATTAAAAAAGATTTGTGTCAAGTCGGTTAAACTTCAAAGTTTATAAATCAATATTTAATTGAGCCGACTTGTATATTACCAATACAAATAATTATTTTTTAATTTTTTACATTTATAGTACATATATTATATATATTTATTGTTATCAAGTTAATCTCTGTCAATTTAAGTGAAACAAATTATATTATTTTTCTTTAATGTTCATTTTTACAAATATTTAGTATAATTAACATAAAAAAATATAATTAATAAAATCTAAATTATTTTTTGTTCTCAAATTTTAAATACTTTACTCATTTTAAAGTGTTATTCTTTGCTTGAAATTGGTGGACAATTTTAATTTTAAAGCCAATGTATAACTTTTTTAAATTAAATTGTTAATTAAACATTAAATCATTTATTAATTTAACATTAACATGTTATCAATATAATTTAAATTTACTTTAAAAATAAATAAGTTAGATAGATTCAAACCTCAAACCAAACCTATCAAATTGATATAGATAGGTTGGTTTAATATTTTTTAACCGATATTTTATAAGCTAATTTCGATTCTTAATTTAACTAACCCATATATGTTAGTTAGTTTAACATTTTAGGTAAAATTTGTCTAAAATCGAACCGCAACCATCCCTAAGTGGCGGTGTGAATCCCACCAACAAGGGCTACATGACTGCCTTTGATTCTACACCATAGAAGCATCAAGGTAATGATTCTCTCAACTTCCATAACTCTTTGCCTTCCTATCTTCTCTATATGTTTTTCACAAATATTGTGATAGTCATTCCAATTCTTGCCCATACGATGACCTGGATCTTAGATTCTATCTTATTTGGATTTCGATCGAGCCATTTCTTATATTCATCAAACAATAATTTATATTATTCTCTCTTTTTTATAGCAAACTCTCCACCTTTTTCTCTAATTTGAGATGAAGAATTGCATAGAAGAGAATGGTTGATATTTTCTTATAGTAGTTCTAAATGTCGTTTTCTGAATCAATGAAGTAGATAGTGTTGAAACATGTGGAATTACAGAAGGCTCAGGCCAAATGGATGAAAGTGACGCTTTGAAAGGAAGAGAATATGCTTCTATAGACTATTTTTAACCGAATTAGTTTGTGTTTTTTGGATTTATTTTCCTACAATTTTTGTGTGTATTCGATGGATTGTAAAAAATAGAGATTTGCGTAGTATGATTGGCGACGACTCTTTGACGCGGAAGGTCTGAAATGGAGATTTCTTTTCATTACGCAAGTTTAAATTCCATCTGACAAACACGTAAGTAGAGTAGTAAAACAGCTGACACGTTTTCGAGTTTGAGTCGACTCGCTTACTATCTAAATTGTGTAAGCTCATCTAGATTCAATCCATTTACCGAACATATCAAAAAGTGTAATCATAATTTAACATATTTAATAAATAAATTAATCTATTTAATTTATTTAAATATATTAATTAACATATATTAAATTTTATAATGTAAAAAATTTTTATATACTGTATTAAGTATCAATATATATTTATGTAACTTGTTAAAATAATAAATTATAATTAAACTATAATAATTAAATTAATTTAAGTATTATTTCAATAAAAATGTTAAAATATTAGCTAATATAAAATAAAAAAATATCAATAATTATAAATATTATTATACATTAAATTCAGCGTGTTAAAGTCTTAAATACTAATAAAAATTTATAACAAAAATATATATTATAGTTTTTTTTGTAAATAAAAATATGTTTTAAGTCTAAAACAAATAATCAATAATTAAAACATACAAAATTAAACTAAACAACATATTACACCCTCACTACAACAATATATACTTATAGGTACGGTTGTTAAATTAAAAATTTGATAACAACAATACCTAAATAGCTATAGGTACGGTTGGCCGTGTATTTTAAAAGAATTACCTATGGGTACAGTTGTTAACCGTACCTAAAAGTGAACCAAAACGCGAAACTTTTTCGAAAAATTACGGAAACTTTTAGGTACAGTTGTTAACCGTACCTAAAAGTTGACCTACGGGTACGGTTGTTAACCGTACCTAAAAGGATACGGGCACAGTTAATAACCGTACCCGTAGGTTAATTAAAAAACTTTTAGGTACGGTTAAAAGGATACGGGTACGGTTAACAACCGTACCTAAAAGCCTATAGATACGGTTAACAACCGTACCTAAAAGGATACGGTAACCGTACCTAAAAGTTTTTTAATTAACCTACGGGTACGGTTGTTAACTGTACCCGTAGCCTTTTAGGTACGGTTAACAACCGTACCCGTAGGTCAAATCATTTAATTAGGTTTCCACATCCACGGGCTCCACACAAATGTTATTTTCTTCCCCACCCGAGCCCACCCTTGTCCCACAATATCCAGCGCCGCCTCCCTCCCTAAGTCATACGTGACCGATTTTGCTTGGGTTTTTTCGTTGCCGGCTGCTTTCCGACGGCGTGAGTGCTGCCGCCGCCGTGTTGTACGGTTGTTAACCATTAGCCGCCTAGTTTTTTCTCCCATTTCAGCCGAAAAATTCCATTTTTTTCCTCCACCATTTCAGCCACCAAAGGTCCCATTTTGACCTCCATTTCCGCCACCATCAACCTTTCTCCTTCAAGGTATGTATTTTTTACACTTTTTTGAGTAATGTACTTGATTTTTTTCTTAATTAGTTCATGAACTCTATTACCCATATTTGCTATATGCCTTGAATATATATGTTTTGAGAATTTTTGCCTAAAAATAAATATTATCATTATTTATTTATAATTGCTATGATATTATTATTCATGCATAAATATTTGTTCATGAAAATTTTTATATGTGCATATAGTTGCCGTTAATATATATATATATGTTTTAATTTTTTTATTTTATTTTGTTTATTATTATTAATTATTTATAATGTTATATATTATTGTATATTTATTCATGGAAAAAATTATATACATATGCATAGTGCGATAAAAAATTATATAATGTTATATGTTGATTGTGAATTAATGTTGTATAACTTGTATATATTTTTATTTTTTTTTTACTTGAATTAATGTTGTTTGTATTTGTATATATATATTATTTGATTCTTTTTTTTTAATATTTGTGTCACTTGTTATTTCACAATATTATATATGTTCATTGATATAATGTTTATATATATATATATATATATATATCTTTAATTAGGTTTTTAAATGGATAAGCCTTGGATGTCAATGGATAGAAGGTCAAATGAATTTAGTAGAGGGCTTGAAAATTTTCTTACTTTTGCTGCTGATAATGCAAGTAATCATGAAAAAATTAAGTGTCCTTGTCTGAAATGTGGGAACCGAAAAGGACATAATGTTATGAAAATTCGAAATCATGTATTCAAACATGGTATTGACAAAAGTTATAAGATATGGTTTTGGCATGGGGAAGAAATTATGAAGAATAGTAATGAGTTCCCCAATGCGTCCCCTACACAACAAAAGAGAAAGCGTGAAGAAGCTTTTGTTGATACTAATGAAATGTTAGATGCAGTGCAAGATAATTTGAATGCCGATATGTTGGGTGAAGAGTTTAATGAGATTTTAGAGGATGCTGAAAAACCGTTATGGAATGGGTGTAAGAAGTACACTAAGATTTCTACATTTGTTGAGAACACCCCCCGAAAAGTATGATTTTATTACACAAGAACAATGGGATTGGTTTGTGGAGTGGACACAAACTGACACTTTTAAGGTAATGACATATAAATCAATTACATTGAATACATACTATATATATACATATATAAAGTGTTTTACTGATACAAGTTAGTTTTTGTAGGATATAAGCAAGGAGTCCAAACAAAATAGAGAACAGTTAGTGTACATAAATTATACTGGTCGAAGAAGTATTGCAAATACCGAAGAGTCATTGGTATTACAACTTGTATGAAGTGCCTGATTTCATGTGATTATATATAACATGTATCTATCTAACTTGATAATTGCTATTATTATAGAAAACCAATTTTCAGGATGGAATTATCCCAGGTAGACACATTACTTGGAGGCACACGCATTCTAGAGATGGAGTTCCAATTAATGAAGCTGCCCAAAAAGCAATAGAATTGATGGTAAATGAATTAAGTTTAACATAAAATATGTTGATTATAACTTACATTCATATTATCATGTGTTAAGCTTATATAGTGATTACTTAATTTGCAAGAAGATTATGAAAGAAAGAGCCATTTGGGAGAATTTATACCCATTGGTCACAAGGATATATTGGGTCAATCGTTACAAACAAAAGAACATCCTGGACGTGTTAGAGGTGCTAGTTATGGGGTTACCATACTTAAGAGATATCACACACCCACACGTGAGAAGAACCCAATAAAGCCAAATAAAGGTAAAGGGAAGGTTGACAAGGAAAAACAACTTTTAGAAGAGAATATCAGGTTAAGGGCTGAGAATGAAGCACTTAAGTCAAAAAGTCCAGGTATCACTCAAGAGAGCAACACTTTTATGCCTCCAACAATTTCAACATTTCCTATCAATGACTTAGAGGTATGCATCACATATAATTACAAGTATAACATATTTCATTGTAAGCAATGCTAATATGAGTTTCATCTCAATTGTAGGGAAGTCCATGTTATTTAGCATTGGATGAATTGAATAACATTGTGGCTAAGGGTAAAGTTTACCAAACTAGTGACCCATATGCTAAAGTGCATCATATGCTTCTTGGTAAGTATAATGCACGAGTTAGTATTGAGAAGTCACTTAAAGATGAAGAATTTTTGCCAATTCCAATTGGGGATGAGTTGATGTGTGTTGGACAAGCTGAAGGATGTATGGTAGCTTGGCCTAAAAATTGGATAATCACCCAAAATGATTCGGTTAGCATACATTAACATTAATTGATGTGCTGATAATGCAATTTTAATTATATTATTTAACATAATTTGTTGTTAAGCGTAGGCCTCCAAAAAGCAAATGAAGCCAAAGAAAAAAGTTACTTCTCATGAAAAAAGAATTGAAGATATTCCATGTATAGGTGATGGAGGTGCCATTGAACGTATGACAATGTATGCATGCAATAATATGATAGCTAATGGTGAATCATTTCAAATTAATGTCATAGACGCATTGGGCATTGAGGAGCCCTTGGAGGTTAGGAGCGAAGACATAATGCCATTATGTATTGTTGGGTGGCTACAAGCAACAATTATTGCAGTATATGAGAGGTAACATTTGTTTAAACTTTTTATATTATTTATAAGTTTTTTTTCAATAATACGAAATATAATAATTATATTTTTTTCTAAGTATAGGATTTTATTTGATCACTTAACAAGAAATGTAAAAAATCACAAATTATATCGCTTTCTGCATCCTGCACTTATATCAAATCAATGGAGCCCTACTCTTGATGATCAAATCGATGCTCTCATTGAACGAATGCTTGGAGTAGAAGAGAATGAAAGACTTATTGTTCCTTATTGGCTATCGTGAGTATTTTATATACATATACTTTTCTTATGTTCTAATTTTGTTAAGTCCTTATTATAACAATCATTTGCAATTAATTGTAGAAATCATTGGATGCTTGGGGTGATCCATCCATATAGTGGTGTTGTTGAGTGGTTTAATTCACTTGGAAACAGTCCACCACAAAGATTTCAAGATATGATCATTGGGTATTATTAACTTAATATATTTAATTAACATGATTTTAAATTATTTCTAATTAAGTAATCATGGATGATTGAATATGAATAATGTTTATTTATTATGTCGATATTATAGTGCTTTTTCTAGATGGTACCAAACTATAACACGTTCGTTTAAGCCACCACCTACTTTCCAGCCTATTAAGGTTAGTATATATTAATTTATCGTTTATTATATGCCTGTACATCTTTAATTACAAGTAATTTTTTAGATAAGCTATTCAAATTAATTAACTATGCAATTTATGTTTTATATATGTGTGTAGGCACCTATTCAAAATAATAGCATTGAATGTGGTTTTTTTGTGATGAGATATATGAGAGATATTATATATCAACCAAGAAAGTCTCGATCACTACTAGTAAGTTAACAAAATATTTATGATTGTACATACAATTATTTAGCTAGTAATTTTTTTAAATCATTGTATTCATAAATTTTGAAGTATCATGTATTTCCTAATTATTTATAACTATATATAGATCTAATTACCTTTTTTTTAGTTTGCAGAAAAGAAAACATACACACGAGAAGAACTTGATGTTTGTCAAAGAGAAGTATGTCAATTCCTTATTGATAGTATTGAAAGCACAAGTTAGACAATTAAATATTTTACATTTTGATATATATTAGTTAGATTTAACTTGTATGTATATATAGTTAATTTAATTAGGTTAGTGACATTAGCTATGTATTTTAATTTACTGAAATGACGACGCAATATGCATAATTGTAATAGAATATTTGTATGCTTGTTGAGATATGTATATAAATGTCTGATTAAAGTCTGATAATATAGTCTGAGCAGGGAAAAAACAGGTAAAAATATAATTACAGAAAAAAATTATTAAAAAAAAAAAATTTTAACCTATAGGTACGGTTGTTAACCGTACCTAAAACCATGTAAAATATATGACAACCGTACCCATAGGGTTTTAGGTACAATTGTTAACTGTACCTAAAACTCTACAGGTACGGTTACACAAACGTACCTAAAATCCTACGGGTACGGTTGTTAACTGTACCTAAAAATCTACAGGTACAGTTAACAACCGTACTCGTAGGGATTTAGGTACGGTTACAAATACCTACGGGTACAGTTGTTAACTGTACCTAAAACTCTACGGGTACGGTTGTACGGTTACAAATACCTATGGGTACAGTTGTTAACTGTACCTAAAACTCTACGGGTACGGTTAACAACCGTACCCGTAGGTCAACCTATAGCGACACGCACAACGGGTACAGTTACGCGCTAATAGACAACCGTACCTAAAAGCCTATAGATACGGTTAACAACTGTACCTAAAAGCCTTTTTCCTTGTAGTGCCTCTTTGAGGTTGGGTCTCATCCAATACCTATGATCCGTGATGTGTAGGCGTAGTGTGTAGGTATGTGACAGTTATCATATCCCCTATCTCAGGAGAGGTACTTTTTGACCCAAAAAAAACTTATGAATTTTAATGATTTTTTATTAAAAAAATTTGAAAAAAATAAATTTAATATTCTTAAAACTTATAATAACAAAAATAATACATCTAATATTAATTAAATATTAACTTATAACCATTTAAATTTAAAAAAGTGTATTATTATTTTAAGTAATTTTTTACAAAGTTCAACAAAATTATAAGGTTATGTAGCTTTTAATTGCTACATGAATTTTAGTGATTTTAAAAGCTATAGAACTTGATACTATATAAGAAGTATTTTTTTTATTATAAGTTTTAATTTAAGAATATTATTTATATTATTAAAAAATGACATAAAATAATTAATTAAGTACTTAATTAGTTAATATTTGACTGGCGATAAGTAAGTGATGGAGGTATAATATATAGTAACACAGCAGGGTGAAGCACTAGCAGAAGAGCAGAGTGAATATGAGAGATAATAATTGTCAAGAAATCAAGTACGATATGTTTATTAGTTTTAGAGGGGACGACACCCGTCAAACAATTTCATTACAACACAATCTATATTTTATAATTTGGTGAGCTAGTCGACGCTGCCCCAGCCGCCGTCTTCCGTCATCCTTCTACACCTTACCATGAGAAGCTTTTTGTCCCAGTCGTAAGCTTTTCGTCCCAATCGTTCCCAAGTTTGAAATTAGGGCATTTTTTTCTTTATTTCTCAGATCTGAAAGTGAAGCTGCTTCGAAATGGTCACCGTCAAGGTCGTCTAACTACAGTTTCTTCGACTAATGACTCTCTGAGAGTTCTTGAGATCTCTGTGGCAACAACCCTCGTGGTTCGTCCCTTTTATCGCAAGTCTCAGATGGAAAGCAATGTCATTTCTCACAGCAAATCCCACAATTGGACGGAGAAGTACCAAAGCTACGTGAGCTGCCATTCTATTTCACGTTACGCCTAGGCTATTCAAGGTGGTTTGCTTGGGTCATCCTCCATCTTTGGCCTGGTCTAACGGTTTCTGAAGGTGGTTCTTCTTATGGTTTTTTGAAGGTGGTTTTCTACCTGTTTTCGATCAGCCATTACGGACTGATATTTAGGGTTAACGAAGTCCAGCCATTTCTTTATTGTGGCGGTGCTAGTGAGGTTTTTTGCCTTTCTTCTTGGAAAGATCTGTGAGGTTTTTCTTTCTGATTCATTGTTGTGAGAAACTTTGTGCTATTTCTATGGATCATTTGTGTGGTCATTTTTCCAGATCTACTATGCTAGATCTTGGGGATTTGGATGTTGTTGAGAAGGTGGAAAGTAGAGATTTATTTCTGATTGGTAAAGTCTTTGCTACGAAGACTGTTTCGATGAGTGTTTTGGCTGGTATGTTGAAGAAGCTATGGAGGTATCGTGCTGAGATGAAGGTCAGCTTCATGGAACGTAATGTCTTTCTGGTTGAATTTCAAGAACAAGAAGACTTGGAGCTGGTTTGGGAGCGTTCTCCATGGACTTTTGATGGTTCTCTGATTGTACTCAAGTACTATACGGAAGGTATGGTGGCTGTTGAAATTAGTTTTCGAGATTGTTTATTCTTGGTGCATGTGAAAGGTGCCCCGTCCAAGATTGTCACTGATTCTGCAATGTTGAGGATTGGTGCTGAGATTGGGGAAGTGGTGAAGGTTGTGGTAGTGGAGGGGAGTGGTTGGGAGATGAAGTATGCTAGAATAAGGATTTTGGTTAATATTACAAAACCGCTTATTCCTGGTCTGTGGTTGGATAGGGGTAAGTTGGACCCATTATGGATTGATTTTCGTTATGAGCGCTTACCTCTGATCTGTTTTCTTTGTGGTGTTCCTGGGCATGATAATCGTAGTTGCAGGAGGAAGAGAGGTTTGGAGGGAAAAATTAATTTATTTGGTATTTGGATGAAGGCGGAGGAGCGTGCTAGGACACCTGAGCTTGTTAAGGAGTGGTTTCTGATGAGGTTCAAGGGTATGGGTAATGCAGGTAGTTCTTTGACTTCGAATGATGATGCTAGTTTTGTTGGTAAGGATAAGATGGTGGCTGGTCATTCTTTGGCATTGGCGGAGGATGCTTTGAAGGTAGTTGATGTTTCTAAGGCTAAGTCAGTTGTGATGAACAATGTAATGGTAGAAGGGGTTATTGATTCTTTTGGAGTTTGGGGGAAAAATAATGAAATGATGGGTTTGGCTGGTGAGACTGTTTCTAATTCGAAGAAGTGTTGTTTGATAGATGGTTTTATGGTTAGGGAGGAACCTTGTAAGGAGCTGGTGGTGGCTAGCTCTGTTGCTAATAAAGATATTTTGCTGCTTGAGCTCCCTTTAATCGTTTCTACCAAATCAACAAAGAGGAAGGTTGAATCCAGAGGTGTTTTAAAGGGCCTTGGTGTAAAGTTTGACTCCCCTGGTTGTGGTTTTAAACCTCCTATTTCAAAAAAGAAAGGGAAGGAAGTGGGTTTATTGGTTCTGGAGCAAATGGGTAATGATAATGTTGGGACTATTAGAGAGTCTTCCCAAGATGCTAGTGATTCGTATGTTGATGTTTCACCTCCAAACGTGACGGGTTCCATTGATTGGGCCCGTCACGAGCAATGAGGATATGTAGTTGGAATGCTCGTGGGCTTAGGAACCCTAGAGCATTAAGAGCTCTTCGTAATTTGTTGGAGAAGCAAGTTCCCAATCTAGTCTTCTTGATGGAGACTAGATTAATTGAAAACAGTGTGGATCGTTTTAAACAAGAGCTTGGTTTTGCTGGTGGTATTGAGGTACCAAGGAGAGGTAGAGGCGGTGGTTTGATATTGTTATGGCAAGATAATGTGAATGTTACGCTGAGGGGTTTTTCTTCTGGTTTCATTGATGTAGTTATGGATGGTTCTAATTTAGGTTTAATTAGAATTACTGGGTTTGATGGCAATCCAATTACTAGTAATAGGAAATTTTCTTGGGAGTTATTGAGGAAGCTCTCTAATGTCTCTAACTTGCCTTGGTTGATTTGTGGTGATTTCAATGAGGTTTTGTGTCAGAGTGACTTTGTAGGTGAAGGATGTAGACCTAAGGCTCAAATTAATAATTTTCGAACTGTTGTGGAGGAGTGTGGGCTGCAGGAAGTAGTGGCGAGAGGTCCAAAGTTCACATGGAGAAGAAGTAAGGGTGGTGTTTTTGATACTCAAGTCAAATTGGATAGAGGGCTTGTTAATGATTTGTGGGCTAATTTGTTTCCAAACACTGTCACTAATGTGCTTTCTGCACCTTATTCTGATCATTTGCCTATCCAATTTACTTTTGGCATGTCTGTCAAAGGTAATGGAAGATGTGGTAAGAAGAGATTCCATTTTGAGGAGTTTTGGACTCATAGGGAGGATGCTGAGGAGATAGTATTCGAAGCTTGGAGGAAACCTAGTAGTAGTCGTGGTGTTTTTCTTTCTTTGGGGAGGAAAGTTGAAAATTACGCTACTACCTTACAAAATTGGAATTATAGGGTGGTTTTGGATAGAAGATTACAGGAAAAAGAATTGTCTTTGAAAGAGGCTTTGGGTAGACAGGAAGATTTTGGGATTATTTCTCCTCTTGAGAATGATATTAACAGGTTGCTTGAGTGGAAGGAACTCTTATGGAGGCAGCGTTCTCGCCAACTTTGGTTAAAAAGTGGGGATAAAAATTTTAAATATTTTCATGCAAAATCCACGGCGAGGTTGAAGAGAAATGGTGTTGATGTTATTGAAGATCAGTTGGGTATGCGTGTTGAGGGGCATGAGAATATTGAGTTGGCTTTTCTAAGCTATTTTCAAGGTTTATTTTCCACTTCTGGCATTATGGATTTGGATGTTATTTCTGATGTTATTTCCATAAGGGTTTCTAGAGACATGAATGAGGTTCTATGTGCGGACTATAACGTTGAGGATGTCAAAGGAGCACTAGATCAGATGCATCCTTTAAAAGCTCTTGGGCCTGATGGGATGCCAGCTTTATTTTTTCAGAAATATTGGAGTATTGTTGGTGAAGAACTAGCACAAGCTTGTTTGGGTGTATTGAATGGAGGTGAGTCTCTTGAAGGATTGAATCATACTATCATTGCTCTTATACCAAAAGTTAAAAAACCTTTGAAGGTCACTGAATTTAGGCCAATTAGTTTATGCAATGTGGTCTATAAGATTATTTCTAAACGTATTGTGAATAGAATCAAGTTGTTTTTACCTGAGATTTATCAGAGAATCAAAGCGCTTTTGTTCCTAGTAGGCTTATTACTGATAATGTGGTAGTTGCTTTTGAGACTATTCATTCTATCAAAAGATGCATTAAAGGGAGAAAAGGGAAATTAGCTATGAAGTTGGATATGTATAAGGCTTACGACAGGATTGAGTGGGGATATTTGAAGATGGTTTATTGAGAATGGGCTTTGGAGGAAAGATAGTGGAGCTCATAATGATGTGCATTTGTTCTGTTTCTTTTTCTGTGAAGGTGAATGGAGTGGTGTTTGAGGATTTTAAGCCTAAGAGAGGCATTAGACAAGGGGATCTGCTATCTCCGTACCTGTTTATTCTCTGTGTTGAAGGTTTGTCTTCTTTGTTGAAATGTGGTATGGAAATAGGTGATTTTAAGGGTGTTTCGGTTGCTAGGGGTGGCCCTAAGGTGTCTCATCTGCTCTTTGCGGATGATTGTTTTCTGTTTGCTAAAGCTGATGGTTTAGGGTGTAAGAATTTGAAGGAATATCTTGAAGCTTATGAGCGTGCATCTGGTCAAAAGGTCAATTTGGAAAAATCTGCTATCTCCTTCAGTCCAAATACTATTGCAGGTATTAAGGAAGAGATAGTGCAGCTTTTTGGTATTTCTTCGGTTCGGTGTCATGAACGATATCTTGGGCTCCCTACTATGGTGGGTAAAAGTAAGAAAAAGACTTTTGCTGCTGTTAAAGAGCGTGTTGTAGCTAGGCTGAAGACTTGGAAAGAACGGTGCCTTTCTCAGGCAGGAAAGGAGGTGCTTATTAAGTCTGTTTTGCAGGCTTTGCCTATGTATGTTATGAGTTGCTTTCGTTTGCCACAGGGGTTATTAGATGAGATTCAAAGTCTTTTGAGTCGCTTTTGGTGGGGTGGTAATGTGGATAAAAATTCAATGCATTGGGTGGCTTAGGATGCCTTGTGTAGGCCTAAGTGTATGGGTGGAATGGGCTTTAGAAATTTGGCATCTTTTAACAAGGCAATGCTTGCAAAGCACTGGTGGAGGTTAGTGCATTTTCCTAATTCCTTGTCTGCAAAAATTCTTAAAGTAAAGTATTTTCCTCATTATGATGCTTTTCATGCAAAAACGCCATCTTATGCTTCTTATTTCTAGAAAAGCTTAAAATGGTGTTTTGAGATTTTTGAGAAAATGATGTCTTGGAGAATTGGGAATGGTACATCTGTTAGTATTTATAAGGATAGATGGTTACCTTTCCCAAAGGATTTTATGGTGAGATCACCTGTTTACTTTCATGTGGATGATTGTGTGTCTTCGTTAATTAACATTGTTGGTTTGTGGAATGAAAATATTATTCGTGGTGGCTTTTTAGAGCATGAAGTAGATGCCATTTTGGGTATTCCTTTATGTGGTTTGTATAAGCCGGATGTTCGAGTTTGGAACCAAACAGAAGATGGTGTTTTTACTGTTAAATATGCTTTTTTTTCTTACTGATGATTTACGAAGACAATGTCAAAAACTTGATTGGGGTACTGAGGCTAGTAATGTTAAGGGAATGCAATGGTGGAAAAATATTTGGAGTTTGAAGTTGCCAAATAAGATTAAAAATTTTGTGTGGAGGGCTTGTAAAGGTATTTTGCCTAATGCTTTCAATTTATTTAAGAGAAAGTTGGGTAGGGGTTCTGGCTATTCCTTATGCAATAATCCTTGTGAAGACACTCCTCATTGTCTCTGGAGATGTGGGAGAGCTAAGGAGGTTTGGAAAGTTTCTTATTTTGCCAATTTTATTAAAAGTTTGCCTGTTATGTCTTTTGTTGATCTCTTTTGTTGTCTGTTGGTGAGATTTAGTAAGATGGATATTGTGCTTTTTTGTTATCTTTGTTGGGGTGTTTGGCATAACAGGAATGAAATGGTGCATGGTAAATGTGGAAGGCAAGGTGTGAAGGTGGTAGGGTGGATTCAATTGTTAATTGAGGAGTTTTGGAGGATGTGTGATAAGGGTTGGGAATTCAAGAAAAGCCATACTAGGGTACAAAGGGATCAACAATGGTCTCCTCCACCTGTTGGTATTATTAAAATCAATGTTGATGCTGCAGTGTGTATAGGAAAAAAGTTGGCTTGCTCTAGAATTCTTGTTAGGGATCATAGTGGAAGATTTATAGCTGGTAAGACTTTGATGCATAATGGTTTTACTTGCTCATTGGTTGCAGAACTGCTGGCCATCCTAGATGGGTGTCGGTTAGGCAATAAATTGGGTTTTAGTAAAGTGTTGGTGGAATCTGACTGTTTGAAGGCTGTGAATATTCTTAATAGTGGTAATGTTTTTTTATCTGCTTATGGGAATATTTGTCTTGAGATTTTGAACGTTTGTAATGGTGGGGACTGACAATTTGTTTTTAAGCCTAGAGAATGTAATAGGGCTGCTCATAAGGTAGCTGCCTATGGGATGGGAACTGGTATTTGTGATGTTTGGCTTGATGCTTGCCCTATGTGGCTTTATCCTTATTTAGTGATTACTGGAATATAAATATATTATCTTTGAGATAAAAAAAAAAAAACAATTTCATTACAAGCGACCTCTATAAAGAGTTATGTCGAAAAAACATTGCCACATACAAAGATGACATCAAGCTTACTAGAGGAGAGGAGATTTATTTGACTATTCAAGCAATACAAAGGATTAGAATTTAACTTTTTAACAAAAATGATTACCAATAATAAATTTAAAAATATTTATATTAGATCATAAAAAATTAAGATAAATATGCGAGAATATACCTAAATCTATAACAACCAATTAATTTTGTAGCAGAGTGGTTTGTGATCTTCCTAAACCAAATATCCTTAATTTCTTAATGAGATCATCGTCTCTATTCAAGATGGGGAGAAAAAAATTGTGTTATGATTTGGTATATTAGGAATTATAATCAAAAGGATCTTTATATATTATTTTAATTAGGGTTCTCATAATCTCATAATTAGAACAAAACTGATATATACTAAATAAGCCCATATCAAAATCGAGCAGTCTGATGGCCTACCAAAATAATATCACTTAATTTTATCCCATTAAATTAAATAGCTAATATAATTTAATAGAAAATATATGTTGCCCAATTTGGTAAGAAACATGATTTCCTAACAATCTCTCACTTGGACTACATATTATTCCTGAAACAATTATATCACAAAATTTCTTAGGCGCACATCGATATGCTATTATTCTTAAACTGCTCCTTGAACAATCTGGTCCACCTCATATATTAGTAATGGAACCACCGCTGATTTTATTACAATATAGTCGTGAATAAACCACGATAATCACCATACTAATACACTCAATGATATAGATCAAATATGGATAAGTAGCATGAAAATTACATGCAATGTGATCTCAGACGTGCCTATTTCCAATCGGTCCATCTTTAGTCTTTAATAAGGTCAATCTAAAGTCCTTAATACAATGCGAACATGGCACATAGAAAACATGAGTAAGCTCAGAAATATAATCATAAACCATCAATTTTATTCAGCAAAAAATAAATAATACAATGTCTGAAATAAAACATATAGAACTAAAATGACTCATACTAAACCAAGGTATTATCATGAATAACATCCATATGAGCAGTGTGCTCATGAAAGACCTTAGGCGTTAAACCCTTGGTTAATGGGTCCACTAGCATAGAATAAGTTCCTATATGTTATATGAAAATCTGTCTATCCTAAACTCTTTCCTTAACAACTAGAAACTCGATATTGATAAACTTCAATTTTGTCGAGCTCATATTATTGTTGGAGTAAAGTACTATCGAGCTATTGTCACAATAAATCTTCAATGGCATGTCAATTCCATCTATTATAAGTAATCTAGTGACAAAATTTCGTAGCCATATTTCATGGTTGAACGCCTCATAACAAGCAATGAACTCTGCAGCCATGGTTAATGAAGCTATGAGAGTCTGCTTAGCAGACTTCCATGATATAGTTACACCAGCCAACATAAAGATGTAGCATGATGTGGAGAGCCTGCTGTCCTAGCATCCATAAAATTGGAGTTAGAGTACCCGATGACCTTTAAACTGTCTGATCTCCGATAAGTGAGCATGTAGTCTTTTGTTCTCCTCAAGTAACGCATGACGCATTTGACTGTCTTCCAGTACTGCGTACCTGGATCACTCAAATATTTACCCAAAACTCCCACTATAAATGCTATGTCGGGACGAGTACAAACTTGAGCGTACATTAGACTCCCTATCGCTGATGCATAAGGAATCTTCTACATCTCTTTCCTTTCAAGATCATTATTGGAGCACTGTTTGAGACTAAACTTGTCTCCTTTAGCCACGGACATGTTTCCTGGTTTACTACCTTTCATGCCGAATCTACTCAAAACCTTATTGATATAACTGTTTTGTGATAACCCAAGTATACCTCGAGAACGATCTCTCATAATATGAATACCTAATACAAAAGAGGCATTATCAAGATCTTTCATCTCGAATTTTGTCATTAGACATTTCTTGGTTTCGTACAATAAGCCTATATCGCTGCTGGAGAGCAGAATGTCATCGGCATATAATACTAAATACATATACTCCCACTGAACTTATGATATACACAATCATCAATGACATTCGCCTCAAAATCGTACGAGGTGATGACTTGATGAAACTTATGATACTATTGACGGAAAGCTTGTTTGAAATTATAGATGGAAAGCTTGTTTGAGACGATAGATGGATTTCTTCAACTTGCAGACCATAAAATTTGGATCTTTCGAAACAAAGTTTTTGACTGTACCATATAAATTGTCTTGTTAATGTCTCCATTAAGAAATGCAATTTTTACATCCATTTAATGTAGCTCTAGATCAAAATGAGCCACCAGTACCATTATAGTTCTAAATGAGTCTTTCGAATATACCGAAGAGAAAGTATCTTTGTAGTTTATGCCTTCTTTCTGAGTAAAGCCTTTGGCGACTAGAGTGCCTTATATCTCTCGACATTACCTTTCAAATCCTTCTTAGTTTTAAATATCCATTTACAGCCAATAGGCTTCACACCTTCAAGCAACTTAACGAGATCTCAAACGTCATTGTCTTTTATGGACTTCATCTCATCCTTCATGACATCAATTCACTTCTGAGAGTTAGAATTGCGCATGGCTTTACAAAAGTTGATTAGGTCATCCTTTATTAAACCAACAACATCCTCATGTTCTTGGAGAAAGACGATATAATCATCTGGAATCGCACTTCTCCTCTCCCTAGTGGATCTTCTTAATGGCATTTCTTGAGGTTGTTGAGTTTGTTCTATGGATGGTGCTTGAGGAAGAGTCTCAACATTTTCTTGGTTTAGAACAATGTCAGGAATAGGAGCTTGAACATTGTTATCTAGTGCCGGATCTGCATCTTGAATAGCAATAGGTACAGAGACCTGATCACCATCAACAATAGATTCTTCTTTAAAGACAATATTCCTTATGTTTTCTTCTCCCCAAAAGTCAACATCCTCAAGGAATCGCACATTTTTCATTTCAAAAAAGGATCTTGATGTGGGATCGTAAAACTTATAGCCTCGAAAGCGTTCAGTGTAACCAACGAAATATTAGTTAACTGTTCTTCAGTCCAATTTTCTTTCATGTGGCTGATAAGGTCGTGCCTCAGCTGGACAACCCCAAATGTGCAAGTGTTTAATGCTAGGCTTTTTGCCAGTCCAAAGCTCATACGAGGCTTTGACAACTACTTTGCTTGGTACCTTATTAAGGATATATACTGCAGTCTTTAAAGCTTTTTCCCAAAGTAACTCTAGCAAGGAGGAATGACTAATCATACTCCTTACCATATCCTTAAGAGTTTCGTTTTGTCGCTCTGTAACACCGTTTATGCTAGGTTTGCCTCGCAGGGTATATTGCAGAATAATTCCACACTCATCGAGAAAAATTGTGAAAGGTCATGGACGTTGTTCTCCTGATGCGTCATACCTCTCGTAGTGCTAACCACCATGGTCCGATCTACTAGTCTTAATTTTCTTTCCAAGTTGAAGTTCAACTTCAGCTTTGAAAGACTTGAAAACGTTAAGGGATTGCGACTTTTTATATATCAAATACATGTAATCAAACATAAAGTAATCATCTATGAACATAACAAAGTACTATTGATCATTCCATGAAGCCGTAGGGAAAGGACCACATATATTTGTATGTATAATTTTTAAGACATTTGTAACTCTCTCGGTACCTAAGTTTGTAACGTTTGTTCATTTTCCCTTGATGCATTCAATACAGACTTGAAAGTCAGTCAAATCTAGGGGTTCAAAATTTCATCTAACATAAGCCTCTGAATTCTTTGCTTAGAGATATAACCTAAATGCTAATGCCACAAGATAACCTAATTTTCACTTAATTTTCGCTGTGTACCACGTGAACTTGTTTGCAATATTTCATTATAGGAACTAACAACATCAAGCATATATAGATTATCAATTAAATAATTAGAACCAATAAAATTTAAATTTTGATAGAAACTAACTTTATTATTTCCAAAAGAATAAGAAAATTCTAATTTATCCAAACTAGAAATGGAAATGAAATTTCATCTAAAAGACGGCGCCACAAAAGTCTCAAACAAATTCAAATAAAATCCAATTTTCAATTGTAATCAAAAAGTTCCTATAGCCTCCACTGCAACTTTATTACCATTGCCCACAAAAATGAATCTTTCAGCATCATTTAGCAGTCGGCTCTACAGACAACCATGCATAGAAATACTTATGTGTGTAGTAACACTAGAATCTACCCACAAAGTATCTTTAGGTACAGAAGCTAAATTAACTTTAAAACAAACTAAAATTAGAAGCATACCGTTCTTAACACGCCAGGCGACGTACTTAGGACACTCTTTCTTCATGTGTTTAGCCTTCTTGCAAAAATAACAGGTAAACTCCTCATCCTGCTTCTTTTATTTCTTTTCCTGAGAAGAACCTTCTGCAGCAACCATAGGTCTCTTCCTTTTCTTGTTACGAGAGGTTGAGGCCAAGTGAGCACTCTCAGTCTTATCCCACTACTACCTCTATCTTTCTTGCACACAGTGAGATATAAGCTCATTGAGGGACCATTTGTCCTTCTGAGTGTTATAGCTCACTTTGAATTTCTCAAATTGTGCAAGAAGAGAAAATCCTCAGACAGTTTCAACTTAAGCGACTTGAGTTTTGAAGCAAGATGAGACATCTCCATGATGTACTCCTTTATGTTCCATTTGCCCTTATATTTTATTGTGAAGAGTTTAGCCAAATGGTTACTCACCTCTGACTTTTCGTTCTTGAAAAATATTTCTCAATTTCTTCTAGGAACTTCTTGGCACTCTTGTTCTCAATAATAGAGCCCCAAAATTCTTCTGGAATGGAACGTTTCATGATCATCATGCACATTTAGTTAGACCGATCCCACTTTTTAATTTTAACCTTATGGAGGTTTTTTGGAGTAGCAATGGGTCGATCTAATCAAAGTACAAGATCCAAATCTATAAAATCGAGAACAATCTCCATAATTTCTTTCCAGACTTTAAAGTTTGTCCCACTCAGCATTGGGATGTTACTTATTTGGGCAGAAATATTCGTAGCAGTAGCAATGAAATAAAAATTGTATAGAGAACAAAATAAACAAGCATACTCATGTTGAAGAAACATGTCATAGAAATAAAACAAGACATAAACAAATAATCTAAATTTAGGGACCCATCTCAATATACCTAGTACAACATTAATTCATCGTCTTTGGACAGAGAAATTAACTGTAAGTAGTACTCTCAGTGCAATGATAAAATATTGACAATTAGTTATGTCAAACAACAACATTTCTTTGGATTGACTGTTTTTCACATGAAAAAAAGCTTTATAATCGTCACGTATTTACCATTGTAGGCACGTCGTTATTTGTCCAAATTGTGTCTTCCTTTGGGCCGAGCGCAGTTCACATAAATAAGTTCGCACAAATATTTATGTATTTTTAGTTAAATTAATCTTCACAATAGAGGTTACTTTGACAACATGTTATTTCAATTAATTTAATTGAAAATACTAGACTAACTAGATAAAATAACTACATAAAAAAATATTTGACATGAGATTTCAAGTAAATAGTTCCAATTATGTAGTGTTTCCTTAATTAGTTTTTTTTTTAGGTTAAAGTAAACACTAGTTAACTTTAAAATTAGTTGGGTTAAAAAATTTATGGGCAATCATCTTCGAGTAGTATAATTACAAATTTGATTATTGTATTTGATTTGGATTGTGAAGATTAGGTTTTTTTAAGAGTTCTACCAATGTAAATTTATGCATTCATTTAATGTAAATTTTGTAACAAACAATTGATATCATTTAGTAAAAATAATTGATATCATTGAATAAAAAACATTCAAATGAAATATATCTTATTATTTTAAGCGTCAAGTACAAATAATTAACAAATATAATCAACATGGCTGATGAGCATTTGCGACTGATGAACTAACACATCCTTGTAATATTTTTTGAACCTCTTGAATTTCATATATCATTTCTTAGATGGTTGCTATTTTCGTTTTAATAAAGCATGCTCGACAATATGCAATGCTTCTCCCACATAACATTGTGAATGTTGGGGTGCACGATGTGTCTGAGTCATCGCCGTCATACCATATTACCATGTGTTAATCTTTGTATCAAATTTTTTACTCTCACATGCGATATATTTTCATACCATTGCATGTAACCTAAAGGCCCAACAATTATTGGACATCATATAAGGTGATAGCCATCTCAATAAATGACAAATGTCATGTGAAATGTGTTGGTCTCTGAATGCCACCTCTCAACAAATGTTGATACCAATACATTATCGACATGTTTGTATATAGCATGACATAACGAAGCAAGGCCTAACTGATGTATACGTTGTGTAATATGTTGATTATGAGGTTGATTGTGATCTCATTCACTTTGTGTTTCCAGAATGACCAATAAATCTTAACAGATCACGATCACCCTTAATACAGACAAAATTACAAACAGTTAAAATAAAATTATAATTTTAAATCCAATTATTACTTTTTACGAATGAAATACTTAAGCCTTGTTCTAAATTTTATATGCTATGTGAGTTTTGAAACTCTTCAACACAAACAGAATGAACCAATTGAGGATGATGAGAGGTCTTCATGAACCTCATCGTGTTCCACCTCATGCTCTACTAACATCTCAAAAGTATGGCAATCTGGCCACGTAAGAAACGATCCATAAGTTTGGGCTGATCCTCTATAATCTCTGTGAAATGATGTATTATTGCTTAAACATTTGAAGGTTCGGCTGCGGCCATTTGTCTAGTTTTTCTTCTAATATACACAAGTCCTTGTGCTTCACACAATTCTTCATTTCATTTCCTATGCAAAGTAGTTTGAGGTTGTTTACTCATACCTAAAATAAGAAATTAGCTGTTAAATGAATGAATATATCACAAACAATTAAAAAAATATTAAAATATTCATTTAGTGCAAATCAGAGGGGTTTGGTAGGCCCAATCGAACATAATAGTTAGGTTTTGTAGCCCTTATCGAACATAACAGTTAGGTTCGATAGCCCCTACCGAACATAACATGCAGGCTCGGTAACACCTATCGAACATAGGCAGTACAACTATATTATTGACGTTTGCTAGGCTGTACCAGACCAAATTGTTATGTTCGATAAGGCCAACTGAACATAACAGTAGGGTTCGGTGATCCCTACAAAACCCATTATTTGTCATCGTCCTCACTCGTACACTTCCAACACCACCACATATTAGTTCCTTGATGTGCAAATTATCGTACTCATAAGTGTACGAATCACTTGTAGCAAGCGATAAACAAACCTTCGAATTCGATCTCTTAAGGAATTATAGTGGTTCTAAATAACATTTTCATACTTCTCTAAAATCCTAAAACAACTAAAATTCCAAATTTTTAGAGTCCTAAGACTACTAAAATATTAATTATTAGACTCTTAAAGCTATTAAAATACTAATTAGTAAGAATCCTAAAGCTACTGAAATATTGATTAATTAGAATTGTAAGTGAAATTAGAAACTAGAGTAGGAGCGGTGAAGGCAAGAAACGAATAATTATGATAGCATACGAACAAGTCACAGAATAATGTTTCGACTTAAACTAACTTCAATAGGTTTTTAACAATCAATGGAAGATTTATGGACGTTTAGCTTAGTTAACCATACTTACATCGAAATATTATGGTGAATTAACATGAACAATCTAATAAGTCAATATTACCAATTTTTCTTTTATTTACGAAAATTCCTACGAATATGATAATTTTCTTTGGTAATTAACTAATCAATATCCTACGGATCGAGTATATTAACTAGCAATCAAATTATGCACAAGAAAAAAAAATGTCAATCAAACTAATCCATGACTAGGTCATTAATTTGAAGCTTTCATTAAGTTTATCAAAATATCAAGGTGATTTTTCTAAAACTAAATTCTCATATTTTTTAATCTATTTATGAACATCAAATTGGTCTATAAAAATTCATAAATAAATCTCTAAACAAACTTTTAATCAAAAAACAATACTTATTTTGCTATTAAAACATTCTCAAAAATAAATCAAACAAACATGCAACAAAAACTAAACATCCATAGTTAAATTTAGTCAAACATGTTTAGATTAATATTCATAGACAAATATAATCTAACATACATTTTAGAGAGAAAAGAAGAATAAGAAATATCTAACAACAACAAGTAACCTAAATTTAGATACCACAATTGGCTTGGATGATGTTTCATTCTCAAAAGCTTGATCTTCGATCTTAAAAACCTTATTGTCTCGTTTAGATGTGTCTCTCTAGGATGTGGCAAAGCTCCAAAACCTTATTTAGATTAGTAAAAAATTGTCCCCAAATCGTGTGTAAAATTCTATGTAATGCTAAAAACGTAAGGAAGTTTTATAGATGTAAGGGTTGTACATAATAGGGACTTTCCAGAAATACATGCATGCTGCGACACAACTTTTATCTGCCGCAGCACAAGCCTAGAAATTTCCCTATACAAAAATCTAAGAGCAATGCGCCGCAGCACACAAAAATCTCCGCTGTGGCACAAGTTGATTTTCTTGTCTACGTATGTAACTCTTACATACTGGTTGATTTCTAATGTAAGGCTTACATGCCCTAGTTCTTTTTGCTCCTAGGTTGCTATTTGAGTGTTCCAAGTGTCTTATCTTCGTGTGTTTACATTATTCATCTCTTTTGAAGCTAAAAATACCTGAAATACATAAAAATATATTGTGATTCTGAATTGATAGATTTATACAAATAATTAAATAAAAAAGTTATAATCAAATCTATTTTTAACTATTAAGAACAATAAATCACAGAATATTAGTGCTTTTCAAGCACTCATCATTGCTCTTCCACATTACAATCCCAAATGCTACAACATCTCTTTAATCCATTAAATATTTGATAAATATGAAATAATATAAGCAAATTAAAAAAAACCTAAATTTTGAAATGTCCCATCTGAATATGCATTCACTAGCTTGTTGTTAGTATTTCCCATCATTGGCACAAATAGTGCTCGACAGGTGGTACTCAATTGGCTGCAAGTGACGCTGTGGTGCTCGGATGCTCGGTTGGTGGTGGATGTATCAGCTAGGATGTTCGGTAGGATGGATGTGTTGTTTTAGGTGGAATGTATAAGAGAGAATCATGGGATAGTTTTCTCATTTCATCTATTTTTAGTTTTTGTTGTATAAATTTTACATTTAGTGGATGCTTGAGAACAAATTTCAAGATTGCTCAAGAATTTTCCTTTTAATTATTATAGCCCACAATTTGTTTCCAATTCATTCACAAAATTTTTGCTCAAAGAGAAATATTCTTTTAAATTACACACTAAGGGCATGTTTAGTTGACAATAATCGTAATCGTAATGAAATTGATTCAGAGTATTACTGTGTTTGGTTTGATTGTAATTTGTAATGGAATGTAAAGGGATTACAACAGTAACAGTAATCCTCATTACGCATGCAGCCTTTTGTAATCCTCATTACGCCTTAAACACTCTATATTTTTCTCATAATTTGTATAATCATTTGATTTTTTTTAGTAATAAAAAAGGTTTATTTTTAATTTTACTTCATTTATAATTTTATAATCTTCAATTTAATATTATTATTTATTTTGATTACACTGCTTAAACAAACATCGTAATAGTAATATTGTTTCCTTTATATTCAATTCTATTACGAATACTATTCTCACTACTTTTACATTCAGCGAACCAAACATTACCTAAAATCATAAAATTGTCCAACAATACATGGCAGATAATAAATATAGCATACAGAATATGTGTATTATCATTTTCGTGCAATACAATCTTTTAAAGTATAATTTGATTGGCCTATTATTAATAAATGATTTATAATTATTATTTTTTATTATTTATTTATAATTTTATATTTAATTAATAATTTATATATTTTTTAATATATATAATAATTTAATGCATATAAAATTATTTATAAGTAATAAAAAGAATAAAAAATGAGAATGAAAAAAAGGCCTAATTGTCTCATTCTCAGTTTCTCACCACAAACACAAAAAGTGGCCCCACTTGATGCCCATGATATTTTCTTAATTAATATAGGACGTGATCGGCTTTGATGGTGAAATCGCTAGGCATTTGAAATAAAATAAAATTGTCTTGGTTTTTTATTTAAAAATCTTGTTTTCTTAAAATGATAAATGGAACTGATCTGTAATCGGATATAAATAATATTTTTGTTGAATTCGTTAAAATTTTAACAAGAGAAACAAGATTTTTTTATTTTTATTGAGGGGACCTTAATTTGTTTATGATAGAAATGCATAAAAATCAAATTATCATATCTTATTTTACAATTACTTATTATTACTTATATAAAGCTGATTCGGCTTCATATTTATAGCCGCAATTTAAGTTGTTTTGCATTTTTTTTTTTTTTTTTTATTGTTTTTATTTTTACATACCACACTTTATAGATTTTGCAATATTATTTTCTCTTAAGTGTATAAATAATTAAATTAAATTATTTTATTTATTTTACTTTTAAATTTCCTAGTAAAATAAAAGTGAAAATATCATTGATCATTTAATAACTTATATAATTTTATTTTGATCATATTTTCTCTTTTAATTTACTAACTTGTGTTTTTTATTTTAGTTAAATATTTATTAAATTAAATTAAAAACATAAAATACTAATTCTATATAATAAATTAAAATTGACTTAAACAACACCAAATATTATTGAATAAAAAAACAATCATAGATACATTTAAATGCAAATAAATCTGGTTTAAAAAAAAAAAAAATCAAACTAAATCAAATCAAACGAAACAAAAAATACACACAAAGATAGGGTGTTCTCCGAGGAATCCAGCAGGAAAGGGTCCTCCTTTCCCTACGCCAGAATTTCTTTTTTGAATTAGAAAAGTTAAGCTCCTTTTTCTAGGTGATGAAAAACCCCCAAAAAAAAAAAAAAAAAAATAGAAAGACATAAATATTGGAAAGGAAAGAATAAAAAACAACAAAAATTTCCAATCAAGTTTCTCAATTGTCACTGCCTTCCATAATTTTTCCACCTTAAAAAATTGAAAAATATATCTATTCTTTTTCGATTTTTGCCGTCTTCAATTCTTAAAATATGATATGAAACCCTAGAGGGAGAAAGCGATTTCCGTTCTCTCTCTAGAGTCTGCTAGCTATCGCTGTTAATCTTTTCTACGATATGACAGGCAACGCTTGAATTTCCTCTTATTTAAGGTAAGGTTTATCTTATCCGAATTTTTTTTTATTTTTGGTGTCAATTTCTTTAATTTTTTTTAACCGATGAATTTAGTTGGTTTTCATTTCTTTCTAACTTTTCTCGAGCTAATGCTCTTCTTTTTTTAACAGATCTGGTGGGCTCAATTTGTGGTCTTTGGATTCGCGGATTTAGAAACCAATATTTGCTGAACTTGGTTTCTTGGGTTCTTTTACAATTTCAACATTTCGATTCACAATCTTTTGCGCATTTTTCCGAGGAATGCCTCTCCTACCAAAAAGAGATACGGTTCAAATCCGTGAGGTGTGGAGCGACAATCTTGAGGAGGAGTTCGATTTGATCCGTGAATTAGTCGATGATTACCCTTACATTGCCATGGACACCGAGTTCCCCGGAATCGTTCTTTGCCCGGTGGGCAGTTTCAAGAACAGCTACGACTACCATTACCAGACGTTGAAGGACAACGTTGATATGTTGAAGCTTATTCAATTGGGTTTAACATTTTCCGATGAACAGGGAAATTTACCCAAGTGTGGAACGAATCAATTCTGCATTTGGCAATTCAATTTTTGTGAATTTAATATCAATGAGGATGTTTTTGCCAATGATTCCATTGAGCTATTGCGCCAAAGCGGCATCGATTTTAAAAAGAACAATGAAAAGGGTATATGTGCGAAGCTATTTGGCGAGCTTCTGATGACTTCGGGGATTGTGTTGAACGATAACGTGCATTGGGTTACCTTCCATAGCGGGTATGATTTTGGCTACTTGCTTAAGCTATTAACGTGCCAAAATCTGCCAGATAATCAAGTGAGTTTCTTTAACTTGATCCATATGTACTTCCCAAGGATATATGATATCAAACATTTGATGAAGTTTTGTAATAGTCTTCATGGTGGATTAAACAAGTTAGCTGAATTGTTGGAGGTGGAGAGAGTTGGTATCTGTCACCAGGCAGGGTCAGATAGTTTGCTCACTTCTTGTACGTTCATGAAACTAAAAGAAAATTTCCTTAGTGGTTCTATGGAGAAGTATGTCGGTGTCTTGTATGGTTTAGGTGTTGAAAATGGACAAAATACTATTTGAAGTAGAGAATAATATATTTGTTTTCTCCTTGAAGGATAAGATTAGGAAGCTATTAGTTCCTCCCTGATGTTCCTCTGCCTGTAATTTCTTGATTTATGATTATTTCTTTGGTGTTCATTCTCGCTACTTCCATTTGTTGCATTTATATGCATTACGATTGTTATTTAAACCAACATAGATTGTCCAAATCATGCTATATGTTAAGAAGTGTTTAGATTAGAAGCATGCATTTGTTTAATACCATTCAAAGAAACATCTCCCTAATTCCACTCTATTTGAGGTTCACGGCGTTTAGTGGCTGAAAGTTATCTAGATATGTCACTCTTGTACTTGAAAACCTTGTGATTTCATATTGATTACTATTTGGTAGAAGTGCATGGTTTTGCATTTGAGCTCTCTAGGTTAGCTAGCTCATTTGCAAGCTCATGAGTATGAGCTAGCTCATTTGAGCTCACATGGGTATTTTTTCAGCCGATTGAATCAACCTTAAATGACTTGTGTTAAGATGTGTTCCTGTTATGTTTCTTTTTGAACAGTATTCTGAGTATTTCCCCTACTGTTTGGCTCTGTTTTCAGTTTCCCGCAATGTCAATCTTTCTTTCTTTTTTTCCCGTCAACTGCAACAAGAGTCAGGGTGCTTAAGGTGTAATGCTATATAACAATTGGTGTCACCGATTTAGCACGAGTTCATATGATTTTATGTTTTTACTGATGAAATGGTATAACCATAACACAAATTTTGTGCAACACTGTGAGTATTTTAAAATGACAGGACAGTAAAATGATGTATCTCTCATTCCTAAAGGTGATAGGGGAATTGTAGTCAAACGCAGCAAGTAGTGTCACTATTTATCACTAATGAATCTCTTTGTTTATTTTCCAAGGAACTTTATTAATCATGATCCTATTATCCTATAAAAATATTTATATTGGTAATTTAAGATGTTGATTTTCTAAGAAATTGATCCCTAATATACAATACAGTAAATTATCATACACTATGTCAAATTTGTGTGTACGAGTTAATCACACTATATTGTTTTATAAAATTATTCTAACATTAAAATGGTCTTGGAAAATAAATTTATTGTACTCGTCCGAGGAGATTTCATTAAATTTGGTTAAATATTACTTTATTATATGATTAAGCAGCTTAATTTACATTCAATTTTAATTTTTAAGTAGACACTAAAAGAGAAAAGTTCGTCTCATTTACAATTCATTTCTCCAATACTTTCGCATTTGCATAGAAAGTAGGCTTCTATACTACAATTTTTTTTTAATATAATCGTAAAATTGAGTAAGTGCGTCCATTCTAAGAGAGATATGATCAAATAATTGCGTGTCAATGTTTTATTTATTTTGCCTACGTAGATATACTACATATTTGTATAACAAAATAACACTAATTTCGATGGGAAAAAAGTATAAAAGAAGCAACACAGTGACCTCATTGTAAAATTTGTACTAAAAAGCAAAGATGTTTCTTTTGAAAATATTTTTAAATAAACTTATATGTTTACATAATGAGGAGTGATATAATACGCAACTTTGCGCATTACATGCCGCGCGACACAAAGCAACATTGCCTATGACTTATTGTTTACATAAATGTCCTTTTTTTTTTTAAACAAAAAAAAATACTCCTTGGAAGGAGACGGGATAACGCCTGTTATTCTCCATTCATCCGGATCAATGCTTATATTGAGAATACCGATAGGAGCTAACATCTCAAGATCACATCATAAGGGTCTTTTTGTACAATTACGACTTTTTCACCTCCTTGAACAGACGATTTAGTGCACGTAACTCAACGGTGTTCCCCACTAGGCTATCTCACTGCCAATTTACTTATATGTCCTTGAAGTTTACAAAAGTTGAATGTTTAAAACCTCGTAGAGCTCATGCAATGCATAAGTTGAAGCTAATGGTACAAAATTATATATATTTATTTGCCTATTGAATAAAAGATGAGGTAAGTGAGTCTAAGATAGATTGCTCTACTTAAATTATACATAGGAGAGAGAATGTTAGATTAGAATTGTGATCTGCTATATCTAGTTAAAACATAGATTAATTGACAGCATACATTGAAAAAAAATTGAGAAGGCTCAACTTTAATTTACAGCTTTACTACTTCATAAAATTTATGCTAATCCTTTAGCATACACATGTTGCGCGGTAAGTAATACGCAAAATCACATGTTATATCACTCTTCTTTATATATTCATGCGAATTTGCCATAAGTTATTTAGAATCAATTATTATGTATTATAAGTAATTTTACTTAAACAATGATATTTTCATAAGTTATATTTGTTATTGTCATTACAATTGTGTATTTTAATTAATAAAATTATTTACTACTTAGTATCTTTATTAGTTGTGATAATAATTATTTGAATATTCTGCCCTTTTATTTTATAAAAAAAATTAAAATTAAACTCTAAAGCCCATAAAAAATAAAAAATAAAAACGAGAGAAATTTATAACGGCCGAAAACAGCCCATTTTATCCACGGAATGCCAGAATAAAGCCCACACTGGAGATGCCCAAGTAGCGCCTCCCCGAAATTCTTGATTTTAGATTAGGGTTTGTCTCTGATGCCACATTTCGCCTCGTTATCGCAAATCAGTGGACTGTGCTTCGTCTGCCTCATTCCCTCTTCTCAAGGTTCCCTCTCTCTATCTCTATCTCTATCTCTCTATCTGTTTGTACTATTCATATCTTGTATTTGATTATTGTTTCTGGATTCGTAATTTATCTCGCAGGAAAGAGAATAATTTGAACAACGAAGAGCAAACATGTCGGGGTAAGTAAAAAAAGATTTTTGTTTGATAATTTTCCATTTGATAAATGTGTAAGAACTTGTAATATTTTTCCCAAATTAAAAATGAGAGGGAAAGTGTTATTATGGCAATAAATTTAGTATTAGTGTTCTTTGTAAATTATACATTTACTCAGATGCTTCTTGTATACCGATGTGTATATACATATTAAAAAGGTTGAATGCTCACTTGGGTGTTTCAAATAGGATTCTGCAGTTGGTTCACTAAATAGTTTTCTCAAGCTTATGTCTTCCATGCCCTTTGTTTCTGATATTTCAATTTGATGGTGGTGAAATGAATTTATTACAGTGAAGAGGGCAATGTGGTTGTTGAGGCTCCTGTCCCAGCAGCATTGGGCGAGCCCATGGACATTATGACTGCCTTGCAGCTTGTGCTGAGAAAATCATTAGCTCATGGAGGGCTTGCTAAAGGCCTTCATGAAGGTGCCAAAATCATTGAAAGGCGTGCTGCTCAGCTTTGTGTGTTGGCCGAGGACTGTAATGAGCCAGATTATGGTAAACTTGTCAAAGGTCTTTGTGCTGACCACAATGTAAACTTGATGACGGTCCCAAGTGCTAAAACTCTTGGAGAGTGGGCTGGTGTAAGTGCTTTCTATATTTTATGTTTCTTATGATTACATTACACTCTAGCAAACTTGCCCCTCCTTAACACTGTGTGCACCATTTACTAAGCATTTTTATCGTAGTAATATCATTTTACTTTAGTCATTGCACTTTTTAACAATGAGAAATAAATTCAACAAAAATTTTAAAACTTGGTCTTAATGAAGAAAATTTGAAAAAAAACTAATGTAATTTTAAGACTGACAAGCTAAATTCTAAAATAGTAAATTAAATGATAGATTTGAAATAATGATGGGAGACAACCTAAAATTTATAGCCACCTTGTAACCAGGAAAGAGTGAGTTTTTGTAATTAACAAAAACTACTGAATGTATTTAATGGAGATAAGACTGTGCAGAAACTTAAAAACACTGTGCAATGAGTCTATTTTAGGAAGGGCCAAGTTTGTCAAACAGTAATCAAAGAGATTATCTCTAGCACTTTTCATGTTTCAATAGATTAATTGCTGTTTGGGATTGTTGATTGCATAAAGGATGTCTGTGTTATTTGCTATGTATGTTTGTTAGTCTAGCCTCATGCTTTCAATATGATTCTGAAGGGGCTAACGGTCTTTGTGATAGCTTATAGAATTAATAGAATGGCATGATAACAGTATAAAACAAAGTCCATAAAAGTTTTATGAACATTATGTTTCACCGAAATTCTGGAAATTTTTTTTGAATATGTTATGTGGTTCACATTTATGTGATCATCTAGATGAAGCATAGTGGTCGTATAGTTCAGTATTTTATTTTGATTTGTACCATGTTCATCTACTAATGCCGAATTAACTCATTTGGCAAAATCAAATTTTGGTTTTGCATTAGCAATTTGTCTGTAAATGAGTATCTGTGAGTTTTAGTTAAAGATTGCTTGAGAGTCCTTATTTCATCACTTTTAAAAAATATCTTACTTTCGCTCCAAAGCATCTTAAATTCTGATTGGTTCATCTAGAAAACTCAGTTGTGGCGTGCTTTAATCCCTGTTTGCAGTTGTGCAAGATTGATTCTGAAGGAAAGGCTAGGAAGGTTGTTGGCTGCTCCTGTGTTGTTGTGAAGGTAAGGTGTCAGCTAGAAAATTTTACCCGAATATGAATCTAAGCTTTATGTAACATTTAAGATAGTACGGTTTTGTCTGAGACATAATTTTTTTTTCTATGCCCTTGTAGGATTTTGGTGAGGACCATGAAGCCCTTCACATTGTTCAGCAGCATGTCAAGGCTTAATGAGTTTCAGGCTAACCAGACGAGATGTGTTCAAGTTTTGCCTTTAATAGACAAACCTTGTTTTCTAATTAATTAGGTCAACGATTGTTAGGCGTAGAGGTTGGACATTTGGTTGTTTTCTAGTTATAAGTGTCTCAAACCATTTTCTTTTAGAAATGTTATCTCATAAAGTCTAGCAAATAGGAATTTTTAATCATATAAAAGTTGCAATAACGAAGAAACTCAGTTTCGTTTTAATCGTGTTTTAAGATAGAAAAAAAATTGGTCAGAATTGTTTTTGAAATATTGACACCCTTAAATTACCATATTTATATTAAGGGATGTGAATGTCGGTTTTTTAGTTTGAAAATGTGAGAACTCACTACCAAATTTAAATGAGCTTAAATATATAAAAAAGCATAGCAAAAACACTGTCCTGGCTTCCAGTAGCTAAACAAGTGAGTCACGAATGCAATATAGATTAGCGACAGATTATAGTTTGAAAGCGTTAGACGCAAGGGAGAAGCTACAGGTCTGTTATCTTGTGCTTTTCAGCAAGCACAAATGTGATTTCTAAATATTGAAAGTGCTTTTTGCAATTTTTTCTGTTTGGTTCTTTTTTTTTTTTTTTTTTGCTGTCGGAACACAAAGACATGGTCTTTGAAGCAGAAACAGGTAGATTGCAACTTGGTGCTTGCCTCTGTGAGCACCCAAGGATGACGAAGGTTATGGACCTTAGTTGAAAATCGGAGCTCCTACGATAATTGTCTTTTTTGGGGTTTACAAATTGAAAAGGGTGAACGCTCCATATCATACTTTATATCATACTAAACATTTTAAATTACTATTAATTTGGTACTTTATATTTTTTTACTATCAATTTGGTACTAAATGTTTACAAAGTGTTATCAAGTTCATATTTCTGTTAAAAAATGAGTTAACTTTAGATGAAAAAAATCACGTGCGTCTCTCATGAAAATTAAGAAGGTTATTTTCGTCATTTTCATATATTTTATTAAAAAAAAAAATACAAGAGGCATCATAGGCATCAACTCAAAGAATTACAATTTCATTTTCATAATTTCATTTCCCCTTATCGACTAGACGAGCCATAGCTCATTTTCGTGTAGGACTGGAGACGCCGCCACACCACTGATTGATATCTTGTCACTATTTGAAATCGCGCAGAACAACATTTTGCAAAAAATCTCACGGGGACAGCCACAACATAAAACCCAACCTTCGCCACCACCGCGCGTGACCTCCACCACTACCCATCGTCGATACCAACGTGCACGGACCCACCGGCAGCAGCTCGCACGGACCCACTGGAAGAGAGCTCTGGAGGGACCCAAAAATTTGAAAAAAAAAATCGAAAAATCAGTTTGTAAGAAATTCCAAAAAAAATTCCAAATTCTTTCAATATTTCAGGTAATTTTCAATTTACAATTTGTGTTATTTAATTTTAATGATTTTGTGTTTGGAAATAAACTGAGAATTTAATGAATAATTTTTTTTAAATGAAATTGTATTTACAAACTGATTTTTTGATTTTTTAGGAGGAAGAAAAAAATGTATGGGATAACCCATCACAATTTTCCTATTACATGTTATTGTGGAAAAGTTGCAAGAGAATACACGTCACGAACAAGTAGAAATCCTAACAAAAAATTTCTCTGTTGCCCATCTTCAAAGGTAAATTAAATTGTGAATATTATTGTTGTTGGTTACATGATACAAAGTATTGCTCTTATAATCGTAAAATTGTTTGTTCTAGGAGGATCGGTGTAATTTTTTTAGGTGGATTGAAGACAATTCATACAATATATTAGAGCTACAATACTCATTATTAGAGGCAAATATAAAAATGAGGTAATATATTCCGAAGTTAAAATCAAATCAAAGAAAGTTGTTTGTAGCTCTAATTGTAACCTTAATAATTATAATATTTTGTTGTCATTAATGTTTGTTGCAAGAACTTTCGTTATGTTCGCTATATAATATGGATTTGTTATATAATATGAATTAATGAATTGCTTTTTATGTTCTGGGTTAGTGTAAACTCTGTTTATAAGAAGTGGGATATCAGTTTAATAAGTTCCAAGGATATAACAGGTAATTTAACTGTTGTTATAAAAAATGTATAGTAACAAATATCTGGAAGAAGGAACTAACTAAAATGAGAAGCGGAGCTTGATGTTCAACACTCCAATGCAATAAAAAGAGACTTTATAAAAGTAGTCTTAAATTTTTATTTATAATTTTAGTACATTTTAATTATAAACACAACTCTGTGGTATTCAATAATGAATTTATGTAATTGCAAATCTAACAACTATAAATATAAAAGTTTGGGAAGTTAATTTACTTTGGAAGAAAATGCTAGTCTTGTAACTCCCAAACTCAAGCCATAAGTCAGTCACGACATTATACCATAAGTCCTACAACTTAGGTCAACATCAAGTTATGGTCCAATACTGATCAGTGATCACTACATTTCTAATTTTATATTATATTTTCAATTTACCATTTTTTTTCTTTCTAATTCTGATTTAAAAATATAAATTCATTATTCATGATAATTTTTTTAGTGTTCATTTAAAAAAAATTCATTATAAATTTTAACGGCAGTCTATAATATATCAGTAAAATATCTCTCACCACCTCCGTAATACACTTTCAATGTGAAGAAATAGTCATCCATCTCTAAAAAATATAACGTTAATAAATCCAATAATATTTCGTTCTTCACCTTAATAAACAAAAATACCAACAAAAAAAATCAAATAACAAAAATTAAATATTCTTACTTACCATATTGCGGCCATTCATCTTCATCCCTAATCTTGGGCTTCTCCAGTGTTGAATTTTCCAAATTAATATCAATTTGAATAAAATCACAACCCCCTACATCACAAATACAAACTATCTTCTATGACATTGAAATAAACTTTATTCATACTTCATAAACGATAATCAGTCAATACTTATGGATGAAATATACACAAAACCTCAACTACTTATAATCTTAAGAATTTACAATAATCATACTTTATACAGATTACAATGAAAAATAGATAAATTAAATAAACAAATAATCAATCCATTACTAATATGAATATATGGTTATGAGATGAAATATACATATTTATACACAAAAACATACGGCTCAAATAAATTCTCAGTTTATTTCCAAACACAAAATCATTAAAATTGAATAACACAAATTGTAAATTGAAAATTACCTAAAATGTTGAAAGAGTATGTAATTTTTTTTTTTGGAATTTCTTACAAATTGATTTTTCGATTTTTTTTTCAAAATTTTGGGTCCCTCCAAAGTTCTCTTATAGTGGGTCTGTGCGCGCTGCTACTGGTGGGTCTGTGAGCGCTGGTGTCAGCGATGGGTGGTGGAGGTCGCACGCGGTAGTGGTGAAGGCTAGGTTTTATGTTGTGGCTGTCCCCGTGAGATTTTTTGCGAAATGTTGTTCTGCGCGATTTCAAATCGCAGATTTGGGTGGCTAATGGTAAGACAAGATATCAATCAGTGGTGTGGCGGTGTCTCCAATGGTGGTGTGGCAGCGTCTCTAGTCATACACGGAAATGGGCTGTGACTCGTTTGGTCGGCAAGGGGAAATGAAATTCTGAAAATGAAATCGTAATTCTTTGAGTTGATGCGATGCCTCTTGTATTTATTTATTTTTTAATAAAATATATGAAAATTACAAAAATTCCCTTCTTAATTTTCATAAGGGACGCACGTGATTTTTTCTATCCAAAGTTAACTCATTTTTTAACAAAAATATTAACTTGATAACACTTTGTAAACGTTTAGTATCAAATTGATAGTAAAAAAATATAAAATATTAAATTGATAGTAATTTAAAATGTTTAATATGGTATGGAACGTTCACCCAATTGAAAATGGTTTTTGGAGAATTTCTTGCTTTTAGTGTTTATGCTAAAGCACCATTCTGAAATTGCTATTATTTTTTTATTTTTGTGACAATTTTTTTCTTTAGCTTTTGTTGTGTATTTCTAGAAATAATAGTATAATGTAACACAAAATTTTATAAAATTCTTTTTTCAAATAATAATTAAAAATTTTGTTTTTTAAAAAATATACAAAAATGGTAGATGAATTTTTACGAATAAACTGCAATGTTTAGGGAAAATGATCATTTTGAATTTTGTATATTTGATAAAATTCCCTCCACTGTTATCATTTATATTAGTTGTCACTTGTCAGGTTCAAAGCGAAAAGGTTTTTAATTTGGCAACGCATTAATTTGTTTTTCTTTTCAGCAAACAAAGTTTTAATTGGACCATTACCCGTAAAATTGAAAATGCTTTTTTTTCTTCTTCTAGAATTGTTACGGTTCACCCTAATTTGGCACCTAAAATTAGGAGTGTGCAAATAATTTGATCGATCCGCTTAAATTAATAAATTTGATCTGATTTGTCGGATTCGGATCGAATTTGATTGATATATTTTGTAGTCGGATCGGATTCGGATTGAAAAGTATACAATCCATTCGGATTCGGATTGGATTCGAATTGACAGATTTTATAATCCGCTGTAATCCAATCCGGACTGAATTACTATTAAAATTATAAATAAATGTATATTTATTTTTAATGTGTTATATTTAAATATTGTACATACTACAATTACATTAAATTATTATTTCAGTTTTTTAAAAAATAAAAATTATTAAATTCTCTATAATAATTTAATAATATTTAACAATATACTTTTTATTATTTTGATTATCTAATTTGTGACTATAAATAAATAAATTTTACTAAAAAATATACCAATTTAAATTTTAAATGTTAGTATATATTGTGTTTTATAATAAAAAAATAAATTATAATCTCAATCCGACTTATCTGATCCGAAAAATTTGATCTATTTAGATTCGGATTGACTACATTATCTGATCGAATTTGGATTAAAAATTTTCAAATCCGCTTCGGATTGAATCGGATTCAAATTGGTGAAAAAACAGACAATTTCGATACGGTGCTCACCCCTACCTAAAATTATGTTTAGTGCACTATTAAATAAATTAAATATAATTATATTTAATTAAATTGTATTATAATTAGTCTATATATTATTTGATAAAAAGTTGTATAATATATTTGGATTAAATTGTTTATATATATTTTACTAAAATAATTTATATTTAAAATAATTTTTTATTATAAAATTTATTTAAATTAATATTTAATTTATTTTTATATTTTTATTACGTTTTTAAAAATAAAAAAAATATTATTTTTAATTTGAGATTTTATAATTAAAAATTCAGAAAAATTAAATTGATTGTCCAATACAGTTTAAATCCACACTCCATAGTCCTATAAAATTTCTACATAATTGTATTATTTTTATATTGTACAATACGATCTGATTTTATAGCCAAATGTATAATTGTATATAAATTATACAGTTAAAATATTCAAAATGGTATAACAAATATACCAATAATACCTATTAAGGTACTGTAGTACTTAATAATATATTAATGATTATTTTTTCTTGAATTGGTATACCAATAATACTTCTATTTAATAATAATGGTATATCTTTTGTAACCATATTTAATTAATTAATACGTTTTTGATCTTCTATTTAAATAATTAATACTCCTTCAATATTTCAATTTTAACAGATAATTAGACTAAAATAGTACTAATTTTTAAATAAAAATATTATTAATGTACTGGTTCAAAAATATAAGTAGATGCTAGTACTATAAATAAGGATATTATTAGTGTACTAAACCAACCCCCCCTCCCCCCTCCCCCAAAAAAAAAAAAAATACAATACACATTGAAATAGTCTTAATATTTTATTTTTTTAAATGATATTATATAACACATACATACAAGAGAATAAACCACTAACTTTTAATTTGTGCTCTTCAAAAAATTTTTTTTTTGATATCCCTGCATTACCACAACGAGCATATAAATAATTTTAAAATAATCACACACTCATAAATAAAATTCTAATCATAAACATACATATTAAATGAGCTTCATGCAATTAAATCATAATTCATTTGCAAAATTTAATTACCTTAAAATTTGCATTAAAATATATATTAATTATTTATTGGGTTAAATACATTTTTGTTATATATATTGGAGAATAAACCACTAACTTTTAATTTTTATTCCTCAAAAAAAAAGCTTTGGTGTCACTGTATTACAACAACAAATGTGTAAATAATTTTAAAATAATTACATTAATCACGCATCTATGACTAGAATTCGAATAATAAACATATATGTTAAATGAGTTTCATGTAATTAAATCATAATTTATTTGCAAAATTTAATTGCCTTAAAATTTGCATATAAAATATATATTAATTATTTATTGGATTAAATACATTTTTAATATATATTCTTTAAAATAAATTAATATAGTCCTTATTTCTATGAATTTATAAAAATTAATTTCAATATATAACGTTTTAATTTAAAAGAGATTAAATTAATTTATAATTTTAATTATATAGCTGATGCACAAAAACTTGATAGTCAAATTTTGTATTTTATATAAGCTCGCAAGTGCACGAGTCACTTATAGTAAGCGACAAGTATACTCCCAAGATCGTCTCTCAAGGAATTGCGGTGGTTCTAAAACGTTATTTATTTTCTTATTTAGTCGAACAAACAATCCTAAACATTCTAACAATTGTCACGTTGCAGAAAAGACTGTAAATTCGGAAATTAATTATGTAACTAAAATAAAGTGCAAATAAAAGTAATCACAACCAAAGGGGGGATGATGGATGTAAATGAGATTATTAGTTTGCTATCCATTCATGGCAAAAACAAATTAAGCATTCAATTAAAAGTTGGATTTAATGATTTTTCCGCTAAACCTAGAAAATCCCAAATCAATGGCGATTTTCACTACGATCAACTAATTAACGTCTTTGGTCCGGATCATTAACTAATCAATCGGAATTAGCTCAAGGAAATAATTCTAACCACCTAAACTAACACAAATCAATGCAATCAATTTAGGCTCTTGTTCATAATGCACAATTAAGCAAAGATGGCGTTTCTAATGCCTAATTCTTAAATATTCTTTCTAACCACAAACTAAGGTTTGGTCCACCATTAATTCACAATCAGAAATTAATAAGAACATGAACAAGAAATAAATCCAAATCATATATAATTAAATTACAAAATTGTTCTTCCAATCATTGGAAGCAATACTAACATCCCAATATACATATATTAGCCAACCATAACTAAATTGGTGTCAATAATTTAGTCATGGAGGCAAACCACAAAATCAGAGAAGAAAAAGATATTATAATAAAAATACCCCAATGAATCTTCTAGCTCCAAATCCTTGAACTTGATTGATCCTCTTTCTCAAATCCTTGGAGTAGCTTCAACAATGGAGGTTCTTCTCTTGATTTTGGGTTGGTTTTTGGGTGGAAAACCCTTGCTGCAGTAGCAGCAGAGGTGGGAGAGAAATTGGCTGCAAAAACTTGTGTTTGGGAGAGGTATAATGTTGTATTTATAGGGGGAAAGAAGTGGAATACGCGTTTTAGGGTTTCTGGGCAGTTTTGGCACCTCCCGCCGCGGCACAGGTTTTTCCCGCCGCGGCGCGTGTTGAATTTTGGCTCGTTGGTTCAAAACAGAAACCTCCCCGCCGCGGCACAGGTTTTGCCCGCCGCGGCGCGCGTTGTTTTCTTGATTTTCCAGAATGCATCCCGAGAGCCTCTCGCCGCGGCACACAATTTCCCCGCCGCGGCGCGCCTTGTTTTCTTGCGCTGTAAATGCCCTTACATAGTATGTTGATTCTCGATGTAAGGCTTACGTTGCTAAGCCTTTGTTTGTCCCCCTTACATAGTGAATGACATCCAATGTAAGGCTTACATTTTTAAACACTTTTGCTTCACTTTTGCTCTCTTTTTCCACATTTCTTCCCAAACCTACAAAACACAAAAAATACCTTCCAAAACACGAAAATAATAAAATAAAAGATAAAATGAATGCTTAAAAACATAACAAAATATAGGTCAAAAATGTGTTCATCAATAGCATAAATTTCATTTTATATATAGAATTTTATTTTAAACTCTCTTAATATATATATATAATTAGTGTTAAAAAAAATAAACGTATATTTCTTTTAGTAAGAAGGACATAACATTATTTAAATAATTAGATTATTTATTCACGTGATGGTTATTTCATGGCAAAAATAAAAATAAAAAATGTATTTAACTCATTATTTATGTGGTATATCATAGTTTTACATTTATAAAAATAGATGTTTAAGATGCGAATAGGGCATGCGCACTTCGAACAATAAAAGTTGCATATGTGTGAATTCAGTTGTGATCATTTTCATTTCTGTTTTTAAAGAAAGGGTTGTAAGTATCAGAGGAACACCTAAGCATAACTCTATTTTTCAAAAATTACTAATTAAGCTGATGGTTTGCTATCAGTTGGGTTTTGCTCAAGATGGTAGTTAGTTACTATCATTTTCACTTTCACCACTTTGTTTGCCACACATACTTCGAAAGATACAATCAATTAAAATATTATGAGATGTATCTTCAATTTGTTTGTCATTACCCATTGTTTTCTGGTAAGCAAAACTTCAATTAAATATAAATGTGTAATACATCATTCTTACCTCTAAGTTAATCATTAATCCAAATAAATTCTTTTTATGAGAAAGAAAACATGAAATCTACTTCTTGTGAAAATCCATTTTATAAGAAAACATGTAAAAATGTCTAAAATTGATCAATATTTTCCTAACCTAATGAAATAAATAGTGAAAACTGAAAAATTGAATCACACAAAACATCTTTAATAAATAACAAATACACAATATTATCTCTCTTTTATTATTGTTTCCAAACAAGCATGAAAATCAATGATATTTAAATAGAATATTGTGCCTCCGTTTTGCGAATAATAGTACTTCAAAAATGTATTTTTCCGTTTCTCGTTCATAATAAATATCCTCATATCACTTATCTTCTACCTAATCTTAGTTAGCCTCTTGAAACCCTAGCAACCTTGAAATCATCGAAACTCGAAGTTCACTCGATGGCTTTCATGTTCTTACATAATCTAACCTTCAAATTGACTACCATCAAAAGAGTCAAAATGAAACTCAATCGATTATGCTAATATACCGAACGAAGTTTATGTTGCCGATAAAATTTTCTCGACATCATTGAAAAGGTAAATCTTCATTTATTTCTTAATTGTGTTTGTATGTGATTTATAAATTCATAAACTAGATTATGTATTTTATTTTCTCCCATATTCATCAAAATTGTTTTAGTTTATCTTCATCCGTGAACTTTATTGGACAATAATTTAGGATTAGATCGTGAATATAATTTAAACTACCATATAAACTATAAGGGGCATTCAATTAAAATTGCACCTCAATGATGTAGGTATTCTACTTGTCCCGATTGCATCAACTAGCAAGAAAATCTACAATTCTCAAGGTATCCAAAAACATTATTTTCCCTCTTTTTGTTTGGTCTTAATTAGTATCTAAGCATGTCTTGATTTTATTTCAAAATGTAATATCCTTAAAATAAACAAATAGATAATAAGAAATAGTAATAACTTACATGAAAAAATAGCTAATTCTCGTATTCAAATCGTCCATAATATTGATTATATGATGCAAATTAATTCATAAAATTAAGCCATTGTAGTTATAATGAATAAATAATATAAAAAATCAAAAGAAAATTAAAAAACATTATATAAAATAAAAAAATATGAATGTAAAAAAATTAATAAATAAATTGGGTTTATTCAGTATAAGATTTTAAAAAACAAGAATCAAACTAACTTAATAAATTGATTATATAAAATAAGAACTAACTCAAACCAATAGAAGTCTAAAATTGATAGTACTGGGTTATTATGGTTTGGACAGTATGGATTCGATTGGTTTCAGTAAATTATGCATACTCTTTGGGATTATTTTTTTATAAATTCTATTATAGTATTGTGTTTTATTCAATGCATCTAACACTTCACCTAAAGAAAAGTTTAAAATACATTAAATATTCGGGCATTGTTTTGTGAATAGTTAAGGAAATATGTTATGTTTGTAAAAATTGTATCATTTAAATTTATTTGATTTATGAAAAATGTGTCCAACAAAGCTGAAGTTAAATTTTTATTATATTTTATGTTAAAATATAACTAATAATGTGCCACACACACACACACACACACATATATATATAATGAATTAACTTTAATTAGAAAAAAAATAAAAATTATTAAATTTATTCAACTTGAACAATTTTGTTTATAAAACTTAAACAAAATTTTCAATCAACAACAATATAGCCTATGCATATATGAACAAAGTTAGACTAGTTCACTCAAAACCCTAACAGCCAGCCTATGGCTCAAAGCTCTATTAGGCTTTAAGAAATTTGATCTGATCCTACCAAAATAATTTAAGAATTACACTGAGGTAAGAATTACACTGAGGTTACATTTTATACAATTTAATATACTTATTATATAATATATTGCATCATTTAAACTTGTATACTCAATTAAAAGCTCAAAAAATTCAAGTTCTTGCTTCCATTTGATTTCAAAAACTGTTTCACTCGACTTTAGAACACATGTGGGGATACAAAGTTCAGGCCAATCCCAACACAAGCCAAATGTTTTGGGTTTGAACCTAGTCCAACTAAAATTACATCTTTAATTAATAAAAAATAAAACGTGTTTGTCATGACAATGTTTAATAGTGTTTAAGAGGAGAGATTATATTTAGTGGCAGAGATTTTATTCTATACTACTGTAATATTAAAATAATGGGTAGAATAAGAGAGAAAGAAATGCTCATAATGGATTAATGTAGGAGAGATAAATGTATGAAAACTTAAAAGTTAGGGGGTCAAAGAAATTTAAATCTATTTCTCTTAAGAGATGCACTCACCCTCTTTGTACTACTGTTGTATATAGAAAAAAAAATTATTTTTTTAGGTGATAGAGTTTAAAAAGGTGCAAATCGTAAGTTGTATCTTGTTACCAACCTTGTATGCTAGCTTAACCATATGAAATGAATCAAATACATGAGTGTCAAGATTAATTCTATTAATTAAACATCCATGCATGACTTCAGAAAAATTTATGATTTAGGAGGATGTATTCAATTATTATTTAATATATTTGTAAGGAGTTATAAATTTAAAAAATTTATGAATTTTTTAACAATTATTGTATAATTTAATAGAGTTTTGTGTATTGTAGTGAATTTAATTTCATAGAATTTTATAGATTATAATGGATTTTATATTGATTATAATGCCTTACAAATCTTTGGAGTGGTGAGAAAAATGAGTATAGATTTTTTTTACATATATTTTTTAACGAAAAAATCTATCAAATTCATAAAATTATGTCAGTTTTTAAATTTTTTTAAAATCAATGACTTTTTTAAATATATTTAAATTTTTATATATTTTATAAAATCATAATTAAATATACTTAAACTTTTAAATAATATTTTAAAAAAATTAATTAAATACATCTAATTTTATAACTCTATAAAAGTCATTAAAACCAATCAATCGAATACAACCATGTTAATATCATCTACTATTCTACTTTGTTTTGGTCCATATGAATACCAGTACATGGAGTAAAACTTGTATGCCTATTATGACTCACATCTTTAATTTTGATGTCTTCTCCAAAATACGAAAAAAATTTATATTTATTCTCTATTAGTATTAGTTTTGGTCATTAATTCAATTACCACTTCTTAAACTTTTTTTTTTTATATAAAAATAAAGATCTAAAATGAACATGTTCGATGTATATAAGAATCTCCCAAATTACCATGTTTTTTTCTCCAGATATTGTTTACCTTTATTAGCTTTGTACTTATTACACTACTATTTATTTATTTATTTATTTTTTTATTGATATTACACTACTAATTAATAAACCAATTGTTTTTCTAATCTATCCATTAAATATTTAAATATTTCTGTTCATATTCAGGATTTTAGGGGGGGGGGGAGAGTAATCAGTATAGGAAATGTACAAGTATTCACCAATCTATCTTGTTTTAAACCACCAATCTATATTGATAAGGCTAGAGATTTGAGGAAAATTGATTTAGAATATATGGACTGGAATTTTGTATGGTTAGAAACATAGACTGAATTATAATAAATAGGTGTAAAAACTCTCAAGTATAATAAGCAAGTGAGAATTGTTGTTTCAATTTTATTAAAACATAGACTGAATTATATTTTTGGTCTTAGATTTTAACTAAATTTATATTTAAATTCTACAATTTAATTCTTAAATTTTTAAAATTTTATATATAAATTATAAATTTTTAAAAAATTAAAATAAAAAATATGTATTTTAGATAGAACTTATGAGTGAATTATGGGTATTTTGATTCATTGTATTGGTTGGGGCCTATAGGCTCACAACTAAAATCTTTCCCAAACTTTACCATAAAAAATAAAAAATAAATAAAACACTCTCCCATATGGCACAAATTTGTAACAATTATAAATAATTGACAAATTTTATTGAATAAATTTTGTAAATTCAATTATATTTATTAATAATATTTTATTACATTTTTTAAAATTTATTTTAAATTTAAAATAGATAAACATTTTCTAAAACAATTTACAGAAAACTCGTAATGGCATGTAAGTAAATTGAATATCTACCCTCAAAATATTACATAAGAAATTGCCATAGAAAGCTTCTCTCATTATTATTATTTGCCGTTTCATTCTAAAAGTCAAATATGCAACAAAAATGGTTCTGGGTACAAATCGATGAATATAATAATAAATTTATAACTAATTAATAATTGATATTTAAATAATTTGCAGGATATGTATAACACAACTCAATTTATTAATTTATTATTGTAATTAAGCAAAGCACATCCTCTATGTATACATTAATTATTAAAATAAAATACTGATTTTAATAACATGTAGTAACACAGTAATTAGTCAATTTAATAATGCTATGTATCATTTTCCGCCCAACACAGTCTACTCAGCACTCAAAACCAGTCGTTAAAGCGCCAACGGGAGTGAGAAAAACAGAGCAAAGCCTACTTTTTGTGTATAAAACACAGGGGTTTGATTTTAAAGAGCCAAAAAACCCAAGTATAGCACAGTAATAGCTTTGGGATTTGAGAGCCCATAATTCAGCCAAAGTTGATAACTTTGACGGAATCTGAAACCGCCCTTTTGTTAATTTTTGCTTGCATGCTCAAAACTTTGCTTGAAATCCCCATTAAGTTTTGCCCATTGGCAATTCAAAACTGTACCTTTAGACTACATGGTCTAGAGTTTCAGTTTCATTTCTGCATTAGCTTTTGTATCACTTTTCAGAATGCCTTCTTCTGTGAAAGAGCTGGAGGAGCAGCTCAAGGAGGCTGGGAATAGCCTCCTCAGTCCTCCTCCTTACATCGATGAGCTTCTCAATCTTCTCGACGTAACAACCATTTTCCTCAATTCTTATTATAGGCTTTACTTAATTCATTTGTGTGTAGAATGGTGATGAATCTAAAGGAATAGTTGGTCGATTTGGTTAATTGTTTGATTGCAAGTCTTTTATGGGTTTTCGTTACTCAAATTGATATGCAAAAGTTTGCTATTTTAATTTGAGCCAAAGTTAATAGCTTTCTATGAATTGATGGTCATTGGTGTGTATGTTGTTTCAGATAACCCGTTTTCCCACGTCCATAGATTGTGATCAAATATGACATGTATGAATTCATTTGGAATCTTGAAGGAATGGCTTCTTGAAATCAATTGTTAATAATTTTGGTGAACTATTTGGTAGCTGATGTTGTATAGATTTTCTTTTCCCCAAATTGATTTTTTTCAAATAATGTTATTTTGGTGTGGATTGAAGTAAAAAGTCTTGTTGTGGAATGATATTCATTGGTGCTTTTTTCTTCTCAATTGATCAGTTTCCCCTCTCCTTATGTGCAAATTGTTAGAGGAAATTATCCCACATTGCTTAAATTGAAAGAATCATGACTTGAAATTGGTTCTATTAATTTTTGGTTGATTGTTTGATTGATGATCTTGTATGTCTTTTCCTTTTCTCAAATGAATATTTCAAGTATTTCATATTTTTATTGTGGATTAGAGGGAAAAAAAATTGTCTGGATTGATTATCATTTGTGCATTTTTTTTGTTAAAATTAACCAATTTAACCTCTTCTTATGTTATGTGCAAACATGGTATGTGCGCAGCTTGTTACCTCCAATGAATCCATTGGTATGTTCATTTTAATGGTGCTAGTGAACGATTTGCTTGCTTGTGTTGTATGGTTCTTTTTTCCAAAATTGATATTTAGAATGTTTTTGTTCACATATGAATTAAAGTAAAATGCTTTATACTGATTGATCTTCATTGGTGCCTTTGTTGTTTATTTGGATTTTGTTTTACTGAAATAATGACTTCTCCTTGAAATGATCATCACCAAACCATAATTTGTGATAGGAAATGTAAGATTGAATGAACTCATTAATGTTTTTCCTCTGAAGAAAAAAGATAACAGAAAAGAAGTGAAAAGCAAGTACATGGTTTTATTTCTGTTCAGACTGTCACTGAGATACAATCCCTATGAAAATTATTTATCCTATCTGGGGAATCAAGTTTCTCTTCATTCTGTGCAGTGGAGTTCATTGTTGTTTTGATGAATGTGTGAAATCTTTCAAGTTTATTTATTTGTCCAGTTTTGTTTTCCATGATTAGCTATATGATAAAGTTGAATTCATTAGAAAACTTTTGCTTGGGTAAAACATCCAAACAAGAATGATATTACCATTGCGCATGACATGAGCAAAAATGAGAAGACATCATGTTAGCATGTGTATATGAACTGAGGTACAACTACTTGCAAGGTGCATAATTTTTTTATGAAAGAATCAAAATTTCATAATTCTGTCCATAATTTCCATATTTATGTATAAAACATATTTGTGCAAGTTTGACTCTTGTTCTGGCATTTTCTGCTACTTTTAAAACTTATGAGTAGTTTTTCCATTGTAAAATTGCTTTCATGTTGTCTTTCAGAGAGTCGAGAATCTGTTGATGAATGTGGATCAAGCACCCAACAAATCAATGCAAGAAGCACTTTTCCCCTCAATGAAGGCACTGATTTCTGATGAACTCTTGAGGCACTCCAATATGGATGTGAAAGTTTTTGTTTCATCTTGCATTACTGAGATTACAAGAATAACAGCACCAGATGCCCCTTACAATGATGAACAGCTGAAGGTATTAACAGCTTTAAACCAGTGCGGAAATTCTAAAATTCTACTTTGCATGGAAACGGTTTCCAAAATATTAATAGTCAATTTTCATGATTAGATTTAATAGAAAAGTCTCTTACAAGGGTTATCTTAATGGTGTGTAGGAAATTTTTCAGCTGACATTAGTAGCTTTCCGGCAATTGTCACATATTTCTAGTCGGTGTCACATCAAGGCGGTATCTATGCTTGATACAATTGCAAAGGTCAAGTCATGCTTGATGATGTTGGACCTCGAATGTGATGCATTAGTTGTTGAAATGTTTCAACATTTTCTAAAGGTTATTGGGTAAGAGTTTCTCTAGTGCAACTTATTGTATTTATTCCGTTTCTTGTTAATGCAATCATGAAGAACTGTTCCTTTGCTGTCATGACAGTACGAAATCTTGCAAATACTGTAAACATGGAAGTACGAGTGAAAAAATAAAATAAAACATATATATATATATATATGTTTACCATTAGACTACTAGAAGGAATTAATAAAACTCAATATGAGATGTCCTGCATAGAACAATCCATTATTGTTGAAATGATCATCAGTCATATCCATAAGTAAGGCCTGCGAATGAGAACTGTACTTCCTTTTCCTCCAAAGGAGTCACCACAGCATTTTAATTATTCGGGTAGAGGCAGGGCATGTTTTATTATTGGATGGACGTTCCTTCCCTTCTTCTATTCTCTCCATGTTATTCTCCTCTTAGGGCTATGTCAGTTTTGGTATCAAACCATATCTGATTTTTTTGAGGTCATGTGCTCTTTTATTCTTTGTCGAATTTCTTTTTCTATCTGTAATCTGTTGAAAAAAAAAAATGAACTCTCAAGAAAAATAAAATAAAATTTCCAAATATAACTGAATTGCTACTTTTCTTAATTTACATAATCAGTACCGGAAGTCTCGTCTACGTCATATGTTGGACTTTGATGTTGCAATGGTGTTAATGAAATTTACCATTAAATTGATTGTTTCTTCTTACTGAATGCTCAGGACCCTCCATTCTGAAAGTGTATTTTCAGCCATGGAAAACATTATGATAATGGTTTTAGATGAAAGTGAAGAAATTTCCTTGAATCTTCTAACTCCACTTTTAGCTAGTGTCCAAAAGGAAAATCAGGTGAAGTGTTTATCTGTGTTCTTCAATTTGTTTTCTACTGTTATATCTAAATTATCTGTCTGCTTTTTCACTATTTCAGAATGTCTCACCACGTTCTTGGAAACTGGGAGAGATGGTTATAACTAAATGTGCTGATAAGCTCAAACCCTATCTCAAGGAAGCTGTGAAGGTTACAGGCATTGCTTTTGATGATTATGCTCCAATAGTTGTTACTATTTGTCAAGATGGATCAGATGAACCTAAAGCTGTAAATGTTTCAGGCAAAAATTTGGTGCGTCTTAACTTTTTTGCATGCCATAAGATCAAATATAACTTATATACAGTTTTACTCGGTATTGAGAATTTGTGTATACTGCCATTTATAGGCAAATGAGAACAAGTCAGCTAAAGGGACATCTTTGAATGATCCACCCGAGGTACACAATTATTGTTTCATTCTCTAGAAGCTTGTACTTATCTTCCGTATAATAACGTAAAAGTTAGATTTCACATGTTAACATAATATATGATTTTAGACTTCTAATATTGATTTATGTTTGCACTTTAACACTTTCTTAGGCAAGTGAAAATAAATTAGCTGAAAACACTATACCAATTGAACCACTTGAGGTGCGTGATTATCATAGCATTTCTTTATGATTTTGTATTTGTCTTCTGAGTAATGATGTACAAGTTACAAAATAGCATAATATAAAATTTGACATTCAATATTGAAATCTGTTTATGATGCTGTTTTTAGGAAAATCAGAATAAGTTAGCTGAAAATACTGTTTTGAATGAGCTACCTGAGGTATGCAATTAACATTGTATTCTCTATTACTTTGTATTTATCTTCTGCATAATGATGTCTTTCATAATCAAATGTAAAATCATTTGTAGAACTTGACTTTTCATTACATCAGGATACACGAGCAACAGATGATCCTTTTCAGACAGAAACTGAGCAAACTTTGAATGGCAATCGTAACGCAACAAGTAATGACTCCGCTCTTACTAGGAACGATGAGAATGAAAAGTCATCGAAAACATTACAGCATTGCCATCTTAAAGAGCTACCTAAGATTGCGGATCCAAGTGGTTCTGCTGAACCTAACAGTTCATTCTCTGTGGAGATAGAGAAATCCAAATTTGAACCTGACTCAGTTCCTAGAAAAAGAGACTCGAAACCAAATGCTTTCATGAATCCAATGGAAGGCTATAATCATTATTGGATGTCTACTGGAAGAAAAAGTCCAAAGCTAGCTTTTCGTCGAAAGTCTCATGATAAGGGAAATGATAGTTCTTCTGAAGACCCAGCTTCCATGAAGGCTACTTCAACATCAATCACTGAAGTACTGGAACCCAAAACTAAGGATGGTTCTGTAGAAGTAGTTGATTCTCCGCCTATGAAACCTAAAACGGATGAAGTCGTTGCAGATGCATCTCCATCACAAAATTATAACCTTCCTGAGGAAAGTCATCGTAAAAGGGGTCAGTCAAAGAAAAAAGAGACTACAAGAAAGCAAGAAGCTTTTTCAAAATCCCCATCAATTTCAAGAGAGGAATGTGCTCAGAAAGAGAAGATGACTCCACCACCTTTAGATATGAGTGGTAAGAAAAAAACCCAGGAAACCAGTACTTTGGTAGGAAAAGTAAAGGGGTACTCAAGAAAACATAGACCTGCCTCAAGGACAGATGTTTCTCCTGAGCAAGCACAAAAGCCATTAACCATGAAGTCAACAGCCACAAAGGGTTCTGAAGAAAGGACTACGGAAACTGATTCTTCTAGTAAAGATATTAGTGAAGGATCTGGTATCAAGGTACTTATGATTTAGAATATGTCAAATTTATATGTAAGCTCTTAAAACTTGTTCCTGACCTCTAAATATTTTACTTTTGACAGATAATTTCTGAGAGTGCAAAAGGAAGTTCCTTAAAATCAGCATCCGACAAGAAATTTAAAATTGCAAAGGAAAAGCCAGAGGTATCAATTCTTAAGTTATCTGATCTGCAGTTAATTCTGGCTTCTAATTCTCTCGTGCATTTTAAGCTAAACTTGGAAGTAAAATCAGGTAAAGAAAAGAGAGAAGGGGGAAGGAGAGGAGGGAGGGAGAAATTTCTCACAAAAGATAATTTCTTATGTATTCTTTTACGAACCATTAAAATGTTTAGCCTTCAGATCATAATCTTATAATCGTTCTATAACATTCATGCTTATTTGTTTATTAATTTATTGATTTCAATTTCAGGAATCCGAAGCACCTGAACTTGGTGACCAATTGGTTGGTAGAAAAGTAAAGGTTTTTTGGCCCATGGACAAAATGTGAGTACTTTAGAGTTGTTGATATTGTTAATCTGTAATGATTCTGTCAATACATGGGTGAGTTACAACCAGTTTTCGTGTTATTATTATGTCAGTGATATCATTATGATAATGATTCAGATCTGGAGTAGATTTTGTGAAGGTTATGACTATGCAGCTGTGTGGATAATACACAATGTGAAACATCTCCCTTAATTTTTAATACCAAATTACATATTCTGCAGGTTCTATGAAGGTGTTGTCGACTGGTACGATCCTATTAAGAAGAAGCACAAGGTGAGATAACTTGACTTTCCCATTCGATTAGATTTCTTTTGCATGTGAAGATTTATTGAAAATGACTGTCAACAAGTAGTAGTGTATTTTCAATATAGTCTCATCTTTATCTAAATCTGACATCCTTTGTATCATACATTCACTTTGTGCCTTTTGCTGACTTGTTCCCTTGAGCATTCTACTCTTAGATTCTTTAGATTCATTTTCTTATGGTGTATGACTTCCCCATCTAATATGATTTATCCACTCGTATTCAACTGCACAATTTTCATATTTGTTTATGGATTTGTGCTTTACTCCCGAAACTTTTATGCCTAAGGCCGTTGCATATTTTACAGATCTTGTATACTGATGGCGATGAAGAAATTTTATATCTCAGTAAGGAGCGATGGGAACTGATAGAGGATAATGTTTTGCCAGATGAAGTGTGTACTTTTCCATAAAGTGCAATTTCCTTCTGCTATGTTTCTCCATATATTCTAAAATAATGACTGTCAAATAATGCTATTTTGTTTGCATATTAACAGGTTCATGATCTTCAAAGACATGATGCTCCATTCGATATGTAAGCAACAAAAATGAAATAATATATATTGATCTTTATATAAAATAAAAATATATATATATTGATCTTCTTTCATGAGACACTTATTTTGCTTGTTCTGATATATTGAAGCTCAGCTTATTGTGCATCCAAAAATTGCTTGTCCTTTACGGATATTCTAGTTGTTTGTAAACTTCATTGTCTGTCTGTTCTTTGACACTTATTTCTCATGTTTGGCCGTTTCGTTTCAAGAACTTATCTATACGTAACCGGTGTCACATTTTAGCAGTTCAAAAACAAGAAAACTGAAAAGGAAATCTGAACAAGCTGAACGGGCAAAAGCTGACTCATCTGAAAGGTGTGTTTTCATTTTTCATATTTAAAGTACTTGCTTCAAGATGGTTGTTTGAGTAACCATTGTATGGATTTTTCCTTTAAGAACTTGTTTGTAATTGAATTTATGCTTCCAGCAGTCCAAAGAGAAAACATAAAAGAAAGACGGTCCAAGCAGAACAAACAAAGGATGCCTCTTCAGAAAGGTGGGTTTGCTTCTTTATTTCCTCTACCAAGTCCTTAATATTTTCCTTAACAAAAGTTAACAAATACTTTAAGAACCATAGGCCTAGGAACATAGAGTATTGATAATTTATATAATGTTCTACAAGCTTCAAATTAAATTTTCCTAAATGATAACTTTGAAGGATCCACAGAAATGGAGCATCCAATGACAAACCTGTGAAGGCTGATGCTAAATCTGCAAATGCCTCCACTTTTGATGAACCGAAAAACAAAGCTGAGCCTGTAGATGAGCCAATAAGTACCAATGAGGAACGTAATGATGATGGAAAAATATCCCCTGCCAAGTTGGAGAGACATGAATCGAAGACCAGCTTTGACTCCGAGCAAAATGCAGCTGAGACTATGACCTCCCTCAAGAAGTGTCGTCTTGAAGTTATTGAATCTTCAGGAAATAAATGTGATGGCAAACAGGCAGAAAAGAGCAGAGGTTCAAAGAAAGGGAAATATCCCCGTGCATCTAAATCTGAAGGTACCTCCTCCAAACAAAGCTAAGCAGTGACAGGGAGGCTCAGTGGTGCTTAGTTTTGGTTCAAATACAGAAATTTTTAGTTTTAATGTCTTTTTTTATTTCATATGTAGTAGTCAAATAAACATGTGTTTAATGGACTTCGCTGGATTGCATAGGTTTTCTATGTGAAAGATAATAGCTGAACTATTTATCAAAAGCTTTGTGTTTCTGGTGGTTCTTTATAGCTTTTACTTCTGTCTGTGAAACTTATATTATCAAATGGTAATTGCCCTTGTTGGACTATACAGCTTTCTGTTATGAGTTTCACTATCTCTCCCTTCATATACCTTCATATGTAGCTTTGGAATTTTTTTTCCTATACTATTGTATTATAGAGGGAGTATTTAAACGAAATATAGACTTAAATTTCTTTAACCTATCTATATTTTTAAGTTTTTCACACTTTTTTCTTTCTTACATTATTCCATTCATGTGTCACTCTCTCTTTACTGAAATTATTCTAGTAACTCTGACAAAGCAAGGAAAGAGTGATAAGTGACTTCAGAAACTCAAGACGGAATTTCCTTGTGTCCTTTGAGTTAATAAAATATTTTTTAACCTGAGAAACCAATTTCGTATGGTGTTGCTCAAATATTTGAGTACTTTATAAACGCAATGCAAGAAAGCTTTTTTTTTATTTATTTACTAGTTTTGATTATGTGTGTTGCATGTAATTTTATCTTAATTATCATCACAAATTAAAATTAAAAGAGTTAATTTAAAATTAAAAAATAATAACTTTTTTTAATTTTTTGATAATAATATATTTTTAAAAAACTATATTATATAATTTAGAAGGAGACTTAGTATTATTGCTTTATAATTCACCTACAATAATAAAATTATTTAAAAATTATATTTTCAAACAACTTTCAAGATTTTATAAAATATAATCTTACTGAATAATCTAAAAAATAGAAAAATAAGTCTTCTATTAGAATCAAAACTTTAAACTCTAATAAAAACTTGAATTTTAGTCAACTGCAATATATATATAGTACTACATTATTCACTAAATTCTTTTTAATATAGCATAATAGTTTAGAACTTATAATTAGAACTATTCAAGTTTAATTTCAATACTAAGAAAATATAATTATATTTGTATTAGATCTATTGTGTGATAATCTCTTGAGTTTGAAAGTGAGTATACTTATATGTAGTAATATTGAAATTTAAGTGATAATATTTTCTACTATATACCCAAAAATAAAAATTAGTGAAAATATTATGTCAAATAAATGAAACCATTAAATAAGATTAACAAGAAAAAAAATGCAATGAGTAGTGATAAATTGATATGATCTATCAATAATCCATTTAAATAAAAAAAATTTAAAAATATATATTTTAAACATCAAATAAATAAAAAAAAATTATTTTACGAAAATAAAATTGAAAAATAAAACTCAACACATGATAGACAAAAAAAAAAATATTTTTTTTACACTTATAATAAAGGTCAAAATACTTAAAAGCACAAAACACATTAAACTAAGGCTTATTCCATAATTTAAGCTCTCTTAACTCTATTTTAGGTCATGCCTAATACATTCATTGTTCCTTCTTAAAAATAATAATAATAAAAAAAAAATTCTCTTTTATAATTGTCAAAGAAAATATCACAAAAAATTATTGGAGCAAATTTTATTTATATGTAGAGTAATACATCTAAAAATATATATATTGAAAAATAAAATAAATTCTTTAAATAGAAAGTATAAAAAATAGAAAAATATTATTCATCTTAAAATAAATATGAAATTGTCAAACAAATTAAAAGTATAAAAGAAGTGTACACTAATTATCTACTAAATGAAATATAAATTATCTAATAAATTATATCACATGAATAAAAATAAAAATAAAAATAAAATGTAAATTATTAAATAAAAATTATAAAATAAATACATAATCATCAATTTTTCTAAAAAAATATATATAAATTATCAAATAAATACATAATTTCTTTTATAATTGTCAAAGAAAATATCACAAAAAATTATTAGAGCAAATTTTATTTATATATAAAGTAATACATCTAAAAAAATATAAATTGAAAAATAAAATAAATTATTTAAATAGAAAGTATAAAAAATAGAAAAATATTATTCATCTTAAAATAAATATGAAATTGTCAAACAAATTAAAAGTATGAAAGAAGTGTACATTAATTATCTACTAAATAAAATGTAAATTATCCAATAAATTATATCACATGAATAAAAATAAAAATAAAATGTAAATTGTTAAATAAAAATTATCAAATAAATACATAATCATCAACTTTTCTAAAAAAATAAAAATTATTAAATAAATAAATAATCATCAGCTCTTCTTTATATATATATATATATATATATGCTAAAAGAAAAATTTATAGATGTAAATAGACTTTTACTAAAACTAAAAAGAAAAGTGTATAGATATAAAATAAACTTTTAATAAAAATAAATATATAAAAGTAATAAAAATTGTTAAATAAATAATATCTACCTAATTAAAAGCAACACACTTTAAATAAAATATGTGAATAAAAAATTTTATCAAACAAAATAAAATTCAAATAAATAGTATGGGAAAAACTCTCCTTTATATATATACTAGTGTTGTGACAAGTGCAAGGCAAGTACAATTGAGTTGTATATGCTTGTATTTAAGATATGATGTCAAAACTCGTCATTTAACATTCGAGTTGTATTCAAGTTTGTTAACTTTGTTATAAACTTACAATGAGAAATAAGATATTTAGCACATTATTTCGGACCATCTGAATATCTTTAACTTGTAATAATTGAATAATTTTTGCAAGCATTCTAAAAGTTTTTTTTTTTTTTTGAAACAGCAAGCATTCTATAATTTAAAGCAATAAAAACCAAAATTTTAAATATATTTTTCCCAAAGGCCTATACACAATTAGTAAAAGATAATAGAATATCGATTTTTTCATTGAATCACAAACCAGTAAAGCACCAATATTGAAGAAAATTGAAATAAAAAAATATGACAACCAAATTACATTAAAGTTACAGCCTCTATATATAAGTATAGTGCCAAGTTTTCTTAAAAGTATGAACCTAAGACGCAATATAAGTCTTAAAGTTAACACTAAAGTAATATAAATAAATTAATGACTATATTTGTAATTCATTACGTTTTGTTTTTGAAAAGAGGAAAGGAGTTTAAAGTAAAATGATTCATTTAATATCTTTGAATAATAGATGGATGAGAGATAAATATAAGTCTCAGTTTATTTATAAGAAAATCTAATAACCATACCTCTAAACCCACCAATTCCAACAAAGCCTAAATTTTTAAGCATTATTAATTTGACAACTATTTGGTGGCTTAGTTTAACAATATCAAACTACAAAATTAAGATATAACAATCACAAACTGACTGCATTGACTTAAATATGTTGCTTTTCATCTACCTCTCACTTCTTATATGTTCTTTATTCCACATTATAATTATTTCTTTCACTTTACCCTAACAAGAAAAATAAGAATTGCATAAAGATAAAGTCAATTTTTTTCATGTTTTTAATTGTACTACATAGGGATTGTTTTAACTTTAAAAACTATAACTAAAATATTTAAAAAAAGATTAAATAAAAATAATACTAAATTATGATAAAAATAAGTATAAAATCTAAATACTATTTTTAAAATAAGTATAGGACTTAAAAAGTCATAATCCCATAAAATAAAAGACAAACAAAATTAAATTGATGAAATTATAAACCAAACTTTCATTAAATCACATCACAAATTAGAAACAAGAAATAGGATTTTAATTAGAAAAATATGAAAGATTAAAAAAAATTAAACAAAAATAATATCAAATATAAAAAATAAGTATATAATCTAAGTGTTATTTTTAAAATAAATATAGGACCTATACAGTCATTATTTCATAAATTAAAAATCAAGCAAAATAAAATTGATGAAATTATGAATCAAACTCTCATTGAGTCACATTGCAAATTAGAAATAAAAAAGAAAAAATCAAACAAAATAGTTTGAAATAAAAAAAAATTAAATAAAAAATATCAAATAAATAAGATAGGGACAACTCTATTTTTTATATAAAGTAATATATATATATATCTGAATTTAATATAACATTTTTCTGCTGAACCGTGAAAAGTAAAACAACAAATGTTACAACACAAAATTAATAAAAAATCATGAAATCATAGTTAGGACCTAACCTGCTTTGTAAGAAGCATTTTGTAAACTATTAACAAAATTTTGATAAACGATTGTTAGGAAAACATAGGTTTAGATGAAATCATGTTAACCTAACCTGCTTTGTAAGAGCTTTTGTAAACTTAACAAAAGATAAAGATTGTTAGGAAAACATAGGTTTAGTTAACGCATCAATTAAAGGCATTAAAAACAAATCATAGTTTTAATAAATAATTTGGTGTGAAGTTGTGAACTTACCAGCCAAATAAGTACAATTTGTACACTAAATCAAACAAATTTGATTTGAATGGTGTGATTTTAATGTGTGTGTGTATATGTATGTATATATATATATATATATTATATATATAAACATAAATAAATAAGAGAAAGTAAACTCACTTTTATTTAAATAAAAAATAGAAAATAATTTTTAAAAAGATAGAAAAATAAAATAAAATAAATAAAAATATCAAATATAAATAAAGAAAATTAAATTAAATAAATAAATAAAAATATTAAACATAAATAAATAGGAGAAAGTAAAATTTCCTTTATATATAGATAATAAGATAAAATAAGATTAAAAATATATATAAGATAAAATAAAATTTAAAAAATACATCAAACAAAAAAATATCAAGTGGAAATTTTTTGGGAATTTACCAAAAATAACACCACTAAAATTTATAGTAACAAAATTAGCACCCCCAATAATATTGAACGTGAAATATTGAACGGATTTAAATTTTCGTCGTTCAATTCTAATTGAATTAGTGTTCAAAGAAAAATGACATATTAATCAATTTTTTTAATTATGAAAATATAAGTTTGAACACAAGGGGTGCTAGTTTTGTTATTACAAGTTTAAGAGGTACTAGTTTTGTTGTTTTTTCAAATTTTTTTCTCTTAAAAGTGGAGTAACAAGAGATAAAGAATAAAAAAATAAAAAATAAAAATCAAACAAAAAAAATATTAAATAAATATTTTAGTAAAAATTTTCATTTTATATAAAGTTAATAGATTTTGGTTTGGCTTGTTCACAATTTTAAACTTTATTTTGGGTGAGGAGGTAACTTTATTTTGTGAACTTCTATTTAGTCCCAAATTTTAACAATTTGCAATGAATGAAAGCTAGGGGATTGGTGTGGTTTTTTTTTTTTTGGAAAATTGTGTTCCTTAGATCAAATAGATTGTTTAGTCTTTTAGATTCGAAAAAGTGTTTAAAAGTTTTTTTGTTTGTGAAAAGGATGCCAAGAAATAACAAAATTAATTTTTTATCTAATTTTTCGTTAAATCTAACGGAATAGCATATGTGTTACATATATGTTCATATTTTTTGATAGATATATATGTTAAAATTTAATATTTATTAAAAAAATTATACTTTTTAAGAAATTTTTTTCTTTTAAACTTAAAAAAAATTCATTGTTTAATGTGTGATTTTAGATATTAAACAATAATAAAAATTGTTTAAGTTTGAAAGAAAAAGCATTCTTAAAAAATTTGAGTCAATTTTTTAAATAAATATTAATTTTTTATGTATATATCTATGAAAAAATATAAACATGCGTGACACATATATTATTTTGTTAGATTTAATGAAAAATTGAATGAAAAGTTAATTTTGTTTTTCCTTGACAACTTTTTCACAAACAAAAAGACTTTAAAACACATTTTCGAATCTAGAAGACTAAACAACCCATTTAGCCTAAACAAATGATTATCTCGGCACTTCAATCTTTTTTATAGATAAAAGTGTCATGAAAGTCTTTATATTATATTATTTGTGTTATTTGGTCTCTTAAATTATAAATTATGTCATTTAGTCATTTAGCTTTAGAAAAATAGACCAACTAAAGACAAAATACATTATTTAAAAAAAATATTAAAATATTATTTTTAAGATTCTAATTAAGAAAAAAAAAACATTATTTTTATATTAAAAGATAGCTTTCAAAAATAATATTTAATAAAAAAATATTAAAATAATATATTTTGTATTTAATTAATATTTTTTTAAAATAAAAGACTAATTAATACTATTTATAATTAAATAACATAAAATGATATAATTTTATAGACGTATAAAGTCTCACTTCTTTTTCTTTCTATAATAACAATATATAAAGAGAGTTTATTTTCATTAATGCACGTAAATTTATTTTTTATATTTTTCATTTCAGTTACACTTAAAACAAAAAATAACTCAAAGTCTATTTCTTCTTTTAATTGACATATTACTTTCTTGATCTAGCCATGCTTTTGTCAAAGAACTAATCGGACCCAACCGAAAATAAAATAGTTTAGAATAAAAAAAAAATTAAATCAGACTATTTAATTTAAAAAGGTGTTCGATTTTAATCAATTTAATTCAATTCTTAGACCCTAAATTGCATTTAACAGACTTTTGTCAAAGTTGGTAATAGTTTGATAAAAGTCATCTAGAGCAATGACAGACTTATATCTACTTTTTAAGAGTGTCATATCAAAATTTTATTTTGATTGATGCATGCACCTATTTTTTATATTTTTCATTTCAGTTACACAAAAAAAATAACGGAAAGAGTTGTTTCTTCTTTCTTTCTTATAATATTTATTTGGCTGCGTTTTGTTTGTAATTTTTTTTTTTTCATTTCAGTTACACATAAAAAAAAAATTAACGGAAAGAGTTGTTTTCTTCTTTCTTTCTTAAAAAGAAAAAAAAACTTTAAAATCCGTTTTTTTTTTATTAACTAATTTTAGTCACGTGTAATTAATTATATATTAATAATGACCATAAATTAAAATATTAATTTTAAATTAAAAAAATAACAAATATTTTTTTATAATTATATATATATATATATATATATATATTTAAATTAATATTACATAATTTAGAATGAGATTCTCATAAAAAAAATAATAAATTTATTTAAAAATAATATTTTTTAAATAATTTTTAAGGATTTACAAAATAAATATTTATTATATAATTTAAAAAATAGAAAAGTAAGTCTCTTATCAAAACTAAAACTTTACATTCAAATAAAACTTAGACATAACTAACTACAAATAATATATATATAGTGTAACATTGTACAAATTATAGTTGTTTACCAAAATTCTTTAATGTAGCAAAATAGTTTAGAATTCATGTTTATAACTATTCAAGTTTAATTTCAACAATAAAAAAATACATTTATATTTATATTTGAATAGTTTGCAAACAAATACATTTGTATAAAACAACATTAACATGTGAGTGATAACCTTTTATATTGTATAACCATAAATGAAAATTAGTAAAAAAAAAAAAAGTAGTTATGTTAAATAAATTGAGTCAAAAAGTAAAATTAATAAGAAAAATAAAACTGTAATGAGTTGTGATAAATTAATATGACCTAACCAATAATCTATTTCAACAAATTTATTTAAAAAAAATTATTTTAAACATCAAATAAATAAATAAATAATTGTCAATAAAAATAAAACTCAACAAATGATAGGAAATAAAAGAAAAAAATAAAGAAAATAAGAAATAAATTTTTTTTACACTTATAACAAGGGTCAATATACTTAAAATTGCAAAAGATATTAAGGCAAGACATAGTCCATAGTTTAAGCTTTCTCCACTCAATTTTAGGCTATGTCCAATAAATGCATTCCTTGTCCATTTTAAAAAATAATAATAACAAATAAAAAATATATCTTTTATAATTGTTAAAGAAAATATCAAACAAAATTATTGTTAAATAAATATTATGGAACAAATTTTCTTATATATAAAGTAATAGATATACTAAAAAATATATAAAATTTTAAATAAAATATATTATATGAATGGAAAGTATAAAAAATATTATTCATCTTAAAATAAATATAAAATTATCAAAAAAAATTAAAAATATAAAATAAATATACTCACTCCAATTATATATTTAAAGAAATTAAATTATCCTACAAAATATATCAAATAAATAGAAATAGAAAAAATATAAATAACCAACAAAAGTTATCAAATAAACATAAAACCTCAAACTCTCATTTATATATGTATTAATATAAATAAAAAAATTATAAAATAAATTAAAATATCTAGTAAATAAACAATTACTAACTCTTATATATACACACATGCTAATAAATAATAGAAATAAATAGAAAATATATATAAAATTATCAACTAAATATGAATTCACCAACTCTCCTTTATATATATATACTAATAAAAAAAATTATAAAATAAATTAAAATATCAAATAAATTCACAATTATTAACTCTTATATATACATACACTAATAGATAATATAAATAAATAGAAAAAATAAATAAAATTACCAAACAAAAAAGTATCAAATAAATATAAATTCACCAACTTCCCTTTATATATATACTAATAAAAATTACTAACTCTTATATATACACACACTAATAGATAATATAAATAAATAGAAAAAGTTTATAAAATTGTCAAACAAAAAAGCATCAAATAAATATGAATTCACCAACTCTCCTTTATATATATACTAATAGATAAAAAAATAAAAAATAATAATGCACTCACACACTTAAAAACTACAAAAAATTTCCAAATAGCTCTAATTTTCAATTAAAAATTAACAAAAGAGAGTTGTTTTCTTCTTTTTCGTGCTTTAGTTTAATTTGTTAGAAAATAATTCAATTCATTGAAATTTAATATTAAATATGTTTAATTAACTAAAATTCAACATAAAATTTTTGAATAGGTATTTTTTGATTTAGTACTTTTGAAGTAACCTAAATAGCTCCAATTTTCAACCAAAATTTGTTAGATATCTAAATTTTAATCACCGATACTTTTTTAGCTAACTTATACAAATTTTTTTAGTTAATAATGAATTATAAAATATTAATATCATTTTTCCATTTTAAAAAGATATTTTTTTTTCATATTTAAATTTTTTATTAACTTTTTTTTTTACAAACTTTTTTCTTTTAATTGTTTAAATCATTTCAGAACATGTCTTAAGCTAATTATATAAGCTTTTTTTTATTATTTATTTCTTATATGTCTAAAATTACTATAATTTTTCTTGTGCCAAATCAAAATGTTTGAGACACAAACAAATATGTCTTTAATCTGTTGAACATAAAAGTGAACAATATATCAATTAGAATAGCAATCTTGAATTACAAAAAATACTAATTTTCATAATTTAAAATCCAAAATGGATTATGTATCAATTTTTATAAAATATAAGTTTCAAAGTAACTAGCTTCAATTATATATAAAAAAAATATCTTAACCTAAATAACTTCTTAATATAATTAAAAAATGATTATTAGAAAAAAAAATTAATTAAAAAATTTAACAAAAGTACCTTTTTAAAAATGGTAAATTAGTATTATTATTTCAAAATTTATAATTAATTAAAAAATTGTATAACTTAGCCAAAAAGTTATCAATAACTAAAATTTAGGTATATAAAAGTTACCAGTAACTAAAATTTAAGTATCTGAAAGTTACTAGTAACTAAAATTTAGGTATTTAAAAAGTATCAGTGACTAAAATTTAAATATATAAAAAAATTTAATTAAAAATTTGGATTATTTGGAGTACAAAAATAAAAATTGGGATAATCCAAAAGTACAAAACCCGATGTTTTTTTGACATTGTGAGAACTAAATTACCCTTACTTTTTTTTGGAAAATTACTAAAAATAACACCCCTAAAATTTATAGTAACAAAACTAACACCCCAATAATATTGAACGTTCAATATTAAACGTTTAATATTAAACGTTCAATATTCAATTTGAACGTAAAATATTGAACGTTCAATATTAAACGAGTCTAAATTATCGTCGTTCAATTCTAATTGGATGGACGTTCAAAGAAAAATGACATATTAGTCATTTTTTTAATTATAAAAATATAAATTTGAACACAAGGGGTGCTAGTTTTGTTATTAGAAGTTTTGAGGGGTGCTAATTTTGTTATTCTCCCCTTTTTTTTTTTTTTTTTTTCACTTTTTACTTTCTTAATATTCTCTTAAAATTTTGTTTATTTTCTTAATCAATAAATACCAAAATATTTCAACAGTAAATATACCATATTCTTAAAAAAAAAATCGTCTTTAGCAATTTTATTATGTATTATCTTTACACTATTAATTTTTTGTATTTCTTTTAATCATAAAAAAGTTGTTACACTTATAAACCTTGACATAAAGGATAACAACTCATGTGATTCATGCTTATTAATTTAAGCCATATTTGATAACGATTTTAATTTATGATTTATGATTAAATAATTGATTTTATAATTTTTTATTCTTTTATAAAAATAATCACCAATGTGTTTGATAAAAATTTATACATAGTGATTTTCAAGAAAATAAAAATAAAAATAAAAATTACCTCCAAATTATTTGGTAAGCTTTTTTTTTATTTATTTAAATAGAACTTTAAAAATAAAGAAAATTTTTTGTTATCTTTTACAAATTTTATGTTTTTAATTATTTTATTTTAATATTTATACATACAAAAGTTATAAGACTTAATTTACTCTATAAAAAAATTTGGTCAAAATGAAAAAAAATTAAAAATCTGATTCAACAATATTATTTTTAAAGATTTATGAATCACCCCATATTTTGGTAGTGATTCCTTAAAATTGTAAAAATTAAAATCAGAAATAGTTATCAAAAATATCTGATTAAAAAATCATTTAAAAAAATCAAAAATTAAGAATCAAAATCATTATTAAATAAGCCCTTAATTATTATGTCGGATTCGTTCAATTTATTTGAGAGGAATGTTACAGGTATTATTTCACATTACTTAAGCATATAAGATTTATAAATAATTATCTAATTTAGCTATATTGGAAGTTTAAAAGTAAGTGTCTTATTTTTCTTATTTATTGTATAAAATTTACTATTGATACTATGGCATCTATCTTAGATCATCAATGTGGGTTGCTGAATAGATCCTTTAAAATAATAACAATTATTATACAATAATTAATATTGATGCCTATTTATCAAATTTTAATCACTAAATCGTACAAACGTAATAGTCCAAAACTAGTATTATATCAATTATCAAGTAGATAAACTTTTTTCCCTTTTTCGCGCACTCTGAAAATTTTATTTTCGTTTTTTTATATTTAATCACCTTATTATTATTGCACTTTCAGTAAAAAAAAAAATTATAAAAATTTAGGTAGAACCTATTTGAAACAAACTATCAGGGTGCCGTTGGATAATTGAATCGGAAATTTTTCCAAAAATAAGTATAAAAATATCAAAATAACAATGACAAAAAAAAAAAATTGAATTAAATAACAAAAGGTGGAATAATAAGGTGAAAACAAAGTAAGTAATGGGTATAGAATTTGCGAAAACAAAGTGAATTATATGAACTCTTTTTTTATTCAAGAGTAATTCAAGAGATTTTGAAGTTGTATTAGAGGTATTATTTTATATTATTTAAATATAATATTATTGTAATATTTATAGATAATTATGAGATTTAGTTGTTTTAAAAGTAAGAAGTGAATGTTTTATGTTGCTTATATACTATATAAATTTTACATGGTATCAGAGTTTCAGTCGATCAATTAACCAAATACTTTAGATCTCGTCTCGTAAATAAAAATGGTCTTGTAAAAAAAAAAAAATGACCCAAATAGAATATAATATAATAAAATAGGTTAAAAATACAAAATAATGGTTTTTGCAAAAAAAAAAAAAAAAAAGACCTAAATTTTGAAAGAATATTAGAAATATTATTTCACGTTACTTAAGCATAATATCAATGTAAAATTTATAAACAATTATGTGACTTAACTAAATGATTTAAAAGTAGATGTATTATTTTACTTATTTATTGTATAAAATTTACTATTGATACTATGACATCTATCTTAGATCATCAATGTGGGTTGCTGAATAGATCCCTTAATTAGTGCTTGAGCCACTGAATTTAGCTTCCTTCTATTTTTCAAAAGTTTGATATCCTCAAGTCGTATATTTCTCGTGTAGTACCAAAAGAAATTGGCGGTGGTTAGTTATTTTTTTCCTCCAAAATCAAATGAAACTCCATTAAAAATTGAAAGAAACTAGTCCTAATAGAATTAAAGAATTGGTGGTTGTGAGTTGTGACTGCTACTTTTTTGTTTTTTTTTTTTTTTTTAAATTGAATGGATTGCTACATATTAAATGATAGTCATAGAAATTTTATTGATTATGGACCAATAATTTAAACTAATTGCATGCTATAAATATAGAAGGTACCATATTAAATGGTCACAATTTTTTCTGATTTTTAACTCTCTAAATTTATAACTTTAAATAGTCTGAATTAATACAACAATTTTTTTCGTAAAGATAAATGGAAAATTCCACAAAAAGGCAGTGGTCTATAAAATTCCAACTGGTCCGTTTCCAACCAAAAAGTTTCGATTCCTATTATTTTCAGCTTTCACACACACACACACACAAAAAAGAGGTTTATACATCGCTTTTCGACCAACCTCGGCAACTTCTTTTTTCTTTCCTTCATATCTTTGAAAGAGAGTGTCGCAAATGAAAGGCGTCCAAATTAGCAAGTCTCTAGAAAATATTACATCAATAAACTGCACGCAAATGAGCATCTCTGTTTCCTTTATCAACTAAAATTAGTGAGGGAATGAGGATGATATAAAAACTTCGATCTTAAAATTATTGGTCCGACCAACCATTTTCAACCCGATAATATCATATTTGTATATAATTAAATTTACCTCAAAATAATATGTTAATTTTTATATATTTAATTTATATACAATATATACATTGTATTGCAATTATATATATACATTATGTATAATTGACATGTTATTTTGAATCAATTTAATTATGTATATATTACATGCTATATAGGCTTGACTCTTTAATACCAATAAATAATAATTGATTTGAAGCCATGTTTATTTGTACATAATTGAATTAATCTTAAAATCACACATTAACTTGTATTAGAGATATCAAATGGGATGAGATGTCCCATTAACTTATGATACAACTCATAAATTTTGTGAACCTATTCCATCTTACGTCAATTCTTTTTTGATGGATTGGGATAATAATTAAATGATACATAATGAAATATCTCATTTATCTTAAATGAATTTAATTGGAATAAATAATATTACAAAATAATGAAAAAAAAATGACAACTTTTAATGAAATGAGATGAAATTTAAATAAGATGGGATAATTTTAACTCATTAGAGACAACAAATAAGATAACACGGTGAAATGCAAGATAAGAGTTTTTATATTTTATATTATTAAATAATATTTATAAAGAATATAGTATATTTTTAAAGAGAACACAGTGAAATGCAAGATAAGAGTTTTTACACTTCTATATATGCAACAAGCTATTTGATCAGACAATAGCCAACTTTAGTTTTCATCGATCAAAGAAACGAAGAAAGTTCTTTGAACAGGCGTTTGTTCTTCAAGTTGGAAAGCTAGTGTCAACTTTTAACGGGTGGTAGGTGAGTATGGTACAGACTCTTTTCCCTATAAAATAGGAAAAACGCGCGTTCTTTCTTACAGCTTCTCATTTTTCTTTTCTTAATCTTAGATTCTAACGTTTTCTTTTTCTTTCTGAAGCTGAAACTCTCTTCTTCAACCTTCAATCAAAAAAAAAAAAAAAACTCTCACCAACCTAATAGAATTTCAAAACCCAACTCTAATCTTTCACCAAAACCTGCCCAAGAAGATGCTGATTGACAGCAGCAACGCCACAGGTTCTGGTCAAACTGTGTGTGTCACTGGTGCCGGAGGCTTTATTGCCTCTTGGATTGTTAAACTTTTGCTTGAAAAGAGGTTACACTGTTAAAGGAACTGTCAGAAACCCAGGTCAGTTTTCATCATTTTTTTTTTCTTATCTCAAAGTTGTTTCTTTGATTTTTTAATTAGATAAGTAATTGGTTCTCATTAGCGTATACTATGTGTTTGTGTGTTTGTCTGTTTGTGGTTTTTGATTATAGATGACCCAAAGAATGCTCATTTGAAAGAGCTTGATGGAGCTAAAGAGAGGCTAACTCTTTGTAAAGCTGATCTTTTGGATTTTGAAGGTCTCAGACTAGCCATTAATGCATGTGATGGCGTTTTCCACACAGCATCTCCTGTCACTGATGATCCAGTGAATTTCTTCTCTTACTCGTCTTTCGGATTTTTCTACTCTTTTTTTTTTTTTTTTGGGAACATCAGAGAAATTGGGATTTTTCTACTTGATTTGGTAATAATTTCAGAGCTGGAAGAGGAAAAAAATATATGAATTCATCCATTTTAAAAAGAAAAATAATACAGAAGATAATTAAGATGCCATGAAGTAAATATATGTGTGGTGGGGGTCCAATCCCAATTGCTTTTTTCAATGGGCTCTCTAGTGGGCTCGTGATCATCTCACGAAAGCTGCACAGACCACGAAACAAAAAAGGGAAAACATGTTCCTCAGAGATAATGCGTGATTATCAATTATGAAAATGAAAAAGGAAATCGAATTAGGTTTTGTGGGGTGGAGATATATTTTGCTAATGGGATCTTTACTTTTATGGTGGTTGTGATTATCTGCTTGAAATAATTACAGGAACAAATGGTGGAACCGGCTGTGATTGGAACCAAGAATGTGATAATAGCAGCAGCAGAAGCCAAGGTTCGAAGAGTGGTGTTCACATCTTCAATTGGTGCTGTGTACATGGATCCTACTAGAGGCCCAGATGCTGTTGTTGATGAATCTTGCTGGAGTGACCTTGAGTTTTGCAAGAACACCAAGGTTAATAATAATACATATACTTCATTTCTCTTTCAATTAAATATCAAGGGTAATTTCTACATAGGATCATTTCTAACCTCCTTAAAGTTGATCAAATCAGACCAGAACCAGATAACCAAATTTAGTTCAACCTTTAAAAAGACAAAGACTACCCATTAGAGTCTTATTCAGAACGGTCTTGTTGGAAATTACTGATTGAATTTATTAGGTGAGTAGCTACAATAATTTTGAAAAGCTAAGAAATTGCTTAACTTAAAGAAACTATGAATTTAAATATACAGAACTGGTACTGCTATGGGAAGGCAGTGGCTGAAAAAGCAGCATGGGAAACAGCAAAAGAGAAAGAAGTGGATCTAGTAGCAGTGAACCCTGTGCTTGTTCTAGGACCATTACTGCAGCCAACTGTAAATGCCAGCATAATTCACATTCTGAAATACTTAACAGGCTCGGCTAAGACTTATGCTAATTCAGTTCAGGCATATGTGCATGTTAAAGATGTAGCATTAGCTCACATTCTTGTTTATGAGACTCCCTCTGCCTCTGGCCGATATCTTTGTGCTGAGAGTGTGCTTCACCGTGGAGAAGTTGTTGAAATCCTTGCCAAGTTCTTTCCAGAATATCCCATACCCAACAAGTAAGTAGCATTTCATTATCAACATCTTAATCATTACCATTAGTATATAACTAGTCATTTCTTTCTAGGATTACATTTTTTATGCTAAATATTAGACTTGTTCTTATCCAGTGCTTGAACTCCTTTGTTTTCTTCCTCCAAATGGACTCCTATGATTTATATCAGCAACTAAGTTTGACCAACCCTGAGATGACCAATCATATATCTTAGTGTGAAAAAAGAATAGAAAATAATATTGGCGGTAAATTACTCTGCAAATTGTGCAGAAATAGATGGAATCTTGATAATCATGGTTGATGTTTTCTGGTTGTCTTTGTCTTTAGTGAACCATAGATGTACTATGCATACCATTTGCTAATAATGATTATTGTAGTTTCTTTTTTTCCCCTTCATTATAGATTATTTGGGAAGTGTGTATCACATGTTACTTTTTTTTTTTTGCTAATTATGTTACTTGAATGATTGAAATGCTATCTCAGCAAATATTTAATTGAGATGGAGAAGGACTCCTTATCCCAAGTTTTCTTCTTTCTCTAATTTATTAAACCAAGTCACTCTCTCATATATGTTTTTTTTTTTTTTTCATTTTTCTTTTTTTTAAAAGAAAAACTAATGTACTTTTTTTATTATCAAATAGTAAAAAATATACTCACATATTTGGATGATATTCAAAATTAGATTCTTGGTTAGAGAATTGAGAATCTTGTTACTTAAATCAAAAAAAAAAAAAATTAAAAACTTGTCAAGTATATGATTCATTAATGAGAAAATAGAATTCTAATGATGTGATTCAAATATCTATTTTCATAATTTAAATATCTATAATTTAAAATAATTAGTAAGTGTTTATTATTTTGAAATATAAAGTAAAAAAAAAATGAGTGAACGTAAAATTGTTACATGACTATTTTCAATGATTTCAAGTTAGCATGAGCCTTAGGTAAGCTCGACACGTAACTGTGGAGTCAAATTTAAGAAATACCGTTAGTCGCTAGAATAATTGAGTAGAGGCAATTATTCGTTGACTGTTGACATGTAATTTAATCGAGAACTTTACTTGACATAGAATGTAAGAAACTGATTTTCATGTCATACTGTAATAGTGCTACAAAGTAAACATTTTGGTTACTGCTCTTTAACATTAGTTCATCCTTTTTTAATAAATTAAAAAAATTAGTTAATTTTGGTAAATCAAATATGCATTTTTGATTTCGATAAACTTTCTGGAAGTTAATGAAAGAAAATCTTTAAGAAATATATTTTCAGAAACAACATGGCTAGGTTTTTCGATTGTGTTAATTATTTCCTTTTAATTATTTTTATGGGGTGGTTGTTGGTAGATTAGGAGATAAAGAAATCCTGAAAGTTCTGTAAAACAAAAAAAAGAGTGTTTTACAGGGGACCCTCTACTCAACAGTTCCTGGCAAGCTAGTGACAACATGATTAACAAAATTTGTTGAACAGAAAGGAGTGAAATTAAAAACAAAATAATAAGAAAAATGAGATAAGAAAAAGTGTTATAGAGATTTTTTTATTTTTGTAAAATATATTATTTAGTCCCCTAATTTTTAAAAAGTGTTTTACGTTTCTTTGCTTATGAAAAATTTATCTTTAAGTCTCTATTTGTAAAAAAATGTATTAGGTAAAGATAAAATTAATTTTTTATTTAATTTTTCGTTAAATATAACGGAATAGTCTATATATCACATGCATGTTTAAATTTTTAATATATATATATGTAAAAAAAAAATTATTTAATTAAAAAATTACTCAATTTTTTTTATTTTAAAAAAAAATTAAATAAAATTTTCATTATCTAATATCTAAAATCATAAATTAGACAATGAAAATTTTATTTAAGTTTAATAAAAAAAAATTATTAAAAATTTGAGTAATTTTTTAATTTAATATATATCTATCGAAAAATATAAACATGCATGTGATTCATGTGTTATTTCGTTATATTTAAAGAAAAATTAGATGGAAAATTAATCTAATACTTCTTTTACAAATAAAAAGACTTTAAAATACATTTTTTATGAGCAAAGGGCTTAAAAGACACATTTTATAAGCTAGAGAATAAATAATATATATTATTTAAGCAAATATACTATTTTAACTCTCTACCAAAAAAAAATTAAAATAAAAAAGTTACAATGCTCTAAGAACTGGGGTCAGAGGTTTGATTGCTGAGAATAAATTAGGCTTATGGGGAGTGCTTTTTAGGATAATTTTCCTGTTGTAGTGGAAAAAGTAGGTATTCCAACTTTTGACTTGTTTTTGAAAATTCACACTAAGTTTTCAGTAAACAAAATGAAAAGGATAAGGGTGTTCAAGGTAGGAGCACTTTACACTATAGTCTCTTATCTTTGGCTTAGAATGTGTATTTAATCCTATTTTATGAGATTAAAATACACATTTTTATTAAGATATGAGACTAAGCACTCGACTTCAAAATTATAAAATTAAAATGATCTTTTGCCGACAAAGTAGTAATGTATAGCTATGAAGTCTTCACCTACCCAGTGTCACTTTCAGACTTGGACGACTACCGTCTCTTCAATTTAGTTGGGACTGCATTAGAGTCAATGTAAGATCCTTTTCTATTTGCATTTTGTATGTGTACGTGGCTTCCATGATTGAAGCTTTCTATAAATTGGATGCTCTTTATAACAACAGGACAACTATATAGTCTATATATGCTTCTGTTTCAGATAATCACTTTTCATCTTGAAATTCAAGTGATTTCTTGATTTTATTTTCAGATACTGAGATATATTGTTTACTTGTAGGTGTTCAGATGAAAAGAACCCAAGAGCAAAACCATACAACTTCTCAAACCAGAAGCTAAAAGACCTGGGTTTGGAGTTTACACCAGTGAAGCAGTGTCTCTATGACACTGTCAAGAGCTTACAGGAAAAAGGTCACCTTCCAGTTCTCACATCAAATGGAGATTCCGTCAAAATTCAATCTTAGGTCACTTATGATAAAACTTCATTTATTATCAAATTAAGTTTTAGGTGACCAACTCTTTCAATTTTTATGCAATAAAAAAGTGAAGGCTAAGTATCCTACGTGAACTTTATTCGAGTTCATCTTTAACCTTTCTATATGTATATGCGCGCGCAAAGCATAAAACAATAATGTATATATTTAAAAATATTAAAATATTAAATTTTAAGACAGATTTTAAATTATTCTATAATTAATTTTTTTTTTATTATGTTTAAGATATATCATTTTAGTTCTTTCTTTATATACATATTATCTTAATTTTATGTCTATCTTTTTAAATTTATTCATTAGTATTTTTATTTCTCTCAATACACATGCAATAATATTATGCTAAAAATAGGCATGTTGAGGACATGAGTTGAAACCTATTCATTAAACGTGTGAATGTGTTATATTTAAAAAAATACGCAATAATATTACACACACATTATATATATACACACTAACACAATGTTGGTAAAACAAACAAGGAATATCTCAACAAAAGAAATCAAAAATAAATTGCGGCCTTTCGAGGTGGTTGTTTGTTTCCTCCTATCCCTAGTAAAGGAATATTTCAACAAACAAGGAAAGCAATATAATACAAGGCTTCAATTTCTTCAAAATAAAAAAATAAATAAATAAATAAATAAAAACTTTTTATTTGTATCTTAAAAACAACTAAATTTTAATTTTGTCACCATGTATACATTTATTGCCATTAGGAAACCAGTAATCATGTGGTGGTAGAGATATGTAAGTGATTAAACTTAAATGTTTAAAAAATTATTTTTATGAATTTTATAGTTATTGTCATCTATGCTAAAGCAATCTACTCTATCATTTTTGGTGCCTTGAAGATTATATTTGACTTATACTGATTATTTAGAGAAAGTTACTTATATAAATTTTATTGTTTATTTATTTACAGATAAGATAATATTGCAGTTAATAGTATAGCCTTTAGATTTTTTAATTTTTGTACAGCAACTTGGTAATAAAATGCTCAATTTGCTAGTTTTTTTGTTTTTTTGAATGCTAATAACAAACTTAATTATAGATTTTGCATATAATTGATTTATATTCTTTTATGTTCTTTTTCTTCGTATTTAATAATATTTGTAATTGAGAAATTATATGAATAATATGTTAAGGAGGTGTCAATTAACTTTGTTGAAATATCATTGTGAGCTCACTAAGTCCTATTAGCTACAATTTTCATTAAAAATCTAGGCAATTAATACATCAATAGTAGTTCATGAGAAAAAATGAAAATAAAAAAAAAAATTAATGATTTATTATTATGATGTCACTTTTTTATAACCAAAAAATTAAATTACTACAAAAAATAATAAAAGAACTAAATTGTTAAAATAAATAATAAAATAACTATACTGCTATTGTTAACATAACTAACAGATATGTGCAAGCACTTATCTTTTATTTTAAACCACAAAAATCACATACACATAATTGAGATGAAGCAATGAGGTTCGATCCATACTTATGGGGTGTTTGTCCAAAGAGAATTTATAATTGAAAGAATATTAGTCCAACATTAAAAAAAAAAGTGAATTTTGAAAATGCTTCATGGTTTTTTTCTTTATAAGTCGATCTTGGCAAAACATTTACAACTAAAAAAGTTTTATAACTAAACAAAAAAAATATTATAAGTGCTTTTGTCTTATAAACACATTTTTGTACTTACTGCCATAAGTGCATGCACTTGAAGTCTTTTTTTTTTTTTTTTTTGTTGAACTGCTTATATTTGAAGTCACTTTTATCATAAACACCAACAAACACATTTTTACATAGCATTGAGAAATTTTATGTTAAATCACTAACATGTGATATGGGTATGGCTTGCTTGATGAGCCTATTAATTTATAATTTAATTGTATTGTATAGATTTCATTCATATATATAATTTTATTTTTAATTCTTTTAAAAAATTATATGTTCATTAATATTAGAATAAAATGAACAATTTTTTTTTTTCTTGAGATGGGTTAAAAATGACACTAATAAGATAATTAAGTTATTTATACAACAAAAGGTTAATTTATTTTGAGTTGTTATAGTTGCAAGGATAATAATGATTGATTTAAAACCTTTGAATTTGATAAATAATCATGATGGTTTATCATAATCCTTCATCATATGATACCATTGTTTGAGATTTTAAAGTTGGTCAAGCTTTGATAAGCCAAGGTCATTCGAAGAAGAGATGCAATTTGGACCTTTAATTAATAGTTATGAATAATGACAAAAACAAAGAAAAGAAGTTATTACTTGATATTTTGAGTGCTTTTTAAGTTGATGACTACAATATCTTAATAAAATGCCCTCTATTATTCTATAAAAAAAAAAAAAAAAAAAAGGTGAGTGAATTACATATACAAATTAACACTTTAACTTTGATATTGTAACAAGATCAACTTATATGGCATCATAACCTTTAATTTTGTTACTGTCTTGTGAAACTCTACAAATCCCAAACTTTTGTATTCTCATCCTCACCCAATCTCAACTCCATCTTCCTCCTCCTCTAAGAGAGTTACCGATCACCACAACCTAAGAGTTGTTATACTCCAGCGCTTCCTCACGTTGGCCTTTCAGTGCCAAGCACTTCTTGACTTAGAACAACCATTGATCTTTGACCTCTAGCCATCTATTTCTAACTTTAGAAACTCTACACCTTCCATAAACTTTATCACAATTTTGGACAATTGTGGCAACATTAAGACGAGCAACGAGCAAATATCGATTTCCAAGTTGATGGTAGTTTCAGATTAAAAAGCATCGCTACACTATTAGTCTTTTGATTCCATCTCATTGAGTCTCAAATGGTTTTGATTCTTCGATTGAGTTAATAGATTGGAAACCTAGCTCGTCATTAGAGGTTTCAAGAAGGTACCCAAGATTAGGTCGCAACTCATCGTATTCTGATGTGATATCCACCATTGGTACCATCTAGTCATCATCGACTACTACTTCACTACTACTCATGCCTAGTCCACTCTTCGAGAGTCTCTTTCTAGATCAATTTTTAACTGCGTGTTAGATTGCAATCTGTGTTCTATTTTTTTGTATGTTAGTGGTACTCTTTGGACTCGTTCTCGATCCACATTTGTGTGTGATTTTGTTTACTTTGATTGTTTGATTGCTTGTTGCTTTATAATTTGAATTTGTTTAGTAGCATGGATAGCTTTTATTGTTCTTGATGTTATTGTTCGACTTGTTAGTGTTGATTATCTGATGATTGAACTCTGGAAAGCTAGGATGAGTATGAACTTTGGCAAGCTAGGATGAGTGTTAAGAAATTTTAGCAATATTATGTTGTTTTGTGTGGAAAGATGTATTAGGCATGACTCACTTTTGACTAAGCAAGATGTTAATAATGTTTTAAGTCCAAAAGCAGTTTGGATTTTGGTGACAGTCTTTTTTAGCTGCAGTATTTTCTTAAATATTAGTGTTGGTTCTCTACTGTATTTCTTTGTTATTACTATAGTTTTTTTTTATTTTATTTTATATGATGAGTATGGTCTGCTGATGTGTTAAAATGTGTACTCGCAAGTGTACGAATCACTCGTAGTAAAGTGATAAGCAACTTCCAAGGTCGGTCTCTCAAGGAATTGCAGTGGTTTTAAATAACTAACTTTTTAATCTAAATAGAGTTCTAATGAAAATAAAAGACTAATTAAATAGAGTTCTAGTAAAACTAAAACTCTAAGTAACTAGAATCCTAAAGCTAGTAAAACTGTAAAAAGGTGTTTGATTTGTAACGGGAACAAAGTACGAGCAATTAAACGAAAACAATATCGCAATCAAACAATCAATTCAATTAAATCAAATATCAATAGAGGATGTATGGACGTTTAGCTTGGTTAACCATGTTTGCATCGAAAAGGTATGGTGAGATACATGAACGTCCTATATAAACAAAACTACCGGCTTTCCTTTTAATTACGAAACTCCTTTTGGCGGGGGTAGGTCTCTTTGTTGATTAACTAATTAACTGCCTTTGGCGGGGGTAAATTAAGTAGCAATCAAATTATGCGCAAGGAAAACATGCCAATCAAATTAATGCTATGACTAAGTCACTAACTTGAATCTTTGATTAAGTGTTTCGGAATAGAGTTAAGGTGACGTTCCTCTAACTAAATTCTTAGGTTTTTCAATCTAACTACGAACATCAAATGGGCCCATGATTATTCATAATCAAACATTTAAACATGCTCTTAATCAAAAAGTATTTTATTCATAAGTCAAAAAGATACACCATACACAATTCTAGCAAACATGGCAACACAAACTAAACATCCATAATTAAATTAGCCAGACATGTTCATATTATTATTCATAGACAAATAAAATATGATCATACACTTTAACAAATAAAGAAGATGAATTAATTCTATAACAACAAGGAAAACCTAAATCTAAATACCGCTTATGGATTGGTTGACGTACTTCTCCGTAAGCTTTATCTTCGATTGTCGTTAGCTTCCTTGAATCCCTAGAATATTGTCTCTCGCTTCGTTATAATGTGGCAACGCTCTCAAAACTGATTGAATGTCGTGTTTAGGTCGCAAAATTGAGAAGAGGAAGAGTTGTGTATGAATTGGTCAAGTTATTTCGAGTTTTTCGTAAGGGGGACTCTAAGGGGGTATTTATAGATGTAAGGGTTTACACGAATCCTATGTGCCATAGGAATAGGCGCGCCGCGGCATGCATTTTCCCCGCCGCGGCGCAACACAAATTTTGAAAAATATGCAAAAACCCGAGAGCTCCCCGCCGCGGCATGCAATTCCCTCGCCGCGGCGCGCAATGCTTCTATGTTTTCAGGATCAAACCCGAGAGCCTCACGCCGCGGCATGCAATTCTCTCGCCGCGGCGCGCAATGCTTTCCTTCTTTTCACGTCCCCCCTTACATATGTGATGGCACTATATGTAAGGCTTACATATTCGTCTTGATTAGTCCGTAACTCGTGATCCGAGCGCCGTAGGTGTTCCGTCTTCGCGTGTTTTCATCATTTGAATCATTTGACGCTAAAAACACCTGAAATGCACTAAAATATACCCGTGACTCCGAATGGATAGATTTATGAAAATAATCGAAATAATAGTCATAATAAATCTATATATCAATCAATCAAGCATAATTAATCACGAAATATTAGTGCTTTTCGAGCACTCATCACAACCCCCAACCAGCTTCTTGCTAGTCTCTAGCAAGTGAAGCGACCTAAAATAAAATTAAAAACAAATGAAATAAACTAACCTAACCTAAATCACTTCCGTAGATTGTCACGGTTGCATTTAGCGTATGCAACAAGCCTTTAAACCCCTAGGTGGCCCTAGTGGACGAGTTATAGTCTCGTGAGGGTTTCCAGTGATGATACCCGCAAACATCGTAACTGACACAAATAAAGACTCAAAACTAATAAAGACTCTAACAATACTTGAATCAATCCATGCATACGTCTCAAAAATTGTTAACAACGAATGATACATGAAATAGTTAAACATCACCTAAGCTCAAAAACAGTCCAAACATCAAACTCATCATGGTAATCGAATTTTGAACAACCAATCACACCACAAACCCGTTAGTTATACTATCTGACCGTGTCATGCATGATATTCATAGATTACATTTCAATGTCTCATAAATGTGCAAGTAAAATATGAATGTGAATTTTTACACTTATAAACTCCATATGCTCATTTTTCAAACTCATCTCCACTAATATAGAAACTAAACTACCTAGAATCAATAGGACTTCATTAAGCTTGTAAAGTTGTGGCTAGGTATGTGATAATGAAAGTACAAAAATGATGTTTTCATATGATAAGAGTACTTTTTATTTCACAAGCATATTTTCAACTTTTTCCCCCAAGTGTTCTTTTCATCCTCCCTTAACTTCAAATGTCCTTTGGATCTTTTGCTTGATTTTCTTCTCTTTTTTTTTTTTTTTTATTATTCTTGCTTACTGTTTCAATCATCATTTTTTTTTTTTTTTTTTTTTATGATGAAGCAAGATAAACATAATTGCTCATGAAAATCAAATATTACATTAAGTACTCTTATCACTAAGGGTAGTTCAATGTATGTCAATGTTGAGTTCAAGGGTGTGCTATTGATAAAATATTGCGGGGAAGCATGAAAAGTTCAAACGGTCCAAAGATGGCCTAAATCATTTTCTAAGTAGTGTTTGTTTCTATTATTTCGCTTCAACGTGTTTTCAAATGAGTTCTAGAGATTGTTGAGACTTAAAACATATCATGAACATGCATACATTCCACAAATCAGAATAGTTATACTAACCATGCAAACTACCACAAGTACCACAAAATTCTCAAATTAGATGAATCCAACATTTATGTGCTTCGTTGCTTAGGTAAAAATCTAACATCTCTCATATGTCATCGTCATTACAATCATGTTAATATCATAGATTTTCGGATTGAATCAAGTAGACACGACACTAACTAAAAATAATTCAAGTGACAAAGTTAAAAATTTAAAATTGGTCATATTTCATGCTCATGGAATATTCTTCCCACCCCCAACCTAATTTCTGCATTGTCCTCAATGTGAAAAAGAAGAACATAAGAAATAAGAAAAAGTGTAAGAAGTTACCCCCCTTTCGTATGAAATTGTGTCGTTACTCGCTATGCTCCGGTTCACTGTTCCTCGCTTCTCTCATGAAGAATGTATGAACATATATTGAACCTCAAAGTGTATGCACACAATTCACATTCAAACCCAATTTTTAATTATAACTAAGGCAATTGAAGACACAAAAACATCAAACAAAGTTAAACAATCCAAAAAAAAATAATAATAAATAAATAAAAAAATAAATAAAATAAAAATAAAAATAAAGGAAAATAAAAGAAAATAAATGAAAAAGAAATAAAAGAAATAAAGACAGCGAAAGAGATACGATACCGAATGGGTGCCTCCCATTAAGGGCTTAGTTTAACGTCTTAGCAAGACGTGACTGATCTCGTGTCAAGGGGGGTTAAATATGTGATTGTACTGTTTATCTCCTCCCTTATCTTTCTTGAAATGAGCTTTCGTCCTCCAAGTCGAGTTTTTGTAATTAGAATGCTTAATGCGTTCTTTGTAGGCATCATCCCGACTTAAATTTATCAGTTTGTCCTTCCCTCTCCATTCAACGTTTCGAACCTCAATTTTGTTACTTATGCTATCCTGCAATTCAGTGTTAGAAGAAATAGGGGAGGGTTGAAAAATTCCAAACTGTACAGTCTCGCCACAAACCGTCATTGATAACTTCCTATTATGGACCTCAATAGTTGTCTTGGTAGTGGCCATGAATGGTCTACCAAGAATAATTGTATGTTCCTTGTCTTGAAGAAAATTTCTGTCCATCTCAAGCACCACAAAGTCCACTGGTACAATAAACTTGTCCACCTGTACTAACAAATTTTCCACTATTCCTTTTGGGTATTGAATAGAACCGTTTGCAAGTTGAAGGGTCATCCTTGTTTCTTTAAGCTTTCCTAATCCTAGTTGCAAGTATACTGAATATGGCATTAGGTTTATACCTGCTCCTAAGTCTAGCATAGCCTCGAATACCCTCTTATCTCCCATAGTGATGTTAATGTGGAAACTACCTGGATCTTTCATTTTGAGAGGTAAGTGTGGTTGGATTATTGGACTACCAATTTTTGACTTTTCATTCTCTTTGCTTCTATTCTTCTTGATGATAAAGTTCCTGCAAATTGGATCATAAGTTGAACTGTTCTTTATAATATCCAAAAGAGGTAAATTACAATTAATTCCAGAAAATAAAGCAAGAGTGTCAGAGTATTGCTCATCCTGATTTTTCTCCTCAAACTGGTTTATTGGTGGTATTGGTGGTCGGTATGGGTCCATTGACTTGTGCAATCGAAAAATGTTGGATGTTTCTCCAATTTCTTTCTTGGGAAGTTCATTAGGAGTGGTATTAGACTCATCATCTCCCTTGAGAGTTGAATTCTCACCTTCCAAGTTACCTGTACTAGACAACAAAACATTAGAATTATCAGGTAAATTTTTAGGTACCTCCTCATCACTTTGAAGGACTGTGATCGCCTTTGCTTGTTCAGGTTGACTAGGCAGCTTTCCTGTTTCTTGTTTGTACATTTGTTTCGCTAGCTGCCCAACCTGTATTTCCACTCTCTTCACTGAAGCTTCTATAGAGTCCATCCTTCCATTACAAGAGTGTATGAAATTGTTCAGGGTTTCCTCTATGGTCGGTTTATTTTGTGGAAATGGTCGGTTTACATTTTGGCCTTGAGCTTGGTTTTGGACAAATGGTTGGCTATTGTTCTGTTTCCATCCAAAATTAGGGTGATTCCTCCATCCAGGGTTATAGGTGTTTGAATAAGGGTCGTTCCTAGGTCTAGGTTGGTACCCTTGCATTGAATTCGCCTCCTCAGTAGTACCTGTATAAGGATCACCTGCAAAAGAACAAACATTAGCTCCATGTCCATATGAACCACAAACTCTACATACCTCGTGTTTTGGCATTTGATTAACATTTGAGGTTGTGAGAAGTTGCACTTGTTTCGTCAATTCAGCAAGTTGCATGGCCATTTCATTGTTGGATCCTAATTCGTGGACTCCAGCTCTTCTTCCTCTAGCGCCCAACTCCCAACATCTCGAATAGCTCGTATGTTTCATCCGCTGTTTTCTCACCCATAGCTCCTCCTGCAGCGTTGTCAACTGTGAATTGACATTGTAGTGTCAATCCGTCGTAGAAAAACTGATTCTGTAACTGCAACGGGAAGTGGTGATGTGGACATTGTATCAACAGCAATTTGAATCTGTCCCAAGCCTCGTGGAAGGGTTCTCCGTCCATCTGCGAAAAAGTAGCAATTTTTGTTCTTAGATCAGATGTCTTTTGATGGGAATAGAACTTACCCATGAATTTATTGTAAACATCGTCCCATATGACCAAAGAACCGGGTGCTAACGTCATTAGCCAAGACTTAGCTCTATCCTTGAGAGTGTATGGAAAACACCTCATGCGTAGTTGATCTTCACTAAGTCCCTGCAATGGAAAAGTTTGCACAGTAGCATATAACTCACGCATAAAATTTAGAGGATCTTCATTAGGGATACCGTAAAAGGAGGGAAGCATGAAATAATGAATATTTTTCAATTCATAATTCCTAGCTGCCTCTGTAAGTCGAATGCACGATGTGGCGGTCCCAATGATCGGTCTTGCAAACTCTTTGTTCATCATTTGCCTAGCTACGTTGTCACCCATTGTTGCTTGCAATTGCTGTTGGACTTCTTCCTCTTGATATTGATTATCCAGTTTCTTTGATCGGTGTTTGACTCTTTGAATGTTGTCAATGAAAGGAGAGAGTTCCTCGTTAAGTGATCTCCTACCCTGCATGCACAAATAAAAAGCAAACAAAGATCAAGGTAGCAGTGAAATTTGAAATTAAGCACTATTTTTTGATTTTTTTATTTTCTGATTTTTTTGGATTTTTTTTTTTTTCGAATAAAAATAAATAAATAAAATAAAGAAATAAATAAAATAAATAAACAAATAAAAATAAATCAGAAACTCTAAAAAATTAAAAAGAAAATTATTTAAAACGCCAATTCCCCGGCAACGGCGCCAAAAACTTGATGTGTTAAAATGTGTACTCGCAAGTGTACGAATCACTCGTAGTAAAGTGATATGCAACTTCCAAGGTCGGTCTCTCAAGGAATTGCAGTGGTTTTAAATAACTAACTTTTTAATCTAAATAGAGTTCTAATGAAAATAAAAGACTAATTAAATAGAGTTCTAGTAAAACTAAAACTCTAAGTAACTAGAATCCTAAAGCTAGTAAAACTGTAAAAAGGTGTTTGATTTGTAACGGGAACAAAGTACGAGCAATTAAACGAAAACAATATCGCAATCAAACAATCAATTCAATTAAATCAAATATCAATAGAGGATGTATGGACGTTTAGCTTGGTTAACCATGTTTGCATCGAAAAGGTATGGTGAGATACATGAACGTCCTATATAAACAAAACTACCGGCTTTCCTTTTAATTACGAAACTCCTTTTGGCGGGGGTAGGTCTCTTTGTTGATTAACTAATTAACTGCTTTTGGAGGGGGTAAATTAAGTAGCAATCAAATTATGCGCAAGGAAAACATGCCAATCAAATTAATGCTATGACTAAGTCACTAACTTGAATCTTTGATTAAGTGTTTCGGAATAGAGTTAAGGTGACGTTCCTCTAACTAAATTCTTAGGTTTTTCAATCTAACTACGAACATCAAATGGGCCCATGATTATTCATAATCAAACATTTAAACATGCTCTTAATCAAAAAGTATTTTATTCATAAGTCAAAAAGATACACCATACACAATTCTAGCAAACATGGCAACACAAACTAAACATCCATAATTAAATTAGCCAGACATGTTCATATTATTATTCATAGACAAATAAAATATGATCATACACTTTAACAAATAAAGAAGATGAATTAATTCTATAACAACAAGGAAAACCTAAATCTAAATACCGCTTATGGATTGGTTGACGTACTTCTCCGTAAGCTTTATCTTCGATTGTCGTTAGCTTCCTTGAATCCCTAGAATATTGTCTCTCGCTTCGTTATAGTGTGGCAACGCTCTCAAAACTGATTGAATGTCGTGTTTAGGTCGCAAAATTGAGAAGAGGAAGAGTTGTGTATGAATTGGTCAAGTTATTTCGAGTTTTTCGTAAGGGGGACTCTAAGGGGGTATTTATAGATGTAAGGGTTTACACGAATCCTATGTGCCATAGGAATAGGCGCGCCGCGGCATGCATTTTCCCCGCCGCAGCGCAACACAAATTCTGAAAAATATGCAAAAACCCGAGAGCTCCCCGCCGCGGCATGCAATTCCCTCGCCGCGGCGCGCAATGCTTCTATGTTTTCAGGATCAAACCCGAGAGCCTCACGCCGCGGCATGCAATTCTCTCGCCGCGGCGCGCAATGCTTTCCTTCTTTTCACGTCCCCCCTTACATATGTGATGGCACTATATGTAAGGCTTACATATTCGTCTTGATTAGTCCGTAACTCGTGATCCGAGCGCCGTAGGTGTTCCGTCTTCGCGTGTTTTCATCATTTGAATCATTTGACGCTAAAAACACCTGAAATGCACTAAAATATACCCGTGACTCCGAATGGATAGATTTATGAAAATAATCAAAATAATAGTCATAATAAATCTATATATCAATCAATCAAGCATAATTAATCACGAAATATTAGTGCTTTTCGAGCACTCATCATCTGCTATAGTTTATTTTTGTTTTTTGTTTGTGTCAATTCTATAAACTTGATTGCTTTTTCTCAAGTTACTTAGTTGGATTGTTGCAGAGAAAAATTGTTATTGCTATGGTGTCCAATTCATGCTAGATATGTTGCTAGTTATTTGATTAGCTTATTCTTTAAGTTATGTATTGTTATATTAAAATTATTATATTGTATTGTCTTTTTTTTTTTTTTAAATAAAATATCTCTTTCTAAAAAAAATTATATATACCAATTTGGAATTGAGAAGTTATATCAAATCTATAATACACAGTACATAGTAAGTCATCTCGGAGATCCTTAACCTTGTCAATTTTTAACAAATCAAATCGTATGATTTAAAATTAAATAACTTTTTTTTATTATAAATTGGTGCATATATTAATCCATATAATACAATTTAATTGACATTCTATTAGTAAGTGGTCCCATAATTACTTTACAATCTTATATCCCTAATTTTATATTCAATCAACTGACACGTTACTTGATGCATATAATAACTTGATACATATAGCACTAATTTAGTCAATTAGTGGGCTTATTTGTTATTTTCCAAAAAGTTATAAAAAACTATCAGATATATATATGACACACTTATTCATATAATTTTATTTTTAACAACTTGATACATATAATACTAATTTGATCAATTAGTGGGTTTATTTGTTATTTTCAAAAAAGTTACAAAAAAACTATTAGATATGTATATAATTTATTTATTCATATGATTTTATTTTTAACTACATTAGAAAAATGTTTTATTTTTTTACAATGTAAAATAATATATATTTTTTGTAAAAAAAATATATGTTATTTATGTTATAAAAAAAGTTACATATGTTTTTTTCCTAAGGGATTAAAAGTAAAGCTCTATACATGACAGAAAATTATGTCATGTAATTAAATCTAAAAAAATGAACTATAGACATAAATTATTGAGAATCTAAGGTCTAGATGTATTTTGTTAAAAATAATTTAAGTGTGAGTGAAATAAACATAATTTTATAAAAATCACATTTAATTATAAAGTAAAACAGTAGATTTTGATGCTAATTTTTGCTATTTATATCATTTTATTAATTTATGCAATATCATGCTATATTATCCATTAACTAAAAAAAAAAAATCCACATTTTGCTGAGAGTAGGCCAACATTATATATCTAAATTCTAAAAAAAAATATATTTTTTATGATTCTTAAATTTATATTTTTGAAACATTTTAGATCCTAATTTTTTTTTAAAAATTAAAATTTAGAGATTAAAATATCTCATGTTAATTAAATTTAAATAATAAAGTCTATTTTTATATAAAAATAATAATAAAATTTATTAGTTAAAAATTTAAGGAATAAAATATCCTAGAAATGTTTAGTGACGTTCTTCAGCCCACCCAAATCTAAATACTTGCAGGTGGGCTTACTTAGAAGAGCAATGTGCCAGTCTAGTAGTACTTGTTTCAGAAACTCTCGGGTCGAAGTCGATCGAAAGAAAAAAACATTTCCGAACTTTCTATAGTTATAATCAACACCCTCCCTCGGTTACGCTTTAGCGCCCCCTCGAAATAGCACAGTTCCAACTCTCTAGTTCTCTGTTCACTTTTAGTTCTTCTTTTGATTTTCTACAGAGATCTGATATTAGGGTTTGTTTTCTTTGTGCGTAGCTCCGAAAATGGCAATGTCAGGTCAAACCCTTGATATTTTGGGGGAGCGTCAGTCTGGTCAAGACGTTCGCACCCAAAATGGTACTCCCGCACTCTATATTTTTCTGCTAATCTCTTTACTAGTTTTCATTTGGGTGACATGGATTTCAAACATTCATGTTTCTATATTTGATGTTTATGTTTTGTAATGGGTTTTATATTTTGGTGAATGTAGTAATGGCTTGTCAGTCCGTTGCGAACATTGTAAAAACCTCACTTGGTCCAGTTGGTCTCGACAAGGTTTCTCTTTTTCTGTGTCTCTTAAGTTTAACCTTTTCTTTCACTTTCTACTACTATGTGAACGTTGTTTGTGATGGAATGTTGATATCTATTGATATTGTTTCATTGTTTGTATTGTTTGTTTGGTGGGATTTATATACGGGTAACTGAGATCGAGGAAATTATGTCGGATTTCTTCATTAATGATAAATCTTTAATTTTAGTTTTCTTCATGTACCATGATTGACAATCAGTCAATATGCTTTGTTTCTCAATTCGTATGCTTGTAGCTGTATACGGGGATTCTCATTAATTGGTCCTTTTTTTTTTTGGGGTTTGGTTACTGTAGATGCTTGTCGATGATATTGGTGATGTCACTATTACGAATGATGGAGCTACCATACTCAAGATGTTGGAAGTTGAGCACCCCGCTGCTAAGGTGAACGAAGTTCGCACATTTGTCAATTTTGTTTTTAGTTCTAATGAATCGTTTTTGCTTTCGAGTTATATTACTTAACTGTTTTGGGCTGTGCAGGTGCTTGTGGAACTTGCTGAGCTTCAAGATCGCGAAGTTGGAGACGGGACAACTTCTGTGGTTATTGTAGCAGCAGAGTTGCTCAAAGTGAGCTGAACTTGATAACTTGTATTCTCTATGTCAAGGTTTTCTTGAAAGTCTTTAACACACTGATAGAAAATAACCTTGTAATGACTTATGTTTTTGTGTTTGCAGAGAGCAAATGATCTAGTGAGGAATAAGATTCACCCAACATCTATAATCAGTGGTTACAGAGTATGCATTTTGTTTTTTTCTAAGCTATATAGCTAATTGAAGTGTCTCAACACTGAATGTCTTACTGCTAATTACTCTGCATTATTTTGTAACAATATATAATGATATCTTTTTGTGTATTTCAATATGACAGCTTGCTATGAGGGAAGCATGTAAATATGTTGAGGAGAAATTAGCTGTGAAGGTATGGCTCCTTCTATGAATTTTTCTTTGAAAAAGTGATGTCATTTTGATTTTTTTAAAGGCTTATCAGATTTTACACATTAAGCGGTATCATGTTTTGATATTCGTGTGGCCTGGGTTGTGGACTTGTGGTTAGGAGCTCTTCTTTTCTCTTTTGGTCAGCAGATTTGCGTGCAATTTACATTTTTCTACAGAATGACACTGCAATTGAACATTTACTGTGACCTTTCATGATAAGTGTGCTCGGAATCAAACTGGATAGACAGTAATTTATAATTTCCATGGTTTCAAAGAACGCTATGAAGCTAATCTCAAGTTATTTTTCTCACTGAGTCTGCTATGTACTAGCTTTTTATTGGAAATTTTTAGCCATACACCTCTTCCTTTTGAGGTGCTACACTTATATATATGAAGCTATGAGGCGTAAGCTTGTTTAACTCTCTTATTTGCATTACTGACATCAAACTCATGGGTATAACTCAGAAATTGAGGCTCTAGTCTGTCTAACTCTGTTATTTGCATGCATGACTTCAGATTCATGGACATAACACAGAAATTCTGGTCAAATTTGGATTTTAGTTAAAAGCCCATACAATATTAGACCAAATTAAAAACCGATGGGTAAAATAAAAGCATGGTCAATTAAACTATTTCCTGTTGAGGAATAGTATAAGTTTTTAGGAAATTGAAAATGATAGCAATATTATATGAGAGTTTTATTTTTGGCTTCTTTGTGGGCATCAGTTGAGTTTAGGATTATTCTCTGTTTCTTTTAAGTTATAATTGGAGAGCTTGCTTGTTTTAAGAATATGTTTTGGATTGTGTAAAGAGTAGACTCACTTTAGTATTGTTAAGTTTTCTTTTAAGTGGATGGCTTGTCCACATTTTGTCTTTTGTAGCCATTTTTATATATAAATATATTACGTTGTCTTATAAATAAATAAAAAATTGCTTTTGGTTTCTCTCGTTGCCCAGCACACTTCTTTGCCAGAAGCAAACATATATAACTACTCTTGAGGGAATTTCTTATGCTTCTATCCTCCTTTACTCTTTTTTTTTTTCTTTTTTTTTTTCCCTTTATTATTTTGCTTGCTTCCAGTTTCATGTTTCTCTCTCTCTCTCCCCCCCTCCCTGTGTGTGTGTGTTTATGTTTCCTTCTTTGGTCATGCCTGTGTTATTTCCATTTCTTCTAGTGTGAGATGTGGATTTTTCAGTTTTTAGAATGGTAGTTTATAAATTATGTGGTTATGATTATTATGATTTTGTTTTGTGATAATCTGTATAATATTACTATTTATTTATGAATTTTACATTTAATTTTCGTTTAAGTTGAGGTTTACCTTTGTTCTACCTCAAGGCCTACGCCAAGCCACGGTGGAAAGACAAGGCCTCTAGGCTAGAATCAGCCTTTTAAAACCTTGATAATTTCAGTTATTAGATGTTTTGTATCAATCTGTATGGCCATGCATGATACAGGATTTGACAATGCTTCATGGTATGACATGGAGCTGTGTTCTAATTTGATTGTTCTATTGATGTTTTTAGGTTGAGAAGCTTGGTAAAGAGTCACTAGTGAACTGTGCTAATACAAGCATGTCTTCTAAGTTGATAGCTGGTGACAGTGATTTCTTTGCAAATTTGGTAAGTTTTTTATATTTTTTTTGACAATTTTTTTAGTAAATAGGACAAGGAGTGTAAATTGTCCAAAGAAATATTGATAAATTGACATGAAGTTTGTGATGGTGTAAGCTCTTATTGAGTTGCTTTTCACTTACTAGGTGGTTGATGCGGTGCAAGCTGTTAAAATGACCAATGCTAGGGGGGAAGTTAAATACCCTATTAAGGTTAGTAGTAATGTATTCCCAACTGGTTGGATATAGCCTATGATGTAAGGATGCAGACGCTTTGTTATATATTGTAACAAATTTTCTTTGGTTTTTATGTAAAAAAATTAAACTCTAAATTACAGATGTAAAAGCAGTAATGTTTAGGTGCACTTTTACTTTCCAGGGGATTAATATTATGAAAGCTCATGGAAAAAGCGCCAGGGACAGCTTTCTCTTAAATGGTTATGCACTAAATACTGGTCGTGCTGCTCAAGGAATGCCTCTTAGAGTTGCACCAGCAAGAATTGCCTGTCTTGATTTTAACCTTCAGAAGACAAAAATGCAAATGGGTGTTCAAGTCTTGGTCAGTGACCCTAGAGAGCTTGATAAAATTCGTGAAAGGTGATTAATCTGTAGACCTTAAAAAGTTCAAGTTAGATGTGTAATTGCTGATTATGCCAGATATCAAGCAGTGATATCATTTATTACCGTAATAGGTTCATATCATGGAATGCATGTATCTTTCTCATAATCTTTTTTTTTTTTTTTGAGAAACATCCAACAACTTTATTCATAATAAATTGATAATAAAGATAAACCTGTGTCCAACACTTGTTTAATACAAGAGGACACTCAATGAAACTTACAAACTGATGATTAGAATTAAATTTAACCCAGTTTGCTAAAGTATGGGCAGCCATATTGGCACTCCTAGGACAGAAGCGAACCTCACTTGAGGAGATGGTTCTCAAATAAAATCCAACATCCCAAGCAATAAGACCTTGTTGAGAAATATCATTTGGGCTATACTGATTCTTATCAACAGCTACAAGAGAATTGCTCTCAATGACAACATTAGAAAGACCCTTATCAAACACAATTTTTGAAACCTCCTTCAAAGCCAGCAACTCTGCTGTTAATACAGAATCAACAAATTGAAATTTAGTCTTGTTTTCTTGTAATGATGGTCCACATGGAAACAGGGAAGCTGATATGACCAAAGAACGTATCCTGAAACTATTCAAAGCTGGAGCTAATGTTGTGCTGACTACAAAAGGGATTGATGACATGGCACTCAAGGCGAGTTTCTTCGGTCATTCATTTTCCATATTCATTATTTATTGCTGCCCTTGGTTGAATGAGTGTTATAATGTTATATTTTCTTCTCAGCTAAAATTGATGAATCTATCTTTTTGAATATGGTTTCATCATTCTGTTTGGATCATCCGCTTTGATTGTTTGGTTCAGTTTTGTGTACTGAAGAGATGTTTAACGTTATATTAGTATCATCTTAACATTGTAAAATAATAAGTGTGTATTCAGATAAATTTATGATAATATTCTGAGAGAAACTGACTTCATATCTGAGTTTTGTAAAAAAATTAATTTATGTTTCAGTACTTTGTGGAGGCTGGGGCTATTGCTGTTAGACGAGTTCGAAAAGAGGATATGCGTCACATTGCCAAGGCAACTGGTGCAACAATGGTAAGTTTTTTTTTTCTTTGGTTATATCTATTAGCATGCCATGTTGGTTTGCTATTGAAAATTGATAGTAGTTTCTCACTTTTTAATGGCAATAATTATTTTATCTATTTGTTTGCAAAATATTGAAGCTTTATATTTTCTTGCAAGAAAGCCTCCATCAAAAACATGTGATCTGTTGTCTCTTATCAAAGATTCAGTCACTTTCCTAATCAATTTTCATCTGAGGATTTCATGGAGTCTAATGCTTTTGGTATGTCTGCAGGTTTCAACCTTTGCTGATATGGAAGGGGAGGAAACGTTTGAATCATCATTTCTTGGAAATGCAGATGAAGTTGTGGAAGAGCGGGTTGCAGATGAAGATGTAATTATGATAAAAGGGACCAAAAATACAAGTGCAGTGAGTATATTTATATCTGTGACAACTTGAATTAAACAAGCTCGTTTCTCCTCTACTTAATGATAAAGTACATTGACCACTATATTATTTCACCATTGTTTAAAAATAGCCGAAGTGACAATAAGAAGTATGTATGAATTTGGTATATCAACTGACACATAGTGGCCTTGTATTTTAACATCATGCATAGTCAGTCTTATGATCTTCTCTATTGTTGAAAACTAATTTCCCTTGGCTTTTGATTTGTTGCATTGTCTCTAGGTTTCCTTAATTCTGAGAGGTGCAAATGACTACATGCTTGATGAGATGGAGAGAGCTTTGCATGACGCTTTATGTATTGTCAAGAGGACACTAGAATCAAACACGGTAAACTATGCTGTTATTGAATATGTCCTGATGATGTCTGATATTGAATTCTTAATCAAAGTGTTTGATCTGTACCTAAAATATAAATGTTCTGTTCTGAAGTTGTTGCCTGTTAGTAAGGGCACTTATCTTTATGTTGTGGTAATTGGATGTACTTTACTGCTTTTTTTCTTCTTTTTTTGACGGAAAATGTTTGAATTGCAGGATTCACAGTTAGAACCCACTGAACTTTGACCCCATATATTTTCATTTATGCTGCATGTTGTAACATTGGCTGGCTGATACAGGTAGTAGCTGGTGGAGGTGCAGTTGAGGCTGCATTGTCTGTGTATTTGGAGTATCTAGCTACAACTCTAGGATCACGTGAGCAGTTGGCAATTGCAGAGTTTGCTGAATCTTTGTTGATTATTCCTAAGGTCATCTTTTTCGAAAAGTTACAGGCTTATTGATTTCTTCACTTCTCTCACTGGAGGATATCTCTGTTGATGTGTTTTCTCTGTTGCAGGTACTTGCTGTCAATGCTGCCAAGGATGCAACTGAGTTAGTTGCTAAATTAAGGGCGTATCACCACACAGCACAAACTAAGGCTGATAAGAAGCACTTGTCTAGGTATCAACATTGCTGCTCTAGTAAAATTTGGCTAGTTTTTTCTTTTTTTAAAAGAATAAATTTTAGGACATACTCATGGATCAGTGGTAATGGGACATATGGATGAACTTTTGTTGCTTAGAGTAGCTTTTGTATTATTAGTATGAGCAAATGTTATTGTACTGAAAGTCAAATGGCTGATACGGAGATGCTTTCAAAAGTTTCACCAAGGATTGTGGAACTTTGGCACAATGTTCTCCTCTCTCGGAAAGTCCAACAGAACCTTGGGACAGGGATAAGAGGTAACTGGTGGACTGGGTTCATCACCTTTGTGAGTTGTCAAAGAGTATAAATCGTCCCTTGGATTGTGACCTGTGTTTCTTGCTTAGAAGTCATAACTGGCGTGGCTAGACTCAATATGTCACTTAGTTGCTGACTTAATGTGAAATTTTTTCAGTATGGGATTGGACCTATTAAAAGGAATCGTTCGCAACAACTTAGAAGCTGGAGTCATTGAACCTGCAATGAGCAAAGTGAAGATAATTCAGGTTTAAATTAAAACATAGATCTGCAAACAATTTGTATATATTACTCTTTCCATTAATAAGATATGTTGGTTTAAGAGAGGGACTTCTTTTTTATGTGACCTGAACTCTCTTTATAGTTTGCAACTGAGGCTGCCATTACAATTCTTCGAATCGATGACATGATCAAGCTTGTCAAAGACGAAGGTCAGAATGGGGATGATTAGGATGACCTGTACGAATTTTGGCCCTTTGAATTTCTGTGCCAAGGAGGTGAGAAGTGTGTTTCTATGAGCAATTTGTGATTAGTGGGTATGTTCTTTATAACGCTTGAAAGGGTAAGAATCTTTATCTTGTGTACTAACTGAATCCATTTGTCTTCAATTTTGATCTTGCAGTTTTACAATTATGATAAAGTGAGAAGAGTGGCGGATATAAAGTTTTCTTTAGGTATCAAAATGAGCGTGTTGGTTTTGTTAGTGGAAAATGATATTCTCTTCTAATTTTTATCATAAGTTTTTTTTTTTTTTTTTTATCTTTGTTATATTGCATATTAGGCTTACTAGCTGCTACAAATTTCTTTTTTTAGGTTCAGAATATTTGATTTAGAAACGATCTGGATTGACTATCTCAGAACGAACTCGATTAGTGACGATGACAATATCCGTCTTATTGACAAATCCGTATTTTTTATCGTGAAAAGTGGCCCTAAATATTTGATTTTCAGAAGCACTTATTTTTTTTGTCAAGCGGACGTGTAAAAGTTATATACTTTGGTTAGGGAGAGTTCGAATTACATTCGTGTTATATTTACTTTATTATGGGGTAGACTTTTATAATTCTTTAAAAGTTACAATCAATTTAAGTGGAGACTATTTTCACCTGTATTGTTGGGTTTTCTCTACGTTTTTTACTCCTATCTAGATTTACCTTTGTGTATGCTATTGATGTATTGGAATTATTCTCTAGTGATTTTTTCAAAGGGTAAAATCGGAATAAAGGCAAAAAAAATTAAAAAAAAAATCAGTATATATATATATCTTGATTTTTAGACATAATCGAATTGCACCAGTTCATAATAAAATAAGTTATGATATTTATGTGGTGAATTAGTGACCTAGTTTTAAAAAATTTCAATATCAAGTGATAAAATGGGACAAATAAATATGACATGTAGCATTTTAATGGTTAAAAGTGGGTTATATTGGTCATATTCTTTTCAAAAGCCTTATTCATTTTTCTATAGCATAATAGCAGAAATAGAAAAAGAGATAAGGACTCGGCTCTTTGATCGATTATATTTATCGAACCCAAAGGTTGCAAAATACCATTTCGTGTCAAAAACAGTAATGAATATTATAATACGAATGTATTTGGCTAAGGAAGGAAAAATAAAAAAATATATATATATATATATATATATGTGTGTGTGTGTGAGCATTTTGAATATCTTTTGTCAAAATAAGAGATATATATATTTTTTAAAACAGAAAAAAGCTCCTTAAAAAAACATTAAATAACGTTCATTTTTCTCCATTCAATTCAGTAATTTCTATCACCGGTGTCAAAATGAGAGATATTGAGCAAGACAAAAGCATCATTTTTCTCTCTTCATAGAGCCGACATAAAAGTGCATGTGTGAACCAAAGAATCTCTAGTCACTTCAAGTCAAGATACGCGGATCTTTTCCGTTCACACTTGTATTTTTCTTTTGACAATTCTATATATTTTTATTACATTACCATTCAAAAATACACTATATATTTTATAATTATTTATAATTTTATTTAATTTAATAATAAAATTTATATTTTAAAATTAATATAAAATTTATATGTTGATAAAATTTTTGCCTAAGTGAAAACAAATAAAATTACTACCTTTTTAGAATATGCACAAATAAAAATCTATATATATTGAGCAATATAGATTTGTCAAATTTCAGCCTTTTTCTTTTGTCAGAAGTCAGAATTAAGAATTTTCAGCGAAATTTTATCAACATGTATTGTCTAGCTAAAGTAGTTGAATAAAGCAAGAATTTAGTCCTGATCACAAACATTAATTAGTTAAGAAGAAAACTTTTTTTTTTTTTTTAAATTGAAAACGAATTAGAATTTCAGTTGCCTATGAATTTACTTTTACCAATATTAGTATAAAGTCTTCCTAGCTGATATAAATTTGATCAAGTCATGTAATTAAATGGACCTAGACACAAAAGCGAATCGTATCCGTTCATGAATGAGAACAAGGAAGACCAAATTTAACAAGTTGAGTGAATTGACCATTACTTTTCTTTATTACTAAATTGGGAAGAAAAAAAGAATCAAGTGGTCAAGGTCCTTAGTCGATTTTGGTACGTCTGCATGGATTAGGCATACTTAAGTTACAACCACACAATAATGGTTTAAACGTGGTTTTCCTACCCTCAAAATTCCTTTTACATTTCGACATGAATTTGATTTTCTAACCGTCAGATTTATATTAGTAAAGCATTAACAAAATTACCCTCCAGTGCCAACCAGCTTTTGAACATGCATAAGGTTTGGGATACGAGTTCTAATTATGGATTAGTGAGTTGTGTAGTTATTTAAAAAATAAAATCTCTAATGCATATATGATACATTTATTTAACGAATTTCACTTATTACTTACATCAGTAAAAAAAAAAAATATTTATGTTGTAAGAAAAATAATTTTATGGATTTTTTTTTATCATTTAATGCATAAATGATAAAATTATTCAACTAATTTTACTTTTAATCTCTACTAGTAAAAATATATATGTTCATTGTCTTAAACTATTAAAAAATATAAATTCATTTAAGTTGTAAAAAAATAAACATATATATTTTTATTATTAATAAGAAGTTAAAATTAAAATTTTATGTGTATAAAGGGGATTATATATTTTTATTATTAATAAGAGGTTAAAATTAAAATTTTATGTGTATAAAGGAGATTATCCTATGTAATTAACACTACTACAAAATAGGGCTTTAGGGACGGTTATTAACCGTCCCGAAAGACATTTAGGGACGGTTACGTTTCGGGTCGTAACCGTCCCGTATGCGGGCGTCCCAAAAAGTGACACTTTTAGGGACGGTTATTAACCGTCCCTAAAAGTAAAATGTAACCGTCCCTAAAAGTGTAACAACCGTCCCTGAAAGTTTTTAGGGACGGTTACTGGAAAACTTTTAGGGACGGTTAATAACCGTCCCTAAAAGTTTCCCAGTAACCGTCCCTAAAAACTTTTGTTTGAGGTTTTTAACCGTCCCTAAATGTTTTTTTTTTTATTTTAATATTATGCTGATATTATACAAATAATTACTTGTAAAACGCTGAAAGAATATATATATTCAAAATCATAAGAACGACAATATTACTGTTTACATATCATTACTAATTAATTAATCATTACAATATAATTAGTGATTAGTCACAAAATAATTGGAGTTAAGAATTCTCCAATATATACATTAAACTAAACATATAACAGACCTAGTTAGTTAATTACTAACAAGTAGTAATTAATTACAAAATTTGGTCTAATTCTCAACTAAATATCTTATATAACCGTCCTAATATAAATTATACATAAGCAATTTCAAGTTCTACCTATTCTGTTAATGAATATAATTTCCAAATTTAACATATATATTAATTATCTAAAAACAATAAATAATCTCTCCATCACAGCACATGCTTCGATTCCTGCAAAATTGACATTTTAACTTCAAAAGTTTAGATAACTATTTATATATCCGAACAAGCAAATAAAATATTTGAGTAAACTCTATAAACAAATAAATCTAGATTACCATGCAAACTCCTTGAATACTTCCAGGTAAATCCCGCAGTTGACACTGCTCCAATAGCACTCCCTGTTAAAGCAAAGTTTGCTGCTTCCCTAGCAATCTTGAGCTGCAAAAGGTAAACAACAATAGTCAATATTCCACCCCAAAATTTCTGAGTCTGAGCAGGCATAAGCTTACAATACATTGCAAACAACTAACAAACTATTGAGCATTGAAATCAATTTTTTTTTTCTGATTCTAGTTAGTTAAGACTAAAGAGTATAATATGATATATTAGATTTTGCTTTTGGATTAAATGTCCCCATCTTCATTAAATGTATGAGAATTTGTAACCATTTATACGAGGGATACATGTAAGCAAGTTTTTAAAAGGTTTTCGAACTAACTAAGCAAAACCAGTTCTACACCCTCCACTGTAATGCGAGATTAAGAGCAGACAATTTGATAGCAATTTTTTTACCATTTGAACTAACCGTAAGTAAAACTTCGAGCCAAAATGAATATAAAAGGGTAATAAGACTAACCCTTTCAATCAAAATGAGTAGAACAACATAATTGTCTCTCCATGCATTGGAAACCCAGAAAAGCCACAAGCAGTCACACAGAGTATTAAACCAATAAAACGAAGCAATTTCAATCAGATATGTCAGATCAAATACAAGAGTTTTTTCCCCCAAATTCCAAATTCCAAATCAACAAGCATAGCATAAGTAATAAAAGGAACCCTCTTCAAATTAGCACCAATTGTAAGATTCATAAGAAAACTTGAAAGGCAATAACTCAAATAAGATCTACCCAGAAACATATACATATATGGATCGAAAGAGCTAGACAAAACACCAAATAGAAGAAACCCAAAAGATAAAAACTAAAACAATGCACGAGTCTAGAGAGAGAGAGAGAGAGAATGAAATATACTCACAGCGGGGCCATGAACGGGGTCAATAGAAATGAAGTGTTCGACATCGGATGAGGACCATGAGGGAAGGGGTTTATCACGGTTGATGAACTTGGAATAGTTCTCTAGGAATGAAAATCTGTCGCTCCAGAATTCCTTGAAACCTTCCCATTGCCCCCCAAAGAACGATTCTGTCGATGCTTCATCCGCCATTTCTCTTCAAATCAATTCCAATCAATTGTTTTGATAATTGCTTGCTAGTCGCTACTAGACTGTCCTTTAAGAGCCCAATTACTTTTCTACTTTTGGACATTTACATTTTATGTTAATTAAAAATGGGCCAAAAGTGGTAAAAAGTATTAATTAAGCCTCCCACCGCAGCAGTACCATGACAAGCAACATCCATCTCCACATCGCAATATTTTAAGAATAAATTCTTAAATATCATATTAATAATATTGTTAATTTTATCAATACGATTAATATTATTTTATATAAAATAAAAAATAAATCGTTGTACTACCTGTCAATATATACTTGGAAAGAATCTTTAATGTAAGGCATTGAAGCTCCTTCCAATCTCCGCCTGACTATGTTGCTAGTGATAGCAGATGTTCACTATTTCTCTCCGATTGGTACCTGTCGAATTGCCAGAACAATATTCGGTGGGAATAATCCTTACGACAACTCCAAAGTTCATCATCTAGGCTCAGCCACCATCAAGTCAAAAACATTTAAGAATAATATTTTGAAACATTTAAATCAGGGGCAAAATAAAAATAATATTTTGTATGCTAAACTAAAACAATAATTTAGTAATCTAAATCAGGGGCAAAACTAATGCCCTACCTCTGAAAAAGAAATTTAAGAAACAAACAACAAATTGGGCAAATACTTCCCCTGTATTGATTCTTCCTTTTCCTCTTTGCAGATTTCTCAACCTGCCCATTAAATTCCGCAGATCTCACAGTTGAAGAGAGCCTTCAAAAATTAAAAGGAAATACTTCATTCACTAGAGCAACAAACATGAACCAATTACAGAGCATCAACCTTTTTTTTTTTTTGTTCAAATTTTAACTGAGCTGAATTAAACTGGGAACAACAGACAGGTTGATTTTCAAAACAGCAAAAATGCAAAACATGAGGAATCCCGTGAGTTGATCAAAAGCAAACATGCAAAGAAACACAGAATACATCCCAAGACACCCCCTTTACTCTTCTAAACAAATCACAGGAAGTTTATCGGAAAAAACCTAATATTCAAATCCTCCATTAAAATAGAAGCAATCAAAGAGAAACATACCCTTCGGCAGAGATGTTTTTCAGGTATTCCAGAAACTAGACTCACCTCTCCGCGCTTGAGCTCTGCTTCAACCAAGGCATCGGAAGAGAAACATCTAATTCGCGAATCGCGATGCAAAAATTTGTTGCGTTTTCCCCTTGGTTTGTTTGAATGTTGCAGTTGATGAGCCATTGAAGAAGACATTCGAGGTTAGTGCTTCGTCTTCGCTGGGGGCAGACGGCAGAAGCTGGAAGCGAGCAGCAACGGAGGAGCAGTTGTTGGCAATGATTGTCGTACGCGTTGCTGCAGATACCGCCGGCCAACACTGGAGTCACGGACGAGGGAGGACGGCGACGGCTGGGAGGTTCACGGCTTGCGTCGTGGGGGCGCGCGGCTGGAGGCTAGGCGCTGGGGGGGGGGGGCTGATTACTTAGGGTTTTCGAATATCAGAGACGAAATAACGCGAGGGACTGGTGAGCTGTGATGTTTATAAAGACATTTAGGGACGGTTATTAACCGTCCCGAAAGGTAGCACTTTTGGGGATGGTTAATAACCGTCCCTAAATGTCATTTACGAAAAGTTACGCCCAACCGTCCCAAAATTCCACTTTTAGGGACGGTTCACCGAATTTTTTTAAAAAAGAACCGTCCCTGAATGTATATATTGTTGTAGTGTAAAAAAAAAAAAAAACTTATTTTAAAGATCGAGCAAAACATGTTCTAAAATTATAAAGTATATAACTCGTATAAGATATTCCTTGAATTATTATTACCTTCACAATGTCATTTTATGTATTATTTTATTTTTACCTCTAAAAGTGGTGGTTTTACCTTAAAAAAAAAAAAAATTTCGCGGACTGAAATTTTATTGATGAATGAATTGACGCCAGGGGCGGAGCCAAAAACAATTTAAGGGGACTAATTTATTTTATATAAAATAAAAAATTAGTAAAAATTATAATAAATTATACTCAATTTAATATTAAATTTTTTCATGTCATATTATAATAAAGACCTAGAGTTAATACATTATAATTAACTTATAATGAAAATTAAACAAAAATATAACAAGTTAATAAATATTAGTATAATTCATGAATACAATAAATTTATTAACTAAAAAATCTAAGCAAATAAAAAGCTCAATCAAATATATTAAAATTTATAGACATTAAAACTAAAATAAACATATGAAAATGTAAAAAGTAAAATATGATTTATAATTTTAAGCTTGAGACTATATTTAAAAATATATATTTATAAACAATATAAGAATGACTAATAATAATAAAAATAATAAAATTTTTATATAAATTTTTTTAAATAAATTCTAAAAGATTATTAAAATAAAATGTTAAATAATATAATATTAGATAAAGTTAAAATTTAGATTGAAATAAAATGTAATAAACATAAATTTAAAAAACTTTAATATGAAGCTTATCATATACTTATTTTTTTAATTTTATTTTTATAATGTTGAGTTTAAAAATATTTAAACATTATTTGGATTCTTATATTTAAGAAGAATTTTTTGTAATACACTACTCTAATTTTATTTTTGTTACTAATAGTTACCAAATACATGAAAAAAAAAGTATATATTTAACCATTTTATTTATAATTTATGTTATTCTTATCCACGTTTATTTGTTAAATATTGTTAATATATACTAAAATATGTACATAAAAATTAGACATAATATATTATTATAAATAAAATATTTATTTAATGCTAAAAATATACAAATAATTAATTTTTTAAAAAAAAATTAGCCAAAATTGGAGCCCCAGGCTCCAGATAGATCCGCCCCATTGACACAAACAAACATTAACAAGAAGAGATACCAAGCCCAACATATATAACTAAGATGTCTCAACAATTTTCTCACAAATTTTCTTGTTACTTTTAATTTAACAATTAGTTAAATGGATAATTAACAACTTTTGTAAAATATTGAGATTAATGAAAGAAAATATTCTTTTGTTAATTGTTATGATATAAAGCATTCAGAAAGCACGAGTCAAACTTCCAAATCCAAACGTGGACAATATTGAATGATTATTATTATTTACTTAGAAAACGTGGACATTATGTTGATTAAGTCAATACATAATTAAACGTATAGATTCAGATTTCAAATCGAGTGCAAGGCGTGTAACTCACGTTGTAAAACTACACGTCCAGCGGACTATTTTTAGTTACTTTGGTCCACTCAATAGTCAACTTCTACGTCAACATCTGGACAAAAATAAATAAATAAAATATGTGCAATAAGAAATTTTTTTTTATACAATTATTATAGATATTATCTAATAAAATAAGTAAATTTTATCTATTAATTTTTAAAAAATAAAAATTAATATTAAACATACGAATAATATTAACGATTTAAATTTATACAAAATATACAATATATTATATATAAAAACTTTTTCATAAATAAGGCACAATTTTATAGTCTTTAAAAAAACAGTATGTGTTTCAAATTTAAGATATAAGTATTATTTACAAATATAATTAAATTTATTAAATAAAATTTAATGTAAAACTACTATGTCATTTAAGATGTAATAGATTTAGGATGAGAATAGTACCTATATTATAAACGCCTTAACTAGCCTTAATTTCATTTTTTAATCCCCACCCCACCCTATACCTCACCCCATTTTTTTCCAATTTTTTTTAACTAGTTATATACTAATTTTGCTGTTTGAATGTGAGTATATAACACGAAAAATATATGTAGGGTTATTTGAAAAACGGACGGTTGATATTCCTAATTATTTTCCAATATTTGATGGAAAAATTATTATTTTCTAAGGACACTGTTCTTTTTTCGGCTAAAATATAATAAACGTGAAGAATTCTTACATTATTTTGGCCATTTTAATTAATGCTTTCGATTGAAGTAGTTATTTCTTAACTTTATCTTCAGACCCATATAAAAGTGAAAAATCGAAAGTGTAGAAATGGACAAGAATGGCACACACCTTTTTTTTTTTTTTGAATAAAAAAAAAACCTCCTCGAAAAAAACGGGGTAACGCTCGTTATTCTCTATTCACCTTGATCAACACTTATATTGAGAGTACTGGCAGAAACTAACACCATGAGTTATGAAAGAAAATGAAAAAAAAAAGTGCACATCTAAATAGAAGAATTATTATTGCAAGGGTGATGGGTATAATGGGAACTATAACACGAAAAATTATACATTAGTTATGAATCAATATTGATGTCTTAGTCCAAACTCAATAAAAATTTAGAATTACAAATTCAAAGGAATAAAAGACAAAAAAAAAAAAAAAATGGGATCATTTTAACATTTCTAATTATTTTCTTCCATTCATATTTATGATATATTATTAGTCTATACCATTGAATAATTTCTTTTTTTATATTAGTAATCGACCTTTCAAATGTAAAAGTACATTAGATGTACCTTTTAATTTATGTTTTCTTATGTTCTTTTTTATAACATATATTCAATTGAGATTTTTAATAATTTTTATGAATTTTAAATTTTTAAAAAAATTTAGGTATATTCATATAAAACTTTTTAAGAATCTATAGAAATTAAGTTGTATTCAAGTAAAACTTTTTAAAAGTTAATAAAAGTATAATCGTATTAAATTATTATTTTTTTAGAGTTTATAAAAGTATTAGGATATTCAAAATGATAATGATTTTTAAAACTTTACTTAATCAAAGATTTTTGAAGGTTTTAAACATTTTTTAATGTAAAAACAAAGTCTACCACAAATAACATCTTTTTTCATGAAATTTTTATAGATTTTTGAGGATTTTAAGCATTTTTTATATAAATAAAGTCTATCATAAGTAATATCTTTTTTTTTTTATGAGATGTTTTTAATTATATTTTTCAACCTCGTATTATTCTCCAACCTACATCTGAATATTGTCGTTTTTATCATTAGATGTTCTGTTGGTGAAGGAAAGAGAATTTTTGACAATAGATGGATTTGAGGAAATTGGGTTCTAGGAGAGGAAGGTGAAGATATTGTTTTTTTTTTTAAGATTTTAGTTTACAAAGTTTATTTTTTCAATACAAGATAATCTATTTCTCTTTTTTTTTTTTTTTTTTACGTGTTGTGTTATTTGTATCATATTTTGGCATTAATCGTATCGTATTAATTTGTTAATTGATATTTGAAAAATTTACTCATTTTTTTATTTTACTTATTTATAATAGTAATAAATAATAAGATCTTAAAAGATATAAAAACTTATTGATCAATTATTACTAAATTTTTTATCTATATCTGTTTATCAAACATTTCCACCCTTACTCTCAGGAAGTGAAAATACATAATTTTATTACAAAATTAAAGTAAAATAATATACTTTATAGGTGATAACGATGTCGTAAATTCAATATTATAGGTGCATTTTTTTCTTTTTTTAATTTATTTCTAGAAGTGTAAGAGATTATTTAACAATTAATTTTTTTAATATTTAATTATTAGTACTTTAAATGTAACTTGTTAATGTTAATCAAATTGCAAGAATGATAGGGATGTGAATATTTTTTAAAAGTAAAAAAAAAAAAAAAGGAAAGAAATTGAAAAATGAAAAAAAAATTGATAATAAAAATATATAAAATTATGTAAAAGTTGCTGTAAGTCTATTAAAGTTTAATAAAATGTATGTTAAAATCTATAAAAATTCTATAAAATTTTATATGAAATCTTAAAAATTTATATAAATATATATAATTTTTTTAGAATTTAAAATCCATAAAAATATATAAAAGTTTAAATTAAATATACCCCTTTTAGACAATTTTTTCACTAGCTACTCAAGACCTCTTCAAACGAATAGTTCAATTTTTTTTTTTTTTTTAATGTTATATTCATGTGTGCCCTTACATATGTTATTATTATATAGCTCAATTTATTTAAGTTTATGTGAATTAAATTGAACTTAGTTCACTTTTAAATAAATTGAACTAAGCAACTCATGATTTCTAGCTCATTTACCCTTCAAAAAATTAAACCAAAACAAAAAACAAAAAAAAATAAAATAAAATATTTTTGTTTAAAAACAAATTTTAATAAATTTTAAGCATAAATATTACATTTCAATTACAAAATTAAATAAAATACTAATTTTTAATTGTAATTTTTTATAATAATATTATTATAATTATAAAAATATTATCATTAATAAATTTATTTTGTTAAATAATCTTGCAAACTCATTTGACACATTTACTGATAACCTCAATTCTCATACATTGATTAGATGAAATAAAATATTTTCTATGCGTATTGTTTTCAGTTTGTGTAACTGATGTAACTTGAACTTACAAGTTAGTGTTATTAATCATTTTAGTAATTTGAACTTTGTTAATTTTAGTAGTGTTCTGTCTTAACTTATACTAAAATATATTAAAAATTTATCAATAATAACACCTTTAAAATTTATAATAATAAAATTAATATCTTAATAATATTAAACGTTTAATTTGAACATTCAATATTAAATGAATTTAAATTATCGTCATTTAATTTTAATTAAATGGATGTTCAAAGAAAAATGACATATTAATAATTTTTTTTAATTGTGAAAATATAAGTTTGAATACAAGATGTGCTAATTTTGTTATTACAAATTTTAAAGGGTGCTAATTTTATTATTTTTTCAAATATATTTTAAAAAAAATATTTTTACGATCAAATTAAATATTTTTATAATTAAAAAAAAATTATTATATTATTTTTTAAATTTTAATTTAATTAAATATTATTTAAATTAAATTATCATATTTTAAATTAATTTAATATAAAATATAAAATATAAAATATTTAATATTATTAAAATATTATTTTTATTATAATAAAATTTTAAAATATTATTTTTAATAATTTTTTAAATACTAATTAAAAGAGATCAATTTATTTCCACTAAAAAGAAGATTAAAAAAGCACATATATTGTTTGTGTACTATGTGAAAAGACTTAATGGCATGTTGTCCTTATCGGCTTAACCGTAGTTTCTTGTTAGCCAATTGATTAATATGGTCCATTGTCAGACTGTCGACTGTCGACATATGATGGTGACAGGGATCTCTATAGTCAATGTTAAGTCCACTCCCGTGTTTGATTCTTTCATTAATCGTTTTGTCTCCTTCTTCATGTGTTTCATAAATCTTCCTAGGGAAAAAAAGAAAAAGAAAAAGAAAAAGAAAAAGGAAGCGTTTCACTAACACAAATCTTTCATTAAACATTTTCCTTATGTTATATTTAATAATTTAGAGTTTTTTTTATATGAAAAATAATTAACAGTTAAGATTTGTCAATTATATTTAGAGATGTAAAGTAAATTTTATCATTTTATCTCTTATTTAGTATCTTTAACGAGTTAATGATATGATATTATTTTATCTCATTTAAATTGCAGTGTTAATGTGACTAACTTTTATATTATAAATAATTATTTTTCATTATTTTTATATTTGATCTGTCTCATTTAAGCTCATTCTGAATAAAAAAAATATCTTATTTACTGTTATTTCATTAAAAATTAAGTGAGACAAGATGAGATATGTTATAAAAATTTATGAGTCATATTATGAATTTCATTAATATTTAATTTCAATTTACACATCTAATTATAATATTGTGGTTTGCATAGACTATAATAAAACTCAAACTCCTACTATTTCTAATAACATGTTTAAACTATACAATTTGATTTTAAAAAAAATTAATTGTTTTATAATGATATATGCTCAAAGTATGCAATAAAATAATGTAAGTTTAAATCATGTTTAACATAAATAACTAATTATTGACTAAAAATCAACTTAATTAAAAGTTGGGATATATCCAAACTTATGAGTTAAAATAGTTAATTCATTTCTTTGGGATATATCCAAACTTATGTGTTAAAAATAGTTCATTCATTTATTGTGGGCGTGAATCATATTCTTTTGAAAATGTTTACCCTCATGATATGACATAGGGTTAATACTCAATAGTTGTTATGATATTAACGCTTATATATATATACTAAAATATTTCATTTTATAAATTATGTGAATTGATTCAAACCAACTCAAATGTATAATGGATTTAATTGATTTAGATGATTGTAATGTGTGGAGCAAATATGAAGTATAGAATTCATAATCTGTACGAATCAGATCAAAATGAAAATTGATTAAAACATTGTAGATTCGATCTACTGTACACTCCTATGATGAAATATGATAGAACAAACCATTAGATTTAGTGGTACCAAATTATTTATAAACAAAATTGAAATTTAACTCCTAAAAGAGAAGACTATATCCTCCGCACCAGCAAAGAGTGAAGCAAAAGGATAGAGAGAAAAAGTTAGAACAAGGGAGGAGCACTTGTAAAGAGAGAATATTAATATGATATTAACATTCAACGCTTAAAGATTTTGAATTTGATTAGTAATTTTTTCTTTTTTGTTACACACTAAAGATTTTAATTTTTGCTAAACAATTTTTTTGTGCTTATTGGTTTTCATATTTAGTTAATATTTTTTTTAAAAAAATTTTATATTTAGTTAAGGTTGAAATTTTTTGGCGCAACATGCATAAACACTATTAGATGCCATATTAAGAGGACACATAACTTGTTTTTGAACATAACACGGACGAAGTACGAAATACGAACATGTTAAAATAACATTTTATTCAAAAGCTGAATTAAAGAAGAACCGGACCCGACTAACCTGTATTCATCTATACGAAATAGTTGGCTTAAAATAATATATTTTGATTGACATGTTTTTATTTTTTATTTTTATCTTGATTAAATTGTTTAATTAATTTTATTTTTAACTCTTTAATAAAAAAAATACATAGTTTATTTTCTTATATAATAAAAAACATATCTTATTTACGTTATTAGATAAATAAACATTTTTTTTTCTTTCTAAAATGAGGTTAAAAATAAAATTAAAACTATATGTATATAATAGGATTTTACTATACAATTAATTTAATTTCTTATGATAATATAAAAAAAAATGAACACAATAAATGAAATATTAATATGACTTGTTATTAAATGAATTCACACTACAACTTGTTGATTAAATGAATATATTGATATAACTAACACGATTTGCTACCCATATTCCTATTTAACTTGTAACTAACAACTATAAATCTTATATCTTAAAATTATTATAAAAGAAAGAGTTTTATTTTTATATGTCAATGATCCGGAACTAGCTCAAAAATTCAAGAGGCTAATATAAATTAATAAATTAGTAATAATAATAATAATTTTAATTTATCAAAATTTAAAATAAAATATCAAAAATTAACAACACACAAGTTTACTAAATCTTAAACTATTAAAATAATCAAAAATTAAATTCTTTAGACATTGAAAATAATCAATAACTCATTCAATTAAAACATGTTATACAATCTTCTTCTCAATACATCATCAATGAATCATTAAGAATGAAATATATGTTAAATATAAATTAAACTAAAAAATTTATGAATCTCATATTGCAATAACTATCGATGATAGTCAAGACAGATATTATTGCATTGATTACTTTCTTCACTTTTTATCTTTTATTAGGTGTGAGAGAGAGAATTGCAACTAAAGGTTAATTGTATGACTGCCAAATAAAATCATAAATATATCAATATATATTAATTTTTTTTCTTCTATTTATAACTCATAATTGGGTTTGCCAAATGCATTAAAAAGGAAAGAGATATAGAATATAAGGTGCAACCTTAATCTCTAGAGAGAGTTTAAATGACTAATTATTTAAATATCATTAATTATATTTTAAAATCTTACAATTAGTGAGTGTAAAGGAAAAGAAGTAAAAAAAAAAAAAAAAAACAGGTCATGAATAACATGCTGTATTTTGATTGGTGAGATTTGCTATAAATTTTAATGTATTTTCTCACATAACATAATTTAGACATAAATAAATTTTAGTTAATTTATTTTCTAAATTAAATTTAGTGTAAAAAGTAATTGATTATATGTTTGAAACTGTTAAGATTCATGATCACAAAATAAAATCATTTTCTACGATTTTATTTGTAACTAATCACAAGTTTATGAGGCTAAGACTTTTCAATTTGAAGAGAAGGCAGTCGTATAATTGAATAAGAGGTCTAAGGTTGAAACCATATACTCAAGATGAGTGTTTATTAAATAAATAACAATTCAAAAGTTTATGGTGGAAATATATTTGAAAAAATAATAAATATAAAAGGCCTTTTTTATTCCCCAGCCGTTTCAAGCAAGTTCATGAAGAGTAAAAGAGTAGATATATATTGTGCAACATGTGTTTGGAAGAAGACCAAAGAATAATATTGACCAATCCTTCTTTGACTACTACTACCAATCTTCGATCCAAAAATTAATTGGACATGGACATGATCAAATAACTCGTTCATGAATAAGAACATGGAGGACTAATTTAATTTTTTTTTTCAAAGGGTTCAAATTCAATGGACTGACCATAAAAATTAACATTGTATTACATGATTAGGTATTTTACATGTCTACTTGCCTATCAGTTATGACTTCAATTTACTGACGCTACCCAACTATTCAATACTAGTGAAAAAGTTAATTAGCATGATACATGCCTATTTAGTAATTAAGAAATTTGGTATTAGAGGGGGTAAAAAAGATGAAGAAAAAGAAATGCATGGCATCAAGTTTTAAAATATTTCAATTAATTTCTTTTAAATTAATTAATTACTGTATATAAAATTGTAAAGCAATATCTCTTATATTGTTCAACTCAATTTTAACAAATATTAAAACGTTATTCCTTCTTTCCCTGGCCACTATATCTCTTTTTATATTTTTTCAATAAAAATCTAATTTCTACAAATAGTGCTATAGAGATATAGTTGTGACATATATCAAATGACGTGTTAGTTATTTATTGAATTTAATATTAGAGATGTGAAATAAAAAAGTGATTTTATAGTCCCTTATTAACAAGAGACCAATTAAATTGTATTATTTAAATTGTTATATGCATTAAATTAAAATAAAAAATATTTTTAAATTTTCATACCGTCAATAAACAGTGAATATAAATAAGAGTATAGAATACTGTATTCTTATGAAAATAAAATGTGGATTATTTTTGCAAGAAACACAGTTTTATTAAGAAAAAGAAATTATGAGACATCCTGTATAGAGTGGTAAAACGTTGGTAATCTTTCAATAAAATATATCATTTAAATCTTTCTCAATATTACTTTTATGTATTTATCATTCTTCTATAAATATTAACTTTATACATCATATAATCTAAAATTTGTAACTTCATAATTGAAATTATTGGGCTTTTAATATAGTTTAATACCATGTTAAAAGTTATTAGCAAAATAACTCTTTCAAAAGCTTAAGTTAATGGAAGAAAGACTAACATTATTTTTATATACTTAAAAAAAAAAAAAAAAAAAAGGCTCTAAAGGCCCTTTTTTTTTATTAATAAAGAAAAAACGACTCACACACCCGTGGTGGGATTCGAACTTGGGTTCCTAGTGGGGGGAAGGAGAGTCTTACCACTGGAACACACGAGATTCCCTTATTTTTATATACTTATCATAATATGAAACTTCACATAGGAAAAGCTTGGGAAATTACAAAAATAAAGACTCTTAAAATTTATAATAATAAAAATAATACCTCAGTACTATTGAACGATATGTAATTACGACGTTCAATATTAAATAAGTTTAAATTATCGCAATTAAATTTGAATGGTATCTAATTGAACGACGTTCAAAGAAAAATAATATAATTATTTTTTTAAATAATAAAAATATATTATTTTAATATAATAAATATTATTTTTATTATTATAAGTTTTAAAAGTTTTTTTTGTTATTATTTAAGGAGAAACTTTACGGCAAGTTTGACTATCATATTCGTAAATGAAAAACTGGCACAAGACACAAGGTGACTTTAGTTTTTGTTTTTCGTTATTCTTTTTTGCTTTAAAGACGAAGTTCTAATTAGCAAAAAAACAAACCTCATGTTAATTAATCTTCCAGTATTATACTTTTATAATATAGTTTTTTAAATTTCAATAGAAAAAAGGAAAAACATGGGCACACAGAATAAATTAACAAAACCCCAGTCAAATTATATATTAACGGACACAGTTTGGATTTAGGATGTCAATGGGGATTTGGTCTCTCCTTGCATTCACATGAGATCGAAGTTGATAGATCTACGCTATGTATCTCTTTCTTATAATGAGAATTGTTGAATTTGAGTAATCTAATTTTGACAATTTATATTTTTAATTATATATATATATATATACACACACACAAGTGTGTGTTATTAGATATAGAAAAAGGACCAAGAACTAAAAGAGAAAATTCTTACATCATACTACTGTATTAATATCTTTCCAATTTGTATGTAATCCACTTGTTCAAACTGTTTTTATTTTTAATTCTTCCAAAAAATATATATTTATCATATTATAAAAAATAAATTTAACGCATTATGAAAATTAAAAATAAAAAAATATATAAATTATGATGTGTTCTTAAATCTATTGGATACAATTTAGATAAAATTAATTAAAAGATAAATTTACCACGATCTAAAGAGAAGGAGAAGAATTTAAGAAAGGAATAAAAAACTGTATACATCGTGGGAAATGATGAAAAGAGGGAAAATTAATATAGTGATTCATTCTTATTTGGTTTGTGAAATTAATAATTTAGTTATTTAATTTATTTTATTTTTAAATTCTTCGATAAAAAAATATAGATTTAATTATATAGTATAATTTTTTTTCATATATAAAATTTTATTTTTAATCAATTTTAAGAAAAAAAAAAACATATGTTCATTTATTTTATAACGTAGATGAACATATATTTTTTTGTTGTTAAAAGAAAATGAAAATATGTTTTTTTTTTTTTTGTTGTTATTAAGGGAGTTAAAAATAAAATCAGTTGAATAACTGGATCATTTATGCACCGGAAGAAAAAATATATATTGATTTTCTTATAACACTAGAAAACATATGTTCATTTATGTTATAAGAAAAATGAACATATATATTTTTTTTTTCAAGGGGTTAAAAATGAAATTTTTGTTAGAAGTTGTTACTAAACCAACTCTCTTAGAAGCTTAAGCTGTTAGGAGGAGAGTCAACAATTATTTTATACATTTATCACTTTCATACAAGTGTTGCTTTATGCACTATATATGTCAAATAATTATTTTATAAGTTGGTGCATATAACCAATACTTGCAACTAAATAATTGAAATTGTTGGACCTTAAACACAGAATCTCTAGTTTTAATACTATATTATAAGTTATTGGTGACTAACTCTTTTAAATGCTTAAGCTGTTAAGAGGAAGATCAACAATTATTTTATACATTTATCAATTTTATGATAAAAAAATTATACCATATAATTAAATTTTTTTTTAAATATAATTATTTAATTTTTTACTCTAAAAAAATGCCAATGTCCATAAATACAAGAGTAACCTTTGAAAAAAGTTAAGAAGGAAAAAGACATAAAAAAGAAAAGAAAAGTACAGAAAAAGAAAATACGTGTGCTTGTGCTTATTTGTCCTCTAATATGTACACGTGATTGTGATTATTTGTCCCCTAATATACTTATGGTAATTAAATGAGTCACATTATTCATGAAATGAACGGATTAATTTCATTATTTTTGAATTGGGTCTAATTCATCCTATAATTTTTAGAAAAGAATCAAGCAAACTTAAATAATAGTTTATATTTAAATTAGATAAAATGAGACATATGAGAGGCACATTACCTTCTTTTTCATAAATATGAGATAAATTTTACACATTTTATAGCCAAATAAAACTATAATATATTTAAATTTTGTCATTTTTGAATATATATTTTTTTCTTTTGAACCATGAAAAAAGGGATTCTAAGTCATTTTTTGTTACATATGATTTTTTTTTTTCAATTTTTTTTAATTATTGTAGTTTGAAATTACTTAACGAGTCTTATTTATTTAGCCATATGTTTAACAAATACAATTTTTGTTATATATAATGCATAATTTTGACTAAATTGTATTAGTAGGAGAAATTGAACAATTTTTATTAAATTACATGATATAATCAACTTAATTTAACAATTACATGGTTAAAATATTTCCTTTTACAATAATAATAATAATAATGGACCAGCCATATCTCAATATACTAGGAAAAGCTGGCAAAATTTAAACTCTGAAGAAAGATCTTGATAGTATAACTTATGTATAATTATATGTTTGATTATGAAATTAGACTATATTGATACAAAAATAATAAGGCTAAGTAAATATTTTGTATTAAATACGAACACTAATTTATCTTGTTTAGATTTTTAATTATAAAATTATGTGTCTTGATTTTTTTTTTTCCATCTTAAATTAAAAATATTAATTTAAATAAAATATTGATCTTTATTTTTAAAATCTAATAAAAATATAAAAATAAAAATTATGGATTTAAATAAATTTTTATAATAAAATTATTTTCATACGTAAAAAAATACATCAAATAAGTTACTATTTTAAATATAAATTATTTTATTAAAATATTTATCAATTATTTTTTTATTATATTATTTGTTACTAATTATAAAAATTAAAATACAATTTAATTCAATACAATTATACTTAAATGGCCGTTAGGTTGCTCTAAGCACTAAACTGAGTATGAGCCTTGATTCCTTAGAATAAAAGCTTTCTTTATCAAAATGGCGTACTAGAACCTGGATCAATATCAATACTGATCCTAATTTCTTTTACTGAGATTAATTTGGTCGAAACGAGTCAAACTCTCGTTCTATACAGCCAGTTCAATAAGTGCTCCGCGTTCCTTGAAATGGTTCCTACCAGCCGACATTAAACTTTGGATTTTAGTTAATTCTGTAAATTATAATTAAATAACAATGTCATTTATAAGTTTATAATTAAAAATAATAATAATTTAATTATCTTATAGTATAATAATATATGCTCTTTGTGAATACAAAGAGAACATGAATTAAAGCCCATTATTATAAATGTACACACGCAAGGATGACAAAAAGATCCACAAATTCGAAACTGCACATATATATAAGCTCCATATGATCTGTTTTGAATCGGATCAAAACATATTAGCTTTGAACCAAATCAATCACAATTCACGTACAATTCAACAGATCAGAATGATTAAATCTGCTGATCAAATTGAATTCGATCAATTCAAGATTATGTCTTTTTAAAATTATAATTTTAATACTAAAATAATCACATATTCTCAAAAGATATCCTTGATTTTCACAACTAATTATTTTTTAAAAAAATTACTTATGAATTATCATTTTTAAAATTGCTCTCACATTTTCATAAATCTAACTTTCTATCTCTTACATTTTTTCATAAATTTAACTATAATTGTTGCTTAAATTTTGTTAACTAAAATTCAAATCTCATCATATTCATAATTGTTAGGAAGTTTAAGGCTCGAAGCTAATGCACAATTAAAGTAAAATTAAGATAATGAAGATAAAATGGATATAAGTATTTACGTTGTTTACCTCAAAATGATTACGTGCTATTTCACGGGCAAAGGCCGAAAGAAATTTACTATATGAAAGATTTACAACTTTTCTCTAAATACAAGGAGAGAACAATATACCTCTCTCTCTCTTATAATAGGAGAGTATAATTAACCTCTCTCTCACGATGAGGAAATAACTCTTTCTAAGTGTGGAGAAGCTTTAAATGCTTAGAATAAATGAGATTTTGAAATGGGATGATGGAAATGAGCAAATAATCTCTCTATTTATAGTGAGAAAAATGTTATTATTTGGAGAGATAACATATGCGTTTATATATGTCTCTTCTTACTATTTGAAGAGATGACATATGCGCTTATATATGTTTTCTTCTCCCATTTTCTATGGTAGGTGAGCAATCATTGAATTGTAATAATATTCCATCAATTAAGCCATCTCTTTTGACATTGTGAAAATGACTTCACACTTGTCTTTCAATCTCCTACTTGAAGTCATCTTTCACGGTTAGTTCTTCCAACTACCTTTGCTCAAGTCCTGCTGCTTACGTCTCTGCTAGGTCATATGAGGATCGACTCCATACAAATTTGTCAAGGTTGATTGGTTTTTTCATTACATTTGCTAGGTTCTCATCGGTGTGAATCTTTTGCATATCCACACTTCCTTCCTCTACTACTTATCGAACGAAGTGGTACTGAACTCTTATGTGTTTTGTTCGGGAATGAAAGGCTGGATTTCTTGCGATGTGCAAGGCATTCTGACTGTCACAAAACAAAACAATCTTCTCCTGCTTATGCTCGAATTTCTCCAATAACTTTTGAATCCAGATTACTTCCTTGCAAGCTTGTGAAGCTGCCATGTATTCTGCTTCCGTTGTAGATAACGTCACAACAGTTTGTAATTTAGAAACCCAGCTTATAGCTCCTCATGCAAGTGTAAACACATAGCCCGTGGTGGATTTACTTTTGTCGAGATCTCTTGCAAAATTTAAATCCACATAACCTCTGACAGTTAATTTTAATCCTCTAAAACATAATGCAGCACTTGAGGTTCCTTTGATGTATCTAAGGATCCTTTTATAGTGTTCCAATGCTCTTCCACTGCTTGTGCAATGTCTGGTCTTATACATATCATAGCGAACATCAAACTTCCTATTACTGATGCATATGGTACTCGAGACATCTCTCTCCTCTCTGCTTCATTGCTAGGAGACATACTTGAGAATAACTTGAAATTAACAGGAAGTGGGGTAGATATTGGCTTACAATCTTGCATGTTTGAAGTGTCGCAAGATCTTGTTGAAGTAGTTCTTCTAGAAAGCCAAATCTTCCTGTTATTTCTGTGTCGGTGAATCTGCATCCCTAGAATCTTGTTTGCTGGTCCAAAGTCCTTCATATCAAACTCTCTAGCCAATTGAGCCTTTAATTCTTGGATTCGATCTTTGTTGGATCCTACTACCAACATGTCGTCCATATATAACAATAAGATAATAAAGCCATTATCCCCATCAAACCTTTTGTAGTATGTACAATGGTCTGAAATGAGTCTGTTGTATCCAAGGCTAATAATGAAGGAATCAAATCTCTTGTACGAACACCTCGACGCCTGTTTGAGATCGTATAGAGATTTGTTCAACTTGCAAACCAAGTCCTTCTTGCCTGTTTCAGCAAAACCTTTTGGTTGAAACATATATATATCTTATTCAAGTTCTCCATGAAGAAATGTAGTTTTTACATCCAACTGTTCTACATGTAAGTTGAACGTAGCACACATAGCCAAGACTATTCTGACCGTTGTAAGTTGTACTATTAGGGAAAATATTTCATTAAAATCAATACCTTCTTTTTGAGCATATCCCTTCACCACCAATCTTGCACGATATCGTTCTACTTAATCATTGCTATCTCGCTTGATCTTGTAGATCCATTTGTTATCAATGACTTTTCTTCCACGTGGTAATGATACTAGTCTCCAAGTCATGTTCTTATGTAGAGCTTTAATTTCTTCCTGCATTGTTGTCATCCATAGAGGTGCATCTGAACTACTTGTTGCTTCATGGAAAGTTGATGGCTCTCCATCCTCCGTTAAAAGACAGTACGCAACATTACTTTCAGTAACATACTCCAAGTGCCAAGTTGGCGACCTTCTTTCACGAGTTGATCGACATACTTCTGGAGCCTCAGATTCAACTGGTTCCTGTACCTCGTGTTGTAGTGCTGTTTTAGTAGAATCTAGAATTTCTTGTATTTGATTATTTTCTACCTGAACTGTTGTAGTCTTTAAATTCTCGTTCGACGTGCTACCATCTTCATCTTTTCTTTGTAGTTGATCTTCTACAAAGATCACATCCCTACTGATTATAAGCTTGTGGGTGGTGGGATCCCACAAGCAATACCCCTTGACACCATTAGCCATACCTCAAGAACATACACCTTCTGAATTTCGGATCTAACTTTGATCTTTCTTAGGCATTGTACATCACATACACAGGACATCCAAATGAATGTAAAGTAGAGTAATCTGCTTGCTTACCAGTCCACATCTCCATCGGTGTCTTTCACTCAATTGTCGTTGATGGCGACCGATTTACCATATAACATGCAGTTTTGGCTGTTTTTGCCCAAAAGGAGTTTGATTGACCTACAGTCCTCAACATAACTCTTATCTTTTGTGTAATAGTTTTGTTCATATACTCTACCACTCCATTTTGTTGAGGCGTGTATGTGACTGTGAACTGTCTTTTGATTCCTTCTTGCTTACAAAGTACAAGAAACTCACCGTCTATATACTCTCTTCCATTATTCGTCCTTAAGCACTTAATCTTCTTCCAGATTCAAGTTCCACCTGCGCTTTGAAGTCTTTGAATACTTGAAACACATTTGACTTTTTCTTAATTGGATACACCCAACACCTTCTAGAGTAATCATCAATGAAAGACACTAGGTACTTTACACCTCCTAGTGACATCTATGGTGATTCCCATACATCAGAATGAATCAAGTCTAGAATGCCTTTACTCCTTGTATCAGATCTGCTAAACTTCAATCTATGTTGCTTATTTGTAACACAATGCTCACAGAAAGGTAGATTTACCGATCTAAGCCTTGGAAGCAACTTTCTGTCGAAGAGAATCTTCAAACTTTGTTCTGACATGTGGCCTAATTTGAGATGCCACATCATTGTTAATTCTTCTCCTTTACTGGTTGTCGCAACACACGCATCAGCTTCCTGTAGTGTTTTTCCTTTAAGCATGAATAGATTCGTTGCGATCTTTTCTGCCTTCAAAACCATAAGTGCATCTTTGATAATTTTCATGATCTCATTTTCGACATGGGTCCTGCATTCAAGATTGTCTATTTGCCCCAAAGATAATAGATTTTTCCTCATGCCCTTCACGTGTCGTACCTCCTGAATAGTATGAACTGTATCATCAAATATTTTTATTTTGATAGTACCAATACCAGCAATTTCCAAAGCATGATCATCTCTCATGTGCATTTAACCTCCTGAGATTGGTTCATATTTGTGGAACCATTCTTTTCGAGATGTCATGTGCCATGTTGCTCTTGAGTCTAGTAACCAAACGTTAGAAAACTGCCTTCTACCTCCAACCGTTGCTATAGCCTCGCTGTATAAGACTTCACCATTATCAGGGATATTTGCTACATTCCCTTGAGCATTTGATGGCTCAGGGTTTCCATTCTTTCTTTTACTCCAACAATCCTTTTTGACGTGCCCTTTCTTGCCACAACTATAGCACTCAAAATTCTTCTTACTTCTTGATTTCGATCTACCATAATTTTGGCTCCCACTAGAGCCACGTTTTGTTGATCTTCCTTTTATCACAGTTAAAGCTTCTGTTTGCTTCGAACTTACTTGTCTGTCTTCTTTTTTTTTACGCCAAGTTTCTTCTTCCAAAATAGCAGCTGTAATTTCATCAAAGATTAGATAGTTCGAAAGGATGTTGTTTGTCAGGTTGATGATAAGTTGGTCATACGAGTCAGGTAGACTTTGAAGTAGAAGCTCCGCACGTTTAGCTGTCTCTATTTTGTAACCCATTGATGTAAGTTGCGAAAATAGAGTATTCAAGGTGTTGATATGGCCAGTTACCGATGTAGATTCTGCCATTCGAAGAGTGTAAAGTTTCCTCTTTAAGAAGATATTGTTGTAAAGTGACTTGGCCTCGTACAATCTCGTTAGAGTATCTCAAATCTCCTTTGCTGTCTTCTTTTCTGCCACACTGGATATCACTCCATCAGCTAGTGCTAAGTGTAGATTAGCAATTGTGTTGCCATCCATTTCGTTCCACTTGCTATCATCGATTATTTCAGCGGACCTTTCTCCAATTGCTTCTAAACAATTATCCTTTCTCAAAATTGCCTTAATCTTCATTTTTCACAACAAGAAATTGTTTCCGTTGAACTTCTTAACATCAAACTTTGTTGTTGTCATCATTTTAATACACTTCTCACTTGAACCGGCTTCCATTATTACACGTGAACAGTAACAATATATGTGAATAGTAACTATATGTGTGAACAGTACCACAACCAAAGCTCTGATACCATTATTAGGAAGTTTACGAGTCAAAGCTAATACACAATCAAAATAAAATTGAAAGAATGAAGATAAAATGGAAGAACTATATATGTGAATAGTATCTGTAAACAGTACACACAACCAAAGCTTTGATACCACTATTAGGAAGTTTACGGGTCGAAGCTAATACACAATCAAAGTAAAATTGAGAGAATGAAGATAAAATGGAACAAGTATTTACGTGGTTCACCCAAAATGATTATGAGCTACTCCACGGGCAAAGACTGAAAGGAATTCATTATATTGAAAGATTTACAACTTCTCTCTAAATACAAGGAGAGAATAATATACCTCTCTTTCTCTTATAATAGGAGAATACAATTAAACTCTCTTTCATAATGAGGAAATAATTTTTTCTAAGTAGGGAAGCTTTGAATGTTTAGAATATATGAGATTTTGGAATGGGATGATGGAAATGAGCAAATGATTTCTCTATTTATAGAAAAAAAAAATGTTACTATTTAGAGAGATGACATATGCGCTTACATATGTTTTCTTCTCTTATTTTCTATAGTAGGTGAACAATCATTGAATTGTAATAATATTCTATCAATTAAGCCATTTCTTTTACATTGTAAAAATAGCTTCACACTTATCTTTCAATAATTATTTGTTTCTTCTTGTATTTCTTCGATAGTTCAACAATATTATTATTTTATAATTTTTGAATAATTAACTCAGATCTCATTTTTTATTTGTAAATAAAAAAAAATCTTTGGTTTTATTAAATCAATGTAAAAATTATGCTCAATTTTAGATGGATCAAGCTAATAATGTTAAATTTTTATTATAAAAATAAATAAGATTTATATGATTTTAACTTAAACTGAATAAAAGTTGAAGTAATAAGTGTGTGTTTTCATACACATGTAAAATGTTCTTTTATTCTTTTAAATCCGATCATCACATAATTAAATCCGATCCATTTTTATATATGCATAAATTATATAATATTATTTAAAAACATTTACTTGAAATGCTTATCCATTTAATTAGAATAAAGACTCAGATATTGTACAGAGCTTTATAAGGATATTGTATCTACTACTTTATTTTTTACCACAGAATATCTACTACTTGTTAATTCAAATTAGTTAACTTATTTGTGGGATGCATGGAACGTGGAAAATGCTTCGCAAAGCAAACGTGTAAAGAAAAAAAGAATAAACACAAGACCCCACCTTACTTAAGTGTTAGCTCCAATAACAAAAGTGGACAACTCTGAAAATGACACATCCGGGTCAATCTCAACTTCTATTTTCTTCAATTCTCTTCCTTTTTATTTAACTTTTATATTTTATTTTCTTTATCTTTTTTGAATAATTTTCCTACTCATACACAAATTAAATGTGAGATATTATTAATTATTTTAAAAATATATTTTTTCCTACTCTTTTATTAAATATTAATTATTTTTATTTTTTTTAAAAAATATTTATAATTATTTTATATTTTTTAACCTAAAATAATGTATTATCATTTATAAAAATAATATGTAAGTTGTTCTCGGACATATACAAAATCAAGTTGTCTATAAATAATTTCAAAGGTGGGCTTGACTTCAACGCCATGACCGACCTTTACCCACCAAAAGCTGTCTCTAACATTCTTATATAATAATAATAATAATAATAATATATATCAGTAAGACCAAAAAAACATATAGATATTGCCAACTACTCAAAAGCCAAGCTCATGCCAGTTTTCTTTTATATATATACATCTCATTCCTATCTTTTACCCACACATTCCAGCAGGTTTCCTATTTTGATCTTTTGGTGCTCTCTATATAATAACTTCATCCACTTCTTTCACTTTTCCAATCTGACCGACACTGCATATCTGTATACTTGATCTGGGCAATTGGGTTTTGCTTGAAAAGACTTGTCCTCTTAATTAATTAAAGTACTTTATATATATTGGTCAATTTGAGGCAGTTGATCAGTCTTGAGACTAAAGCAGTAGAAGAAAGAAAGAAAGACAGAAAAGTAGAAGTTTAGTTAATCTATTTTCAACTACTATGGATTATGCTGGATTTGTGGATACTACTTTGGATCTTAACGCTAAGCCTCTAAGACTTTTTGATGATACTCCGGTGAGTTTCAATTTCAATAAGTTTGTTTGTCATATCTTACTGCGTTTTTTACTGTTTAATAAATACATAAAAAAGCTAGCTGCAAGTTATATATTAACCGGAACTACAATCTGTTTGATAAAAAATCCCAAATGAGATCTGAAAATCGTGAAACATGTATGTAAATAAGTCGTTGCTTAGTTTTGGGTTTTGGAGCTTGCTTGAATGTTATTGTTTAATTAATTACTTAACTCATAAGTGCTTTCTTTTTTATGAATGATCAGGGTGGTTGTCTAGAAGAGGAGCTCAACAGGGTTAGAAGTGAAAACAAGAAGCTAACAGAGATGTTAAGCGTGATGTGTGAAAACTACAATGCTTTGAAGAGCCAGTTGATGGAACATATGAACAATAATTCAGAAAAGGAACGAAGCCCATTAAAAAAAAGGAAGTCAGAAAGCATCATCAATAATAATAATAATAACAGTAATAATGTCAGGAATGTTGGTATCATTGTAAACTCAGAGAGCAGCTCAAGTGACGATGATTCCTGCAATAAGAAGTTAAAAGAAGAACCCACCAAAGCTAAAATTTCTAAATCTTATGTCAAAACTGAAGCATCTGATTCAAGCCTTGTAAGTACATAAATAACCACGTTATTTATCTATATACTATTTAGCTATAGGAATACACAAAGATATCAAACTTTAAACCGATGACACATACGTCCTATATAGAGATTTAAAACGCTGATTAGTTTAATCCAATATAGCATGACCTGCCATCTATGAAGTGCAATTCACCTCCATGATGGATTATCGGGTGTGAAAAAAAATGCTATTCGACGTTTAAATGGCTATTTATGAGTTATATGTTATCGGGTTTAAAGTTTGGGTAATTTTGTGTTAAAAAAAAAAATGTTTTGGTAGCTAAAAAGTTGTTTAGCACTTACCAATAAGCATAAATTTTTCCATTACGTAGTTATAGTTGGCCTTAATTATTAATAAAATAAAATTTGGAAAGCGTATTTGTATTGAGGAATTGTGCATGTATATGCAGATTGTAAAGGATGGATATCAATGGAGGAAATATGGGCAAAAGGTGACCAGAGACAATCCTTCACCAAGAGCCTACTTCAAATGCTCATTTGCTCCAAGTTGCCCAGTTAAAAAGAAGGTAAGCAATTATAAGGAATGATGAAATAATTTCTCATCTAAATCTTTGTATTTAACATGCAAATTAATATATATATTGCCTAAATTTTGATTTTAGGTGCAAAGAAGTGTTGAGGACCAATCTATTTTAGTAGCCACTTATGAAGGAGAACACAACCATCCCCTTCCTTCTCAACAGCTTGAAACAACATCAGGTTCAAACAGGTGTATGAGTTTTGGCTTAACGTCGACACTTTGCTCATCTGGACCTAACAATATTACTCTTGACTTTACAAAGTCCAACACAAGAAATGAAGCTAAAACTACCACAAAACCAAAACTGGATTCACCGGATGTTCGGCAATTCTTGGTTGACCAAATGGCTTCTTCTTTGACAAAAGATCCCAATTTCACAGCAGCAATTGCAGCTGCCATTTCAGGAAGTGTTTATCAACATAGTACGTAATCAGCCATTTTCAATTTAGTCATGAAAAGTTATTGGTTATTAAACTGTTTTAAGATTATTAGGATCTTTTGTAAATAGAACAATTCTAGATCTTTAGTTTTTGTTGTTGTTGTTGTTGTTGTTGCTCAAATTGTAATGTTTAGTAGATCGTTGGTGATGTATTTTAACTTCAGCAAGTTCTTTGATCAGCTGCTGGAGAACTTTCTTCAATCAATGATAAAAAAATTTCCATTGCCGTCTGCAAGAATTTACAGTTTCATTAAAATTAAGTGGTAATGTTGTTCGCCGAGTGTTATGGTGCTGGTTCAAATTACACCAACTATTGTTTGATATAAAAAATGATAGGCATGAAGGATCTGTCATCAAAGTTCCATACGCAATCTCTAATTTTCAATTATCCAAGAGTGACTTCTAATCTAATTATTAAAGAACAAAGAAAATAAGAAAATTAGATAAATATATAAATCCAATGACCTAATGCAAGGAGGCTGTTTGTCTTGGTCAATAGTAGATGACGGAGATACAAAGGAAACACCATATCATTTTTGTAACAAAGAGAGTTGCCATTTGACTCCATAAACAAGGAAAGGCATAGTAGTTGAGAATAATTCTACCAAGAACAATAACAACCACGTTGTTCCGTTCAACCAATACAGCTCATAGTTACTACTTTCTATGCTTTATATTATATCTATCAATTCTTTCCTAAGTTTTTAGATGTTAGGTTTTCACTGTCATAACCTGCTTGTAAAACGCAAGTATAACGATTCAATGATGTGGTTGAATGTAGAAAACACCAAGAATCACAAAGACAAAAATCACAAGGATTTAAGTAATTCGACTTTTAAACTACATGGCTGAATCTAAAAAATAAAATATACTCACTATATGAAAATTAATGTACAACAGTTTCTAGAACATGTTATAGAGAAAATTCCTAGCACAACAGAGGATTAAAGAACCCTAAAACACACTATTCTCGCACTCGTACATATAAGCACTCAAAGAGTGTCAGAGAGAAGAGAAGATGAATCGATCAAAAGGTTTACAAAGAAAACAAATGAGAGAGCCAACATCTTCCAAACCCTAGAAAGGGTATATACACATGCAATGTGAAATGTCTTCTCTGCCATTTGGTCAAACATTGCTAATAACATTCATGGACCACAGTACCTGCAGAATAACAAGCCCAAATGTCCAGCACAAGTCCACAAGGCCCAATACATTATAAAATAATAATTCTCATATTATGCACATTAACACACGCACATATATACAATATTTATATGAATATATGCTCTACAACATTTACATGTATCGTATGCCTTCTACATGCTCCCAATACTATAGCGACACAATTCAACGTTAGAGATTTGGTATTAAAAAAAGTCTAAGAAACACGTGCATGTAAATCATGTACATCTTGAACATGATCATTTACTGCCTGTATATGAGCAAGTTGGTACATTTTTTACTTAAGCTAAAAATTACAATTTTGGGCCTCAATTTTATATATATTTGTACAAAAAGGAACACATACAAGTTCCAAACACCCTCAATACAGCATAACATATCATGGAAGGGATCACGTGCACCAAGAAAATAATTCAGAACCTAGCATTAAAATCTGAAAGAATTAGTGTGAGGTTAATCCAAAATTAGCCAATGTAATCACTTTTTTGTTGTTGGTGTTTTCTCTTAATTTTTAGACTCGTTAGTACCATGTTTTCCCTTCATTTTGGGGTTATTAAACACTCTTTGAAACAGATTACTAAAACCATGATAAGAACATGTATCACAAGAAACTTAGATTTATATTAGAGTTAAATAAAAAATTATTTTTAATTTTAGTATCTTTCAAAATTTTTGTTATAATGATATATTTTTAGAAATATATATAATATATGCTGAAAAAATTTGGGGCTCCTATCAGCTTGGATCATTGTCTAAGGATGAGTTGTACCAATTTGGAAAAAAAACAGAAGAAGAACAATGAATCTTTCAACTAATTGCCTAATTTAACAGGTTACTTTGACATACATTTTTTTTTTTGCTATAGACATGCATTCATTATGTACATACGTTGTTAGGACATTAGACCTGCCAGCCAGCATGATACTTAATCAAATATCATTATATATCCATGTACGGAATTGCAATAATGAATCAAATATTAGTATTATTGTCTATTAGTTTTGGTGTTGTGCTTTATTATCAATAAATATTTTTTTGTTTTTGTTAGAAGTTGTTGGTGACCAACTTTTCTAAAAGCTTAGGTTTTTTTTTATGACCAATAACTTCTAAAACTGTTAGAAGTTGTTATATCATGATATCAGAACTAGAGATTCTATGGTCAAGACCTAACAACCTCAATTGTTAATTTGTAAGTGTTTGGTCTGCATAGTGCATAGATCCAGTATTTGTGGGGAGTGATAAATGTATAAAAGTATAGTTGGGCCTCCTCTTAACAGCTTAAGCTTTTAGGAGAGTTGATGACCAACAACTTTTATCATGGTATCAAAGTTAGAGATCTAGTGTTCAAGGACTAAGAACCCCAATTATTGAATTACAAGTATTTGGCCTCTATGGTGCTTAGAGCTAATACTTGTAATAGAATGATAAATGTATAACAGTTTAAACTTTTAGTACCCTACAAGGGTTAGCTTTCTTTTTAATTTTTATTAGAGTAGCTGCATTAAGTCATGATGTTAGTTGTTAGTTAGATGTAAAGTTGAGAATATCGATGAAGAAGTGATTGTGTAACTCTTACTAATAAATTAGATTGTGCCATGTACATTGATGTATGCATCAAGTTGTGATAATATTAGTATGCCAATATTGTTTTATTGGCAAATTATGTTTCAATAACAATAAAGGAAAAAATACTTGTATTATCCATAAATTTATGTCTTTGAAACTTTTATTAAAGGAAGAAGTACTTCTACAAATATTAGAATAAGATTGATATATGAACTAATCTTTAAAAAAGAACTCTAATGTTAATTAGAAATCATTACAAAAATATTTTACTTTTACAACAAATATTAGCGATAATTATACCTTTTTTATAAATTTTTATAATTATTTCTTGATATATTCTTGTTATAAATATATTGATACTAATAGTATATTAAAAGTATATTTTAGTATAAGTATACTAATACTATTAGTATATTTTTGTTATAAATATATTAATACTAATAGTATACTAAAATATATTTATTATAATATTAGCAATTTGTTAAAAAAAAATTATTTACTAAAAATTATATAAATTTATAAAAAATGTTTATTTGTCACAAAAATGTGATTTAAGCTCTTAAGATTTTTAGAATTCATAAAGAGAAGCCAAAAAACTAACAAAAAGATAGTCATGTCATTGAAATGAGAATCTTAAACAAAGATTAAGATTAGTTCTTACTCTATAAAAATAGCCAAAAAGATGTAGAAATTGAGTTTTTGGTTATTTCTCTATATTTTGTGTCATGGATCTTTGCTTATAGATAGTCATGTCATTGAAATGAGAATCTTAAGCAAAGATTAAACAGTTTTTTCTTCGTTATTTCGAATTCTATACGGTTTGTTAGGTGAGCTCTCTTTTACTCTCTTTTAATGTTCCTTGTTACAATAAATAAAAAAAAAGTATGTTAGAAAATCTATTAATAATTTTCATATTTGTTGTAATTTATTCTTTATTTTTACTTGCTTGTAACTTTAAAATTAGCTCATTGTTTGATGTAGTGAAATTAGCTGATTGTTTAAAATTAGTTGATTTGAGAAAACAAGTGAATATTAGAATATTTATTTTTAAAATATAAAATTATTAATATAGAAAAGAACACCCAACATATTACTGATTTGATAAAGTAAATGAATATTAAAAGCACACGAACAAATCAACTTTGTCGACCTATCTTAGAGTTAAAAATTTTGCAAAAAAGTTTCAAAAATACCCATACTTAATAAAAAGTAAATGAAGTAAAAATATACTTTTAACATACCAACTATAGGACTTACATGACTTACAATTTATAAATTAAAATATTATTTTAGAACGTATCAAAAGATACAATAAAAAATAAAATAACAATTATTAAGTATAAAAAATATATTAAAAGTTCAGTTGATATTCTAGCTCATTAAAATGAGTATTTTAACGTATGTGTGTGTGAAATTTGATTTTGAAAAAGAATAATTAAAATCAATCTATTTTTCTAGAAATTTATTTTATGTGTTCATAGATGGCATAAAGTCAGAACCATCCAAGGTTATTGAAGGTAAACCTAATCTGTTAGCGTGAGTCATGTAATTAGTGTATAGATGTCTATCTATAATAAAGTTCTACATTGTACATAGTTCTATTTTATTTATGACTTTTGTATTTTATTTTCTATATATACCTCTATTTTGAGGTAATAATACAATAAGAAATAATTTTATTTCTCATTATATTTAATTTGGTATCAGAGCAATTCTCTAAAAAAAAAAAACTGTATTTTTTTTCTCTTCGCCACCAGTCAGTGCTATTGCTGCTGCCGCCACCGCCGCAACCACCGCCTGTCATCAGATTTGCCGCCGCGCAGTCCCTGCTGCTCGCCGCCTGTCTCAGCGAGCCGTGCTTGTCCCTGCTCCGCGCCGCCTGTCCCTGCCACACTCTGTGCAGCCATCTGTGCCGCCAGTCTCTCCCGTGCGCAGATGTCTCCGTCGCACTCTGTCCGTCAACCTGTTCAGATCCGCCGTCCGCCTATCTAGTTCACGCAGCTAGTTCACTCTCCACGCCTATCCGCTCGCTCCACCAGTTCGCTCGCCAAGCCTGTCCGCCCCTGTTCGCTCGCTCCACCAGTTCACTCTCCGCGCCTGTCCGCTCGCTCCACCAGTTCGCTAGCCGCGCCTATCAGCTCGCCTCGCCTGTTCGCTCGCCTCGCCTGTCCGATCACCGCACCTGTCACTGCTCTGCGCCGGTCTCCAGATCTGCCGCCTCCTGTCAACGTCTCTCCGCGCAGCCTGTCTCCTCGCTGCCTTCCTCCGCCGCCTGAACTCCCACCAGTTCCAGTGTTTCTCCGGGCAGCCTGTCTCCTCGCCGCCTGAACTCCCACCAGTTCCAGATCTGCCGCCAGCCTTCTCTAACTTGCCCAAACCGTAGGTATTAATTCCCTGATATGATACCTTTTCAATGAAAATTGATTTTTTGCCTCATATAGCAAAACGATTGTGTTTTGGCAAGATATAAATGACACTTTTAACTCATCAGCTTCTTCTTCTTCTTCTTCTTCGCTTCTTCTTCTTCTTCTTCTTCTTCGCTTCTTCTGTGTTCCTGATTTGTATGAAATCCTATAAGTTTAAATTTTAATATAAATTAATTGTGATTTCTTTATTTCTCGCTATTTTTTAGTGTAATTTGAAGCTTTTTGTTGTTTGATATATGTAGGAAAGAGTGGAGCAGATGAAGAATTGAAAATGAAGATGAAGTCATGTGAATGTATAGGTTACATACAAATTTATTTTATATGTAACCTGTACATTCACATGAACCCACTGGAAGAAGAAGAATAACAACTTATGTACATTCACATTTTGTATGTACAGGTGACCTGTACATACGAACTGTTCTTCCTGCAAAATGTGAATGTACAGGTTACATACAAATTTATTTTGTATGTAACCTGTACATTCACATGAAATGCATTGTATTGTTTGTATGTTATTGTTGTTTTGAACAGCTTACAAAATGTGAATGTACAGGTTACATACAAAATGTAAATGTACAGGTTACATACAAATTTGTATGAACAGGTTACATACAAATTTGTATGTACAGGTTACATACAAATTTACATACAAAATAAATTTGTATGTACAGGTTACATACAAAATAAATTTGTATGTAACCTGTACATTCACATGACCTGTACATACAAAATGTGAATGTATAAGTCCATAAGCTTCGAAGGAAACACGAAAATGGCAAGGTTTTTACGAATACTCAGATAAAGGGATATTTTGGTAAAAATCATATATATATTATATAAATGAAACTCATCGTTTAGGTCCAAAAAGTGCTATTTAGGTCCAAAAAGCTATTTTACTCAAATCTTTGCTATTTGAGCAATTCACTGAAACCCTAGCCTTCAAACCCTAGCCCAAAATACCCCAAGCCCAAACCATTACAATCCAAGCCCAAAATTCCAAAAAAAAAAAAAAAACCAAAATACAACCCTAGCCCAAAATACCCCAAACCTAAATCAATAGTCCAAGGTCCAATACCAGTCAAGCCCAATTTTAGCCCATCAGTCGGTCAACGGCCTGTCTAGTCAGCAGTCAACACATAGTCATCAGTCTAGTCAACAGACACAATCAGCAATCCAGTCAGCAATTATTAGCAATTACCAAGTTAAATATAATGAGAAATAAAATTATTTCTTGTTGTATTATTACCTCAAAATAGAGGTATATATAAAAAATAAAATACAAGAGTCCTAAATAAAATAGAACTATGTACAACCTAGAACTTTATTATAGATAGACATCTATACACTAATTACATGACTCACGCTAACACTCCCCCTCAAGTTGGAGCATACATATCGATCATGCCTAACTTGCTTAGTGAGTCATAAAACACCTTTTTGGAAACTCCTTTGGTAAGCACATCTGCAAGTTGCTTTCCAGTGGGAACAAAAGGGAAACTAATTAGTTTGGCATTTAGCTTTTCTTTTATAAAGTGACGATCAACCTCTACATGCTTAGTGCGATCATGCTGTACTGGATTTTGTGATATATCAATGGCTGCCCGATTGTCACAATACAACTTCATAGTACTTTTGGGTTCAAAACCCAAATCAGATAATAAACTCCTTATCCACAGCAATTCACATACCCCATGAGCCATACCTCTATACTCAGCCTCAGCACTGGATCGCGCCACAAGTTTCTGCTTCTTACTTTTTCATGTAACCAAATTACCTCCAACGAAAGTGAAATAACCTGATGTTGACCTTTTATCTTTAATATTTCCTGCCCAATCTGCATCTGTGAAGCCGCAAACTTCAAGAGGGTTATTGTGTTTAGAGAACATTACTCCTCTCCTTGGAGCTGATTTCAAGTACCTTAAAATCCTCACAACTGCATCCATGTGACTCTGACTCGGATTATGCATGAACTGACTTACTACATTTACCGCATATGTAACATCTGGTCTAGTATGCACTAAATAAATTAAGTGCCCAACCAACCTCTGATAGAGAGCTCGATCAGTTGGCACCTGATCTAGATACTCTGCTAGACAATGATTTTGCTCAATAGGAGTGTCAATAAGTTTACAATCCAACATACCTGTCTCAGTTGACAGATCAAGAATGTACTTTTTCTGACACAGAAAAATTCCTTCTCTCCCCCTAGCTACCTCAATTCCTAAAAAGTATTTCAATTCTCCCAAATCCTTCATCTCGAATTCAGAGGCTAGTTGTTTCTGTAAACTATCCATCTCAACAGTATCATTGCCAGTAATTATCATATCATCAACATAAATAATTAAAGCAGTTACTTTTCCTTGTTGATGTTTGAGAAACAACGTATGGTCTGAATTACTCTGTCTGTAACCAACCTTCTGCATGAATTGAGAGAACCTTCCAAACCAGGCACGAGGGGATTGTTTAAGACCATACAAAGACTTCCTCAATTTGCATACAAAATTACCAGGAGAATCAGCTACGTATCTAGGTGGAAGACTCATGTACACCTCCTCGACTAGCTCTCCATGAAGAAACATATTCTTAACATCAAACTGTCGAAGTGGCCAGTCTAAGCTAGCAGCAAGCGAAAGCAAAACTCGGATAGTATTCATTTTGGCAACAGGAGCAAAAGTCTCATCGTAGTCTACACCATACGTCTGAGTGAACCCTTTTGCTACAAGGCGGGCTTTATATCGATTTACAGATCTATCAGCATTATATTTCACAGTAAATACCCAGCGACAACCAACTGCCTTCTTGTCCTGTGGTGGAGGCACAAGTTGCCAAGTATCATTTTTCTGTAACGCCTCCATCTCTTCATCCATTGCCTTCCTCCACTTTGGATCTCCCAACGCATCCTGTACTTTGTTAGATACTGATACAGTAGATATTTGATTTACAAATGATTTATATGACTGAGATAATCTTTTAGTGGACATATAGTTGGCTACTGGATACTTTGATTTTGCATGAATATTTGGTTAATACCTTTTGGTTGGTTGACCCCGAGTAGACCTATTTGATAACACATACTGTCCAACATTAGACTCAATACTATTGGTATCAGTGGGTGTACATACCTCAGATGAGTGACCTACAATACTAGGGAGTTGATCAAGGGTAGGAGAGGTGTTGAGGAGTCTCACATCGACCAGGGAGCTCAGTGAAGAGCTAGATATAAGTCTGGGCAACCCTTAACTCAATGAGACTTTATTGGGTTGAGTTAGGATTGGATTTTTACATGGTATCAGAGCGGATCCCTGTTCTCGATTGTGCCCAACATGGTCAACCCCGGTCAACCTCATTTATGTCTATCGGTGCTGGTGCCGATGTGAGGGGGGTGTTGAGGAGTCCCACATCAACCAGGGATCTCAGTGAAGAGCTAGTATAAGTCTGGGCAACCCTTAACTCAATGAGACCTTATTGGATTGAGTTAGACTTGGATTTCTACATAACCCTGCTTATGCACTTTAGACTCGTGTTAATGGTGTCATCAAAAGTTGGATTTATAGTTCGATTTTTGAAAACATGTCCACTGTTGTTTCTGGTAAGTCCACGGCATTTGAGATGTAAGGAATATTTCGTCTTCAAAGACTAGAGTAATGAAAATTAATTTGTAATTGTAAACAACTAGGAAAGATAATCTATCTGTCCTAGATTATTTTGACAAGATGAAATTTCTTGTTGATGAGTTAGCAGCAATAGGACAGCTTGTTGATGAACAAGATTTGATAATCTCGATTCTTGGTGGTCTGAATCCAAGATTCAATCCTTGCATTTGTTCAATTAATCATGGTGATGTGAATCTTGATGAAGCAAAAAGTCAATTGTTAGCTTATGTGAATCTGTTGATTCAACAAGACAAGAATGAGGATAAAGAAGTTTATCGCTAATTACTCTCAAGCTGGTAACAATTATGATAAGTCTAAGTCTTATCATTCTTCACAGAGTGGTGCTTATAATCACAGTTCTGTAATGAATTCTAGCCAAGCCAATAGAAGTCGTGGTAGTAGACATAGTGGAAAGGGTGGTCGTAGCAATGTTTAGTGTCAATTCTGCTCAAAACTAGGTCATGTTGCTTCTGTATGTTATACTTTGAAGAATCTGCTATTTGGTAATGGAGATTGTAGCGGTTTTAATAATAATGGATATGGTGGACTTTCTACCTTTGTGGCTTCCTCTAATAACACACTTTCTGATGTCAATACTGATAACAAAACTTGGATTCTTTATATTGGTGCCAGTTATCACATCACAAATGATGCTGGAAATTTGTCTAATGTTTCTGCTTACATTGATAGAAAATGGAGGTAATATTTCTATTACAAATATTGGTACTTCAATTCTCAGTACTACTAATAATACTTAGCTTCATTTGAATCATGTGTTGCATGTACCATCTATATCTACTAAATTAATTTTAGTTAGTAAATTGTCTAAAGACAATTTGATTTTTGTTGAGATTTACGATGGTTACTTTCTTGTTAAGGACACTCTTACAACGAAGAGGTGCTTCTTCAAGGAATTGTTAAACAAGGATTGTATAAGCTTTGGAATCAGAGTACAATTTAAGATTTTTATTGGTTATATTTTAATTTATAAAGTGGTTGATAATTATTTTATTTAATAGTTATACTTTTCTTATTGTAGAGGTAGAGAGATAAAATGGATAAATTATATTGAGACAAAAGTATTCAAAATAAATATTACTAATGACATATATTATATGTTATATTGGCATTAATAAATACAAATACATACAAAAAAATATTAAAAAAAATCTAGAAAAAATTAAAAATAAAAGAAGAAGAGCGACAAAGAAGTATAAAGGGGGAAAGAAATATCAAATATAAAATAGAGACAAACTTAAAATTATTTAAGAATAACAATTTAAAGAGGAAAAATAATAAAATATTAGGTATAGGACTGTATACTCTTCCTCTCTATTGAGTGAATTAGAATATTAAATTTAGGTACTTTGGAATCCGAAATCTTAGCTTATTTTTATTATTTCTTTATTTATTATTATTAAGTTTAGACATATTATTGGCTTTTTAAAACCCGAGCTAAGCTAAAAATTATATTTTCCTAATTACAGAGTTTATTGTGTTAATATATATATATATATAAAACAAGAATCTTAGAGTCACAGAGCAAGTAATAAATTTTTATTCAACCTACTCTAGCCCTAAGGATAAAGACAACTTTTTGATAAAGCTACAAGGCAATTAAATAAATTGTTGGTCCTTTTCTAAATTAGAGTAGAAGCTTTTGTGAGAATCTGACTAGCATAAAAATTCTTATGAAATTCAAACTAATATTTGATAAATCAAAAATCATGTTATGATTTTATTTTTGGAGAAAAATCAATTCAAGATTGCTTGAAGCTAAGTTTGCAAGCTGAAGAATATTCAGAAAATTACGTACTCACTGCACATGAAATGGGCGACCTGTAACTTCAGCCGAAGCTCTAAGCATATGGGCCAGCTTTAGAATATTACACACTTGTCATCACGGGCCAGAGAAAGCAACCATAACATTGATGTTTCAATAAATTGGGCAATTAGCAATCGAAAGTTTGGAAAGAAGATTCTATCCTCCTTAACTAGAATAATTGCTAACCATGAAACCAGGATGAACATGCATATCTGTAAGATACAAAAAAGTATGGGAACAAAGTAAATTTAAACTGAAAATTTCACGGATTCTTACCATCATCTGGATTATGAAGAGTCAGTTACAATCAATGTCAAGTTCAAGCTTCTACCCAAGGAAAAAAAAAAACTTAAATTTTAGCAGCAAGATAGTAGATACAAGCTTCCAAATAACATCACCAACAATTTCACTTACAGATAATGCCAAAATGGGGTGTTTAGCAGTTTAAAGATCGATCAAAATGTCCATTCAAACCAAAATCAATTTGAAATGTGATCAATTTGATACAACATTGGATTTTTGAGCATCACATGTACTCAAAAAGAGATAGGACTGAAAATTCAACAATAAATGAGCTTATAAACGCAAATACCTTTACCGGTTCAGTACCACTACTATCCGGTTCGGTGAAAGGAAAAGTAGTACTGCCAGCAAACGACACCTTACAAACTTGTCGTATCATATATTGAAAACAAAGAAGGAAATAACAAAAAGTTACGAGTAAGGACCCCACTTATCCCAGCAGCCTCCACACATTGAAATGAAATGCCAACGTCTATCTACACATGATCTGCACAGTAGTCTTCAAACTAACGATAACTAATGAATACATAAAACACACATAATTGAAGAGTACTCATGGCTACCACATCTCTACTACCCAAATCCCTCTCACCATTTCTCACAAACCCACCTTCAATTCCTACAAACCACATCAATAAATTCTCATTGTTGAAACCACCAGAACAATTCCATTGTTCTAGAAGATCACTCCAATTTCACACAATAGTACATGCGAACAATAAGGATCATTGGTTTGACTTATTTGATGAAGGAGATGACCCAGATATGGAGTATGGATCATTATTTGTAGATGGAAAACAAGAAGAGAATCCAAGACCACCTGATAACCCAAACAATCCATACGGGTTCTTGAAATTCCCAAAGGGGTTCAATGTTGAAGTTGCTTCATTGGGATTGAAAATTAGGGGAGATGTTCGGAGGTGTTGTTGTTTGGTTGCAGGTGGTGTCTATGAAAACTTGCTATTCTTTCCTCTTATTCAACTCCTTAAGGATCGGTATCCAGGTGTTCAAATTGATGTGGTTGCTTCATCAAGAGGAAAACAAACTTATGAGTTGAATAAGAATGTGAGGTGGGCCGATGTTTATGACTTTGAAGATCCATTTCCTGAGCCTGCTGAGTACACTGAAATGGTTGGAGTTCTTAAGGTTGGTTTGACAATCATCTTTTTTACAAAAGCATATTGTGTCGGGGACTTAGATAGCATGAACAGGGTTTAAGTAATAGAATTGGTGTTAAAATAACATGTCAAATTGTACGTAATTTATACATATTCATTTATATACAGAATAAACATAAATTAGCCATTTTTGGGTTAGTTCGATTATGTACAATATTTACTTGCTATTTTGGTTTGGTCTTCAACTCAAGTATATTCATATTAAATATGTACATTGGGATCCATATATCTCTGTAATCAATGATAATTGTAATCATGCCAAACTTGTGAAGTACAATAGTGCTCTTTTTCTTTTAAATCTCTGCTAATTTGTATATAATATGCAGAATAGGTACTATGATATGGTCTTATCAACTAAGCTAGCAGGAATTGGACATGGAGCGTTCTTGTTTATGTCAACAGCAAGAGAAAGAGTTAGCTACACCTATCCAAATGTGAATGCTGCAGGAGCTGGGGTGTTTCTTTCTCATACATTTAAATCAGACACTATGAATCTCTCTGATGGAGGATACAATATGTAATAAGTTCCAATTTTTATTTTTTTTTAAATAAAAAAAATTGATGTTTAATTAAGAAATTAATTAAAGAGAAATTGATGGATATGGGTTTTGTTTTGTTGTTATATAGGTATCATCAGATGGCTGATTGGTTGGGAAGGCCATCTAAAAGTGTACCAAGACAACCTGTGCCCCCACTTAGGGTATCACTTTCCAGGAAATTGAAGGAATTTGTAGAAGCAAAGTACAAAAGTGCAGGGGCAGAGAGAGGGAAATTTGTAGTAATTCATGGGATTCATTCAGATTCAAAGGCTTCAATGCAGTCTAGAGGTGATGCTGATAGCTTGTTACCCATTCAAGTGTGGGCTGAAATAGTCAGTGGATTAAGGTATGGTATTAATGGTAATTAGTATTCTTAATTAGTTATCTATTAGAAAATGTATCTTCCCATTTTTTTTTTTTTTAAGTAATGATAATATATCAAATTTGATAACCATTGCAGTAGTTTTTACTTTATTTCCTTACTTTGTAATTAGGTTTTCAATTTGTTGATAACAAATTTTAGTTTCAGTTTAGAAAATTAGAAATTAGAAATTGGAATTGATATCTAATTTCTAATTTTAAATTTTAAATTTTTAACTTTAAGCTTTAAAATTTAATGTTAAACTTAGTCATTAATTTTTTTGGTGTTTAATCACATTTGAGTAAGGTTAAATACTTTTGACAGTTTGAGTATGGACATATTAGTTTTAATTGTAAAGAAATTTTAAAAAAAAATGTATGAATTCAGTTTCAAAATTTATTTTTTAATTTGAAATTTGATTAAATTATAAACTGAATTTCAAAATTTAGAAAATAAAAATAAAAATAAAATATGAAATGTATTGCTAATTCAAAATTTAAAATTGATTATACAGAAATCCTCACTTATTGTATATATGTGTGGAACATTTTTCATGACCTAAACAGGGAAATTAGACCGGTTTTTGTTATTCCACATGAGAAAGAAAGGGAGGATGTGGAGTATGTAGTTGGAGATTATGAGAGCATTGTGTTCATCACAACTCCTGGACAGGTAGCTAGGTCTATATATTCTTCTTCACTTAATTATCTTTAAAAGACAAATTTTCCTTATTGGATTAAACTAACCCAAGCTTTGTTATACAAATGTTGTGTATGTTTAGTTGGCTGCTCTAATTAATGATTCAATTGGGGTAATAGCCACAAACACTGCAGCTATTCAACTTGCCAACGCAAGAAACAAACCAAGGTGATTAATATGCATATTTTACGAAGGAATGACAAACATGCATAAATATGCAATCAAATCAATCATTTGTAACATATTTTCTATTTCTTATACTAAATTATATTACTAGTCCCTAAATAATCTAATGTTTACACTTTTTCTCAAATTATATCACTAAATTAAACTTTTTAAAATTTCTAATTTAGATCTTAAATGTTTAAAAGGCTTACATGTGTATGCTTAAACTTTTAATCATATGATTAGCTCTCAAGCTTATATAAAACTTCACAAATATGTTCCGAAATTTTATATCACAAATATGCATGTAGATGTCAAGTTAGGAGTTCAACGATCATATCATACAATTTAAAGTTTAGGGACTTGTCATAGAGGTTTTAAAACTTTGAGAACTAAATTCATAGGTTGTAAAATTTTAGGGAATTTTGTGTGGAGCTGTAATTTTTTTTTTTTTTTAATTGAGAGACTTAATTAATTGTTCTTTTAATGTTACGAGCAGCATTGCATTGTTTTGCACGGAAGAGAAGGGGAAACTATTTGTTCCTAATGCAGAAGAGAAAAATTGTGTTATTGTTTCATCTAAGACAGGAAAATTGGAAGATATAGACATTGAAGCTGTGAAGAGTGAGCTTCATATTTTCGATAAGTCTTTTGCTCTAGTGTAACTAGTGAAAGTGAAAAGAGTGACAATCACTATTTTTTATCTTTTCTTTTGTCCTTTTTTCAAATGTAAAAATATAAAAAATTTCAAATTATGTTTCATTTCTCTTTATTATTATTATTTTTTTGACATTCTCTGAACTTGTAATTAATAGTGAAAATTTAATTGATCATGGCTAATCAGAGCAGTAATTGATCATGGCTACATGCATTAAATTTTTAATGAGTTTGTAAATGCCACACAATAATGCATGAATTGTAAATTTTCACCTTATCATTAATATACTTTGTACCATTGTATTTAAATAAAGTTGTTACTAATGAATTTTAGTTGAATTGTGATAATAACAATTTAAATTATAACAATATTGAAACCTTACGATTTAACAATCTGTTAGAGGTACTGTTCTACATTATTTGAGCATGATACTAATGTAAAGTTTATTAGTAATCATGAGACTTAGCTACTTTGGAAGTTAATCTTTTAAGGAGTGAATGACTCATGTTGTTTATGTACTATATAAAATTTACATGATATCAGAATTTTAGTTGATTAATGGCCCAAATACTTTGAGTCTCGCCTTTAAAAAAAAAAAGGAAAAAGACTAAGGGCCCAAATAGAACAGAATATAATAAAATATGTTAAAAATATAAAGTGATGGTCTTTGTAAAAGACAAATATTCACACTTTGAGGGGGAATGTTAGAGGTATTGTCTCACATTGCTTAAGTATGATACTAATGTATTAACTTTTAAAAAAATAAATGTCTCATATTACTTATACATTATATAAAATTTACATATTAAGTCGATCATAATATCATATTAATTATCATTAAGATTAAGGTGCTTAGTTTGATGGTATTTATTTTATGATGTTTTGATACTATTTTAACAATTATGGTTTTATTTATTGTTCACATTAATCGTTTCCATTTATTTTAGTTTTGATGCAATATTATTATTATAATCTTACAAAAGGTAATTTATAATTATAATGCGAGCCATGGTTCAATGAGTTTTTTCTGCCGATGTTAGAGAAAATAAGAAATTGAGATTAAGCTTTAATGGTGGATTGTTTTTTCTTCTGGAACTGTTGTTCCCTTTCTTTTTAATGTATAGATTTAAAGTGTGGTTATTGGTTAGAAATCTAACATTTATTTTTTTCCTTCATTTGTACCAGATCTAGTTTTCTTTTTTTTGTAATTACTCAAATGAAGCTCTAAGATTTTACTTTTTACCTTACTTCACTAAATGAATGTTTCACTTTTTTCTTAATATTTTCCAAAGGAAAGCATGGTTTTTGATGATGACAAAGATCACGTTGAGAAGAAGCTCCTAGGGTTTGGAATCATAAAGTCAAGAAACTTCTTACTTCCTGGAACCAGTTTGGCTTCTGTTGAATCCTTGTTTATGCCTCTTGTTAATTATTTATCTCTCTCTCTCTATTTGATTGACTTATTTATCTATATTATTGTATGTAACTTGTTATATATATCTATGCTATTGTATGTAAAATATTACACATACTTCTGTTGTTGTATGTAACATATTACATATATTTTCGCTGTTGTATGTAACATGTTATACACCTCTATTATTGTATGTAACATATTATATATACCTCTGTTGTTGCATGTAATATATTACATATACCTCTGTTTATATATAACACATTACATACATATGTAACATATTACATACACATTTGTCATTGTATATAACACGTTATACATTTACCAAAGTATATAACACATTATCTACTTATCAAGAGAGGTCGATGGAGTTGTCACCGATAGAGTCATTGGAGATCCAGTGATGTAACCCACGAAGTTGTCAGAGCTCCTATGTTTTTATTTGTTAGTCTTAAATGGTATTTTTATAATTTTTTTTAATTTTAATGCAACTAAAATACACAATTTTTTTTTTCATATTATTACTAGTTTTAAAAAATGTAACTTATAATCAAAATATAAGCTATTTTGGCCTATCTTTCACTCTTTTTGCCTAGTCATAATATTGGTTTTGGGCCCGTTATAAATTTTTAAGTTATTTTTATTTTAAGATGAAAAAAATGAAGTTAAAAAAATTGATAAAAGTGGTTTGAATGAATATTATTTAAACAAATAATTAATTAATTTTTTAATTTATTAAAAAATAATGGAATAAAAATTATTTTATGAGCAATGATAGAATCCAAACTGGGTGTAAACATAAATAATTTAATACGATATTAACATTATTTACAAAACTTTATTTAATAACTAATTTTGGTGTAGTATTACATATAAATTTATTTAATTAATATTTTTGTTATTGTCTAAAAAGTTAATTATAAATGAATACGAGAGTCACAACTTGTTTGAACATAATAAGCATTTTTATAAATAAATTTTTTTTTGCATGAAATTAATTATTTATAATAATTTTTTTTTTATTATATGAGCACTTTAGTATTTATTAGTGTAAATAATAACACATAGGCAATAATATCAAGTTAATACACAATAAACCTTATAAAATAATTATTTATAATAAATATATTTATGATAGAGGCTTTTTCATATTTGTTGATATATTAAAAAAACATTTTGAAAGAAAGAAATTTAATAATAACAAAAATGGTACACAATAAAATTAATAAAATAACTATTTATAAGAAATATATTTATTTTAAAGGCATTTTGGTGTAAAATAATTACCCATAAATAATAATGTAAAGTTAATATACAATAAAATTACTAAAATAATTATTTACAATAAAATGTATTTATTATATGAGCATTTTAATATTTTTTATTGTAAAAAAAATTAACAAAAACTAAAAAACGAAAGTGAAAACTAACCAAAACTGCACACAAAAATAACTATTCATAAATATATACACTATAAGGGCATTTTGACATTACATAATTACTCATGAGTAAGAATGTGAAGTTAATACGTAATAAAACCATCAAGTAACTATTCATAAAAAGCTTATTTATTACATGAGTATTTTTTACCATAAAACTACCCAAAAATTATAAGATAATTGTTATAAAATTAAAGAAATAAGAGAAAAAAATAGAGAGAAAAGAAAATAAGTAGAAATAATTTTCATTTATTATTGTGTCAATAATACATTGCTAAAGACTCTATTTATAGTGTTTACAAGATATAATATGAATTTTGAATATAAGATATGATAGATATTAAATCTCTAATTATCTCCAATTAAATACAAATTTATGATACAATAGAGATAAATATTCATTTGAAATATTTAAGATTTGAGATTCAAATTATAATACTCCAACTGAATGTCAAATGCATTGAGAATATGCATCGTTAAAAATATTGCTAGAAAAATCCAATAGGACAAAAACTAGCAAAGGAAAAAAGAGTACACTATTCTCATGCAATACACTTAAGTTGCCTCATTGAAACTTTTACAGGAATAACCAGTGGGACAAAACCATGAAAAGAAAAAAAAGTACAACGAGTATACAATTGTGCTCCCCTGATGATGACAATTATTCAACATGAGATACCCCCTTAATTGGTACATTTTAATATCACTATGGCAATCTCTCAAATATTGAAGTAAATGTAATAACTCATATCGAGTGAGCCTATTTGATCGTCACTTGACTTTATATGTAGTACAATTTTATAGTTGTAGGCTAAATGTAGTTACTTCCATAACAATAGTACATTTAAATACTAATTTGTAAGGTATATGTTATTTTACAAAATAACTTATTTTGTCAGTCATTAGAAACCTTGCACTTATAAAATATACTGCAATAATGATAATAATTAATATATCCAATTTATCATAAAATTCATTATTTTTTCTTCTGAAAGGTTTAATATTTGTATATGCTTTAATAATATTCATCAATATTAATAAATACACTGAGCATTAATTATCTTACAAAATGGTACCAACTGATTATAAAATGAAGGACAATATGAGATAATTTTTATATCATGTAACCAAATAGTAACTCGATATATAATGTGCATATATTTTATCCTGAAAAAGTAAATCAATATAAGTTTATCGCTCTTTAAGATAATTACTTATTTTACCGTATCTTTTTTTAAGAGCACATGAGATAATTAACATGCTTTGTATCCATAACAAAGTCATATGGCTTGTAAAAATATTAAATTTTAATGCTAATGTGAATGCAGAAGATAATATTAGAACTCATGTAGTCATTCACATTGTTTTAATAATACATGCATATGAATTATCATAACAATAAATTACATTTGAAGTTAATATTTTTATAAGCAATGAGTACTATTAATTTATTCATATCAGTAACTATATATAAATAATATTATGTGAGCATTAGTCACATTTTAAAGTCATTATATACATACGAGAGTAAAATTTTGTGTCTCACAATCTCATCATATTTTATATAAATTCATGTGTTTTTAACACATTTTATATTTTTAGGCACTTGGACAACTAATCCTTATAAATATCTAACTAACATCTTAGGTTTTCATACTATATCTATTTCACTTTAGGCATAAGTGAATGTATATATGCCTGAAATAATATTTTGTATTTAGCCAATACTTTTATTTGTCGACATTTAATAATTTTTAACATTATTGAGGATCCTTATCATCTCTGCTTATTAAAGAGATAATGAAAGAAAATATATTATACAACATTAATATATTAATATTTTATTCCTCTAATCATCGAAATGATATCATTTTATATCAATTATCTGAGACTTTATAAGAGTCAATAGTTATAATCTTTTTCAATATCATTTCTTAGAGTATTAACTCTTTTATTCTAACAATAACAATATTATTTTTGCACCAATATAATTAGTAAGTTTTAGATAAATTATGAATGTTTGCTGCTATTTCATTTCATTGTCTTATAAGGACTTCAATAATTGCTCGAGTATTTTACAGGTAAACTTTTTCACTATCTGAATGCATCAACAATATATAGTACTCTATTATTGAGTAATTTTCTGAACCTTATGTTCTATAAAATAGATGCATTTTAAGTAATTTTACGCCATTAACTTTTTTCTCTCCCCTAATGGTGAAAATTATTTTTATTTATCAAAATTATATAATAAACTTGCTTACTCTTTAAAGGATTTAATATAAATGAAAACTCAAAACACATATTTTTAAATTTATTAATGGACCCTCTCAATGTGTTAAGACGGTGCAATAAAAGCAACTTTATTTTTTCATTAATATAAGTTGCAATTAAAAATAATAATAATAAATTTGTGGGTTAAAATGAACCCAAAATATATCATGTTCTATGATAAAGTTGATAATATTATTTTCACAATATATGATTTTTCAGAGACACTAGATTCACTATCAACTTTTATCAAATATAATGAGTTCATTTTGCCTCAGGAACGTGTAACACATATAGTTATTGAATAAAGAAAGATTTAGACTTTAGTCCCCAACTATTTAACTTTCTATTGCATACTGAACCAATTTTAATTCTTCATGATAACTATTCAAACTTTATCTATCAAAAATTTATTTTATATTTGCAATATAAATTGGAAGAAGCTTTCCAAATATTGAGTTATAGTCATCACTACTACAATTTGGGCAATATAGGACGGCTTATAATTTAGAGTGAGAAACAAATAGGACGGTCTCAAGTATATGGCCGTCCTATAAGAAATATAGGACGTCTATTACGGAAAAAATTAGGCGGAACTTTATAGGACGGCTATTAGTCGTCTTAAAAAAATTCTTTTAGGACGGCTAAGTTTCAATACAGAAAAAAAAAAAAAAAAAACACACACACACACACACACACACAAATTCTTATAGGGCGGCCAATAATCGTCCTATAAAATTCTTTTAGGACGGCTACTGACCGCCCTAAAAGAATTTGTGTGTATGTGTGTGTGTGTTTTTTTTTTTTTTTTTTTTTTTTTTTCTGTGTTCGTCCTAAAAGAATTTATAAGAACGAGTGTAATTTTTTTTACTTATATATCTTTCTTCTCTCGCAAGTGAACTTAACTCATTTTAAGTTAAAAAAATTTCAATCTCTTATCCTCCTTCCTCTCCTCCTCTTTCTGACCACTCCTTCCTCTCCTCCTCTTTCTCACCAGGATACTCATCCTTATCCCCATCCCCTTCAATATCACCACTAACAATAATTTATTTTTTTTAGCAGATCTGGTAGCATGTGAAGGCTTTGATTATTTATTCTGCACTTATTATTTATTTTATTCTCCACTTTGGGTTGATATTTGTATTTTGCTCGACTTTAATAATTATTTTTTTCTTTAAATAGTTGGAGATTTGATTTCTTTGTTTCTTTTTGCTCACTCTGATCATTCTCTTTTCTTGATTTTCGTTTGCCATTTTTTCGCCCATCTTTGGCCATTTTCTTTGCATTTATGTTATGAGAGTATTAATGATATTTGGCTTGTTAGTTTTTTATTGTGAATCTATGGGTTAAATTTTGATTATCAAGTTGAGTCCTAAAAAGAAAGAGGGAATTGAAAAACTAAAGCAGGAAAAGAAAAATTGAAAGCCGCGCCAATTTTTTTTGAACCATATATATGTATATGTGATGTAAATTATGGATACTTTTGGAATGAAATTTATTTTGAAATCGTATTTCTAGAATAAAATTAATTTATACTTGTTATATATAAATTTCAGTACTGAACGAACACAAAAAAAAAAAAAAACACACACACAAATTCTTTTAGGGCGGTCAGTAGCCGTCCTAAAAGAATTTTATAGGACGGCTACTGGCCGCCCTATAAGAATTTGTGTGTGTGTGTTTTTTTTTTTTTTTTTTTTTTTTTTTTTTTTATGGCCGTCCTAAAAGAATTTTATAAGACGGTCAGTGGCCGTCTTAAAGACTGGCCGTCCTATAAAATTTTTTTATAAGACGCTCCGTAAACGTCCTATTTTTTTGATTCTTTTAGGACGGGGCTTTATAGGACGGCCAGTGACCGTCTTATAATGGCAAATTTGTAGTAGTGAATGTATTTGTGGCATTATACTTTAGACCAATATATGCATCATCCGTGCAATTTTAATAATAAGATTGATCTTTCGAAAGACTTTTCAAGTTAAGCTTTTATCTGTGACTTTATATATTATATTTTGATTATAGTATCGAATGTCACTATTGCTAAATATATTCAAAATATTAAATTTTTTATCAACTTCGAGAAATTTGAGCACAATTATATATAATATAATTCATTATATTTTAGCTCTTCAAATTTTTTTATTGGATTATACATGAAATTGTGCTAACTCATATATTATTCAACAATAATAAATATTATTGTATTGTCTTTGAGATACATAAATTTTCACTATTTAAATTAATAGACAATACCATGTTCCTACATATTGCTACCGAAACTAGAATTAGTCGAAATCATATAATCAAGAATCATATACATAACTTCTTCTTCTTCTTTTTTATTTATTTATAATTTTTCTTTGTACATCTAAACTAAAAAAAATCAAATTAAAAATCAATTTATGTAATACATATGCATGTATAGATTATACAACATGACAACTTATAAACAGATTAATCTAATGCTAAGTAAAATAATTTAATAATTAATTCAACCAATAAGTTCGATCATAATTAATAATTAGTACACATATTTTAGAATGTATAATAATAATAAGACTCAAAGGTTATCATATATCATATTATTATATATTTAGTATCAAAAATAATTAAAGATAAGTAATAATATATAGCTTATTAAAATTATTAGCATAAATCTTAACGACCAATTATACTATTTGCATGTCAACTTTAAGTTTTTTTAAAAGGAAGCAAATAAAATATACATGGCATCAATCTTATACGAAAATAAGGTTTTATAGGTTCGTAAAAAATAATCCAAAACAGTCACCATATAAAATACACAATAAACGAATCATATATCATCTCTAAGAAAATAAATTGCGTTTGTCAATTAATGATAGGAAGAACTTTGATATTCCATTATTTCACTAAATTTGATGATATTGATTCATTAATAGCAATATATATCACTTTAGCAACATATCAGTTTTCAAAGCAACATCAAAATAAACACGCCCATACATACAATTTAATAAATAAATAATTATATAATTAAAGTATCATCAGATAACTTTTCACCCCAAATTTAATAAAAAAAATTAGCCACAATTTTATCCATAAATCGGTTCAATCAATATCAATTTTTTTATAATTAATTTTTACAAAAAATTAAAATTGTCAAAAAATAACACGCAACATATTTATACATGAAAACAAATTGCTTTCTTATCCATCATTAAAATTATCAATCACAAAGAACATGATATTACTTGTTTCAATAATATAACATATGATTAAAATATAAAATACATACTTTTTGGGATCGTTATAGAAGTTATTGATCTCCATTAAATCTGAAATAGTATACCTACCGATCTCCATCTTTCAAAAAAGAAATAAAAAAAGATAAGTTTACAATATATATATGGATATATGTATACAAATCAAACAATTTAAAAGGCAAATAAACCATAAAAATTATTGATTTGTGATACCCAATTAAATCAATCTATAAATAAAAAAAATCTTGATAGATTTTGAATGAAAATAAAATTTAAGTTTAATAATAAAAAATACAAAGATTCAAGCCAAGGTCATTTCACATGTATAAAATCATCTTTGAAAAAAGAAATAAAAAAAGATTAGATTACAATATATATGGATATTTGTATACAAACTAAAAAATTTAATAAATTTAAAAAGCAAATAAACCATAAAAATTATTGATTTGTGATATCCAATTAAATCAATCTATAAATAAAAAAAATCTTGATAGATTTTGAATGAAAATAAAATTTAAGTTTAATAATAAAGAATACAAAGATTCAAGCCAAGGTCATTTCACATGTATAAAATCACAAGTCTTGAATAAATAATCGTGCTGATAACGTGTTATAAAATTAAAAAAATATGAGAAAAAAATAGAGAGAAAAGCAAATAAGTAGAAGTTGAATTGAGTTGAATAATTCCAAAAGTTAGTTCCCCTATAATTTAATAAACTTGAATTTTTTATGGCCTATTTGATTTATTTGATTTATTGAATTTACAACTCATGCAACATGTAAGTCACCAAAAAATAATTTAAAAAATATATTTAAAATACATTTTATATAATTTTAAACTTTACAAATAATTTTGTATTATATTTAAATAATTAATATTTTATAATAATTATTTATAAAATAATATAACACTTATTTTATATAAATATTGTATTTATTTTAAGAAATTTAATAAGAAGAATATGAATAATTTATTAAAAATTACTTAAATATTAATATATTTTTTATTTTTACCTCAAAGTGCGTAAAATATTATTACATAAACTTACTAACTAGTTGTGCTTATACTCTTCTCCTTTAATAAGAAATGAATTCTATATATTATTTATATGAGTATAAAATTGAGAGATTGAGAAACCTAATTTTTGAGTAAATTACACGTTAAGTCACTAAGTGATTATTTATATTTGAAAATTCCTTAAAATACCAACTTATGATAATAGTTGCGCAAAATGTTGCACTACGCTGTTCAAAAATTAATTTGTACCTAAATACTTTAATCAATTGTGTTTCAACTTAAAAAAAAAATAATAATAAAAATAACACCGCCTAAAATTTATAATAATAAAATTAATAATTTTTGTGTTTAAATTTATATTTTTATAATAAAAAAAGATTATTATGTTATTTTTTTAACACTCATCCAATTGAAATTGAACGACGATAATTTAGACCCGTTTAATATTACCTTCAATATTGAATAGGTCTACATTATCGTCGTTCAGTTTTAATTGAATGAATATTTAAAGAAAAATGATATATTAATATTTTTTAATTATAAAAATATAAATTTGAATATAATAGGTGCTATTTTTGTTATTACAAGTTTTAAAAAATATATATTTTTATTTTTTCATAAATAATAGCGTTTTTCTGTGTAGTATTTAAGAGTCATTATTGATTACCTATCATAATAATGAAATCATTAATGAAATCAATGATGACTCTTTGATCTTGATCATCTGATCGAAAAGAAGTGCAGTTGCCAGCCAAAATCAATGATAACTCTTTGATCTTGATCATCTGATGGAAAAGGAGTGCAGTTGGCAGCCCCTCCTTATAAAAGATGTAACACTCCGATCAATTAATTATTAAAATAATTTAAAAATTATATTTATCACTAATAATAAATTAAAATAATATAGTTCATAAATTTAATTATTTACCAAAATATCTGGAACAAAAATCACCTGATTGAATCTTAAAATTAAGAGTCGTAGTTGCTCATTATTTAATTAAATAAAAACCTGATAACAAAAGTTTAACTTTCTAAGGGGACCTTAAAGACTAGAAGATGTGTCAAATCCTCCTCATGTATTACCTAAAAGATGGTAAGTAAATATTGGGGTGAGTGATACCACTCAGTAAGCAAATTTCATCATACATGAAATAATAAGCATACACATCAACAACCATTTAACATCATGTCATACTCTAGTTATACATGATCATGAAAATGAATATGTAAAAAAAGTGGTCATTACCCAATCAAAATAAGACCGGCGCTCCCCAAGGAGAGACACTAGGACGAATGAAACCCTTAGCCAGTAAGTCCTCCAACTGTTCCTTTAGTTCTTTCAATTCAGTCGGTGCCATTCTGTAAGGTGCTTTAGATATCGGTGCAGTACCAGGAAGTAGCTCGATCTCAAATTCAGGCTCACGATCAGGAGGAAGGCCAGTTAAGTCTTCAGGAAACATATCGGTATACTCGTTTACGACATGGACATCCTTAACTTTCAATTGTCCCTTACCATTGTCTACAACACAGGCCAAATAGCCTATACACCCTTTCTTAAGGTACCTTCGAGCTTGCATTGCTGATATTAGCCAAAGCGATTGATGAATCTTAGAAGCGATGAAGCAGAACTCAGTGTCATTTGGAGGTTTAAAGATTACTTCTTTTTCAAAACATTTGACGTTAGCATGATGAGCAGATAGCCAATCCATGCCAAAAATAATGTCAAAGTCAAACATATCAAGCACAATAAAATTGGCATCCAAATCTCAATCCCTTATTTTAACCCTACAAGATCTTATAGTTTCTCTTGCATGGAAGAACTCCCCAAAAGGAGTTGAGACACAAAGTTCATTTTCTAGCTCATCAGGACTAATGCCAAATTTATCAAGGAATGCACGTGATACAAAAGAGTGTGTGGCACCAGAATCAAACAAAGCATAAGCATCATATCCACACACCGAAACATTACCTAGAAGCATACAATTACAATCATATACTATAACAATCAAATTAATATTCAGGAAAATCACATAAATAGGTACAACAAAGTTATATAAAGCTAACGATACAAAAAGAATTACTATTACATAGATAACTATTACCTGCCGCCACAGTTGAGTTTGTTTCAGCTTCTCGCCTAGTGAGTGCATAAACCCTTCCTTGAGTTTTTTGTCCATCCTTAGCATCACTTTTCTTGTCTGGGCAATTCTGTACAAAATGACCAGTCTTCCCACAATTGAAACAAGCTCCGATCTTTTTGAAGCAAACACCAGGGTGTGTCTTACCACAAGTATCACAAATTGGGTAGTCTTGGTTGGTTGGGACTTCAGTCCTCTGCTTCTTTCTAAAATCTCGATTTGTATTAAATTTTCTCTTGTCCTTCTCATCCCAACGTCTCCCATGAGTTGGGTTCCTTGGTAGCTCCTTAACAACTGTTTGCACCACATCTTGCTCAACTATTTGAGCTGCTTGAACAACTTCTCCATATGTGACGTGTCTTAGGACTTTCATATGTCTTCTAATTTCAGGTTTAAGCCCATTCTCAAACCTACGAGCTTTCTTTTCTTCAGTGTCCACTAGGTGGAGGGCAAATCGGGACAACTCTTCAAACTTTCTTTCATATTTAATTAATGTCCTAGAGCCTTGTGTCAGTTGCAAGAACTTGGTTTCCTTATGATCACGAAGAGTTTGTGGGAAGTATTTCTTATAGAATAACTCCTTAAATCGTTCCCATCCAATTGGGTTTTACCCTATGTTTTCTGCCCTCTTTTCCAAGTTCCACCAAAACCTTGCTCCCTTTCTCAGAATATAAGTAGCACAAATCACCTTTTCCTCATCAGAAGGCCTTAGGAATTCAAAGATGTGTTCCATATCTCTTATCCATTCCTCAGCCAAAGAGGGATCTTGGGAATCATTAAATGTCGGAGGAGCATGCTTCTTGAATTCAGTCACAACATTTCGTTCCCTTCTAGGTTCTTCAGCAGGTGGGGGAGGTTGGGCAAGTTGTTGCTGTTGCTGCATCATTTGTGTCATCGTTTGCATAAACTGTTGCATGGTGCCTAAAAGAGCTTCTTGATCATCCAATGGGGCTTGACCTTCAGCACCTGCAACGGGATTAGCAGCACGAGCGGGGGCCCGAGTGGCAGCCTGGGCTCGAGCAGCTGCTCTTCCTCCTCTTCCACCTCGTGCCATTTTCTATCCTTGAGGTAATTAGATCATAACGATATATTTCTATTAGCAAAGAGAAAGTCTTAAAGGTACGAGAATTATTAGCATATACAAACAATATTGCTTCACACAAGTGTTAAATTTATTAAGCATGTGCTAAGGCAAGTCATGAGTTACTTGGATTTGACACAAATAAGGCCCCCTTTATTCAAATCTTAAGTCTACAGAATCTTAAACCGCGCTTTGATACCAACTGTAACACTCCGATAAATTGATTATTAAAATAACCCAAGAATCATATTTATCACCAATAATAAATTGAAATAATATAGTCCATAAACTTAATTATTCACCAAAACATCTGGAACAAAAACCACCTGATTGAATCTTAAAACTAAGAGTCGTAGTTGCTCATTATTTAATTAAATAAAAACCTAATAACAAAAGTTTAACTTCCTAAGGGGACCCTTAAAGACTAGAAGATGTGTCAAATCCTTCTCATGTATTACCTGAAAGATGGTAAGTAAATATTGAGGTGAGTGATACCACTCAGTAAGCAAATTTTATCATACATGAAATAATAAGCATACACATCAACAACCATTTAACATCATGTCATACTCTAGTTATACATGATCATGAAAGTGAATATGTAAAAAAAGTGGTCATTACCCAATCAAAACTTTATTTTTCTCAATGCAATTAATCTTTACAATTTTTCTTTTTATAGAATGCCTTGACTTCTCGTAACAATTGTGGAGCCAAAACAATACGTCACCCGTCAGTAACCCAATCCAAATAAATCACTCGTCGGTGATTGGAACGCATGAAGGGTAAGTACAAGTGAGCCAAATATCGAAGGGACATAATTGGAATTCCATAACAAATTCTCACATGCACAAATACGTCCATACCTAATGGTAAGGAACCAAATGCCCCCGAATATCCTAAGAAGGTTAGGGACACGTCCCTCATACGACTCAAACAAATACAATATGCTCCCATTCAAAGTCAAATCATAACGATCGTCAAAGACATTCTATCAAAACACTTTTCACAAAAACGTGTTTGCTTTAATAAAATAAAGCCTTTTTGATATATATATATATATATATATATATATATATATATATATAAACCTTTAACATTCATGTATGCAAATATGCACATGACAAATACATGTTTATGTAATTGGCCTTCCACACACATAAACCATTAATATGAATTATATCTATAATAACAAGCTTAGCATATAATAAAGTCATACAAACATACAAAAAAATTAATCAAACTACTTAATATTTCAAGTATAATGAGTTTACTTACCTCAACGTAACAACTCAAGCAAAAGTCTAGACCAGCAAAGAAAATATTTTTCTGTACTCCTAGCATATTTCAAAATCAAAGAACAACTCAATTATTATTGTTTATTTATTTTATATTTTTTTTGTAAAGTTTCAAATTACAATCATACTATCAAAGCTTATTAATATTTTTTTTTCTTTCCTTTCCTTTCATTTTTTTTCTAATTCTTTAATTAAAAAATATATAATTTTCAATTTAAAAAATCACAAAACTAATACAAAAAACGTTCGTTTTATCCACTGCTATTGAAAATTCAATAAACTATAATATAAAAATTTCTTATAAAACATTCCAAAAATCATCATCAAACAAAACTTTAAGAATACAACTCTCCAAGATCATATTTTTATCAAATTCTTATCTTAAATATAAATTATTTAATAAAAATATTAAAAAGAAATTAAAGAATAGTGATGAAGAAGAATTACCTTTATGGATCAATGAGAGACTAACAATAATTTTCTTTTTCAACGATATGATTTTAAGAGTATTTAACCTAATTATTTTGTTGTTGTTTTGAAGAAGGAGAAGAAGAAAAAGAACGTAAGAATTTAGGTTTTATAACCTAAATATATTACTACTATTCAAAATAAGATAATAGTTTATTATTATAATTATTATCTTTATTGTTATTATTTAATAAAATTTTAAATACATTATTTATTTTTATTTTTAAAATTCATATTTATCCTTAACACTGTTTTAATATAACAATAATTCTTTTTATTTTATTTTTATTTCAAGATATTACAAAAGATGTGTCAATAGCTTGCTATATATATATATAATTTGATATAATTAATACACTATTTTAAAAATAATTTAATTATATATCTATCGTATAAAATCATACTCTCATTTATTACAGAAGATTACATAATTAAAGATAGGTCAATATTGTGCTCCATGTCAAAAACTAACTTAAAAAAATTAATAATTTTTATCTATTCTTGAGTTATTTGGAAATTCATTCAATATAATTAATATTAATATAAATTTATATTTACTTAATATTTTATTAATAATTATTATAATATTTAATTTCATTTTTAATTTCAATTTTTTTTATATAAACTATCGTCATACAACATAACTAATTTTAGGATAAATTTATGTATATTTAATATTTTTATTAATAATTATTATAATATTTAATTTTATTTTTATTTTTAATTTTTAAACTTAAAAACAATTAATTGATAATTAATTATAATTATAATTTTTAAATTAAATATTGGACTTTGAATGTTTGACATCCAATTATGGGCGGCTAGTTTGCAAGTTGGCTACTATATAAGTATAAAATGTAAATTTTATAATTTAATTAATTTTATTTTTAATTTATTTTAATAAAAAAATATTTTTATTTTTTTAATGCTAAAAAATATATATTTATTTATATTAAAAAAATAATATTTTAAAAATTAAAAAAAATTATACAACACAATTAAACTTATTTTTTTAAAAAAAGTGCGATTGTTACCTTTCTTCTCTCAATTGTACGAAAGTATTTTAAAATTGACCTCGTAAATTGCATTTAATTTGCATAACATTTGCTTTGTTTTAATTCGTAGCTGTTGTAAGTCGCAGCTTTAGAAGTTGTATCATGTGACCTAGACCTACGGCTATGTTCTTGCTTTTCTCTTATTCCATTATTAGCTAACTTTTACTCCAAAAAAAATTGTATAAATTATTTATTTTACTTCTAAAATATATTACTTTTTAATACTTTAATATTAAAAAAAATACTATTAATATTAAATATTTTTTAATTTTTTAAAAAATATAAATATTTTTTAATTTATTTTAATAAAAATATAATTTTATTTTTTAATGCTAAAAGATATATTATTATTTATATTAAAAAAATAAATATATATTTTTTTAAAAATTAAAAATAAAATTTTTTATATAAAAAATAATTATACAACACAATTAAACTTATTTTCCTTAAAAAGTGCGATTGTAACGTTTCTTCTCTGAATTGTACGGAAGTGTTTTGAAATTGACCTTGTTAATCGCATTTAATTCGCAAAACATTTGCTTCGTTTTAATTCGTAGCTGTTGTAATTCGCAGCTTTAGAAGTTGTCTCATATGACCTAGACCTACGACTATGTCCCTGCTTTTTTCTCTTATTCCATTATTAGCTAACTTTTACTTAAAAAAAATTGTATAAATTATTTATTTTACTTCTATAATATATTACTTATTAATATTTTAATATTAAAAAAAATACTAATAATATTAAATATTTTTATACTTTTAAGGAAAATATAAATATTTTTTAATTTATTTTAATAAAAAATATTTTTTATTTTTTTAATGCTAAAAAATATATACTTATTTATATTACAAAAAAATAAATATATATTTTTTAAAAAATTAAAAATAAAATTTTATATATAAAAAAATTATACAATACATTTAAATTTATTTTCTTTAAAAAGTGCGATTGTTATGTTTTTTCTCTGAATTGTATGGAAGCGTTTTGAAATTGAACTTGTAAATTGCATTTAATTTGCATAATTTGATTCGCAGCTGTTGTAGCAGCTGTTGTAATTCTCGCATTTAATTTGCATAATTTAATTCGCAGCTGTTGTAGCAGCTGCTGTAATTCACAGAAAGTAGTCTGACCTAGACCTACGCATAAAAAAACTTTTATGGCTTTCTATTTTTAATGAAACATTGAAAGTTTTTGTTCTCTTCTTTTTCGTGTTTTCTTGTTTTCTTTATGTTTTTATGTTAAGTGTTGGAGGAAGAGTATATATTCGGTCTTCCGTTTTGTACGACTCTAATCTCTGACTCCACTATAAATTATAGAAAAATATTTTATCAAAAATTTGTGATAATTTTAAGTTATGTGTTAATTTATAATTAATTTTTTAAAAATTTAATTTTAATAAATAGCAAAATTATATAAAATCTTTTACGTAAAAGTCAATGAAATTCAAATAGGTAACTTATAATTAGCTTAAATTTGTTATATATGCTCTAAATTATAATATAAGAGAGGGGACAATCACTTTACATATTTTTATTTAATTATAATTTATTTTAATTATATTATTTAAATAAATATTGTAATATTAATTTTATTTTCATTCAATTAAATTCATATTAAATTTTTATTATACAAATCATACACAACCTTATTAACAATTGAATTTTTTAAAAATATTTATTAAATATTATTTCTTTATTGAGAGAATGAAATTATTATCCTCCAATGAAGAATAAATATTTATTATTTAAATGTAATAGGTATTTTAAAGTCATTAAAAGTTCAAAAGAATAAATAAATAAATATGTATACATATTTTATTTTGGAATTAGTTGTGGCTCATGTGATAAGACTCATAATTTTTCCATCAGGAACTTTAGTTCAAATATCACTCAAATATGTGCGTATATTTTGTCTTATTAATAAAAAAAAAAGACTTTAGAGCCAATTTAAAAAAATATATATATACACATTTTATTTATGATCGAGTTTATTCCTCCCGATCGAACGTGTTCTTAACTCATACATCAATTTATATATTTATATTATAATTAGTATTATATTATTAAATAATTTTATAATCACTTCAATATTTAATATTCATAATTTAACATTTAATTTAATATTAACATGATATTTAATGCATATAAATATTGTTTTTTAAAAAAGCATAAAAACTTTACATATTTTATGTAAGCTAAAAATATAAAATTTTTCACATACTTATATTTATATCGGTTATTATCTTACGCAATGTGATAAAATTAATATTAAAATTTTAATTATTAATTTAAAAATTATATATTTCCAATCATATAACAAAATTAAATGGGTACATATATGTACAAAATTTACGTGGCTTTGATATTTTTCATGCAAATCAAACTGAAAATGCATAAAGTGAATTAATGTATGCAATTAATAACGATTTAGGTAATAATTATGATTTTCAAAAAAATAAAAATTTATCATTAATCAATTATGTTTATTATAATCTTAATTTTATTTTGGTTTGTGCATGTGACCAATAAAATATTCAAATATAATAATGACAATTGACATATATTAAAATAAATATTTTATAAAAAAGTTTAGTATCATTTTATTATTATTAAATCTTAAAAGCTCGTAGTCTTACACGGTTTTAATACTTAACATGAAAAATAATATTTAAAAAAATAATTAAAATAGTGTAATTTATCTATAATTAGTATTTTCTCAAAGCAATGACACACTTTGTATAATAAGAGACCATACCACGTGGCCGAATTAGAAGACATCTATGATAATATATTTATAAAATAATAAAAATTACACTTTTTAAAATTTATAATATCAAAAATAATACTTTTATATTTAAATTATATATTTTTTTTAATTAAAAAAATAATTTTTATATCATTTTTTTTAACATTCATTCAATTAAACGTCTTTTAAATTAAATATGATAATTTAGACCTGTTTAATATTGAACGTTCAATATTATATGTTCAATATTAAACATTTAATGTTATTAAAGTGCTAGTTTTATTATTATAAATTTTAAGGATATTATTTTTAATAATTTTTCTAATATTTTTAATTTAAAATCAAATAAAAACAAAATTAATAAATAGGTAAATTGCATGTAAAAAATTAATGCTAAACTACCTTTGTAAATGGATAATTTAAGAAAATTCTGAAACATTTTTATTTACATTTTACACGTTTTCTCCCTTTACTAAGTTTTCAAATCCGGGGACAGGTGAGGGAAAAAAAAGTTAAAAAATTATCAAAAATAATATCCTTAAAATTTATAATAATAAAATTAATATTTTAATGAAATTGAATGTTAATATTGAACAGTTTAAATTATCGTCGTTTAATTTTAATTGAATAGATGTTCAAAAAAAAATATATATATATATTAATTATTTTTTTAATTATAAAAATATAATTTTAAATATAAAGTGTGCTAGTTTTATTATTATAAATTTTAAAGAATGTTATTTTTATTATTTTTCAAAAAAAGTTAAAAATTAGTCGGTCACTAATCCTAGATAATTAACAAAGCATACATCCTTTATTAATTAACAAACAGTCCATTTAATTCACATGGTAACAATTTTTGATACGATTCAAAAATACGAATTGAATATGATACGATATAAATTATTTTAGTAAAAAATAATTAATAATTTTTTTATATTTTTAAATGTTTTGTTATTTCTTACTATTATAAATATGCAACACGAAAAAAGGTCGAGTACATTTTTTTATTTGTCAACTAACACGAATAATACGAAACGAACTCGATACCAACACAAATAATACAAAATAAATATAATACAGATACGATTAACACGATATGATTACCACTCATACTATGATCTGCTATGATATGATACTATAGCTAAAAAATAAGAGGTACACTGCCTTTTAAGAACTTTGCAAAACTTTATTCACAAACATCTCAATCAAATTGCCAAAAAAAGAAAAATTTATAATAATTCCTTTATCACAAATTATTAACATATATTAATTTATCTGACAAAAATTAATTAATTTTACAATTATTTTATCATATTTTTAATTTTATATAAAATTAATAATTAATATATTAATTAATGTATAAAATAATTTAACTAAATTTGCCGTATTCAAATCAACCGAAATCCTTTAATCAACTCAAAACTCAAAAGCGATACATCATTTTTGTCATTATTTTCCATTTGAGCAATAGACTAATAATTAATGATTCGAGAGCCATTCGAGTAAAAAAAAAAAGACACTAAGATTGTGTTTAGTTTGCTGAATATAATTGTAATCTTAGTCGTAATAGAATGTATTATAAAAGAATCAATATTACTATTACAGTTTTTAGTTTAGTTACTGTAATCAAAAAAGGAATCAATATTATAGTATTTGGTTTGACAACTGTAATGTAATGGAATGGAAAAAAAATTATATAATTATTTTAAATTCAACAATTCAGGAAAAAAATTATAACAAAAAAAATTAGCATATATAATTTAAGCAATTTATAACAATAATTAATAAACTTTAATTATTCACATAAATTTAATTACAACAATTTTAGCAAAAAAATCACAATTTTAGCCAATTCATAACAACATTTTTAATATAAAATACAATTTTGGAAAAAAAATCAATTTAAGCAAAAAAAATACAATTAAAAAAAAAATCATCCGAAGCGTAGAGGGGACGCGAGCTGAAGGCGATTCGAGGGCTGGACGAAGACGCGATTGGTTGGAGGCGAAGCGATGGCTGGACGGTGACGCGAGCTGGAGGCGACGCGATGGCCGGAGGCAACGCGATTGCAGGGATGACGCAATGGCAGTGACGATGCGAGCTGGCCGGGACGACGACGCGAGCTTATTGGGACGACGACGTGATCTTGGCCAGCGACGACGACGCGATGGCAGAGGATGCTCACTGTTTTGGTCTGGTACTGTTCACACTAGGGGTGTCCAAAAATCGAACCAAACCGATCAAAATCGAAAAATCGGACCGGATTGGACAATTTCATGAAATAAATGGTCCGATCTGGTTAAAAATTATACAAACCGTTGGTAAAATGGTCTGTTCTGATTTTATGAATTTTTTAACCAATCGAATTGGACAAAACCGAACCGTTAAAAATAAAAAAATATTTTTTTTAAATAACATATTATTATTATTATTATTATTATTACTAATATTATTATTAATAATAATATATTCACAAATATATTACTTAATCTGTTTATCGAGGAATAGCTCTCTGTTATGACTTATAACTAATATTATTAATTCCCAATTTCCCATTAGTCCATTACTTCATTACTCAGTGAAGCCAGAGTTCCAGCTCTATATTAGTTAATTTATATTTGTTTCCAGCTCATGAATTCAATTAATATGTTATAGAATGTATGTTTTTAACATTTAAATTTAATAATTATTTTTTATTGCAGCTAAAATATTTATGGAAACTTCACCATTAATTTATTGAATTTAAAATATTTATTTTTTTAGTCAGTCCGATTCAAATTAAACTAAATTGGATGGTTTTAAAATATTTATTAGTTAAACGGTAGTTACTTTTTTTTACTAAAAATCGGACCGAATTAGATCGTAGATACCCCTAGTTCACACATGTAATGTAATTTCTTTTTCTTATTCCAGTTTATGTAATCTTTTTTTTTTTAAATGTAATTAATTATATTATATTATATGTATTTGTATTAATCAAATATAATAATATGTAAAATTAATTATATTAATAATTTTATTACGGTGTATTAAATATGAACTTGGGTAAAACACAAAATTAATATTCGAAAGAGGTAACTGACATTTTCTATGTTTGTCATAATTTATGTCAGTATTTCAGTTTTTTGTACTATGTTTTTCTAACACTAATATATGTGTAGTATATTGTTAGTTTATGTATCGAACCATATCTGGGCTTTTCCTATTCCCACTTTCTCTGACACTCTCAGTACAACTCTCTCTTTCTCTCTTTGTTAATCTGCAACACAGATAAAGTCCTAGCAGCAAATCAAATTCCCATTTCATAGTCTGAGACTTCTTGGTCTCTGGAGGAAGAGAGTAAACAAGAAAACAGCTCGGTTTAAATTTTTTTTGTTTCTTTCGCCAGCATTACATTTTCTCACAAGAAATAAAAAATTAATAATTTTTATCTATTCTTGAGTTATTTGGAAATTCATACAATATAATTAATATTAATATAAATTTATATTTACTTAATATCTTTATTAATAATTATTATAATATTTAATTTCATTTTTAATTTCAATTTTTTTTATATAAACTATCGTCATACAACATAACTAATTTTAGGATAAATTTATGTATATTTAATATTTTTATTAATAATTATTACAATATTTAATTTTATTTTTATTTTTAATTTTTAAACTTAAAAAAATTAATTGATAATTAATTATAATTATAATTTTTAAATTAAATATTGGACTTTGAATGTTTGACATCCAATTATGGGCGGCTACTTTGCAAGTTGGCTACTATACAAGTATAAAATGTAAATTTTATAATTTTATTAATTTTATTTTTAATTTATTTTAATAAAAAAATATTTTTATTTTTTTAATACTAAAAAATATATATTTATTTATATTAAAAAAATAATTTTTTAAAAATTAAAAAAAAATTATATATAAAAAAAATTATACAACACAATTAAACTTATTTTTTTTTAAAAGTGCGATTGTTACCTTTCTTCTCTCAATTGTACGAAAGTATTTTAAAATTGACCTCATAAATTGCATTTAATTTGCATAACATTTGCTTTGTTTTAATTCGTAGCTGTTGTAATTCGCAGCTTTAGAAGTTGTCTCATATGTCCTAGACCTACGAATATGTCCCTGCTTTTTTCTCTTATTCCATTATTAGCTAACTTTTACTTAAAAAAAATTGTATAAATTATTTATTTTACTTCTATAATATATTACTTATTAATATTTTAATATTAAAAAAATATTACTAATATTAAATATTTTTATATTTTTAAGGAAAATATTTTTTAATTTATTTTATTAAAAAATATTTTTTATTTTTTTAATGCTAAAAAATATATACTTATTTATATTACAAAAAAATAAATATATATTTTTTAAAAAATTAAAAATAAAATTTTATATATAAAAAAAAATTATACAATACATTTAAATTTATTTTCTTTAAAAAGTGCGATTGTTATGTTTTTTCTCTGAGTTGTATGGAAGCGTTTTGAAATTGAACTTGTAAATTGCATTTAATTTGCATAATTTGATTCGCAGCTGTTGTAGCAGCTGTTGTAATTCTCGCATTTAATTTGCATAATTTAATTCGCAGCTGTAATTCACAGAAAGTAGTCTGACCTAGACCTACGCATAAAAAAACTTTTATGGCTTTCTATTTTTAATGAAACATTGAAAGTTTTTGTTCTCTTCTTTTTCGTGTTTTCTTGTTTTCTTTATGTTTTTATGTTAAGTGTTGGAGGAAGAGTATATAATCGGTCTTCCGTTTTGTAGGACTCTGATCTCTGACTCCACTATAAATTATAGAAAAATATTTTATCAAAAATTTGTGATAATTTTAAGTTATGTGTTAATTTATAATTAATTTTTTAAAAATTTAATTTTAATAAATAGCAAAATTATATAAAATCTTTTACGTAAAAGCCAATGAAATTCAAATAGGTAACTTATAATTAGCTTAAATTTGTTATATATGCTCTAAATTATAATATAAGAGAGGGGACAATCACTTTACATATTTTTATTTAATTATAATTTATTTTAATTATATTATTTAAATAAATATTGTAATATTAATTTTATTTTCATTCAATTAAATTCATATTAAATTTTTATTATACAAATCATACACAACCTTATTAACAATTGAATTTTTTAAAAATATTTATTAAATATTATTTCTTTATTGAGAGAATGAAATTATTATCCTCCAATGAAGAATAAATATTTATTATTTAAATGTAATAGGTATTTTAAAGTCATTAAAAGTTCAAAAGAATAAATAAATAAATATGTATACATATTTTATTTTAGAATTAGTTGTGACTCATGTGATAAGACTCATAATTTTTCCATCAAGAACTTTAGTTCAAATATCACTCAAATATGTGCGTATATTTTGTCTTATTAATAAAAAAAAAAAAGACTTTAGAGCCAATTTAAAAAAATATATATATAAACATTTTATTTATGATCGAGTTTATTCCTCCCGATCGAACGTGTTCTTAACTCATACATCAATTTATATATTTACATTATAATTAGTATTATATTATTAAATAATTTCATAATCACTTCAATATTTAATATTCATAATTTAACATTTAATTTAATATTAACATGATATTTAATGCATATAAATATTGTTTTTTAAAAAAGCATAAAAACTTTACATATTTTATGTAAGCTAAAAATATAAAATTTTTCACATACTTATATTTATATCGGTTATTATTTTATGCAATGTGATAAAATTAATATTAAAATTTTAATTATTAATTTAAAAATTATATATTTCCAATCATATAACAAAATTAAATGGGTACATATATGTACAAAATTTACGTGGCTTTGATATTTTTCATGCAAATCAAACTGAAAATGCATAGAGTTAATTAATGTATGCAATTAATAACGATTTAGGTAATAATTATGGTTTTCAAAAAAATAAAAATTTATCATTAATCAATTATGTTTATTATAATCTTAATTTTATTTTGGTTTGTGCATGTGACCAATAAAATATTCAAATATAATAATGACAATCGACATATATTAAAATAAATATTTTATTAAAAAGTTTAGTATCATTTTATTATTATTAAATCTTAAAAGCTCGTGTCTTACACGGTTTTAATACTTAACATAAAAAATAATATGTAAAACAATAATTAAAATAGTGTAATTTATCTATAATTAGTATTTTCTCAAAGCAATGACACACTTTGTATAATAAGAGACCAAACCACATGGCCAAATTAGAAGACATTTATGATAATATATTTATAAAATAATAAAAATAACACTTTTTAAAATTTATAATATCAAAAATAATACTTTTATATTTAAATCATATATTTTTTTAATTAAAAAAATAATTTTTATATCATTTTTTTTAACAATCATTCAATTAAACGTCTTTTAAATTAAATATGATAATTTAAACCTGTTTAATATTGAACGTTCAATATTATATGTTCAATATTAAATATTTAATGATATTAAAGTGTTAGTTTTATTATTATAAATTTTAAGGATATTATTTTTAGTAATATTTTTAATTTAGAATCAAATAGAAGCAAAATTAATAAATAGGTAAATTGCATGTAAAAAATTAATGCTAAACTACCTTTGTAAATGGATAATTTAAGAAAATTCTGAAACATTTTTATTTACATTTTACACGTTTTCTCCCTTTACTAAGTTTTCAAATCCGGGGACAGGCGAGGGAAAAAAAAGTTGAAAAATTATCAAAAATAATATCTTTAAAATTTATAATAATAAAATTAACATTTTAATAAAATTGAATGTTAATATTGAACAGTTTAAATTATCGTCGTTTAATTCTAATTGAATGGATGTTAAAAAAAAATGACATATTAATTATTTTTTTAATTACAAAATATAATTTTAAATATAAGGTGTGCTAGTTTTATTATTATAAATTTTAAAGAATATTATTTTTATTATTTTTCAAAAAAAAAAAAAAAGTTAAAAATTAGTCGGTCACTAATTCTAGATAATTAACAAAGCATACGGCCTTTATTAATTAACAAGCAGTCCATTTAATTTCACATGCGATTCGAAAATACGAATTAAATATGATACGATATAAATTTTTTTAGTAAAAATTAATTAATAATTTTTTTATATTTTTTAATGTTTTGTTATTTCTTACTATTATAAATATGCAACACGAAAAAAAATCGAGTAAATTTTTTTATGTGTCAACTAACACGAATAATACGAAATGAACCCGATATCAACACAAATAATACGAAATAAATATAATACAAATACGATTAACACGCTACGACTACCACTCTTAATCTGATACTATGATCTGCTATGATCTGATACTATAGCTAAAAAATAAGAGGTACACGGCCTTTTAAGAAATGTGCAAAACTTTATTCACAAACATCTCAATCAAATTGCCAAAAAAAGAAAACTTTATAATAATTTTTTTATCACAAATTATTAACATATATTAATTTATCTGACAAAAATTAATTAATTTTTTATAGTAATTAATTTTACAATTATTTTATCATATTTTTAATTTTATATAAAATTAATAATTAATATATTAATTAATGTATAAAATAATTTAACTAAATTTGCCGTATTCAAATCAACCGAAATCCTTTAATCAACTCAAAACTCAAAAGCGATACATCATTTTTCTCATTATTTTCCATTTGAGCAATAGACTAATAATTAATGATTCGAGAGCCATTCGAGTAAAAAAAAGACACTAACATTACGTTTAATTCGCTGAATATAATTGTAATCGTAGTTGTAATAAAATGTATTATAAATGAATCGATATTACTATTATAGTGTTTAGTTTAGTCACTGTAATCAAAAAATGAATCAATATTATAGTATTTGGTTTGACAACTGTAATGTAATAGAATGGAAAAAAAAAATTATATAATTATTTTAAATTCAACAATTCAAGAAAAAAATTATAACAAAAAAAATTAGCATATATAATTTAAGCAATTTATAACAACAATTAATAAACTTTAATTATTCACATAAATTTAATTACAACAATTTTAGCAAAAAAAATCACAATTTTAGCCAATTCATAACAACATTTTTAATATAAAATACAATTTTAGAAAAAAAAAATCAATTTAAGCAAAAAAAATACAATTAAAAAAAAATCATCCTAAGCGTAGAGGGGACGCGAGTTGGAGGCGACGCGATGGCTGGACGAAGACGCGATTGCAGGGACATGACGCAATGGCAGTGACGATGCGAGTTGGCCGGGACGACGACGCGAGCTTGTTGGGACGACAACGTGATCCTGGCCAGCGACGACGACGCGATGGCAGAGGATGCTCACTGTTTTGGTCTGGTACTGTTAACACTAGAGGTGTCCAAAAATCGAACCAAACCGATCAAAACTGAAAAACCGGACCAGACTGGACAATTTCATGAAATACATGGTCCGGTCCGGTTAAAAATTATACAAACCGTTGGTAAAACGGTCCGGTCTAATTTTGTGAATTTTTTAACCAATCGGATCGGACAGGACCGAACCGTTAAAAATAAAAAAATAATTTTTTTAAATAATATATTATTATTATTATTATTATTACTAATATTATTATTATTATTAATATATTCACAAATATATTACTTAATCTGTTTATCGAGGAACAGTTCTCTGTTATAACTTATAACTAATATTATTAATTCCCAATTTCCCATTAGTCCATTACTTCATTACTCAGTGAAGCCAGAGTTCCAGCTCTATATTAGTTAATTTATATTTGTTTCCAGCTCATGAATTCAATTAATATATTATAGAAGGTATGTTTTTAACATTTAAATTTAATAATTATTTTTTATTGTAGCTGAAGAGTTTATGGAAGCTTCACCATTAGTTTATTGAATTTAAAATATTTATTTTCTTAGTCAGTCCGATCCAAATTGGACCAAATTGGATGGTTTTAAAATATTTATTAGTTAAATGGTCCGGTCTGGTCCGGTTACTTTTTTTTACTAAAAATTGGATCGAACTGGACCGTAGATACTCTAGTTCACACATGTAATGTAATCCATTTTCCTTGGTCCAGCTTATGTAATCCTTTTTTCTTTTCTACATGTAATCAATTATATTATATTATATGTGTTTGTACTAATCAAATACTATAGCATGTAAAATTAATTATATTATTAATTTTATTACGGTATATTAAATATGAACTTGGGTGAAACACAAAATTAATATTCGAAAGAGGTAACTGACATTTTCTATGTTTGTCATAATTTATGTCAGTATTTCAGTTTTTTGTACTATGTTTTTCTAACACTAATATATGTGTAGTATATTGTTAGTTTATGTATCGAACCATATCTGGGCTTTTCCTATTCCCACTTTCTCTGACACTCTCAGTACAACTCTCTCTTTCTCTCTTTGTTAATCTGCAACACAGATAAAGTCCTAGCAGCAAATCAAATTCCCATTTCATAGTCTGAGACTTCTTGGTCTCTGGAGGAAGAGAGTAAACAAGAAAACAGCTTGGTCTCTATGGTTGAGGCAGAGAGGAGACTTTTAGCGACTGCTCTCTTAGATCCTGATAACCAGCAATTTGTTCTGCTGTCTGAAAGGTTAATTTTCATAAGAACTTTGTAAAATTGAGCATGTATGTGTAAAGAAATTTCAATAAATTACTAATTAATCTTGTTCTGCATTTTGTTGCAGTTGTGTTCCATTGCATAACTTCGAGTATGTGTATAACTATCTCATATTTACAAACGTCAGTTTTGTTGATTGGTAAGTACTGTGCAAGAAAGACCCATTGGTGTCGGCCCTTATTTTGGCATAGATTTATACATATTCATTACCTTCTGCATTTGATGGATTTACCCTTTTTCTATAGTTGGCACGACCCTGGTCCGCATGGAGTTGGCAGATATTCCGAGCATATGTTGCCTGAAGTGGAAAAGAAACACTTTCGAAAGGGTTCTCAGGTATAATGTTTCAAAAAAAATGATATCTTCTTTATACAGTTACTTTTTGGTATTTTATTTGTTCCTATTACTGTTAGCTTGTTGTTTTAAGATATGAAAACATTTGTTTGCATTTGTTTGTGAGGTAGCATTTAGATGTGAACTTCTTTTTTTAAGTCTAGGCAGACCTGGCCATTCTGTGCTATCTACCTATGTTTTTACCTATTGCTTCTGCAGTTTATGGGTCCCTCTCGCCATTTTGACTCGATCTATTTACAAATTACTCTTACTTTATCCTTCCAGCAGTTGACTTTGTCTAAAATACGTTAGTAGCAGTAGCACTTGGTTCCTTTGAAGCTCTTTTGTGATCATCTTTGTTGGCCATAGGCCATCTTATCTTCTTGTATCCCACATGAAATTGAGAAATTAAGCTGCTATACTTGTTTGAATCATTGACACTTAGCATAACAATCTAAAGGTCTTTCTTGTGTTAGGATTTATCCAAGGTTTTATTTTTTGGTAAAATTTGATCGTAGTTTATATATCAGTGGTATTAGTATCACTCAAATTTTGGTGTTTTATTGTCAAGAGCAGGGGCGGATGTATGTGTAAATGAGGGGGGACACGTGCCCCACCTCAATTAATAAAAATATAATTTTACGTGTAAAATTTTATAAATTTTATGAATAATTGATCATATTTAATACGTAATGTCCTCTCTGAACTTTATTTTTAAGCACATATTTCAAATTAAAAATATTTTATACTCAAATTTTATGTTTAAGTTCAAATTTTTTTAATTAAAATTAAATTAAATTATAAAAAAAACCCACATTTTGATACTTTTTTTATCAAAAAAATTATTTTTAATTTATTTAGCTCTAATATTTAATTAATTTTTTTATGAGATTTTTTTTTATAAATTTTATTATTTAATAGTGCCCCTCCTCACTCATGATCCTAGATCCGCCACTGGTCAAGAGGACTATGATCTCTTTATATAATGCATAGAGGAAGTATTTAGAACCAAATTTGTCGGGTGCTAAAAATATTTACTCTGTTGTCGGTAACATCTAGAAAGTGATTTTGAGAACATCAAAATATTTGATCAATACTTTTAGTATGGAAAATGACTAATGGGTCAAACTTTAGATTAGTGTGGCACTTGTAGATGATTCTTTATTAATGCTGGTTCTTGCTGATGTTTAATGTAGTGGTTCACTATGAAGAGGAAGCATGCAATTATCATCATGGCGGACAGTTTATACTACACAAAGTTCAAGCACTATTGCAGGGTAATCTCCTCTTACTTGGGGGTGCTTTGTTATAAATGGCTTGTTTGCATATTCTTATTCTCTTCCAATCTATTTGACAAATTATTTTCATACCTATTTTTAGCATATTTAGTACATAATTGCTTTAAGGAAGAACCAAACATTTTTATATGGTTTTAAATTTATCACTGAACAAATTTATGTGCTCATGATCTCTAAATGACAAAGTCTTAATAGCTAGATCTATATGTATATTTTGATTTTGTTAGCGAATGCAGACTTTTCTGAGCAAAGAAAAAAGAAAAAAGTGAATTCATATATTATATTGCTGTGCACATTATTTATCTGATGTATTCTCTTCCTTGGAGGTCATTTGATGACTGACTAGGAATCTTCGCAATCCAGCTTAGCTTTTTTATGGAAGCTGTGTTTATGTTTGTAATCATAATCTTAAACTGACTGTTCATGAAGGTCTTTAAAGCTGGTTCTGTCAAGGTTGAGAAGCTCATGAACATAGAGCGGTATTCTCATGTCATGAACATGAGTTCCACTGTAAGTGCTTGCTTTTATTGTGCATCAGTTGAGGCTGTGACAAATGTTTACAGATGCATGATTAAATTTGTTGGTATACCTTGCCAATTTTACAGTTGAGAGATGACTCCTTTGTCATTAATATAATACAAAAATCCTAATATAATACAAAATACCACAGACCTTAAGCAATAGAATTAATACAACATAACTAGCAACAAGGTCTCAAAAAGCAAACTGCAACAATGATGTAAATTACATAAAGGAGATTAAATACAAAGAAAGAGACATGAAGCTTTGTACGATGCAGCACACAAATAAACTTACAATCACAATAAAATATAACAAGCAGCTCATAGGACAAATAAAAAAACCTCATCTTCATTAGCTTGAGCCCTAAATGAAGTTTAAAAGAACCAATCCATCACTTATGTACTCCATTTAGTAATATCTGCTTATAAAATACCACTGCCAACAATGACAAGCTTTAGTTAGACATTTTGACAAACACCTTGCAAGCAAACCCTTAATGGCCACAAACTTCAGACACATCAACAGTGCCCACAATCAAACGTGTAGAAGAACTTGATCCGCCATTTTTTATGTTTTTACCTCCTTCAAACTATATGTCTTCATTTTTGCCTCATTTTTCCCAGCTTTGTCTTTTTTTCCCTTTCTCTTGGATGACTCCTGTTTGTTTCCATGCTCAAAAGTTTTAAAGTCAAATCCTTTCATGGGCGTAAGAGCCACTGCCACATTTTCAATTGCCTGTCCAACGTTTTTAATTCCAGTTGATGAACTTGAAATTTGCAATTGACTATCAAGGTGACAATTGTCCTTCTCTTTTTCCAATTGTCTTTTACAATTCACCCTTTTCAGTTTTCAACTTTTCTATAGCTCCCACCTCAATCACCATAGCCTTTGCTTCAAGCAACAAATCAATATCAAACCCTAGAAACCAAAATTGTAAAGTCAAAAGACCAAAACCCAAATACTAATCTCTCTTATTCCATACTTTCTTATAACCCAAATCCTCCAACTCCAAACCCTAACAGATTTTACTATCGACCAAAGATTATAGTATATCCTTATTTTTTGCTTGAAACCACAAATGGATTAAAAATCCCAGTGATTCAAAAGAACCCTCGAGTTCCAGAAGCCAAAAGAAAAACTCTCAAAAGGATTCGTGGAAGCCTCTGAGAAAGAAAGGTATGATTAAACTATTAAAATTTTCATTTCCAGCATTTTTTAAATAAAAAGATATATTCAAAAAAATTATTTATTTACTCAATGAATATCCTAATAAAAGTATTATGAAGACAAACACTTTAGCTCCAGGTCTCTTTTATATTATCTACAACGTACTTAAAAAAAATATGTTAAAAAAATATTTATTTGCCCAAATAATATCCAAAACACTAAATGCTTTAGTTTTAACGTTTTTTTGTCATCTCCAATGTTTTTTTTAAGAAAAAATATATTCAAATTTTTATTTATTTATCAAAATAATATCCAAATAAAACTCTTATGAAGTAAACATTTTAATTTCAACTTTTTCAAGGAAAAAAAAATCAACTTTTTTTTATCATCTCCAACGATTTTTCAAGAATAATTCAAAGTTTAGCTTATTTATAATTTATAAAATACATAACATGCATAATATAAAATTAAGTTAAACTTATTCATAATGTGAAAGGGAAAAAAAAATTGTGTTTTTTAAAAAAATTAGTTAACTTTTAGGTCAAATAATATTTGGTATAGTTTAAAAATCTGATTTGAAACGGAATTTTGTTTATCTTCCTGACTACTAACTACTAAGTGAACCACTTATTTAAGTACCTAAAAAATATGAGAAAATGTAAAACATAAATTTTTTGTTGTTGCAAAAACTATGATATTACTTGCTTATTACATTGAATATTTTCTTATTTATTTAATTTTTAAATAATAATAATTTTAATGTTACATATGTGTGCATGTTTTATTTTTTTTAATTATGCTTATTTTATTATTAAATTACAAATAAAAAATATTTCAATTTTTTAAAAGTTCAAGAACCAACAAATAATAATTAAATAAACATGTCTTTAATATTTATAGTAAGAAAGAGTTTTAATTAATAAACAACTTCTTTTCAGGTTAATAATAACTTCAAAATTAATAGAAAAAGGTAAATAAGTATTTGATAATTATTTATTAATAAAAACTTTAAGTATGTAAACACTTTTGGTAATGAAACTTCATTTTTAAATTACTGAAAAAAATTTACTACCAAATTTAGAATAAAATATTAAACAAATCATAAATAAATTTATAGAAGAACACACTAATCTTATAAAAGAAATAAACATATTCATGATGAATTTGGTCTATAGAAATTAGAAGGAAAAAAAAAGATTTTTTTGCATAATATTACTACAAGAATCCAAAATATTTCAATAAATTTTTCATAAAAAGCTTCAAGCAACAAAAATAAATAATATTGCATGATAAAAAACATATTAACTTTTTAGATTCGAAAATAAATATTAAATAATAAAATAGTATCTGATTTATAAGATCCTCAATTAAGATTATACATTTAGGTAATAGTATTAGAAAATAATTTGAATTATAATGATAATGTGATCTATTTTTGAATAATAGGATAAAATTATAAAAAATATAAATTATTAATGATAAAGTGGTCCAAAGTGGCAAATATATATATATCTCTTATTATTATTATTTAGACACAAATGCGGATCAAATTGGATGATTATATCTAGCATTTTGATTTAATTATAAATATATATGTATTATTAATTTAATTTATTTTATATATATTAGAAAAATAGATAAATTTTACATTTTAATAAAGTTAGAATCCTATTTTTATAGAGTTCCATTTCTTTTAAATCCCACATTAATCAAGTATATATTGTTAATTTATTTTATTTATATATATTAAGTGCATTAGATAGATAGATAGATAAATAATTTTAATTTTGATGGAGTTAGAGTCCTACATGTAATATAGTATTAATTATTTTAAGTCTCCCATAAGTCATGAAAATTAAGATTAAAACTTTAAAATATAACATATTATTTAATTGTTCATTTTATAATATCAAATATAACAAATAAACTACTTTTTTTTTTTTAAAAAAAAAAGGACTCTAAAGGCCCTTTTTTTTATTAATAGAGAGAAAATAACTCACACACCCATGGTGGGATTCGAACTTGGGTTCCTAGTGAGGGGAGGGAGAGTCTTACCACTTGAATCACAAGAGAATCCCACGCAAACAACAAAAACAAGTAAGTAAATAAAATAGCACAAGCAAACTGATATATTAGGCAAAGAAAAATGAACAGTCTAATTAACAATTTATTTTAGAAGAAAATAACTGTAAGTGAACAAGACAAGCAGTAATAAAATAAATACTTTCCAATCACAAAAAAATTCTCATATTTTGAAACATGTTTGAATATCTCGATGATTGTATTAACTTAACATGCAAGGATATGAACACAACAATATAATGTGGTAAATCCAGTTAGGTTTCAATCTTAAATAGTAATATCTACGAGTATTTTATGGAACCACTTAGCAACACAAAATTTCCTAAGAATAAAAATATATACAACTTGATAAAAGTATAAACGAAAATACCTCTACCTGTCGGAACACCTACCTTAATTGTCTAGCTACTCTTACCTATTGTCTCCTTGGCAACTTTGATTCTCGACAAATCAAGCTTGCCTCCTGAGCCCCACTACTATGTTATGCAGATCAAAACCACATGTCAGTATAAGTGAAACTTAAGGGTAATCGCACTCCCAGCATATGTACCTAATAATGCAATCTAAGTCTTGTTTGTAAATTTTAGTTTTAAAATTCCTAACCCAAAACAGTTTTTGTAAAACATTTTAATTTTAAATTTGATAAATATTTAATAAGATATAAAATATTATACGTACATATAACACGTGCACTTGACTATATATATATACAAATAGCGAGCACCATAAAGACAAAATATCAAAAAAATTATATAAAACTAACAAATTATATACCCAGCATTGAAATATGAACCCTGATAATAAAATTTATGCTCTAAAACGTTAGAAGTAAACCTTAAAACTAAAAATTAAAACCTAAATTGAACTTAATCACCTAAAATTAGATGAGCAACTATTTTGCCCCATTGCTCTCTCAATCATATATATATATATATATATATATATATATATATATATATATATGGCGACGTCTCCTATTATATATTGGGAGATAACTACATATTCTTGTATAAACCTAAACCTTAAAATCTTAACTCTAAACTAGCAGAATTCGTAATTATTTTCCAACATGTAATGGGCCATGTTGCTTAACATGTCATTTATATATATTTATATAGGGCGATGTTGCTAATTATGTATTGGGCAACAATTACATATTCTTTTATAAACCAAAATTCTAAAATTTAAACCTTAAAATCTAAACCCTAAACCCTAACTCCTAAACCTTAAATTTAAACACTAAACCCTAAAATCTAGGCCCTTAACTAGAAGAATTCCTAATTGTTGCCCAACATGCAATGGAGACGTCCCCAACATATCCTTCATATGTGTGTATGTATATAAGTAGCTTGATAATTAATATTAATAATTGTTTTTCTTAATAGAATTTAAATTTTAGAGAATTTAGTTTTATTGCTAAATAAACTTCTTAAAATAGTTATGATATAATTTACTATTACAGGTACTTTTATTTTTGTTAGATGGCTGAAGAGAATCCGTTATTGTTCAATGTATCGACACTATTTGAGAATGGTAATGCAGTTGAAACATATAATAATTATATTGTTAGGGTTAGAAATTGGCTGAGATCTAATAAACGTCTTGATTGTATTACTATAGACAATTAAAATTTGGAATACTTAAAAAGGACAAATGATGGCGTGGGTTGGTTCCATATACCATTAGTCAATGTTAATAACTATATAAATATACGGATTAGACATAGTGATCTATACATGATAGGCTATGAAAAAATGGATAAAACTTTTGTACCGTTGGAAGTAGAACGGTATAGTTACTAACATTGACTAATGGTATATGGAACCAGCCCACGCCATCATTTGTCCTTTTTAAGTATTCCAAATTTTGATTGTCTATAGTAATTCAATCAAGACGTTCATTAGATCTCAGCCAATTTCTAACCCTAACAATATAATTATTATATGTTTCAACTGCATTACCATTCTCAAATAGTGTTGATACATCGAACAATAACAGATGCTCTTCAGCCATCTAACAAAAATAAAAGTACCTGTAATATTAAATTATATCATAATTATTTTAAGAAATTTATTTAGCAATAAAACTAAATTCTCTAAAATTTAAATTCTATTAAGAAAAACAATTATTAATATTAATTAGTAAGCTACTTATACACACACACATATGAAGGATATGTAGGGGGACGTCTCCATTACATGTTGGGCAACAATTAGGAATTCTTCTAGTTAAGGGTCTAGATTTTAGGGTTTAGTGTTTAAATCTAAGGTTTAGGTGTTAGGGTTTAGATTTTAAGGTTTAAATTTTAGAATTTTGGTTTATAAAAGAATATGTAATTGTTGCCCAATACATAATTAGCAACATCGCCCTATATAAATATATATAAATGACATGTTAAGCAACATGGCCCATTACATGTTGGAAAATAATTATGAATTCTGCTAGTTTAGAGCTAAGATTTTAAGATTTAAGTTTATACAAGAATATGTAGTTATCTCCCAATATATAATAGGAGACGTCGCCATATATATATATATATATATATATGATTGAGAGAGCAATGGGGCAAAATAGTTGCTCATCTAATTTTAGGTGATTAAGTTCAATTTAGGTTTTAATTTTTAGTTTTAAGGTTTACTTCTAACGTTTTAGAGCATAAATTTTATTATCAGGGTTCATATTTCAATGCTAGGTATATAATTTGTTAGTTTTATATAATTTTTTTGATATTTTGTCTTTATGGTGCTCGCTATTTGTATATATATATATAGTCAAGTGCACGTGTTATATGTACGTATAATATTTTATATCTTATTAAATATTTATCAAATTTAAAATTAAAATGTTTTACAAAAACTGTTTTGGGTTAGGAATTTTAAAACTAAAATTTACAAACAAGACTTAGATTGCATTATTAGGTACATATGCTGGGAGTGCGATTACCCTTAAGTTTCACTTATACTGACATGTGGTTTTGATCTGCATAACATAGTAGTGGGGCTCAGGAGGCAAGCTTGATTTGTCGAGAATCAAAGTTGCCAAGGAGACAATAGGTAAGAGTAGCTAGACAATTAAGGTAGGTGTTCCGACAGGTAGAGGTATTATCGTTTATACTTTTATCAAGTTGTATATATTTTTATTCTTAGGAAATTTTGTGTTGCTAAGTGGTTCCATAAAATACTCGTAGATATTACTATTTAAGATTGAAACCTAACTGGATTTACCACATTATATTGTTGTGTTCATATCCTTGCATGTTAAGTTAATACAATCATCGAGATATTCAAACATGTTTCAAAATATGAGAATTTTTTTGTGATTGGAAAGTATTTATTTTATTACTGCTTGTCTTGTTCACTTACAGTTATTTTCTTCTAAAATAAATTGTTAATTAGACTGTTCATTTTTCTTTGCCTAATATATCAGTTTGCTTGTGCTATTTTATTTACTTACTTGTTTTTGTTGTTTGCGTGGGATTCTCTTGTGATTCAAGTGGTAAGACTCTCCCTCCCCTCACTAGGAACCCAAGTTCGAATCCCACCATGGGTGTGTGAGTTATTTTCTCTCTATTAATAAAAAAAAGGGCCTTTAGAGTCCTTTTTTTTTTAAAAAAAAAAAAGTAGTTTATTTGTTATATTTGATATTATAAAATGAACAATTAAATAATATGTTATATTTTAAAGTTTTAATCTTAATTTTCATGACTTATGGGAGACTTAAAATAATTAATACTATATTACATGTAGGACTCTAACTCCATCAAAATTAAAATTATTTATCTATCTATCTATCTAATGCACTTAATATATATAAATAAAATAAATTAACAATATATACTTGATTAATGTGGGATTTAAAAGAAATGGAACTCTATAAAAATAGGATTCTAACTTTATTAAAATGTAAAATTTATCTATTTTTCTAATATATATAAAATAAATTAAATCAATAATACATATATATTTGTAATTAAATCAAAATGCTAGATATAATCATCCAATTTGATCCGCATTTGTGTCTAAATAATAGTAATAAGAGATATATATATATATTTGTCACTTTGGACGACTTTATCATTAATAATTTATATTTTTTATAATTTTATCCTATTATTCAAAAATAGATCACATTATCATTATAATTCAAATTATTTTCTAATAATATTACCTAAATGTATAATCTTAATTGGGGATATTAACTCATAAATCAGATACTAGTTTTTCATTTAATATTTATTTTCGAATCTAAAAGGTTAATATGTTTTTTATCATGCAATATTATTTATTTTTGTTGCTTGAAGCTTTTTATGAAAAATTTATTGAAATATTTTGGATTCTTGTAGTAATATTATGCAAAAAAAATCTTTTTTTTCCTTCTAATTTATATAGACCAAATTCATCATGAATATGTTTATTTCTTTTATAAGATTAGTGTGTTCTTCTATAAATTTATTTATGATTTGTTTAATATTTTATTCTAAATTTGGTAGTAAATGTTTTTCAGTAATTTAAAAATGAAGTTTGAAAAATAAATGTAGTAATTTTGAATTAAGTAATGAAAAAAATTTATAAGTTTTATTTTAATGATATTTTTGTTAGAATTATGTTTATAATAAATTTTCATTAGCAAAAGTGTTTACATAATTAAATTTTTATTAATCAACAATTATCAAATACTTATTTACCTTTTTCTATTAATTTTGGAGTTATTATTCACCCGAAAAGAAGTTGTTTATTAATTAAAACTCTTTCTTACTATAAATATTAAAGACATGTTTATTTAATTATTATTTGTTGGTTCTTGAACTTTTAAAAAATTGAAATATTTTTTATTTGTAATTTAATAATAAAATAAGCATAATTATAAAAAATAAAACATGCGCACGTAGGTAACATTAAAATTATTATTATTTAAAAATTAATTAAATAAGAAAATATTCAATGTAATAAGCAAGTAATATCATAGTTTTTGCAACAACAAAAAATTTATGCTTTACATTTTCGCATATTTTTTTAGGTACTTAAATAAGTGGTTCACTTAGTAGTTAGTAGTTAGGAAGATAAACAAAATTCAGTTTCAAATCAGATTTTTAAACTATACCAAATATTATTTGACCTAAAAGTTAACTAATTTTTTTAAAAAACACAATTTTTTTTTCCTTTCACATTATGAATAAGTTTAACTTAATTTTATATTATGCATGTTATGTCTTTTATAAATTATAAATAAGCTAAACTTTGAATTATTCTTGAAAAATCGTTGGAGATGATAAAAAAAAGTTGAATTTTTTTTCCTTGAAAAAGTTGAAATTAAAATGTTTGCTTCATAAGAGTTTTATTTGGATATTATTTTGATAAATAAATAAAAATTTGAATATATTTTTTCTTAAAAAAAAAATTGGAGATGACAAAAAACGTTAAAACTAAAGCATTTAGTGTTTTGGATATTATTTGGTCAAATAAATATTTTTTTAACATATTTTTTTTAAGTACGTTGTAGATGATATAAAAGAGACCGGAGCTAAAGTGTTTATCTTCATAATACTTTTATTAGGATATTAATTGAGTAAATAAATAATTTTTTTGAATATATCTTTTTATTTAAAAAATGTTGGAAATGAAAATTTTAATAGTTTAATCATACCTTTCTTTCTCAGAGGCTTCCACAAATCCTTTTGAGAGTTTTTCTTTTGGCTTCTGGAACTCGAGGGTTCTTCTGAATCACTGGGATTTTTAATCCATTTGTGGTTTCAAGCAAAAAATAAGGATATACTATAATCTTTGGTCGATAGTAAAATCTGTTAGGGTTTGGAGTTGGAGGATTTGGGTTATAAGAAAGTATGGAATAAGAGAGATTAGTATTTGGGTTTTGGTCTTTTGGCTTTACAGTTTTGGTTTCTAGGGTTTGATATTGATTTGTTGCTTGAAGCAAAGGCTATAGTGATTGAGGTGGGAGCTATAGAAAAGTTGAAAACTGAAAAGGGTGAATTGTAAAAGACAATTGGAAAAAGAGAAGGACAATTGTCACCTTGATAGTCAATTGCAAATTTCAAGTTCATCAACTGGAATTAAAAACGTTGGACAGACATTTGAAAATGTGGCAGTGGCTCTTACACCCACAAAAGGATTTGACTTTAAAACTTTTGAGCATGGAAACAAACAGGAGTCATCCAAGAGAAAGGGCAAAAAAGACAAAGCTGGAAAAAATGAGGCAAAAATGAAGACATATAGTTTGAAGGAGGTAAAAACATAAAAAATGGCGGATCAAGTTCTTCTACACGTTTGATTGTGGGCACTGTTGATGTGTCTGAAGTTTGTGGCCATTAAGGGTTTGCTTGCAAGGTGTTTGTCAAAATGTCTAACTGAAGCTTGTCATTGTTGGCAGTGGTATTTTATAAGCAGATATTCCTAAATGGAGTACATAAGTGATGGATTGGTTCTTTTAGACTTCATTTAGGGCTCAAGCTAATGAAGATGAGGTTTTTTTATTTGTCGTATGAGCTGCTTGTTATATTTTATTGTGATTGTAAGTTTATTTGTGCGCTGCATCGTACAAAGCTTCATGTCTCTTTCTTTGTATTTAATCTCCTTTATGTAATTTACATCATTGTTGCAGTTTGCTTTTTGAGACCTTGTTGGTAGTTATGTTGTACTAATTCTATTGCTTAAGGTGTGTGGTGTTTTGTAGGTATGCATTACTCTAACTTTGAAGTGTACTAGTTTAGTTAAATTAATGGAATGCTTTTATTTATGATAAAATAGAGTTATACAATAGGTAATAGTATAGTTTACACCAATTTATATACAATAGGTAATGGTTTATATAGTATGTAAACTAAAACAGTTTACATACTATGTAAATCAGTTTACATACAAGGTAATGATTTACATAGTATGTAAACCAATTTACATACGACAGGTAATGGTTTACATACTATGTAAACCAGTTTACATACTAGGTTTACATAATATGTAAATTAATATACATAGTATGTAAACTAATGTACATACCTGTATGTATACTCTGTTTTGCCTAACAAAAACAGAGTATAACCAAAATGGGAACAATGAGCATTGGATCAAAACAGATGCAGATTGTAAGAACCCATTAATGGAATCTGAGCTGATTTCTATCTTTTAGTTCATTACACATCAGGTAATTATCTGCAGGAACATCTCTAACTATTTAACTCTCAGTTCATGTTGAATATAATGTCCCAAAATGAGTTCCTAATCCAATATTCAATCTTAGATTTTGTTAAATCAATCATGCACACCAAACGGCAACTATTAATTCTAAATAATTTTTATTTCATTATACTCCATTCTAAATAATTTGATATTCACTGATATAGACTAGAATAAAAGTTAATTCCCTGTTACAATAGTAACAGATGAGTGCTAATTATTTAACTTTTACAGAGAAAGCAAAGAGAACGAAAACTGAGAAAATAAGAGAAGGAGATGGAAGATGTGATTGTATTGACATTTAATAAAAAAAGGATAAAAAGGTAAATTTATTAGATTAAAACACTGTCGTATACCAATTTATATAAAATTGAACTTGCGACTTAAATTGTTGCTACAGTGGGTCATTAAATCTAACATTGATGTTTCAATAAATTGGGCAATTAGCAATCGAAAGTTTGGAAATAAGATTCGATCCTCCTTAACTAGAATAATTGCTAACCATGAAACCAGGATGAACATGCATATCTGTAAGCAGGGGGGATGTATGAAGGGGCTAGGAGGGGCTCTAGCCCCGGCCAACTTTTTTATATTTTACAAAAAATTAATTACATGTATATTTTTAACATTAAATAAATATTTTATTTATATTAATATATTGTGTCTAATTTTTATGTACATATTTTAGTATATATGAGCAATATTTAACAAATAAGTGGATAAAAATTATATGAATTGTAAATAAAATAGTTAAATATATATTTTTTTCATGTATTTGATAACTATTAGTAACAAAAATAAAATTAGAGTAGTATAGTACAAAAAATTCTTCCTAAATATAAAAATTCAAATAATGTTTAAATATTTTTAAATTCAACATTACAAAAATAAAATTAAAAAAATAAGTATATAATAAGCTTAATATTAAAGTTTTTTAAGTTCATGTTTATTATATTTTATTTCAATCCAAATTTTAACTTTATCTAATATTATATTATTTGATATTTTATTTTAATAATCTTTTAAAATTTATTTGAAATTTTTTTATATAAAAATTTTATTATTTTTATTATTATTAGTCATTATAAATACATATTTTTAAATATAGTCTCAAGTTTAAAATTATAAATCATATTTAACTTTTTACATTTTTATATAATTATTTTAATTTTAATGTCTATAAATCTTAATGTATTTGATTAAGCTTTTTATTTGTTTAGATTTTTTAGTTAATAAATTTATTTTATTCATAAATGATACTAATATTTATATATATTTTTTTAATTTTCATTATAATTTAATTATAATGTATTAACTCTATGTTTTTATTATAATATGACATGAAAAAATTTAGTGTTGAATTGAGTATAATTTATTATAACACTTATTAATTTTTTATTTTCTATATATAAAAAAAAAAAAAAAAAAATTAGCCCCTGTCTGTAAGATACAAAAAAGTATGGGAACAAAGTAAATTTAAACTGAAAATTTCACGGATGGGAACAAAGTAAATTTAAACTGAAAATTTCACGGATTCGAACCATCATCTGGATTATGAAGAGTCAGTTACAATCAATGTCAAGTTCAAGCTTCTACCCAAGGAAAAAAAAAATGAAATTTTAGCAGCAAGATAGTAGATACATGCTTCCAAATAACATCACCAACAATTTCACGTATAGATAATGCCATAATGGGGTGTTTAGCAGTTTAAAGATCGATCAAAATGTCCATTCAAACCGAAATCAATTTGAAATTTGATCAATTTGATACAACATTGGATTTTTCAGCATCACATGTACTCAAAAAGAGATAGGACTGAAAATTCAACAATAAGTGAGCTTATAAACGCAAATACATTTACCGGTTCAGTACCACTACTATCCGGTTCGGTGAAAGGAAAAGTAGTACTGCTAGCAAACGACAACTTACAAACTTGTCGTATCATATATTCAAAACAGAGAAGGAAATAACAAAAAGTAACGTGTAAGGACCCCACTTATCCAAGCAGCCTCCACACATTGAAATGAAATCCCAACGTCTATCTACACATGTTCTGCACAGTAGTCTTCAAACTAACGATAACTAATCATGAATACATAAAACACACATAATTGAAGAGTACTCATGGCTACCACATCTCTATTACCCAAAGCCCTCTCACCATTTCTCACAAACCCACCTTCAATTCCTACAAACCACATCAATAAATTCTCATTGTTGAAACCACCATAACAATTCCATTGTTCTAGAAGATCACTCCAATTTCACACAATAGTACATGCGAACAATAAGGATCATTGGTTTGACTTATTTGATGAAGGAGAGATGACCCAGATATGGAGTTTGGATCATTATTTGTAGATGGAAAACAAGAAGAGAATCCAAGACCACCTGATAACCCAAAAAATCCATATGGGTTGTTGAAATTCCCAAAGGGGTTCAATGTTGAAATTGCTTCATTGGGATTGAAAATTAGGGGAGATGTTCGGAGGTGTTGTTGTTTGGTTGCAGGTGGTGTCTATGAAAACTTGCTATTTTTTCCTCTTCTTCAACTCCTTAAGGATCGGTATCCAGGTGTTCAAATTGATGTGGTTGCTTCATCAAGAGGAAAACAAACTTATGAGCTGAACAAGAATGTGAGGTGGGCCGATGTTTATGACTTTGAAGATCCATTTCCTGAGCCTGCTGAGTACACTGAAATGGTTGGAGTTCTTAAGGTTGGTTTGACAATCATCTTTTTTACAAAAGCATATTGTGTCGGGGACTTAGATAGCATGAACAGGGTTTAAATAATCGAATTGATATTAAAATAACATATCAAATTGTACGTAATTTATACATATTCATTTATATACAGAATAAACATAAACTAGCAATTTTTGGGTTAGTTCGATTATGTACAATATTTACTTGCTATTTTGGTTTGGTCTTCAACTCAAGTGTATTCATATTAAATTGTACATTTGGATCCATATAACTCTGTAATCAATGATAATTGTAATCATGCCAAACTTGTTATGTACAATAGTGCTCTTATTCTTTTAAATCTCTGCTAATTTGTATATAATATGCAGAATAGATACTATGATATGGTCTTATCAACTAAACTAGCAGGAATTGGACATGGAGCGTTCTTGTTTATGTCAACAGCAAGAGAAAGAGTTAGCTACACCTATCCAAATGTGAATGCTGCAGGAGCTGGGGTGTTTCTTTCTCATACATTTAAATCAGACACTATGAATCTCTCTGATGGAGGATACAATATGTAATAAGTTCCAAATTTTTTTTTTAAATAAAAAAAATTTATGTTTAATTAAGAAATTAATTAAAGAGAAATTGATGGATATGGGTTTTGTTTTATTGTTATATAGGTATCACCAGATGGTTGATTGGTTGGGAAGGCCATCTAAAAGTGTACCAAGACAACCTGTGCCCCCACTTAGGGTATCCCTTTCCAGGAAATTGAAGGAATTTGTAGAGGCAAAGTACAAAAGTGCAGGGGCAGAGAGAGGGAAATTTGTAGTAATTCATGGGATTCATTCAGATTCAAAGGCTTCAATGCAGTCTAGAGGTGATGCTGATATCTTATTACCCATTCAAGTGTGGGCTGAAATAGTCAGTGGATTAAGGTATGGACTATATATTAATGGTAATTAGTATTCTTAATTAGTTATCTATTAGAAAATATATCTTCCCATATTTTTTTTTAAAGTAATGATAATATATCAAATTTGATAACCATTGCAGTAGTTTTTACTTTATTTCCTTACTTTGTAATTAGGCTTTCAATTTTTAAATTTTTGAAGAAAAAATGTAAAGTTGTTGATAACAAATTTTAGTTTCAGTTTAGAAAATTAGAAATTAGAAATTGGAATTGATATCTAATTTCTAATTTTAAATTTTAAATTTTTAACTTTAAGCTTTAAAATTTAATGTTAAACTTAGTCATTAATTTTTTTTTTTTGGTGTTTAATCACATTTGATTAAGGTTAAATACTTTTGACAGTTTGAATATGGGCATATTAGTTTTAATTGTAAAGAAATTTAAAAAAAAAAATGTATGAATTCAGTTTCAAAATTTATTTTTTAATTTGAAATTTGATCAAATTATAAACTGAATTTCAAAATTTAGAAATTAAAAATAAAAATGAAATATGAAATGTATTGCTAATTCAAAATTTAAAATTGATTATACAGAAATCCTCACTTATTGTATATACGTGTGGAACATTTTTCATGACCTAAACAGGGAAATTAGACCGGTTTTTGTTATTCCACATGAGAAAGAAAGGGAGGATGTGGAGTATGTAGTTGGAGATTATGAGAGCATTGTGTTCATCACAACTCCTGGACAGGTAGCTAGGTCTATATATTCTTCTTCACTTAATTATCTTTAAAAGACAAATTTTCCTTATTGGATTAAACTAACCCAAGCTTTGTTATACAATTGTTGTGTATGTTTAGTTGGCTGCTCTAATTAATGATTCAATTGGGGTAATAGCCACAAACACTGCAGCTATTCAACTTGCCAACGCAAGAAACAAACCAAGGTGATTAATATGCATATTTTACGAAGGAATGACAAACATGCATAAATATGCAATCAAATCAATCATTTGTAACATATTTTCTATTTCTTATACTAAATTATATTACTAGTCCCTAAATAATCTAATGTTTACACTTTTTCTCAAATTATATCACTAAATTAAACTTTTTAAAATTTCTAATTTAGATCTTAAATGTTTAAAAGGCTTACACGTGTATGCTTAAACTTTTAATCATATGATTAGCTCTCAAGCTTATATAAAACTTCACAAATATGTTCCGAAATTTTATATCACAAATATGCATGTAGATGTCAAGTTAGGAGTTCAACGACCATATCATACAATTTAAAGTTTAGGGACTTGTCATAGAGGTTTTAAAACTTTGAGAATTAAATTCATAGGTTGTAAAATTTTAGGGAATTTTGTGTGGAGCTGTAAATTTTTTTTTTTTTAATTGAGAGACTTAATTAATTGTGGTTTTAATGTTACGAGCAGCATTGCATTGTTTTGCACGGAAGAGAAGGGGAAACTATTTGTTCCTAATGCAGAAGAGAAAAATTGTGTTATTGTTTCATCTAAGACAGGAAAATTGGAAGATATAGACATTGAAGCTGTGAAGAGTGAGCTTCATATTCTCGATAAGTCTTTTGCTCTAGTGTAACTAGTGAAAGTGAAAAGAGTGACAATCACTATTTTTTATCTTTTCTTTTGTCCTTTTTTCAAATGTAAAAATATAAAAAATTTCAAATTATGTTTCATTTCTCTTTATTAATTTTTTTTTTTTTTGACATTCTCTGAACTTGTAATTAATAGTGAAAATTTAATTGATCATGGCTAATCAGAGCAGTAATTGATCATGGCTACATGCATTAAATTTTTAATGAGTTTGTAAATGCCACACAATAATGCATGAATTGTAAATTTTCACCATATCATTAATATACTTTGTACCATTGTATTTAAATAAAATTGTTACTAATGAATTTTAGTTGAATTGTGATAATAACAATTTAAATTATAACAATATTGAAACCTTACGATTTAACAATCTGTTAGAGGTACTGTTCTATATTATTTGAGCATGATACTAATGTAACGTTTATTAGTAATCATGAGACTTAGCTACTTTGAAAGTTAATCTTTTAAGGAGTGAATGACTCATGTTGTTTATGTACTATATAAAATTTACATGATATCAGAATTTTAGTTGATTAATGGCCCAAATACTTTGAGTCTCGCCTTTAAAAAAAAAAAAGCTTTGCAAAAAAAAAAAAAAAAGACTAAGGACCTAAATAGAACATAATATAATAAAATATGTTAAAAATATAAAGTGATGGTCTTTGTAAAAGACAAATATTCACACTTTGAGGGGGAATGTTAGAGGTATTGTCTCACATTGCTTAAGTATGATACTAATGTATTAACTTTTAAAAAAATAAATGTCTCATATTGTTTATACATTATATAAAATTTACATGTTAAGTCGGGCTTGGTACATTTCCAGTACTCAAGTTATATCAAAAGTACTCCAAATTGAACATGTTTTCAAGTGGTTCCAGTTTAGTACCCATGTTTTCCAAACGGTTCCAATTTAGTCCTTTTTAAAATTTAGGGCAGATTTGTTACTATTCATAGATTTAGGCAGGGGTAATTTAGTCATTTCAATCTCTCATATTAATTCAGTTATTTGTTTTTGTTTTTTTGGTCGATCAGAGAAACAAAAGAGAAGCGGCGTAGGACTTAGGGCTTTTTTGCAATTGAAAAAGCACGAACGCGCACCAATCCTGATTTGCGAGAGCGATTGAAAACCACAAATTCTGTTATAATTCTTCCATTCTTCACGAGGTTGCAATTCTTCCATTCTTCACGAGCATTCCAATTCTTCCATTCTTCATGAGGTTGCAGATCTCCAACGATCTACTGTTCTTCGCGTGCAGCTGATTCAGGCAATGTAGGCTTTGACGATTGAATAATCAATTAAGCACACAAAAGTTGCGATTGAATAATCAATTAAGCACACAAAAGTTGTGAGAAGTCGAGGGTTCAAGAGATTGCAGATCTCCCACGTTCGTTTGTTCATCGAGTTCAGGTTATTCAGGTTCTTCTAAAAAAAAATTTCATTATTTTTTAACTTCTCTTCATCTAGGGTATATACATGATTTAGGGCTTGGTAAATTGACAACATGAGGGTGAGATAATTAGAGTTACCTTATGGATAATCCCATCATCAAATATTGAATTTCTGAATTGTTAGAGAGCTCATGAAAATAAGGTAAATACTATATAGCAATATGCACACGACTGAAGCAAGTTTTGACTGATGACATACCAAATAACATTATGGGTACATGCTGTTATGGGGAAACTGTTATTATTCTGTGCAAAACTGATCTGGAAAATGTGCTATTTTGTTCTGTTTTCAATTGTTCAAAATTTGATGTAATTGTTACAGCAAATAAGGATTGTATTCATATATGTTTGTTGAAAACTGTTTGTTTGAAAGTGTTATGGAAAACAGATTTTATTGATAATAAAACTGTGTTCCCAAAATTGTTCAAAATTCCATTGTTGCAAAACTGTGATGGGTGCATGCTGTTATGGGGAAACTGTTATTATTCTGTGCAAAACTAATCTTGTTAATGTGCTTTGTTGTTCTGTTTTCAATTTTTCAAAATCTGATTTAATTGTTACAACAGAATGTTTGGATGTCAAAACTGTTTTCAACAAACAGATTCTGTGCAAAACTGTCTGGGAAAACAGTATGTTGATTAAAACTGCATTTTTGATGTCAAAACTGTTTGTTGAAAACAGATTCTGTGCAAAACTGTTATGGAAAACAGTTTGTTGATTAAAACTGCATTTTTGATGTCAAAACTGTTATGGAAAACAGTTTGTTGATTAAAACTGCATTTTTGATGTCAAAACTGATTGTTGAAAACAGATTCTGTGCAAAACTGTCTGGGAAAACAGTTTGATTAAAACTGCATTTTTGATGTCAAAACTGATTTGTTGCAAAGCTGTGGGAAACTGTTATATACTTACTGTTATTATTCTGTGAAAAACTGATCTGGAAACTGTGATTTGTTGTTCTGTTTTCAATTGTTCAATATTTTATTAGGAGACATGTAATGTTGGTTGATGCTACCGTATAGTGAAACAACATCTATGCCAACATCAAATAAGGTAACTCTCTACTAATTTTATTATATAACTTCAATCAAATTCAAACTTATGTATTTTATTTTTAATGATGTATTGTAGATACGAGCTCAGGAGGTAAACCCAATAATGACACAAGAGAGTCAAGTTCCTTCGAATAATATGGATGCTATTACAATTCAACCAAGCGAACAAACTCAAATGGTCAGGCACATCAAGAGGAAGGCTCGACGCATAAAGCATAATATTAAATGTGTAGCAAACCCTTCAAAGACATACAAAACTATTTGACCTTGCTGAATATTTTATTACGGTAGATCTATACCATAATCTTAAAGATTATGGGGACTGATTGATGTAAATTATTTAATGATTTCTTAGGTTTAACTAGTTTATCAAAACCGTTGTTGTTTAACAGGTTTTAACTTCATTTTAGTTTAATATGACAGGTTGAATATTATAAGTCATTTATATTATATGCATGTGATTTAATATTATATGACAGGTTTTATATAATATTGTAATACTACATGCATGTGAACTTAAAAAAGCTTGCATAATGGATATATGACAGGGAACTTCACAAACTTTTAATAGCACATACATATATGAACCGAATATCGATAGTTTTAAACGGAGTTTAAAATAAGTACAAAATTGAGGATTCGTCTATCATCCTCCACAACTTATCTTAAACCATAACTATATTATTTAAAAAAAATACAAATACAACCACGTAGTAATTAAAATAAAAAACACAATATTATATTTTTTCTTCAATTTTGTCATATCTTCCTTCAATTTTTCATTCTCTTCTCTCTTTTCTTTATTTTCTTCCTCAATCATATTCGTGCGATTAAGTAAACCATTTATAACAACAGCATATTTATCGGACGGTGCATTATCATGCCATCTAAAAAAATCACAACCGTATCCTCGAATTGATTGAACTCTTCCATTTACGTTTCTGTAAAAAAAAATTAATAACAACGAATTGATACTTATCAACTAAACAAAAAAAAAAAAAAACATAACAAAATAATTTTTTTTAATACTATACTACAATTTAATTGTACTGCAAAAAACAAATAAATAAAATCACAATTTTACATAAAAATTATACAATTAAAATATTCAAAAAAATTAATATAAAAATTCAGTATAAAATCCCATAAAAAAAATCACATTTTCACAAAATATAACTTTTTAGATACCAAAGAGACAAATGTCAACATAACCCCGAATCGATAAGTATGATTTTATAATATTTAGAAGCATTTAACTAAATAAACTCATAACCTTCATTTATTTTTCGAAGACACTAAAGGTGATACATTCAAGCAAACAATAAAATAAGATGTCATAATAAGTTTCTTTCCACAAAATAATTCCAATGACTCCAATAGAAAGTAATAAAGAACACAAAAAAAATTTCACAAACTCACTACGTATCTTTGCATTGAAGAACAATATTCTGCATTACGTGGGTGCACAAAATTCACTCACCTCTTTGCAAGTATAAAACCTTCTACCAGGATTTTGCAGTGTCCATGAACACAGTAAATTTGCAGCTCTCCCATAATAATAAACTGAAATACTTTCATGGGATGTGCTTATCCTTATTTCTTCCATTCTTCAAACTGAAAATTTAAAGAAGAAGAAGAAACTGAAAATTTACAGATCTCTCACTAAAAATTTAAAGAAAAGAAAAGAAACTGAAGAAAAGAGATTATAAATATGTTTTGTGATACTAAAAATAGGAAAAATGGCTGAAAAAAACCTTCAAACCAGTAAAAATGGCGGAAAATGGCATTGGTCATTTTTTTAGGCGCGGACCAGAAAATATAGACGGAATTAACTCTGCCCTATTTTATAAATCTGACCAATTTTGCAAAAATTTCAAATCTGGAACCATTTTAAAAACATGGGTACTAAATTGGAACCGTTTGGAAAACATGGGTACTAAACTGTAACCACTTGAAAACATGGTCAATTTGGGGTACTTTTGATATAACTTGAGTACTAGAAATGTACCAAGCCCTGTTAAGTCGATCATAATATCATATTAATTATCATTAAGATTAAGGTGCTTAGTTTGATGGTATTTATTTTATGATGTTTTGATACTATTTTAACAATTATGGTTTTATTTATTGTTCACATTAATCGTTTCCATTTATTTTAGTTTTGATGCAATATTATTATTATAATCTTACAAAAGGTAATTTATAATTATAATTATATTATAGTTATACCTATTAAAAGAATAAGTATGCATGTTTATTTGTAAAAGGGGATTTTAACTCGAATATTAACATGTTCAAAATTGATTGGTTAAGGGTATCCCAACTCTTTCTCAAGAATATAGCCTTCGCATGGAAGCTATTTTAGCTTAGCAGCATTTTTTCCTTTATTCTTCGTTGATCTTTGATGTACGTCATCTTTCATATTCCCAAATTTTGCAACCATACGCACAAAGCGTCCCAAATCTCCAAACCAGTCTAAGCAATGCGAGCCATGGTTCAATGAGTTTTTTCTGCCGATGTTAGAGAAAATAAGAAGTTGAGATTAAGCTTTAATGGTGGATTGTTTTTTCTTCTGGAACTGTTGTTCCCTTTCTTTTTAATGTATAGATTTAAAGTGTGGTTATTGGTTAGAAATCTAACATTTATTTTTTTCCTTCATTTGTACCAGATCTAGTTTTCTTTTTTTTGTAATTACTCAAATGAAGCTCTAAGATTTTACTTTTTACCTTACTTCACTAAATGAATGTTTCACTTTTTTCTTAATATTTTCCAAAGGAAAGCATGGTTTTTGATGATGACAAAGATCACGTTGAGAAGAAGCTCCTAGGGTTTGGAATCATAAAGTCAAGAAACTTCTTACTTCCTGGAACCAGTTTGGCTTCTGTTGAATCCTTGTTTATGCCTCTTGTTAATTATTTGTCTCTCTCTCTATTTGATTGACTTATTTATCTATATCATTGTATGTAACTTGTTATATATATCTATGCTGTTGTATGTAAAATATTACACATATCTCTGTTGTTGTATGTAACATATTACATATATTTTCGTTGTTGTATGTAATATGTTATACATTTCTATTGTTGTATGTAACATATTATATATACTTCTGTTATTGCATGTAATATATTACATATACCTCTGTTTATATATAACACATTACATACATATGTAACATATTACATACACATTTGTCATTGTATAAAACACGTTATACATTTACCAAAGTATATAACACATTACCTACTTATCAAGAGAGGTCGATGGAGTTGTCACTGATAGAGTCATTGGAGATCCAGTGATGTAACCCACGAAGTTGTCAGAGCTCCTATGTTTTTATTTGTTAGCCTTAAATGGTATTTTTATAATTTTTTTTAATTTTAATGCAACTAAAATACACAATTTTTTTTTCATATTATTACTAATTTTAAAAAATGTAACTTATAATCAAAATATAAGCTATTTTGACCTATCTTTCACTCTTTTTGCCTTGTCATAATATTGGTTTTGGGCCCGTTATAAATTTTTAAGTTATTTTTATTTTAAGATGAAAAAAGTGAAGTTAAAAAAAATTGATAAAAGTGGTTTGAATGAATATTGTTTAAACAAATAATTAATTAATTTTTTAATTTATTAAAAAATAATGGAATAAAAATTATTTTATGAGCAATAATAGAATCCAAACTGGGTGTAAACATAAATAATTTAATACGATATTAACATTATTTACAAAACTTTATTTAATAACTAATTTTGGTGTAGTATTACATATAAATTTGTTTAATTAATATTTTTGTTATTGTCTAAAAAGTTAATTATAAATGAATACGAGAGTCACAACTTGTTTAAACATAATAAGCATTTTTATAAATAATTTTTTTTTTTGCATGAAATTAATTATTTATAATAATTTTTTTGATTATATGAGCACTTTAGTATTTATTAGTGTAAATAATAACACATAGGCAATAGTATCAAGTTAATACACAATAAACCTTACAAAATAATTATTTATAATAAATATATTTATGATAGAGGCTTTTTTATATTTGTTGATATATTAAAAAAACATTTTGAAAGAAAGAAATTTAATAATAACAAAACTGGTACACAATAAAATTAATAAAATAACTATTTATAAGAAATATATTTATTTTAAAGGCATTTTGGTGTAAAATAATTACCCATAAATAATAATGTAAAGTTAATACACAATAAAATTACTAAAATAATTATTTATAATAAAATGTATTTATTATATGAGCATTTTAATATTTTTTATTGTAAAAAAAATTAACAAAAACTAAAAAACGAAAGTGAAAACTAACCAAAACTGCACACAAAAATAACTATTCATAAATATATACACTATAAGGGCATTTTGACATTACATAATTACTCATGAGTAAGAATGTGAAGTTAATACGTAATAAAACCATCAAGTAACTATTCATAAAAAGCTTATTTATTACATGAGTATTTTTTACCATAAAACTACCCAAAAATTATAAGATAATTGTTATAAAATTAAAAAAATAAGAGAAAAAAATAGAGAGAAAAGTAAATAAGTAGAAATAATTCTTATTTATTATTGTGTCAATAATACATTGTTAAAGACTCTATTTATAGTGTTTACAAGATATAATATGAATTTCAAATATAAGATATGATAGATATTGAATCTTTAATTATCTCCAATTAAATACAAATTTATGATACAATAGAGATAAATATTCATTTGAAATATTTAAGATTTGAGATTCATATTATAATAATTCCACTGAATGTCAAATGCATTGAGAATATGCATCGTTAAAAACATTGCTAGAAAAATCCAATAGGACAAAAACTAGCAAAGGAAAAAAGAGTACACTATTCTCATGCAATACACTTAAGTTGCCTCATTGAAACTTTTACAGGAATAACCAGTGGGACAAAACCATGAAAAAAAAAAAAAAGTAAAACGAGTATACAATTGTGCTCCCCTGAAGATGACAATTATTCAACATGAGATACCCCCTTAATTGGCACATTTTAACATCACTATGGCAATCTCTAAAATGTTGAAGTAAATGTAATAACTCATATCGAGTGAGCCTATTTGATCGTCACTTGACTTTATATGTAGTACAATTTTATAGTTGTAGACTAAATGTAGTTACTTCAATAACAATAGTACATTTAAATACTAATTTGTAAGGTATATGTTATTTTACAAAATAACTTATTTTGCTAGTCATTAGAAACCTTGCACTTCTAAAATATACTGCAGTAATGATAATAATTAATATATCCAATTTATCATAAAATTCATTATTTTTTCTTCTGAAAGGTTTAATATTTGTATATGCTCTAATAATATTCATCAATATTAATAAATACACTGAGCATTAATTATCTTACAAAATGGTACCAATTGATTATAAAATGAAGGACAATATGAGATAATTTTTATATCATGTAACCAAATAGTAACTCGATATATAATGTGCATATATTTTATCCATAAAAATTAAATCAATATAATTTTATCGCTCTTTAAGATAATTAGTTATTTTGCCATATCTTTTTTTAAGAGCACATGAGATAATTAACATGCTTTGTATCCACAACAAAGTCATATGACTTGTAAAAATATTAAATTTTAATGCTAATGTAAATGCAGAAGATAATATTAGAACTCATGTAGTCATTCACAATGTTTTAATAATACATGCCTATAAATTATCATAACAATAAATTACATTTGAAGTTAATATTTTTATAAGCAATGAATACTATTAATTTATTCATATCAGTAACTATATATAAATAATATTATGTGAGCATTAGTCACATTTTAAAGTCATTATATACATACAGGAGTAAAATTTTGTGTCTCACAATCTCATCATATTTTATATAAATTCATGTGTTTTTAACACATTTTATATTTTTAGGCACTTGGACAACTAGTCCTTATAAATATCTAACTAACATCTTAGGTTTTCATACTATATCTATTTCACTTTAGGCATAAGTGAATGTATATATGCCTGAAATAATATTTTGTATTTAGCCAATACTTTTATTTGTCGACATTTAATAATTTTTAACATTATTGAGGATCCTTATCATCTCTGCTTATTAAAGAGATAATGAAAGAAAATATGTTGTACAACATTAATATATTAATATTTTATTCCTCTCGTCATCGAAATGATCTATATCATTTTATATCAAGTATCTGAGACTTTATAAGAATCAATAATTATAATCTTTTTCAATATCATTTCTTAGAGTATTAACTCCTTTATTCTAACAACAACAATATTATTTTTGCACGAATATAATTAGTAAGTTTTAGATAAATTATGAATGTTTGCTGCTATTTCATTTCATTGTCCTATAAGGACTTCAATAATTGCTCGAGTATTTTGCAGGTAAACTTTTTCACTATCTGAATGCATCAACAATATATAGTACTCTATTATTGAGTAATTTTCTGAACCTCATGTTCTATAAAATAGATGCATTTTAAGTAATTTTACGCCATTAACTTTTTTCTCTCCCCTAATGGTGAAAATTATTTTTATTTATCAAAATTATATAATAAACTTGCTTACCCTTTAAAGGATTTAATATAAATGAAAACTCAAAACACATATTTTTAAATTTATTAATGGGCCCTCTCAATGTGTTAAGACGGTGCAATAAAAGCAACATTATTTTTTCATTAATATAAGTTGCAATTAAAAATAATAATAATAAATTTGTGGGTTAAAATGAACCCAAAATATATCATGTTCTATGATAAAGTTGATAATATTATTTTCACAATATATGATTTTTCAGAGGCGCTAGATTTACTATCAACTTTTATCAAATATAATGAGTTCATTTTGCCTCAGGAACGTGTAACACATATAGTTATTGAATAAAGAAAGATTTAGACTTGAGTCCCCAACTATTTAACTTTCTATTGCATACTGAACCAATTTTGATTCTTCATGATAACTATTCAAACTTTATCTATCAAAAATTTATTTTATATTTGCAATATAAATTGGAAGAAGCTTTCCAAATATTGAGTTATAGTCATGTATTTGTGGCATTATACTTTAGACCAATATATGCATCATCCGTGCAATTTTAATAATAAGATTGATCTTTCGAAAGACTTTTCAAGTTAAGCTTTTATCTGTGACTTTATATATTATATTTTGATTATAGTATCGAATGTCACTATTGCTAAATATATTCAAAATATTAAATTTTTTATCAACTTTGAGAAATTTGAGCACAATTATATATAATATAATTCATTATATTTTAGCTCTTCAAAGTTTTTTATTGGATTATACATGAAATTGTGCTAACTCATATATTATTCAACAATAATAAATATTGTTGTATTGTCTTTGAGATACATAAATTTTCACTATTTAAATTAATAGACAATAGTTACAAGCTCACTTTATATTTTTTCATCCATCATTATCCATCAAGATCAAAAGGGGGATATATACCGGATAATATTGATAAAATATTAGACTTTAATTAATATTCTCTTGTTCTACTTCTATGGAAGCTCATGGTCAATTATAAAATTTAACTCAAATACATCACGATATAACAACTCCAAAATAAATTTTATTTATCTGTATGGGCTTTCAATAATACAATAGAATTGAAACTACCATATTGACAATAGTAACACAATAGCTTAACCAAGTACATGATCATCATATAATATTTACTTCTAGTAATGATATGATCAAAATTTCTTTATTTTCTTAATAATTTATATAAGCACATCATATTTAAATATATGTGTGTTTCTCTATTGCTATTATATGAGCAAATTTTATTTGTAAATATAGCTTATGAAGGATTCTTAATTGTTGCTAATTTCACTCTCAATGTTTTTTTGCTAAGAGGAAAGCTCTTAAACCAACGAAAACCAGTTAAAACTGGAATTCGGGTTTAAGGCTATATTACCACAAAGAACCACCCACGCACCCGATGTGGGATAATACTCTATTCACTAGGACTTATTATCCCGAACAGTTTTTTTGCTAAGAGGAAAGCTCTTATGAAGGATTCTTAATTGTTTCTAATTTCACTCTCAATGTTGCTATGTAAGCATACATGAGATCTATGTATATATTTCTTTTGGCTCTCAATAAAATATATGATTGAATAACTTTTTTTTTCTCCAAAATTTTTCAAATAAAAGATTATTGATATTGAGATCTTAAAATCTTGCATGGTCAAGATTGGATAGTGATTATCAAAATAATCACTTGCAATCCTTTAAGATATATTTTTCTCTTTTGATTATATTCAATTCATTATCAATATCAAATGACATTCATTTCAAAGATTATATAATCGAAATGTCCTTATATCCATAGTCATATTTAGGATATATATTGTTTATATAGATGCTATTATCTTGATATTTTAATAGCATATTTTACTCATAAAATAATATATAAATATTTTTATGATGTCAATTTTGCTCTTAATATTTCTACTTAATAGCATACATGAAGTCATGAATATATTTTATCATAAATTATGTTAGCATTGTAGCATGTGGGCTCTTAATCAATAACATAGATATAATTCTAAAATATTGCATTTTATACTTTCAAATATATATTTCTTTTAGCAAAATAGTTTGTGGGCTCTCAATCAACATAGATGCAATTCAAAAATATTACAATTTTGAATTCAAGGAAATAATTAAATCCTTATTTTCTTATATATATATATATATATATATATATATATATATATATATATATATATATATGTATATATGTATATATATATATGTATATAATTTTTTTGGAATACTTTAGCAATGTAGTAACACAATTAATATTCACTAAGAGTGCTCCCAGGAAAGAATGGTGGGGCGAGACCTCCTTAAAAACCATCCTTCTAGACAGAGCAACATTCCTAAGAAAGACTAGTGGCACAAAGGCTCTCAAGAAACTAGCCTCCTAGACAAAACTCTCTTAGATCCTATTATTTATGTAATCACACACTAAATAATATGATATGTGTAAATTCAAGTAATTTAAAAACATTAAAATTTGCTAATCAATAAACCATAACTCTACAGCTAAAAGTCATATGCCATATTCCTACATATTGCTACCGAAACTAGAATTAGTCGAAATCATATAATCAATAATCATATACAAAACTTCTTCTTCTTCTTTTTTATTTATTTATAATTTTTCTTTGTACATCTAAACTAAAAAAAAATCAAATTAAAAATCAATTTATGTAATACATATGCATGTATAGATTATACAACATGACAACTTATAAACAGATTAATCTAATGCTAAGTAAAATAATTTAATAATTAATTCAACCAATAAGTTCGATCATAATTAATAATTAGTACACATATTTTAGAATGTATAATAATAATAAGACTCAAAGGTTATCATATATCATATTATTATATATTTAGTATCAAAAATAATTAAAGATAAGTAATAATATATAGCTTATTAAAATTATTAGCATAAATCTTAACGACCAATTATACTATTTGCATGTCAACTTTAAGTTTTTTTAAAAGGAAGCAAATAAAATATACATGGCATCAATCTTATACGAAAATAAGGTTTTATAGGTTTGTAAAAAATAATCCAAAACAGTCACCATATAAAATACACAATAAACGAATCATATATCATCTCTAAGAAAATAAATTGCGTTTGTCAATTAATGATAGGAAGAACTTTAATATTCCATTATTTCACTAAATTTGATGATATTGATTCATTAATAGCAATATATATCACTTTAGAAACATATCAGTTTTCAAAGTAACATCAAAATAAACACGCCCATACATACAATTTAATAAATAAATAATTATATAATTAAAGTATCATCAGATAACTTTTCACCCCAAATTTAATAAAAAAAATTAGCCACAATTTTATCCATAAATCGTTTCAATCAATATCAATTTTTTCATAATTAATTTTTACAAAAAATTAAAATTGTCAAAAAATAACACGCAACATATTTATACATGAAAACAAATTGCTTTCTTATCCATCATTAAAATTATCAATCACAAAGAACATGATATTACTTGTTTCAATAATATAACATATGATTAAAATATAAAATACATACTTTTTGGGATCGTTATAGAAGTTATTGATCTCCATTAAATCTGAAATAGTATACCTATCGATCTCCATCTTTGAAAAAAGAAATAAAAAAAGATAAGTTTACAATATATATATGGATATCTGTATACAAACCAAACAATTTAATAAATTTAAAAGGTAAATAAACCATAAAAATTATTGATTTGTGATACCCAATTAAATCAATCTATAAATAAAAAAAATCTTGATAGATTTTGAATGAAAATAAAATTTAAGTTTAATAATAAAGAATAAAAAGATTCAAGCCAAGGTCATTTCACATGTATAAAACTATAAGTCTTGAATAAATAATCGTGCTGATAACGTGTTATAAAATTAAAGAAATAAGAGAAGAAAAATATAGAGAAAAGAAACAAGTAGAAGTTAAATTGAGTTGAATAATTCGAAAAGTTAGTTCCCCTATAATTTAATAAACTTGAATTTTTTATGACCTATTTGGTTTATTTGATTTATTGAATTTACAACTCATGCAACATGTAAGTCACCAAAAAATAATTTAAAAAATATATTTAAAATACATTTTATATAATTTTAAACTTTACAAATAATTTTGTATTATATTTAAATAATTAATATTTTATAATAATTATTTATAAAATAATATAACACTTATTTTATATAAATATTGTATTTATTTTAAGAAATTTAATAAGAAGAATATGAATAATTTATTAAAAATTACTTAAATATTAATATATTTTTTATTTTTACCTCAAAGTGCGTAAAATATTATTACATAAACTTACTAACTAGTTGTGCTTATACTCTTCTCCTTTAATAAGAAATGAATTCTATATATTATTTATATGAGTAAAAAATTGAGAGATTGAGAAACCTAATTTTTGAGTAAATTACACGTTAAGTCACTAAGTGATTATTTATATTTGAAAATTCCTTAAAATACCAACTTATGATAATAGTTGCGCAAAATGTTGCACTACGCTGTTCAAAAATTAATTTGTAACTAAATACTTTAATCAATTGTGTTTCAACTTAAAAAATAATAATAAAAATACCACTACTTAAAATTTATAATAATAAAATTAACAATTTTTGTGTTTAAATTTATATTTTTATAATAAAAAAAAGATTACTATGTTATTTTTTTAACACTCATCCAATTAAAATTGAACGACGATAATTTAGACCCGTTTAATATTACGTTCAATATTGAATATGTCTAAATTATCGTCGTTCAGTTTTAATTGAATGAATATTTAAAGAAAAATAATATATTAATATTTTTTAATTATAAAAATATAAGTTTGAATATAATAGATGCTATTTTTTTTATTACAAGTTTTAAAAAATATATATTTTTATTTTTTCATAAATAATAGCGTTTCTCTGTGTAGTATTTAAGAGTCATTATTGATTACCTATCATAATAATGAAATCATTAATGAAATCAATGATGACTCTTTGATCTTGATCATCTGATCGAAAAGAAGTGCAGTTGCCAGCCAAAATCAATGATAACTCTTTGATCTTGATCATCTGATGGAAAAGGAGTGCAGTTAGCAGCCACTCCTTAGAAAAGATGTAAAATTGATTATTAAAATAATTCAAAAATTATATTTATCATCAAAAATAAATTAAAATAATATAATTCATAAACTTAATTATTTACCAAAATATCTGGAACAAAAATCATCTGATTGAATCTTAAAACTAAGAATCGTAGTTGCTCATTATTTAATTAAATAAAAACTTGATAACAAAAGTTTAACTTCCTAAGGGGACCCTTAAAGACTAGAAGATGTATCAAATCCTCCTCATGTATTACCTAAAAGATGGTAAGTAAATATTTGGGTGAGTGATACCACTTACTAAGCAAATTTCATCATACATGAAATAATAAGCATACACATCAACAACCATTTAACATCATGTCATACTCTAGTTATACATGATCATGAAAATGAATATGTAAAAAAAGTGGTCATTACCCAATCAAAACTTTATTTTTCTCAATGCAATTTATCTTTACAATTTTTCTTTTTATAAAATGCCTTGACTTCTCGTAACAATTGTGGAGCCAAAACAATATGTCACCCGTCAGTGACCCAATCAAATAAATCACCCGTCGATGATTAGAACGCATGAAGGGTAAGTATAAATGAGCCAAATATCGAATGGACATAATTGGAATTCCATAACAAATTCTCACATGCACAAATACGTCCATACCTAATGGTAAGGAACCAAATTCCCCCGGATATCCTAAGTAGGTTAGGGACACGTCCCTCATACGACTCAAACAAATACAATATGCTTCCATTCAAAGTCAAATCATAACGATCGTCAAAATCATTCTATCAAAACATGTTTCACAAAAACGTGTTTGCTTTAATAAAATAAAGCCTTTTTGATATATATATATATATATATATAATATTATATATATATATATATATATAAAACTTTAATATTCATGTATGCAAATATGCACATGATAAACAATGTTTATGCAATTGGCCTTACACATGCACATAAACCATTAATATGAATTATATCTATAATAACAAGCTTAGCATATAATAAAGTCATACAAACATACAAACAAATGAATCAGACCACTTAATATTTCAAGTATAATGAGTTTACTTACCTCAACGCAGCAACTCAAGAAAAAGTCTAGACCAACAAAGAAAGTATTTTTCTGTACTCCTAGCCTATTTTAAAATCAAAGAACAACTCAATTATTATTGTTTATTTATTTATATATATATTTTTTGTAAAGTTTCAAATTACAATCATACTATCAAAGCTTATTAATATTTTTTTTTCTTTCCTTTCCTTTCATTTTTTTTTTCTAATTCTTTAATTAAAAAAAATATATAATTTTCAATTTATATATATATATATATATTTTAAAAAAAAACTAGTACACAAAACGCGTACATGCTGCGCTTAACATTTTTTATAAAAATATTTAAAATTAATTTTTAAAAACTGATTTTCGTACATACAAAAAATATATATGGAATTACACACAAAAAATTTCAAATAATTTGGACATCAAATTCATACATAAAATTGAGTTCAAATTAAATTACAATAATCTGTCTTTTAGATTTTCAACACTGAACACATTGAATTATAAAATCAATTAAAATTAAAATAATTATCCAAAAATTACGAAATTTTATCAGATCAATCCTAACACATATATAATCGTTTCCTAAAAATATTAATCGATTATAAAGTCCCAATCACTATTAACAAAACCAAAATTTCCGAGCAATACTGTCACTAGTTTCATTTTCAGCATAAAACTTTAAACTTCGTAAAACCATAAAACTTTAAATAAAAAATATTTATCAATGATTCAAAATCCAAAATTTTCCTTATCATGTCTAAATATTTAAATAAAATTTTCAGGTTCCAATTTCAATCGTAGAATATAGAAAATAGTTTAGGAACTCTAGTTGTTCAGAATCTGACAGATTTAAAGTATGAACTTCAAAAATTCATATAAAAATAAATATGTGAAAAGTTTTGACAAACGAATATGCGTTAGAATCTTTGAGATGTCTAGTTTAATATAAAAATAAATTTGGATTTAAAAATCACAAAAATAATACAGAAAACGTTCGTTTTATCCACTGCTATTGAAAATTCAATAAACTGTAATATAAAAATTTCTTATAAAACATTCCAAAAATCATCATCAAACAAAACTTTAAGAATACAACTCTCCAAGATCATATTTTTAATCAAATTCTTATCTTAAATATAAATTATTTAATAAAAATATTAAAAAGAAATTAAAGAATAGTGATGAAGAAGAATTACCTTTATGGATCAATGAGAGACTAACAATAATTTTCTTTTTCAACGATATGATTTAAGAGTATTTAACCTAATTGTTTTGTTGTTGTTTTGAAGAAGAAGAAGAAGAAAAAGAACGTAAGAATTTAGGTTTCATAACCTAAATATATTACTACTATTCAAAATAAGATAATAGCTTATTATTATAATTATTATCTTTATTGTTATTATTTAATAAAATCTTAAATACATTATTTATTTTTATTTTTAAAATTCATACTTATCCTTAACACTGCTTTAATATAACAATAATTGTTTTTATTTTATTTTTATTTTAGGATATTACAACTCTCCCCTCCTTAAAGAATTTCGTTCTCGAAATTTAACATACCTTGTTTAGCAAATAGATTAGGATATTTGACTCGCATCTCAGCCTCGCTTTCCCACGTGCATTCCTCAATTATATGATTCTTCCATAAAACTTTCACAAGCCTTATTTTCTTGGAGCGTAATTCTCGTTCCTTGTGGTCTAAGATGCGAAAGGCTTTTCTTCATAGGTTAGGTCTTCTTTAATTTACAGTGGCTCATAACTAATTACATGAGACGGGTTACGAGCATACTTGTGCAACATAGACACGTGGAATACATTATGTACTCTCGACAGTACTGGAGGTAATGCCAATCTATAAGCCACATCACTAACTCTTTCCAAAATTTCAAACGATCCAATGTATCTTGGACTTAATTTTCCCTTTTTACCAAACCTCATGACTCCTTTTCATTGGAGCAACCCTTAGGAAGACCATGTCTCCAACAGTAAATTCCAATTTTTTTCTACTCCTATCTGCATAGCTCTTTTGTCTGCTTTGAGTCGTTATCATGTTCTGCCTTATTTTCTTGATTGCATCACAAGTTTCTTGAATTAACGTGGGCCCTAATACTGTCCTTTCACCTACTTCATCCCAATGCCTATTATTGTAGGCAAACTCTATTAACGCTACATGTTCGTCGCAGCTCCCCACAAAATCTAGAACGCAAGCTCACAACATGTCTTCTAATATTTGTATAGTCCTTTCTGATTGCCCATCAGTTTGAGGATGAAAAGTTGTACTAAAGCTTAATCGAGTACCCATCGCCTTATGCAAGCTTACCCAAAATGGATTCACAAACTTAGGGTCCCTATCGGACACAATGGACACAGGTACACCGTGTAGTTTCACAACCTCATTAACATACATCCGTGCATACTTGTCAGAGGTGAAAGTTCTTTTGACAGGTAAGAAGTGAGCAGACTTGGTAAGACGATCAACTATCACCCAAATTGAGTCATAGCCCTTTAGAGTTCTAGGCAAACCCACTACAAAGTCCATAGCAATATGCTCTCATTTCCATTCGGGTACTAATAACGGTTTCAACAGTCCAGAGGGTCTCTAATGTTCGGCTTTCACTTGTTGGCACGTTAAACACTGTTCTACAAATCGTGCTATCTCTTTCTTCATTTTGGGCCACCAATATATCAATTTCAAGTCCAAATACATCTTAGTACTCCCTGGGTGAATTGAATATGGGGAGTTGTGGGCTTCCATCATAATTTCTCTCTTCAACTCTCTATCTTTGGGCACACATAGTCTACTCCTAAACCTCAAGCCTCCATCAGATGATAGCTGAAAGTCAGAATACTTCTCATCCTCAATACCATCCATGACCTTCTTAAAAAAATAATCACTACCTTGCTTCTCCTTGATCTTGTCAACTAATGTTGGTCGAACAATCAAGTTGCTTAAGTAAGCGGTGTCACCTCTCTTGACAACTTCAATTCCCAGTGACTCAAAATCCCTTAAAATATTTCTTTGAATAGTCAATAACATTGCCAGACTCCCCCCAGACTTCCTACTCAAAGCATCTGCAACGACATTAGCCTTACCAGGTGGTAGTTAATGCTACAATCATAGTCCTTCACCAATTCTAACCATCTTCTTTGCCTCATATTCAACTCCTTTTGAGTGAAGAAGTACTTAAGACTCTTATGGTCAGTGAATATTTCACACCTTGCACCATACAAGTAATGTCTCCATATCTTTAGAGCAAAAACCACAGCTGCTAACTCCAAATCATGTGTAGGGTAGTTTTGCTCGTAGTTTTTTAATTGTCGAGAGGCATAAGCCATAACTTTTCCATTTTGCATTAGAACACACCCTAATCCCTTATGAGATGCATCACTATAGATTACGTACCCATTCAATCCTGATGGAATTGTTACTACTGGAGCTATTACCAACCTCTGTTTTAGTTCCTTAAAGCTTCTCTCACAATCATCATTCCATTCAAATTTGACATTCTTTCTTGTGAACTTAGTCAGGGAAGTTGCTATCTTGGAAAAACCCTCCACAAATCTTTTGTGGTATCCCGCTAATCCCAAGAACCTTCTCACTTCTCTAACATTAGTGGGTCTAGGCCAATTGGTCACTGCCTCAATCTTGCTCGGGTCCACCATTATTCCTTCTCCAGAGATAACATGTCCAAGAAATACCACTCTATCTAACCAAAATTCACATTTCTTAAACTTTGCATACAATTGCTTCTCCCTTAGCACTTCGAGCACCTTTCTCAAGTGTTCCTCATGCTCATTTTGACTCTTTGAGTAAACAAGAATATCATCGATGAACACAATTACAAACTTATCTAAATACTCCTTGAAGACTCTGTTCATGAGATCCATAAAGGCTGCATGAGCATTAGTTAATCCAAAAAGCATGACTAGAAACTCATAGTGCCCGTACCTTGTCCTAAAAGCAGTTTTTGACACATCTTCCTTCTTGACCTTCAATTGATGATACCCTGAACGTAGGTCAATCTTAGAAAACACACTTGCACCTTGAAGTTGGTCGAATAAATCTTCTATCCTTGGGAGGGGGTACTTATTCTTCACGGTTACCCGGTTAAGTTCTCTATAGTCGATGCAAAGCCTCATTGTTCCATCTTTCTTCTTCACAAATAAGACCGGCACTCCCCAAGGAGAGACACTAGGACGAATGAAACCCTTAGCCAGTAAGTCCTCCAACTGCTCCTTTAGTTCTTTCAATTCAGCCGGTGCCATTCTGTAAGGTGCTTTAGATATCCGTGCAGTACCAGGAAGTAGCTCGATCTCAAATTCAGGCTCACGATCAGGAGGAAGCCCAGTTAAGTCTTCAGGAAACACATCGGTATACTCGTTTACGACATGGACATCCTTAACTTTCAATTGTCCCTTACCATTGTCTACAACACTAGCCAAATAGCCCATACACCCTTTCTTAAGGTACATTCGAGCTTGCATTGCTGATATTAGCCAAAGCGATTGATGAATCTTAGAAGCGATGAAGCAGAACTCAGTGTCATTTGGAGGTTTAAAGATTACTTCTTTTTCAAAACATTTGACGTTAGTCATGATGAGCAGATAACCAATCCATGCCAAAAATAATGTCAAAGTCAAACATATCAAGCACAATAAATTGGCATCCAAATCTCGATCCCTTATTTTAACCCTACAAGATCTTATAGATTCTCTTGCATGGAAGAACTCCCCAAAAGGAGTTGAGACACAAAGTTCATTTTCTAGCTCATCAGGACTAATGCCAAATTTATCAAGGAATGCATGTGATACAAAAAAGTGTGTGACACCAGAATCAAACAAAGCATAAGCATCATATCCACACATCGAAACATTACCTAGAAGCATACAATTACAATCATATATTATAACAATCAAATTAATATTCAGGAAAATCACATAAACAGGTACAACAAAATTATATAAAGCTAACGATACAAAAAGAATTACTATTACATAGGTAACTATTACCTGCCACCACAGTTGAGTTTGTTTTCAGCTTCTCGCCTAGTGAGTGCATAAACCCTTCCTTGAGTTTTTTGTCCATCCTTAGCATCACTTTTCTTGTCTGGGCAATTCTGTACAAAATGACCAGTCTTTCCACAATTGAAACAAGCTTCGATCTTTTTGAAACAAACACCAGGGTGTGTCTTACCACAAGTATCACAAATTGGGTAGTCTTGGTTGGTTGGGACTTCAGTCCTCTGCTTCTTTCTAAAATCTCAATTTGTATTAAATTTTCTCTTGTCCTTCTCATCCCAATGTCTCCCATGAGTTGAGGTTCCTTGGTAGCTCCTTAACAACTGTTTGCACCACATCTTGCTCAACTATTTGAGCTGCTTGAACAACTTCTCCATAGGTGGCGTGTCTTAGGACTTTCACATGTCTTCTAATTTCAGGTTTAAGCCCATTCTCAAACCTACGAGCTTTCTTTTCTTCAGTGTCCACTAGGTGGAGGGCAAATGGGACAACTCTTCAAACTTTCTTTCATATTTAATTAGTGTCCTAGAGCCTTGTGTCAGTTGCAAGAACTCAATTTCCTTATGATCATGAAAAGTTTTGTGGGAAGTATTTCTTATAGAATAACTCCTTAAATCGTTCCCATCCAATTGGGTTTTGCCCTATGTTCTCTGCCCTCTTTTCCAAGTTCCACCAAAACCTTGCTCCCTTCCTCAGCATATAAGTAGCACAAATCACCTTTTCCTCATCAGAAGGCCTTAGGAATTCAAAGATGTGTTCCATATCTCTTATCCATTCCTCAGCCAAAGAGGGATCTTGGGAATCATCAAATGTCGGAGGAGCATGCTTCTTGAATTCAGTCATAACATTTCATTCCCTTCTAGGTTCTTCAGCACGTGGGGGAGGTTGGGCAAGTTGTTGTTGTTGCTGCATCATTTGTGTCATCGTTTGCATAAATTGTTGCATGGTGCCTAAAAGAGCTTCTTGATCATCCAATAGGGCTTGACCTTCAGCACCCACAACGAGATTAGCAGCACGAGCGGCGGCCCGAGTGGTAGCCTGGGCTCGAGTAGTTGCTCTTCCTCCTCTTCCACCTCTTCCTCCTCTTCCACCTCGTGCCATTTTCTATCCTTGAGGTAATTAGATCATAACGATATATTTCTATTAGCAAAGAGAAAGTCTTAAAGGTACGAGAATTATTAGCATATACAAACAATATTGCTTCACACAAGTGTTAAATTTATTAAGAATGTTCTAAGGCAAGTCATGAGTTACTTGGATTTGACACAAATAAGTCCCCCTTTATTCAAATCTTAAGTCTACAGAATCTTAAACCGCACTTTGATACCAACTGTAACACCCTGATAAATTGATTATTAAAATAACCCAAAAATTATATTTATCACCAATAATAAATTGAAATAATATAGTCCACAAACTTAATTATTCACCAAAACATCTGGAACAAAAACCACCTGATTGAATCTTAAAACTAAGAATCGTAGTTGCTCATTATTTAATTAAATGAAAACCTGATAACAAAAGTTTAACTTCCTAAGAGGACCCTTAAAGACTAAAAGATGTGCCAAATCCTCCTCATATTATTACCTGAAAGATGGTAAGTAAATATTGGGGTGAGTGAGACCACTCAATAAGCAAATTTCATCATACATGAAATAATAAGCATACACATCAACAACCATTTAACATCATGTCATACTCTAGTTATACATGATCATGAAAGTGAATATGTAAAAAAAGTGGTCATTACCCAATCAAAACTTTATTTTTCTCAATGCAATTTATCTTTACAATTTTTCTTTTTATAGAATGCCTTGAGTTCTCGTAACAATTGTGGAGCCAAAACAATACGTCACCCGTTAGTGACCCAATCCAAATAAATCACCCGTCGGTGATTGGCACACATGAAGGGTAAGTACAAGTGAGCCAAATATCGAAGGGACATAATTGGAATTCCATAACAAATTCTCACATGCACAAATACGTCCATACCTAATGGTAAGGAACCAAATGCCCCCGGATATCCTAAGTAGGTTAGGGACACGTCCCTCATATGACTCAAACAAATACAATATGCTCCCATTCAAAGTCAAATCATAACGATCGTCAAAGACATTCTATCAAAACACTTTTCACAAAAACGTGTTTGCTTTATATATATATATAACTTTATCATTCATGTATGCAAATATGCACATGACAAACACATGTTTATGCAATTGGCCTTCCACACATAAACCATTAATATGAATTATATCTATAATAACAAGCTTAGCATATAATAAAGTCATACAAACATACAAACAAATTAATCAGACCACTTAATATTTCAAGTATAATGAGTTTACTTACCTCAACGCAGCAACTCAAGCAAAAGTCTAGACCAGCAAAGAAAATATTTTTCTGTACTTATAGCCTATTTCAAAATCAAAGAACAACTCAATTATTATTGTTTATTTATTTTATATTTTTTTTTTTGTAAAGTTTCAAATTACAATCATACTATCAAAGCTTATTAATATTTTTTTTTCTTTCCTTTCCTTTCATTTTTTTTTCTAATTCTTTAATTAAAAAATATATAATTTTCAATTTAAAAATCACAAAAATAATACAGAAAACGTTCATTTTATCCACTGCTATTGAAAATTCAATAAACTGTAATACAAAAATCTTCTTATAAAACATTCCAAAAATCATCATCAAACAAAATTTTAAAAATACAACTCTCCAATATCATATTTTTATCAAATTATTATCTTAAATATAAATTATTTAATAAAAATATTAAAAAGAAATTAAAGAATAGTGATGAAGAAGAATTACCTTTATGGATCAATGAGAGACTAACAATAATTTTCTTTTTCAACGATATGATTTAAAAGTATTTAATCTAATTGTTTTGTTGTTGTTTTGAAGAAGAGAGAAGAAGAAAAAGAACGTAAGAATTTAGGTTTCATAACCTAAATATATTACTACTATTTAAAATAAAATAATAGCTTATTATTATAATTATTATCTTTATTGTTATTATTTAATAAAATCTTAAATACATTATTTATTTTTATTTTTAAAATTTATACTTTATCCTTAACACTGTTTTAATATAACAATAATTATTTTTATTTTATTTTTATTTTAGGATATTACAAAAATGTGTCAATAGCTTGCTATATATATATAATTTGATATAATTAATACACTGTTTTAAAAATAATTTAATTATATATCTACCGTATAAAATCATACTCTCATTTATTACAGAAGATTACATAATTAAAGTTAGGTCAATGATGTGCTCCATGTCAAAAACTACCTTAAAAAAATTAATAATTTTTATCTATTCTTGAGTTATTTGGAAATTCATACAATATAATTAATATTAATATAAATTTATATTTACTTAATATTTTTATTAATAATTATTATAATATTTAATTTCATTTTTAATTTCAATTTTTTTTATATAAACTATCGTCATACAACATAACTAATTTTAGGATAAATTTATGTATATTTAATATTTTTATTAATAATTATTACAATATTTAATTTTATTTTTATTTTTTAATTTTTAAACTTAAAAAAATTAATTGATAATTAATTATAATTATAATTTTTAAATTAAATATTGGACTTTGAATGTTTGACATCCAATTATGGGCGGCTAGTTTGCAAGTTGGCTACTATATAAGTATAAAATGTAAATTTTATAATTTTATTAATTTTATTTTTGATTTATTTTAATAAAAAAATATTTTTATTTTTTTAATGCTAAAAAATATATATTTATTTATATTCATAATTTAATATCATAATTTAATATTTAATTTAATATTAACATGATATTTAATGCATATAAATATTGTTTTTTAAAAAAGCATAAAAACTTTACATATTTTATGTAAGCTAAAAATATAAAATTATTTACATACTTATATTTATATCGGTTATTATTTTACGCAATGTGATAAAATTAATATTAAAATTTTGATTACTAATTTAAAAATTATATATTTCCAATCATATAACAAAATTAAATGGGTACATATATGTACAAAATTTACGTGGCTTTGATATTTTTCATGCAAATCAAACTGAAAATGCATAAAGTGAATTAATGTATGCAATTAATAACGATTTAGGTAATAATTATGATTTTCAAAAAAATAAAAATTTATCATTAATCAATTATGTTTATTATAATCTTAATTTTATTTTGGTTTGTGCAAGTGACCAATAAAATATTCAAATATAATAATGACAATTGACATATATTAAAATAAATATTTTATAAAAAAGTTTAGTATCATTTTATTATTATTAAATCTTAAAAGCTCGTGTCTTACACGGTTTTAATACTTAACATAAAAAATAATATTTAAAAAAATAATTTAAATAGTGTAATTTATGTATAATTAATATTTTTTCAAAGCAATGACACACATTGTATAATAAGAGACCAAACCACGTGGCCAAATTCGAAGACATCTATGATAATATATTTATAAAATAATAAAAATAACACTCTTTAAAATTTATAATATCAAAAATAATACTTTTATATTTAAATCATATATTTTTTTAATTAAAAAAATAATGTTTATATCATTTTTTTTAACAATCATTCAATTAAACGTCTTTTAAATAAAATATGATAATTTAAATATGTTTAATATTGAACGTTCAATATTATATGTTCAATATTAAACATTTAATGTTATTAAAGTACTAGTTTTATTATTATAAATTTTAAGAATATTATTTTTAGTAATATTTTTAATTTAAAATCAAATAGAAGCAAAATTAATAAATAGGTAAATTGCATGTAAAAAATTAATGCTAAACTACCTTTGTAAATGGATAATTTAAGAAAATTCTGAAACAGTTTTATTTACATTTTACACGTTTTCTCCCTTTACTAAGTTTTCAAATCCGGGGACAGGCGAGGGAAAAAAAAAGTTGAAAAATTACCAAAAATAATATCTTTAAAATTTATAATAATAAAATTAACATTTTAATAAAATTGAATGTTAATATTGAACAGTTTAAATTATCGTCGTTTAATTCTAATTGAATGAATGTTAAAAAAAATGACACATTAATTATTTTTTTAATTAAAAAATATAATTTTAAATATAAGGTGTGCTAATTTTATTATTATAAATTTTAAAGAATGTTATTTTTATTATTTAAAAAAAAAAAAAAAAAGTTAAAAATTAGTCTGTCACTAATCCTAGATAATTATCAAAGCATACAGCCTTTATTAATTAACAAGCAGTCCATTTAATTTCACATGGGTAACAATTTTTTGATACGATTCGAAAATACGAATTGAATATGATATGATATAAATTTTTTTAATAAAAATTGATTAATAATTTGTTTATATTTTTAAATGTTTTGTTATTTCTTACTATTATAAATATGCAACACGAAAAAAAATCGAGTAAATTTTTTTATGTGTCAACTAACACGAATAATACGAAACGAACCCGATACCAACACAAATAATACGAAATAAATATAATACAAATACCATTAACACGCTACGATTACCGCTCTTAATCTGATACTATGATCTGATACTATAGCTAAAAAAATAAGAGGTACACTGCCTTTTAAGAAATGTGCAAAACTTTATTCACAAACATCTCAATCAAATTGCCAAAAAAAGAAAAATTTATAATAATTTTTTTATCACAAATTATTAACATATATTAATTTATCTGACAAAAATTAATTAATTTTTTATAGTAATTAATTTTACAATTATTTTATCATATTTTTAATTTTATATAAAATTAATAATTAATATATTAATTAATGTATAAAATAATTTAACTAAATTTGCCGTATTCAAATCAACCGAAATCCTTTAATCAACTCAAAACTCAAAAGCGATACATCATTTTTGTCATTATTTTCCATTTGAGCGATAGACTAATAATTAATGATTCGAGAGCCATTCGAGTAAAAAAAAGACACTAAGATTGCATTTAATTTGCTGAATGTAATTGTAATCGTAGTCGTAATAGAATGTATTATAAAGGAATCAATATTACTATTACAGTGTTTAGTTTAGTCACTGTAATCAAAAAAGGAATCAATATTATAGTATTTGGTTTGACAACTATAATGTAATGGAATGGAAAAAAAATTATATAATTATTTTAAATTCAACAATTCAAGAAAAAAATTATAACAAAAAAAATTAGCATATATAATTTAAGCAATTTATTACAACAATTAATAAACTTTAATTATTCACATAAATTTAATTACAACAATTTTAGCAAAAAAATCACAATTTTAGCCAATTCATAACAACATTTTTAATATAAAATACAATTTTAGAAAAAAAATCAATTTAAGCAAAAAAAAATACAATTAAAAAAAAAATCATCCTAAGCGTAGAGGGGACGCGAGTTGGAGGCGACGCGATGGCTGGAGGCGACGCTATTGCAGGGACATGACTCAATGGCAGTGACGATGCGAGTTGGCCGGGACGACGACGCGAGCTTGTTGGGACGACAACGTGATCCTGGCCAACGACGACGACGCGATGGCAGAGGATGCTCACTGTTTTGGTCTGGTACTGTTAACACTAGAGGTATCCAAAAATCGAACCAAACCGATCAAAACTGAAAAACCGGACCGGACCGGACAATTTCATGAAATACATGGTCCAGTCCGGTTAAAAATTATACAAACCGTTGGTAAAACGGCCCGGTCTGATTTTGTGAATTTTTTAACCAATCGGATCGGACAGGACCGAACCGTTAAAAATAAAAAAATAATTTTTTTAAATAATATATTATTATTATTATTATTATTATTACTAATAATATTATTATTATTAATATATTCACAAATATATTACTTAATCTGTTTATCGAGGAACAGTTCTCTGTTATAACTTATAACTAATATTATTAATTCCCAATTTCCCATTAGTCCATTACTTCATTACTCAGTGAAGCTAGAGTTCCAGCTCTATATTAGTTAATTTATATTTGTTTCCAGCTCATGAATTCAATTAATATATTATAGAAGGTATGTTTTTAACATTTAAATTTAATAATTATTTTTTATTGTAGCCGAAGAGTTTATGGAAGCTTCACCATTAGTTTATTGAATTTAAAATATTTATTTTCTTAGTCAGTCCGGTCCAAACTGGACCAAATTGGATGGTTTTAAAATATTTATTAGTTAAATGGTCCGGTCTAGTCCGGTTCTTTTTTTTACTAAAAATCGGACCGAACTGGACCGTAGATACTCTAGTTCACACATGTAATGTAATCCATTTTCCTTGTTCCAGCTTATGTAATCATTTTTTCTTTTCTACATGTAATCAATTATATTATATTATATGTGTTTGTACTAATTAAATACTATAGCATGTAAAATTAATTATATTATTAATTTTATTACGGTATATTAAATATGAACTTGGGTGAAACACAAAATTAATATTCGAAAGAGATAACTGACATTTTCTATGTTTGTCATAATTTATGTCAGTATTTCAGTTTTTTGTACTATGTTTTTCTAACACTAATATATGTGTAGTATATTGTTAGTTTATGTATCGAACAATATCTGGGCTTTTCCTATTCCCACTTTCTCTGACACTCTCAGTACAACTCTCTCTTTCTCTCTTTGTTAATCTGCAACACAGATAAAGTCCTAGCAGCAAATCAAATTCCCATTTCATAGTCTGAGACTTCTTGGTCTCTGGAGGAAGAGAGTAAACAAGAAAACAGCTTGGTCTCTATGGTTGAGGCAGAGAGGAGACTTTTAGCGACTGCTCTCTTAGATCCTGATAACCAGCAATTTGTTCTGCTGTCTGAAAGGTTAATTTTCATAAGAACTTTGTAAAATTGAGCATGTATGTGTAAAGAAATTTCAATAAATTACTAATTAATCTTGTTCTGCATTTTGTTGCAGTTGTGTTCCATTGCATAACTTCGAGTATGTGTATAACTATCTCATATTTACAAACGTCAGTTTTGTTGATTGGTACGTACTGTGCAAGAAAGACCCATTGGTGTCCGCCCTTATTTTGGCATAGATTTATACATATTCATTACCTTCTGCATTTGATGGATTTACCCTTTTTCTATAGTTGGCACGACCCTGGTCCGCATGGAGTTGGCAGATATTCCGAGCATATGTTGCCTGAAGTGGAAAAGAAACACTTTCGAAAGGGTTCTCAGGTATAATGTTTCAAAAAACATGATATCTTCTTTATACAGTTACTTTTTGGTATTTTATTTGTTCCTATTACTGTTAGCTTGTTGTTTTAAGATATGAAAACATTTGTTTGCATTTGTTTGTGAGGTAGCATTTAGATGTGAACTTCTTTTTTTAAGTCTAGGCAGACCTGGCCATTCTGTGCTATCTACCTATGTTTTTACCTATTGCTTCTGCAGTTTATGGGTCCCTCTCGCCATTTTGACTCGATCTATTTACAAATTACTCTTACTTTATCCTTCCAGCAGTTGACTTTGTCTAAAATACGTTAGTAGCAGTAGCACTTGGTTCCTTTGAAGCTCTTTTGTGATCATCTTTGTTGGCCATAGGCCATCTTATCTTCTGGATCCCACATAAAATTGAGAAATTAAGCTGCTATACTTGTTTGAATCATTGACACTTAGCATAACAATCTAAAGGTCTTTCTTGTGTTAGGATTTATCCAAGGTTTTATTTTTTGTTAAAATTTGATCGTAGTTTATATATCAGTGATATTAGTATCACTCAAATTTTGGTGTTTTATTGTCAAGAGGACTATGATCTCTTTATATAATGCATAGAGGAAGTATTTAGAACCAAATTTGTCGGGTGCTAAAAATATTTACTCTGTTGTCGGTAACATCTAGAAAGTGATTTTGAGAACATCAAAATATTTGATCAATACTTTTAGTATGGAAAATGACTAATGGGTCAAACTTTAGATTAGTGTGGCACTTGTAGATGATTCTTTATTAATGCTGGTTCTTGCTGATGTTTAATGCAGTGGTTCACTATGAAGAGGAAGCATGCAATTATCATCATGGCGGACAGTTTATACTACACAAAGTTCAAGCACTATTGCAGGGTAATCTCCTCTTACTTGGGGGTGCTTTGTTATAAATGGCTTGTTTGCATATTCTTATTCTCTTCCAATCTATTTGACAAATTATTTTCATACGGATTTTTAGCATATTTAGTACATAATTGCTTTAAGGAAGAACCAAACATTTTTATATGGTTTTAAATTTATCACTGAACAAATTTATGTGCTCATGAGCTCTAAATGACAAAGTCTTAATAGCTAGATCTATATGTATATTTTGATTTTGTTAGCGAATGCAGACTTTTCTGAGCAAAGAAAAAAGAAAAAAGTGAAAGTGAATTCATATATTATATTGCTGTGCACATTATTTATCTGATGTATTCTCTTCCTTGGAGGTCATTTGATGACTGACTAGGAATCTTCGCAATCCAGCTTAGCTTTTTTATGGAAGCTGTGTTTATGTTTGTAATCATAATCTTAAACTGACTGTTCATGAAGGTCTTTAAAGCTGGTTCTGTCAAGGTTGAGAAGCTCATGAACATAGAGCGGTATTCTCATGTCATGAACATGAGTTCCACTGTAAGTGCTTGCTTTTATTGTGCATCAGTTGAGGCTGTGACAAATGTTTACAGATGCATGATTAAATTTGTTGGTATACCTTGCCAATTTTACAGTTGAGAGATGACTCCTTTGTCATTAATATAATACAAAAATCCTAATATAATACAAAATACCACAGACCTTAAGCAATAGAATTAGTACAACATAACTAGCAACAAGGTCTCAAAAAGCAAACTGCAACAATGATGTAAATTACATAAAAGAGATTAAATACAAAGAAAGAGACATGAAGCTTTGTACGATGCAGCGCACAAATAAACTTACAATCACAATAAAATATAACAAGCAGCTCATAGGACAAATAAAAAAAACCTCATCTTCATTAGCTTGAGCCCTAAATGAAGTCTAAAAGAACCAATTCATCACTTATGTACTCCATTTAGGAATATCTGCTTATAAAATACCACTGCCAACAATGACAAGCTTCAGTTAGACATTTTGACAAACACCTTGCAAGCAAACCCTTAATGGCCACAAACTTCAGACACATCAACAGTGCCCACAATCAAACGTGTAGAAGAACTTGATCCGCCATTTTTTATGTTTTTACCTCCTTCAAACTATATGTCTTCATTTTTGCCTCATTTTTCCCAGCTTTGTCTTTTTTTCCCTTTCTCTTGGATGACTCCTGTTTGTTTCCATGCTCAAAAGTTTTAAAGTCAAATCCTTTCATGGGTGTAAGAGCCACTGCCACATTTTCAATTGCCTGTCCAACGTTTTTAATTCCAGTTGATGAACTTGAAATTTGCAATTGACTATCAAGGTGACAATTGTCCTTCTCTTTTTCCAATTATCTTTTACAATTCACCCTTTTCAGTTTTCAACTTTTCTATAGCTCCCACCTCAATCACCATAGCCTTTGCTTCAAGCAACAAATCAATATCAAACCCTAGAAACCAAAACTGTAAAGCCAAAAGACCAAAACCCAAATACTAATCTCTCTTATTCCATACTTTCTTATAACCCAAATCCTCCAACTCCAAACCCCAACAGATTTTACTATCGACCAAAGATTATAGTACATCCTTATTTTTTGCTTGAAACCACAAATGGATTAAAAATCCCAGTGATTCAGAAGAACCCTCAAGTTCCAGAAGCCAAAAGAAAAACTCTCAAAAGGATTCGTGGAAGCCTCTGAGAAAGAAAGGTATGATTAAACTATTAAAATTTTCATTTCCAGCATTTTTTAAATAAAAAGATATATTCAAAAAAATTATTTATTTACTCAATTAATATCCTAATAAAAGTATTATGAAGATAAACACTTTAGCTCCGGTCTCTTTTATATCATCGACAACGTACTTAAAAAAAATATGTTAAAAAAATATTTATTTGACCAAATAATATCCAAAACACTAAATGCTTTAGTTTTAACGTTTTTTGTCATCTCCAATGTTTTTTTTAAGAAAAAATATATTCAAATTTTTATTTATTTATCAAAATAATATCCAAATAAAACTCTTATGAAGTAAACATTTTAATTTCAACTTTTTCAAGGAAAACAAATTCAACTTTTTTTTATCATCTCCAACGATTTTTCAAGAACAATTCAAAGTTTAGCTTATTTATAATTTATAAAATGCATAACATGCATAATATAAAATTAAGGTAAACTTATTCATAATGTGAAAGGAAAAAAAAATTTGTGTTTTTAAAAAAATTAGTTAACTTTTAGGTCAAATAATATTTGGTATAGTTTAAAAATCTGATTTGAAACGGAATTTTGTTTATCTTCCTGACTACTAACTACTAGTTAAGTGAACCACTTATTTAAGTACCTAAAAAATATGCCAAAATGTAAAACATAAATTTTTTGTTGTTGCAAAAACTATGATATTACTTGCTTATTACATTGAATATTTTCTTATTTAATTAATTTTTAAATAATAATAATTTTAATGTTACCTACGTGCGCATGTTTTATTTTTTTTAATTATGCTTATTTTATTATTAAATTAAAAATAAAAAATATTTCAATTTTTTAAAAGTTCAAGAACCAACAAATAATAATTAAATAAACATGTCTTTAATATTTATAGTAAGAAAGAGTTTTAATTAATAAACAACTTCTTTTCGGGTTAATAATAACTCCAAAATTAATATAAATAGGTAAATAAGTATTTGATAATTATTTATTAATAAAAACTTTAATTATGTAAACACTTTTGCTGATGAAAATTTATTATAAACATAATTCTAACAAAAATATCATTAAAATAAAACTTATAAATTTTTTTCATTACTTAATTCAAAATTACTACATTTATTTTTCAAACTTCATTTTTAAATTACTGAAAAAAATTTACTACCAAATTTAGAATAAGATATTAAACAAATCATAAATAAATTTATAGAAGAACACACTAATCTTATAAAAGAAATAAACATATTCATGATGAATTTGGTCTTTAGAAATTAGAAGGAAAAAAAATATTTTTTTGCATAATATTACTACAAGAATCCAAAATATTTCAATAAATTTTTCATAAAAAGCTTCAAGAAACAAAAATAAATAATATTGCATGATAAAAAACATATTAACTTTTTAGATTCGAAAATAAATATTAAATAAAAAAATAGTATCTGATTTATGAGTTAATATCCCCAATTAAGATTATACATTTAGGTAATAGTATTGGAAAATAATTTGAATTATAATGATAATGTGATCTATTTTTGAATAATAGGATAAAATTATAAAAAATATAAATTATTAATGATGTCGTCCAAAGTGGCAAATATATATATATCTCTTATTACTATTATTTAGACACAAATGCGGATCAAATTGGATGATTATATCTAGCATTTTGATTTAATTACAAATATATATGTATTATTGATTTAATTTATTTTATATATATTAAAAAAATAGATAATTTTACATTTTAATAAAGTTAGAATCTTATTTTTATAGAGTTCTATTTCTTTTAAATCCCACATTAATCAAGTATATATTGTTAATTTATTTTATTTATATATATTAAGTGCATTAGATAGATAGATAATTTTAATTTTGATGGAGTTAGAGTCCTACATGTAATATAGTTTTAATTATTTTAAGTCTCCCATAAGTCATGAAAATTAAGATTAAAATTTTAAAATATAACATATTATTTAATTCTTCATTTTATAATATCAAATATAACAAATAAACTACTTTTTTTTTTTAAAAGGGCTCTAAAGGCCCTTTTTAAAAAAAATAGAGAGAAAATAACTCACACCTATGGTGGAATTTGAACTTGGATTCTTAGTGGAGGAGGGGGAGTCTTACCACTTAAACCACAAAAAATTCCCAACAAATAAACTACTTAATTTTGAAAGAGTTCAAAATCCTGTGCACAACCTTGACATGATTCCTTAGGACTCATCCACCCACGCAAACAACAAAAACAAGTGAGTAAATAAAATAGCACAAGCAAATTGATATATTAGGCAAAGAAAAATGAACAGTCTAATTAACAATTTATTTTAGAAGCAAATAACTGTAAGTGAACAAGACAAGCAGTAATAAAATAAATACTTTCCAATCACAAAAAAATTCTCATATGTTGAAACATGTTTGAATATCTCGATGATTGTATTAACTTAACATGCAAGCATACGAACACAACAATATAATGTGGTAAATTCACTTAGGTTTCAATCTTAAATAGTAATATCTACGAGTATTTTATAGCAACCACTTAGCAACACAATTTCCTAAGAATAAAAATATATACAACTTGATAAAAGTATAAACGCAAATACTTCTACCTGTCGGAACACCTACCTTAATTGTCTAGCTACTCTTACCTATTATCTCCTTGGCAACTTTGATTCTCGACAAATCAGGCTTGCCTCCTGAGCCCCACTACTAGGGGTGGCAATTCGTGTCGTAGCTCGTTTGACCGAATCGAAACCGAATCGAAAAACTCGAATCGAACACGAATCGAATAGGATTTGGGCCAAATTTGGCCCAGCTCGAATAGCTCGAAAAAAAACGAGCTGGGTTCGGGCTGGGTTCGGGCCAGCCCGGTAGCCCAAATTCTTTTTTTTTTTTATTTTCTTTTTCTTTTCTTTTCTTTTCTTTTTTGATAAATATAAATATTATATTTATACCCTAAACCTAACGCATCATAAGCTGATAAGCATAACAAATTAACAATTTCATTCTGATTTCTGAATTTCCTCACAACGCGATTCGCGCCTCGCCGCCTCTCACGATTCGCGCCTCGTCGCCAACCCTCAGCCCGTCTGTCGCCAGCCCTCAGCCCGTCTGTCGACAGCCCTCAGCTCGTCTGTCGCCAGCCCTCAGCCCGTCTGTCGCCAGCCCCTCAGCCCGTTCGCGACATTGTCTCTCACGATCTGGTAGGTGGCCGCTTTATAAATTATTCATTATTTTGTTTCTTGGGTAGTAAATTGATGATATCGTACTCGAACTAGTCAGTGTTTTTCTCTTACTTGCTCTTTAACACTTGAAATTGGATATTGCACATTTATGTGATTTTCTACAATGTTTGTTCTATGGCTTTTTGTTGAGATGAATAAATACTGATGTTACTGGCCGTTCATCTTTTAATTTGAGTTGATTTTGCTAGGTTTCAGGGCATTTTACATATGGAGTAATGGCTTTCTCAGCTGCAACATTTTTGTTTTGGAGTGTATTTTGTTGGTTAATTTTTTCTTTGAATTTGATTAATACCATGGATAGATTTTAATTTAAAATCTCAAATCTGAAATCCCTAACCTCTCGCCGCGCCTCTCTTTTTCACTTTCCCAGTTTCCTCAGCCCATTCACGAATCGCGACTTCGCGTCTCTCACGATCTACCGTCAGCCGTCTGTCGCCAGCCCCGTTAGCTCGTCAACTTCCTGTCGTACTCTTCGGTTCACAAATTTGCACCAGGTAATCTAGTTTTCTATATATTTAATATGATGCGTAACATGTTTGATTTGCTTTCAATTTTTTTTTTTGAAACGTACAGACACTAGCTTTGTTCCTCCTCTGGTTTATGCCTTCATGGGTAGTTCAAGGGATATAGCAATAGGGCCAGTAGCAGTTGTGTCTCTCTTGCTAGGCACTATGCTGCGGGATGTTATTGATCCCAAACTCAATCCAGAGGCTTATCGCCGTCTCGCTTTCACTGCTACATTCTTTGCTGGAATCACTCAACTTGCTCTTGGATTTTTCAGGTATTATTATTGTTATTATTTCTGCTTCTTATTTTGTATTTTGTATTTTTTTTATGAGTATAATTTGGTGTCTTTACACAGGTTGGGTTTTTTGATTGATTTTATATCACACGCTGCTATTATTGGGTTCATGGGTGGAGCTGCTGTTACAATTGCACTTCAACAACTCAAGGGTTTGCTTGGCATCAAAGTTTTTACCAAGAAAACTGATATTATTTTTGTTATGCGTTCTGTTTTTAATTCTACAGAACATGGGGTAATTAATCATAATTAACATAAATTATATATATATATATATATATAATTATTATTTGTTTTTTCTTATTATTTTGTTATCTTGATGTCCTCAAAATACTTAACATTCTCAAATATTGTCTATGTTTTGCAGTGGAATTGGCAGACTATAGTAATAGGATTATCATTCCTGGCTTATCTTCTGCTTTCCAAACATATTGTAATAATTTTTATCCCTTTTCTATGCATTCATTTATCTGATTTTTTTTCTTTCCATTTTTTATTCATTTGATTGTATATATAATAATATGAGGTGTGCAGGCACAAAAGAAAAAGAAGTTATTCTGGGTGTCTGCAATTACTCCTTTGACCTCTGTCATTTTGGCCACATTCTTTGTGTATATAACTCATGCTGAGAAACACGGTGTTCAAATTGTAAGTCAAAACAAAGTTTCTTTTTTTATGGTACGGAAATAGTAATTAATATAACAAAAAAATTCTACCAATAATTCAATTCAGGTGAATAAAACTAATTCAGAGGGACTGAAGTGATAATTTCCTATTTTAAACTATTTGAATTTGAATTTGTACTTCTTTTGCTGTTTTATTAAACTAACAATATTGTAATTTTCTATTATCATTGCAGGAATATGGGATTCAAACTAACAATACTGTTGGTGTGGATAAATTGCCTGATGAGATGAATGACATGAAAATTAGAGATGATAAGGTGAATACTTGTTTCATCTTGTTTTCTTTCTTGCACTTTGATCTTTCTGCTTCAGTCAGCAAGTTAATTTCCAACAAAGGTTAATTAATGTCAATATTTAACATTGATTCAGTGAAGATGTAATTTAGACATATGTGTTTTTTTGTGCAGGAAATAGAAGCAACTGTTGTTGATGGTGGTAAGAATGGGCAACTAAAACAGGTTTTCTTCTCTGCTAATAATCCAATCGCATAAAACAATCATACTTTTATATTTTATATGTTCATTGAGAATCTTCTGATAATTGTGTGAGTTTGCATGAAAAATTTGGTGAGTTAACGAGTTTTCTTGGGTGCATGAAAAATAGGGTTGTATGAAAAATCATTAACTAAAAAAAACATGTAATTTCTAGTTTGAGCTAGTATGGGCTAGTTTGGGCCAGCTCGTTTGTGTTTGGTTTGGGCTCGGGCTCACAAATGCTAGCTCGAATTAAATTTGGGCTGAGCTAGGGTTGAATCAATTTGGGCTGGGCTAGTTTGGGCCAGCTCGAACTAGCCCAGCACGCACGAATTGCCACCCCTACCCACTACTATGTTATGCAGATCAAAACCACATGTCAGTATAAGTGAAACTTAAGGGTAATCGCACTCCCAGCATATGTACTTAATAATGCAATCTAAGTCTTGTTTGTAAATTTTAGTTTTAAAATTCCTAACCCAAAATAGTTTTTGTAAAACATTTTAATTTTAAATTTGATAAATATTTAATAAGATATAAAATATTATACGTACATATAACACGTGCACTTGACTATATAGATATACAAATAATGAGCACCATAAAGGCAAAATATCAAAAAAATTATATAAAACTAACAAATTATATACCCAGCATTGAAATATGAACCCTGATAATAAAATTTATGCTCTAAAACGTTAGAAGTAAACCTTAAAACTAAAAACCTAAATTGAACTTAATCACCTAAAATTAGATGAGTAACTATTTTGCCCCATTGCTCTCTCAATCATATATATATATATATATATATATATATATATATATATATAGGGCGACGTCGCTTATTATATATTGGGAGATAATTACCTATTCTTGTATAAACCTAAATCTTAGTTCTAAACTAGCAGAATTCGTAATTCTTTTCCAACATGTAATGGGTCATGTTGCTTAACATGTCATTTATATATATTTATATAGGGCGATGTTGCTAATTATGTATTGGGCAACAATTACATATTCTTTTATAAACCAAAATTCTAAAATTTAAACCTTAAAATCTAAACTCTAAACCTTAGATTTAAACACTAAACCCTAAAATCTAGGCCCTTAACTAGAAGAATTCCTAATTGTTGCCCAACATGCAATGGAGACGTCCCCCAACATATCTTTCATATGTGTGTGTATATAAGTACCTTGCTAATTAATATAAATAATTGTTTTTCTTAATAGAATTTAAATTTTAGAGAATTTAGTTTTATTACTAAATAAACTTCTTAAAATAGTTATGATATAATTTACTATTACAGGTACTTTTATTTTTGTTAGATGACTGAAGAGAATCCGTTATTGTTCGATGTATCGACACTATTTGAGAATGGTAATGCAGTTGAAACATATAATAATTATATTGTTAGGGTTAGAAATTGGCTGAGATTTAATGAACGTCTTGATTGTATTACTATAGACAATCAAAATTTGGAATACTTAAAAAGGACAAATGATGGCGTGGGTTGGTTCCATATACTATTAGTCAATGTTAGTAACTATATAAATATACGGATTAGACATAGTGATCTATACATGATAGGCTATGAAAAAATGGATAAAACTTTTGTACCGTTGGAAGTAGAACGGTATAGTTATGAAGAGATCTTGTTAAAATTGGAGTTAGGAAGATCACAATTAGATGATGTCATACATTGTTTAGCAGGTAAAGATAAAATACAAGAGAAAGATAAATCTTATATTTGGAAAATAGTTATTATGATCATTGAAGCTGTAAGATTTCATGTTATTCAAAAACGAATAACAAAAATATAACATGAAATCTTACAGCTTCAATGATCACAATAATTATTTTCCAAATATAAGATTTATCTTTCTCTTATATTTTATCTTTACCTGCTAAACAATTTATGGCATCATCTAATTGTGATCTTCCTAATTCCAATTTTAACAAGATCTCTTCATAACTATACCGTTCTACTTCCAACGGTACAAAAGTTTTATCTATTTTTTCATAGCCTATCATGTATAGATCACTATGTCTAATCCGTATATTTATATAGTTACTAACATTGATTAATGGTATATGGAACCAACCCACGCCATCATTTGTCCTTTTAAGTATTCCAAATTTTGATTGTCTATAGTAATACAATCAAGACGTTCATTAGATCTCAGCCAATTTCTAACCCTAACAATATAATTATTATATGTTTCAACTGCATTACTATTCTCAAATAGTGTAGATACATCGAACAATAACGGATTCTCTTCAGCCATCTAACAAAAATAAAAGTACCTGTAATATTAAATTATATCATAACTATTTTAAGAAGTTTATTTAGCAATAAAACTAAATTCTCTAAAATTTAAATTCTATTAAGAAAAACAATTATTAATATTAATTAGCAAGCTACTTATATACACACACACATATGAAGGATATGTTAGGGGACGTCTCCATTGCATGTTGGGCAACAATTAGGAATTCTTCTAGTTAAGGGCCTAGATTTTAGGGTTTAGCGTTTAAATCTAAGGTTTAGGAGTTTGGGTTTAGGGTTTAAATTTTAGAATTTTGGTTTATAAAAGAATATGTAATTGTTGCCCAATACATAATGAGCAACATCGCCCTATATAAATATATATAAATGACATGTTAAGCAACATGGCCCATTACATATTGGAAAATAATTACGAATTCTGCTAGTTTAGAGCTAAGATTTTAAGATTTAGGTTTATACAAGAATATGTAGTTATCTCCCAATATATAATAGGCGACGTCGCCATATATATATATATATATGTGTGTGTGTGTGTGTGTGTGTGTGTGTGTGTGTGTGTGTGTGTATGATTGAGAGAGCAATGGGGCAAAATAGTTGCTCATCTAATTTTAGGTGATTAAGTTCAATTTAGGTTTTAATTTTTAGTTTTAAGGTTTACTTCTAACGTTTTAGAGTATAAATTTTATTATCAGGGTTCATATTTCAATGCTGGGTATATAATTTGTTAGTTTTATATAATTTTTTTGATATTTTGCCTTTATGGTGCTCACTATTTGTATATATATATAGTCAAGTGCACGTGTTATATGTACGTATAATATTTTATATCTTATTACATATTTATCAAATTTAAAATTAAAATGTTTTACAAAAACTGTTTTGGGTTAGGAATTTTAAAACTAAAATTTACAAACAAGACTTAGATTGCATTATTAGGTACATATGCTGGGAGTGCGATTACCCTTAAGTTTCACTTATACTGACATGTGGTTTTGATCTGCATAACATAGTAGTGGGGCTCAGAGGCAAGCCTGATTTGTCGAGAATCAAAGTTGCCAAGGAGACAATAGGTAAGAATAGCTAGACAATTAAGGTAGGTGTTTCGACAAGGTAGAGGTATTTGCGTTTATACTTTTATCAAGTTGTATATATTTTTATTCTTAGAAATTTTGTGTTGCTAAGTGGTTTTATAAAATACTCGTAGATATTACTATTTAATATTGAAATCTAAGTGAATTCACCATATTATATTGTTGTGTTCGTATGCTTGCATGTTAAGTTAATACAATCATTATGAGAATTTTTTTATGATTGGAAAGTATTTATTTTATCTTACAGTTATTTGCTTCTAAAATAAATTGTTAATTAGACTGTTCATTTTTCTTTGCCTAATATATCAATTTGCTTGTGCTATTTTATTTACTTACTTGCTTTTGTTGTTTGGGTGGGTGGGTGGATGAGTCCTAAGGAATCATGTCAAGGTTGTGCACAGAATTTTGAGTCCTAAGGATGAGTCCTCAGAAGAATTTCTCACGTTCTTAAGTGGTAACCAGCCAAGTAATTTGTTTTATTGTCTTCTTTACTTTTGCAAAATGAATGTGCTTGATTACTGTTCAGAAAATAGTATTAATCTTATAATTATGTGGATTTGCTTCATAACTTGCTTGTAACTATAAATTGCAAGCATTTTATGATCTCCATTGTATAACATTTGCTTTGTTGAAGATGAATACTATACTTGATGCTGGTAACATAAAGAAAGTTTCATTATGCAAGTGTGCTTTTATTTGGCTGATTTATATGCCTTTGAGTTTGAAATACACAATAACTTAATTTGTGTTGTGATTAAAAATGGCCATGTCCAAGGGAAAGAGCGAGGTGGTAATAAATGGGATCCCTTGACAGCAATGAGATTACATAGGTGATTGAGGAGAAAGACTCCTAGGAATGTGAAGTTCCATTAGTAGTTGATGTTGATGAAAGGCCATCATGAATGGAATGCAAGGTCAAAATACACAAGCCAGGAACATATTTTGTGTTGAAAAACAAACTTGAGATAGGTCATCCAGATCTAAAGTCAAAACAAAGATTACCCAGAGGTGAGCCAAGCAAGAAGATCTAGCAGTTACTCATTAGTAATTGGCCAAGATTATTTATTTATTATAGTTTAAATTTATTTATCTACATATTTATTTATTTTTGATAAGCAACAAATTTTATTTAAAGAAAAAAATCTCACAATGCAGAAACAAGTGGTCTAATTTAAAGAGAGAAAAAACTAAAAAAAAAATCAAGGCATTCAAGACATGCAACCAGAACCATCGATCATTCTCCGAACTAGTAATTGACAAACTAGAAATTCCTTCAAGCAAAGATAAATCAGACCACCACAAAGATTACCTTTCATTTTGAGCAACAAGAAAAAGAACAACACAAAAAGAAGAAAAGTAAGAGAAAGATGGAAAAGAAAGAATGGGCGGAAGTTATTTTGAAAGAAGCAAGAGTTTCCCATGATGTGATTCATGCATTGCATGGTTTAGATAGGGATGGTGGTGATGAAAAGGATGGAGATGATAAAGAGTAAAATTAAAAAGAATTAATGAGAACTTAGGGAGTTTGAACAAGGATGAGCAACTAAAGATATGTTAGACTCCTACTTTGTGCGACTTGTCTTGCTTGATGGAGTCTCTTGAAAAACTTGTTCGGACTTGCTTGATTGTGTTTATTTGAATTATTTACTTCCTATAAGTTTATAACTTGACTTAATTTGCTTGACAGTTGACAGATTTATTATTATGATCATGATTTTATTATTATTCAACTTATAATTGGTACACTTGTTATAATTTCTAAATTTTAGGGTATTTTATTTAATAGTTTGAGTCTTACACCTAGGTACTTAAAGTAGCCTTAATAAGCATTGCTAGCAAAGCAGTCTGAAAATAACGGTCTTCTTCTGCACTTTATTCAGATGAACTTGGACTCAACCAAATGAAGTCGATAGCATCTGATAAATTTGGGGAGAATAATGATTTTGTCAATTATTTCTTCAGAATATGATTTTATTCATCTAAACTCAACAATAAAAAGCGGCCTTCATCTTAACTCGACCAGAAATAGGCAGTTAACAGTTGACCAATCCCGGTTAATGACAAGTCAACAGATGATCAACTCAGTCAATGGTCAGCTAGTCAACAATAGTTAATGAGCACTCGACATGTTAAGCTTGGAAAGTATATGAACTTCAGACTAGCATTTTATCATTATTTATGGGAAAATAAAACTTTTGAACTAACAAAATATGTTTTTTTTTTTTTAAATACATTTTTTACAATTTTTGTACCATTTTGGTATATTACCTGTTACAAATAATATATAGGGAATGCAATAAGCAAAAAGAAACAAACAAAAGTTCATTCGGAATAAGAGTAACTCACCACTAAGAACTTGTACTCCCTAGTCTTCGAAAATGGTGGATCTTTAGCCTACAAGAGCATACATAACATTAGTACTTAAAGCAACACACAAATCTTTGTTTTGTTGGAAAAAACTCAACCTTATACCTGATATTGCTGCAAAAGATCAAGAATTTCGATGATGTTTCCTTTACAAAGCATGCAAACAGCAATGTCTAGAATATGTCCTGAAACTCCATACTTCAACACCTCGTGGTTAAGCGACTCTTTCGCCATCTTCTCATAAATAAAAATTGCTTTATCATAACTGCATAAATATGCATGCAATTATCAACTAGTATAACTAAAAAAAGTTGCATGTTCCAGTATTATTTAACAACTAAATATATAATATGGTGTAGTTCAGCCCCTTGAAAATAAACAAAAATACCTTACAACTTACTTTTTGGGATAATTCCCTATATCATAAGCTCAACCAAAACTCTGCCAAAGATGCATGGGGTTTAAGTGCACAAAATGAAAGCCAGCAAGAAAAAGGTTGACATTAGGTTTAGGGGTATCAATACAAACTGGAAAACCAGTTTCTTGCATCATTGTTCGTATTGCTTCCTCAGGACAGTTTTACGTTTTTTTTTCTCTCTTGCAATCTTACATTGAGTTTTTTTTTTTTTAAGGTATTATTCAATTCTTCTTCAGTTTTTCTAGCTAAATCTTACCTGCAAATATTCTTTTTTCTTCTCTTTTCTTGCAGTACCTTAGTTTTGGCTTATTTGAAATTCTGAATATATGAACATATTTTTGTTTTATTAATGTATTTGCTCATTGTATTAACTTTATGTTGCTATCTATGACTCAATGTTGTTATTTTCTGATTGTTTTCTTTCTGTTATTCAAGTTTGGATTGTATTGTTGTTTATAACTCTGTGAGGTTTACGACCGTGTCTTTACCTTCATTCTTTGTATTAATACAACTTTTTTCAGTGTCTCATTCAACGGCTAGAAAGGATCCTGCTTTGGTATATGCTATTGAAATTCCTACTAAAAGAGATAAGCATGGAAGAAACAAGTACTTAGTGAAAGTTCTGCATGACAAAATGAGGGATTTCAAGATTGAAGGATCATCTTGCCGGTATTTGCAAATATATTGCACCATATAAGCAAGTACGCGATAAAGTTAAGGAGAAAATATCTATTTGAAACTAGGTGTAGTGGCAAACAACCAAGAAAGCAAAGCTTTGAAAATATGGTTCATGATGGTGCTTATTTTGGAGGGAGTCTAAACCATGAAGAAAGTCTACCTTTTCCTATTTTTGGTGGTTCTGGTTCATAAAGTCTAAGGGGAACCAGAGGACCCATGGACAAGTTCATGACAAATCTAATGACTAATCATTATCTGATCATAAGTAATCAGATGAAAAAGGTGGAGTGTAGGAATGGGCATTTTATCCGCAGGTTCGAATATCCGATCCAACGGATCAGTTAATAACCACTTAATTCGGGTACGGGAACGGTTTTAGATAATATTTGATTATAAATTTTTGGGGACGGGACGGGGCGGGGACGGTTATACTTAAAACTGTACCCACCCGTACCCGAAATATTTTTTAAATTAAATTATTTTAAACATATATATATATAATTAATTATAAAATACTTCCAAGAGTGTCGAACCTGGGCACGCTAGTATCACTATTTCAACTTATGCCAATGCCAACAGACCACTTCTGTTTTTATTTATATGATAACATATAAATATATTAACTTATTAAAATTATTTATTACTTAGATGAGTTAAATAAATAGAAAATAAGCAATCTAACCCTAACACTTTTGCTTTATTTCTTCCTTAGGGTTTGTGCAGGTCGACACTTCCAGACTCTAGAGTTTCCTTCGTGTTCGTGCAGCTCAGCGTCGGCGTTCGTGTTCGTGCAGCTCGGCGTAGGCACTTCCAGCAGGTAGCTATGGAAATGTGATGATCTCAGCCAAAGGTGAAATGGAGTTAGAGGTATTGCTTTGATGATCTTGTTGTTGCTTAGTCTTCTTATGACCCTCCATAGACTGTAATATCTGCTCTAGCTCCTTCAGAAAATTAATGGCTCTTCCAATAATTGAAGCTTGATCACCCTATAATTATTAACTTAATAATAAATAAAAAAAATAGAGGAAATAAGTTCGATTAGTTTAGACTAAAAAAGAAATTGGAGTAAGTACCCTTTGAACATGGAAAGGTGGCATTAAGGAAAGAAGGATGGAAAGGTAATCATTCATTTGTTTACGACGATTGTGCTCAACAGTAATGTGGGTCATTCTATGATTCTCAATTTCTTGTTGGTTTTTGCAGCTTCAAGTTCGTCTTCTTCTGCGTCTATTATTTTTGGTACTTGTAACTTTTGGAGCTTCCATTAACAATGAACTAAGTTGATTATCGGTAGATGAAGATTGGGAATATCCCATTCATGGTCATTATTATTGTGGTTACCTAGATAATTAGATTCCCAAGCTCCTCCTTCTGCAACCATTAAGGAAGAATCCATGAAACCATAGTTAAAAATTAATGAATTGGTAATTGGGTAAAGCTCTGTTTCTAATAAGGCCATTTTTGATATCTCTGTTTCACAAAGTCCGAACGTCGCCTCCACTTCTGCGTATAGAACTGGATACTTGTATAAATTAAATTTATTAGCTGTTTTACGTTGAGATTCTTAATTTCTTTAGTTCTGGTAGAAGTTCCGAATTTTTTTTTTTAAATAATCGGATATTAGGGCGATTTTTTTGTCATACACGTCTCCGCCCAATCCCTGTCTGGTTATAACCGTACCCAAACCGGAGCAATTTCGGACAGTTTCGATTATACAATTATTTACTCGGTTTTGGGGACGGATATGGCAAAAATCGTCCCTACTTGTCCCCATGCCCATTCCTAGTGGAGTGACGGTGGATGCTGACTCAAATCTCACCTACTCCAGACAGAGGAAGCCATCGAAGCTTGAGCAAGGTCTCAAACCAAACAATCATATGACCACCAATTTGCTTTGGTGGTTCTGTTTCATAAAGTCTAAGGGGAACTAGAGGACCCAAGGACAAGTTCATGACAAATCTAATGACTAATCATCATCTGATCATAAGAAAGTAATCAGATGAAAAAGACTCAGATCTTACCTACTCCAGACAGAGGAAGCCATCGAAGCTTGAGTAAGGTCTCAAACCAAACAATCATATGACCACCAATTAGCTTTGATGGTTCTGTTTCATAAAGTCTAAGGGTAACTAGAGGACCCATGGACAAGTTCATGACAAATCTAATGACTAATCATTATCTAATCATAAGAAAGTAATCAGATAAAAAAGGTGAGGTGACAGTGGACATTGACTCAGATGTCACCTACTCCAGACAGAGGAAGCCATCGATCATATGACCACCAATTAGCAAGATGCTCCAATCATTGGTGTATTTTTCAAATTTCTGCCTCTGAAGTCGTGAGTTGAACATTGTTATCCATGACAATGTTCATCGCATGAGTAAAAAAGCAAGCCCGATGATTCTAACTGTAATTAAATGAGAGATTGTTGCACATCATTATTGTTTTAGAGCTTTCCTCATCTTGTTCAACATCCTCAATTTCTGCTGCTTCTCCATCCTTGTACAGTGGACAACTTTTTCCATTTTATGTATTGGTTTGACCGACCCATTTCAAAACCAAACCGTAATTTTGATGAAAGTTATCATGGAATTTCTGTCATGTTTAGGGATGCCAGTCCCAAAGCTCCTAAAATCCAAGCACCAGAAGCTCAGCCCACTGCTCATAAAGGTTCAGCCCAAGCAATTAATTGATCATCTTCAGCCACTGATTGCATCACATTGAACCCCAAGACATACCATTCTAGACTTGGACTTTGTAAATATGAGATTGGTAGATTGATAGTTACTAAGGGTGACAAACCTTGGAATCTTGGTGACCTAAAATCTTGCTAACTAGTAAAGTTTAATTGTATTTTGTCAAAAATATATAAAAGCATTTAACTGGATCAGATCAGACTGACCAGAGAATTCGATTAAGACTAGCTAGATCTAGTAAACAAGTCTGGTCCGGTTTTACAATTCAAGGAAACCAAAAAAAAAGACCAGGCTGAGCCGTGGAAATTAAATAGCATTTTTGAATTAAGAAAGGCTTACAGTGTCAGTTCAGCGGCAAATTGTGCAACTTTTTCCCAGCAAATTTTGGCATCATGTGAAAGCCATTGATAATTTTCAGCTGCTTTTTCATAGAATTCAATAGCTTTTTCCAAATTCTGATCATTCTCGTATAACACAGCAACTTTCTACACAAGAAAAATAATTAAGAGCTATGCTCATGGAATATTTTCAAGGGGGTCACACAACATCATTGCAACAAATTATGAACACTGAAATCTGAGGGCAAGCACATGAAAATCAAAGTTTAGTTTAATTGCAAGAGCAATAGAGTTGATAAAGGAAAACACTTATCAACAAGAAGATATCAGGGTGGACACAAAATTATCACAAAAATCTAACCTAAACCAATAAAAGAAGTTGAATTGTTCATTGAAACCCTTTCAGTACCAGAAACAGAACTTCCTAAAATTCTTTGGTTCCCAGTACTAGGCTATCAAACCTTTTTCTTGACTCATTAGAATACCTGAAATGATTGGAAAAAATGGATAACATGTCAAAAGAACGTTGAGCCTATGTTCTCCTTTAGTCCCCAGATTTTTTTTTTTATAGTCCCTCAGGTTTAATAAAAGAGGTCAATTAATGACAAATTATATTATTTTAATAATTTTTCTATTAAAATATTATTTTATTTATGTCAGGTGATTAAAAAGCAATAAAATACGAGTTAGACATGGATAAAAGTAAAATTTAATATGAAATTATTTATAAAAAAAAATCAACAAGAATAATATTATAACTGAAAATTATTTAAATGTATTAATTTTGTTTTTAAAAAATAAATAAAATATCTAAATAACAAATGTGACAATTAGCAAATATTAAAATAAATATTTGTGAAAAATGATTTCATATCAATTGTCACTTTACTGTTGCTAAATGATCAAGTTTTAAACGAGTTTTAATCACTTGACAAGAAAAAATAACATTTTAAAAGAAACGTTACTAAAAGAATATTATTTGTCCTTAAATGGCCCCTTTTAACAAATGTAGACTTCAAAAACCTTATGGAAGGACTAAGCGAACATTTCATCCTAATGTGATGTGAGAGGCTTCTCTAGCACTTTTCTCTAAATAATAATATGACTAAGAAATTTATCATTTTCTAACTTTTTAGTTTTTCTCCTTTCCGAGGCCTAAATCAAATTCCTTTTAAGCAGTAAGTTTCAACAATCATATCTTATTATATAAACTCTAAAGACTGATATATCTGCACAACTATATACCTTATAAGTGTATGCCGCCATACAGCGCTCTTTCCATTGAATATAAAGATCGCCAGCCTGCTGTAAGCATAAAATGGAATCTGCAGTGATAAAAGAAGGTACATATTACATTGTTCCATCCTACTACGAAACAGAACCATTATAATGACATAATAATATGTTGGTTCCTTTAGAAACCTAATTTCAGCTTCAATTAAACAAAATCAAATAATATATCAACCTCCCAACTGCTAGAAACCAAAAATGATGCCTAAAGCATTTATAAGCAGTGCAAGAGATAATAACTCTTAGCCCACAGGTCTTACCATTCACAAGCTTTAATTCCTTGTAGCAACGGGAAGCATTAACATAAAGTTCTGCAGCTGGACCACTATATGAGAAATCACCAAGCTAAAAGCAGGAAAAGCATGAACAAATCACCTACTGTAATCAAGAAATAATCAGACAATTAGAAAAATACACAAAGTCTGAGCACACTAACCCCCATAAGATAATTTGCCAAATTGATATATATTATTGCGGCTCTTTCCCCTACAGTTCATGCATGTATAGATTTTAGCAAGTAATAGAATCACGATGCAGTATAAGCAAAATATTGTTTTATCTAACAAGATGAAACCTTAAAAACAAAAATAAATTAACAATAGACGTACACCTACAAATAAAATACAAAAAAAAATCTTAATTAATTTAATTTAAAACAAAAACAGAACAGAATTAATTTAAAAGATTTCACTTGTCCAGAAATAGATTGACCAAAAACAAAATCTTTCCGGTTTAAATATGACATAGTTATGCTTCACTTTTAATCTAAAACATATGTGCAGAGCATTTTTGAATGTGCTAAGGCATAAAAATGAAACTCCTTCTAATCCTATGCAATTAACCAAAGAAAATTGTGCATAAATCATCCACTAGACAATCCAAATAGTAATTGTGACTTGTAAGCAACTTCCACAAGCCCACTTGACAGAGCAAATCAGTCATCCGCCTCCAAAATCGTCAAAATCAACAATCATTTGATCGCTCGAAACGCTCCAGTATATACTCTCAAGAAGATCAGGACCAGAACCAGTGAAACCCTAATTTTCTACCAGGAAAAAAAAAAGAGCATATGAAAATGGGAAAGTTACAGCATTTGGCAAGCTCGAAAACATGGGCAGCTTTTTGAAAATATTTGCAGCGCATTTCTTCTTCGAGTTGATTCTCCGCTATCTGTTCGAATTCTTTCGCCAGCAATATCTGACCATCTTGTTCGTGCTCCATTTCAATCCTTTCAAAACCATAAAAATAAAATTGCCGGTTTTCTTCCGTACCTCAGAGTCGCAGCAATTGAAGTTCACGCTTAAGGGGATAATCTCACAACGACAGAGAGAGATCGGCTATATATGGTATTCAAGTGTTTATCCGTCTGCTACGGTATTTGCCTTACAAGATAACTTTATACCATCGTTTTTTTTTATCTTGAAAAACAATAAAAATAGAATGTTTAAAATTTATAATAATAAAATATTATTATTTTTATTTAAGTTATATATTTTTATAATTAAAAAATAATTATTTATTATTATTATTATTATTATTATTATTAAAATTTATCAAATTAAATAACATTTAAATTAAATTATAGTAATTTAAATTCGTTCAATATTAACATTAACTACTAGGAATAAAAGTAGGTTGGTTGGTTCCCTTTTTTTCCAAAAAAAAAACTAACAAACTAACTTGGTCATTATGCATTCAAAACTAATCGAATCGCAAACCAACCTACTAAATTAGTGTGTTTGGTTCGATTTGGTTGGTTGGTTGATTTAAACCTACTATATTTATTCAAAAAAACATACATATTAAAATATCAATCGCACTATTATATCATATTCAATTGAATAAAATCACAAAAATTAAATCACAAAAATTAAAACCATGTAATAAGTTTTAAGCTAATATAAATATAACATGATTATAATATGTGAATATAATTATGTATAAAGGATAATAAAAATAAAATAATAAGTCATTTTATATAAAAAAAAATTATTATTTTAAATATATATGTTAGATTCGGTTTGGTTTAAATAAATTTGTTTTATAAAAATCATTATTGAACCGATTTAATCAATTTTTTAAAAAGTTGAACCGAACTGAACTTACAAAAATCGACCTAGAAAGTTCAATTTAAGTTCAGTCTAATCGGTTCGATCAATTTTTCTTAATTTATGCCTACCCATATTCAATATTATATATATAATATTAAATGTTCAATATTATTACATATTAATTTTGTTATAATAAATTTTAAGAGTATTATTTTTAATAATTTTTTTTATTTTTGTTTTTCAAATAAAAACAATGCATTACCCACTTCATATAAAGGTAATTTCTCCACCAAGTTATTCCTATTGATGAAAACTCATATTTTGTAAGGATATGGGATGAGATGATACTAATATTCCTACATTTATATATTTTGAATTATTTTAGTTCTTAAATTTTCAATTGATATATTTAAGTTTTTATACTTTTAAGAAAAAATTTACTTTAGTTCATATTTTATAGATTAAAGTGCCTTTAATAAAGTTTAAAAATTAAAATTTTTTATTTTGAACAAAATTTAGAAATTATAGTGTAAAAAAAGTAATAATTTATGGACATGTATATAATATCATAAATTGTTAAAATTTATGTACTAAAATATATTAATTATAAATTTAGAAACTAATATATCTCAAAAATGCAAGTTTAAATACCATAGAAATACTTTTTCATTTTGTTACATGTGAGTATCCTAGAAATGTGTATTTAATTAAAAAATTTATAGATTTTTAAAGAGTATTAGATTTAAAAAAGTTTAATAGAGTATTTTGAATTATAATAAAAATTATTATAAATTCATAAAAAAAAAATTTGGGTTTGATTTTTACTTATAGTTTTAAATAAAAAGTCCCCAAGAATTTATAAAAATTCATCCACTTTTAAACTCTTTTAAAATTAATTATTTTTTGAATTAATTATATATGACTAATTGAATGATTTGTCCAATAGTTTTTATTTTTATAAATTTTAAAATTCTTATATTATGTAGTTTTTTAATATACATTTTTTTTTATGTTTCCTACCCTTCTAATTAATTATAGCTGTATGCATAAAATTTAATAAATTTACATTTTATATCCAAAAGATAACATGCAAAAAAATTAATTAGTAATCTCTACTCCAATTATCAATGTAATATAAATTATTCATATAATATAATTTGAATGTAATTTTATCACGATCAAATATATAAATATCACAATAAATTTAATACATAAGTAATAATTTTAAAAATAATTAATTATCAATAATTTAAAATATATGAATAAAATTATTAAGCTAGATTCATACTTTATATATAGATTTGTTGTTAAAATTATTCTTTTATTTTTATTTTCATTCAATATTATAATTATAATTAATTTAATTATAACTACAATTATTATTTACTTGTTTGTTTGTAGAAGACCATTTTAACCCTAACTCTGACATGTTGAAAGTAAATCGGTAAATTGCATCCCAACTCTCTCTTTCTCTCTTTTTAATATATTTCCATTTTACATTGATAGTAACTAAATATTTTTAAATTTGCAAACTTTTAATATTTTCCAACTATGAATTAATAACTATCTTATCTATATCTATATCTTTCATAATCTCTCCCATAACTATAATTATAATGATATCAACTCAAGATCATTATCAATAACTATAATTTCTCTCTTTCTCATAATATATCTACCGTCATTATATCAACACCTTTAGCCTTATGCTAACTCACACTTTTAAGTATATTGTCAAATAGAGACATTTATCATTGCACAAATTTTTGGCCTTTTTCATTAATGAATTAATATAATAAAGCAAACTAATAAATTGTGCAATTGCAATCATCTAAACATATATAAAAAATTCCTTCCACTTGTACTAAATAAAACGCAATTTAATTGGGTTAATTACTTTTAACAAAAGATCTAAAGCATGTGGCCACAATTGTGTAATTTTATAATATTTGTTTTATCCTAAGCTCTTAAGAATGAAAAATGTTGAATATGTTTAGTATTTTTTTTTTCTTCCTTATTTCTAAGATTTTATAAAGAAAATTTAGGTTACAAGAACATTGAAAAAAAAAAAAGGCAAAAATTTATGTTATAATTCATCAAATTTATTATCATATTTCGTTATGTTTATTTTAAAATTTAAGAAAATTAATTCTTTGGTATGACTATTCTTATCTATAATATTTTGAGGAAAAAAACCATACCTTGTAGAGGAAAAACATGTACTTTGAAATGTAGCAACTCCCCTACAGGCTGGATAATGACTACTATTAAATAGATAATCGATATGCAGATGAAATGTATACTAATAGTAGTAAGTATATTAACTTTGTTATGATTATGTTATAAAAATTAGATTAAAATTGAGAGAAATTATCAAGTAATTATAAATTGTGTTTAATTCCTCAATTTTGTAAAAAGAGTTACTTAAGGATAAATTATATTATTTTATTGATTTTTTTATTAGAATATTATTATTTTTTGTCAAGTAATTAAATGCAATTAAAATAAGAATTTGGGTAACGTCACAATTAATATGAAAAAAATTCACAAAATATTTGTTTTTAATATTTGTTAATTGCATCTATTATTTTTTTATAATATTTTATTGATTTTTTAATTTTTATTAAAATTAAAAAATATATTTAAATAAGTTTGTATTGAATATTATTATTGTTGATATTTTTCTTAAAAAATTCATATTAAATTTCATTTATATCCTTAATAAAAAACTTATATTTTTATCGTATTTTAATCACTTAATAAAAAATAATAATATTTTAATTTAAAAATCATTAAAATAATATATTTTATCTTTAATTGGTCTTTTTAACAAAAATAAAAGATTAAATGACAACGTTTCTAATATAAGAGACTAAATGACATAAATAACTTAATCTAATTAAGAGATTTTTGTGACACCTTATCTTAATAAGAATTAAAGTAAAATTTAATATGAAACTATTAAACATGTGTTCAAAATTTTAAGTGATTTTTAAATTGTGTTGTTTAAAACTTTAAATCACATAAACATGCGTTTGAAATAGTGTATTCAAAACTAGAAAGCACAGAATTGATTTTGAACATGTTTTTAAAATTTACAGTGCGAAAAAATTGTTTCAAAATAATATGCTAAAAAGATAAAAATTTATAAATCTAGATTTCAAAAACTATAATTGATTTGAATCGAATATAAAATTTATTAAAACGAGCCAATCAAAATAGATCATAAAAAATTAAAAATGGCCTCTTAAAGTAAACTTAATTAATTGCATGTGCCAAACTCATCCATCATCCACAAACCATGGGTAAAAATATTGAAATATTTTTACAGAAATATTTGTAAAGTAAAATTATTAATTAAAAAAAATTATATTTTTATAAAAATTTTAAAAAATGTCAAAATTTATATTTATTTTTGTAAATTTTTTTGTAATTTCTTGTAATTTCGATGAAAATTTTAAAATATCAAAAGTATTGATATGAATATATCTCAAAATGTAATTTTGTTTATTTTTTTTTTCAAATTAAAGATATACATATATATATATATATATATATATAGCATATTATTTGTATTATGAATTAAGTTATTATTTATGTAAATGTAATCGATTATAATTTTTCAAAATTTTTTACATTTATTTAAGTAGTAAATATTATAAGTTGTATAGATTAAATCGTATTTTTTATAGGGTAATAGTAAGAATTTATGTTTTAAAAATATTTTTGTTTGCTAAATTTTTAATTAATACATTTTAGTTTCTAAATTTTATTAATATGAGACATTTTAATCCCAAAATTTTAAATTTTAGAAACTAAGATGTCTCATTTTAATTTATTTAGTAAAATTTAGGTGAAAGTGTCATTTTTAGTATATGACATTCTGAAATGTTAAAGTATAAAGACTAAAAAGGGTTTTGTACTTTAATAGTTCCATATTTAATAAAAAGCACGCATATAAACACATATTATTAAATTATTATACTAGTAGTCTCACCATTTTACAAAATGTATAATAATAGTCCATTTTTTTTAAAAAAAAACTTAATTTGTAGAAGAGTAATTATGTATTTATAAAAATATTTATTATTTATGTATTTTTTCATTTATTTTTGTTCATTTTAATACGAAAATATCTGATATCTTCATAACAATCTTTAACATTCTCTCAGTCATACTTCTAATATCGTTTTATTCCTTTGTAAGTCAACCAAATTTTATTATTTGTTGCAGAATAATTCAAAATATATATATATATATATATATATAGTTAGAAATGCCATCAACTCATATGAAGTACTCATTTCTGCCCCTGATCACCATTACCAATAGCTTATTCTCTTTAATTTTATTGACAGCTTAATTATTTTCGACCACCTTATATTTGATCAAACTTAAAATAAAATTGATTTTAATGAAACAAGTATAGAAAAAAGATAAGAGATGAAAAAGAACAAAGAGTATGAACTGACGGTAGTTGCAACCATTAACTTTGATGAAACACAAGGTTGGGGTGAAGAAGAACATAGGAAATATGCTAACGGTCGAGATGATGCTTCAAAATGACTTAACAATTGCTTAACTTTAATTTCGATAAAAATTGCTGAGTATTGATTGTTGGGCAAAAGCATGGGGTAAGGTGGGTAAAGAGATGGAGATAAGCATTGTTGCTATGGTAGATATGGTTATTTTCATAATAAATTGGACAAAAAAAATGAGAAAAGTAAAAATATAATAAATATTTTTATAAAGACAGTATTGTTCTATAAATTTGTTTTTTTTTTTTTCAAAATTAAAATTTTGAAGTAAATTTTATTAAATAGCAAACTACTATAATATTCATTTAATAATATGAATCTACATGAATATTTTTTATCGAATAAGAGGCTACTAAAATACCAAACTTCAAACTAAAGTATCATAAAAACATAAAATTTAAAGACCACCAAAATACTTTTTCCTTTTTTTTTTAATTATAATTCTTTTATTATTAATTTTTTATTTCCAATCTACATAATTTTTATTTTTAAAATAATTTTGTGCTTATGTTATTCAATTTTTCTTTAATATTAATATAAAATATAGGGAAATAGGCTCATATGACCCCCTATTATTATCTGTATTCTACATTAGACCCCCAACTTACAATTTTATTAATATTCCCACTATACCCTTAATTCACCATAAAAAGTTAAAAATCTACGTTTCAATCTCTGGAGCTCTACGAGGTCTTCCACACCATTAAACACTCCCCATTCCCGTCGCAATCTCAGATCTATCATCGAGAAACGATCGCTCTCCATCAATCAGGAATTCCTCAATACCTCCCATGTCGCTCAGGAGGCTTTGGATCGTGTCGAGCAAGAAGTTCAATCCCTAGCCGATTGCTGCGATAGAATCTCTATTGCTTACGGAGCCTTAGTTCTGATCTTTATCTCATTGGTCTCAGCTGATGACGTCGTTGTGCTTACAAACGACAACTTCCACAAGGAGGTTGGTCAAGATCGAGGCGCTCTCGTTGAGTTCTACGCTCCTTGGTACTTGGTCTTATATTTTTTTTCTTCCTGCTTTGTTTGGCTGCACAGAAAATGATAAAGTGATCAATGCTTTTATTTTGAATTTATTTTCCTTAATTTTTTAGGAGACTATTACTTGAAGTGATCTCTGTGTAGTAAGTTCAAGTTCCTGCTTGAGCCTCTCAGTTGTACTGATGATATCACCAGTGGAAGAACTACAGCATTTTCTCCTCATATACGGCTACTTTCAATTTCAGTCTGAGTCACTTGCTCAGCTTCTTATACTCTTTTTCGTATTCACCTAATCCATTTTAAATTGTATCTGTTACGCTTAAGCAATTGAATTTAAATTTAAAAATGATAAAAGTCTAAGAAGGGGTATCAACTGTCTAATGACGAGGTTAGTTTTACATTCTCTGTGCGATTATTGTTGCTATTGTGTTTGGTCCTCAATCGATAGATGAGTTAATTGGTGTCAGTTGGACATGTGTCCAACTGAGCTCCGGCGAGTAGAATCGCCGGCCAATCAAAATTCGATCAGTTGGACATGTGTCCAACTGAGCTCAGACGAGTGGACATATGTGTCCTTTAAAATATACTCTTCTGGTTTTCAGTTGGACACATGTCCAACTCTGTTAAGATGAGTTGGACATACGTCCAACTGAGGGGTTATTCTGGGTAGTCTAGTTGGACATGTGTCCAACTCGGCTCCGGCGAGTGGGGTCGCCGGCCGATCAAAATTTCATTAGTTGGACAGTCGTCCAACTGAGCTCCGGCGAGTGGACATATGTGTCCTCTAAAATGTACTCCTCTGGTTTTCAGTTGGACACATGTCCAACTCTGTTGAGGTGAGTTGGACAGTCGTCCAACTGAGGGGTTATTAAGGGCATTTTTGTCATAATATGTAAAAAAATCAAGTAGAGGGGGTCATATCAGATTTTTAATAAATAAGGGGTCATGACAGCATATAACCCTATAATATATATACATGAAATTAAAAAAAAAAAAAATTTCTTAATCATGATACCTTAACATTATATATATTTTATCTTATATCGTATTTGAGTTGCATTTAAATGAGAAAAATTAATTTAATTAATTCATTATTATTATTATTTAGTATTTTTTAATTACATCCTAAATTTTATCATTTTTTTAATTTTTTTTAAAATATTTATCGATATAAATAATATTTTTAATATTTTTATAAAATTAAAGTGTTTATATTTTTATCTATGCAACAATATTTTCTTTTAATATTTATTATTATTTTTATAAAAGATAAATTTTATTTTATTGACACGTGATTAAGTTATCGTGGGAATTGTCCAATCTTATTTTAACTTGAAGAATGTTTGCAAAATTTTTTAAATGTACAATAAATATTAAACATAGTGTTGATAAATTGGGCTGATGCTGCCTTTTTATTGAGCGACGGCCCTCTTTCTTATATTATATATTTCTTATTATAGATAATATATCTTCATATGTTATTCACTTGTATTTGGATAGAGTGAAAATAAAAAAGGTCGCATCAGAACGCTACTAAATTTACTTACGATGAATAGTTTAGTTAATAATATAACTATATTATATGCATTAAATTATAAATTAAAAGATAAAATTTTTTTAGTTATACGTAATTTTTTTTTAATGATAATACAAATATTAATTATTATTAATACTTTAAATAAAAAATAGACGGTGAATAAAAGCAAAACATTAGTCTAAATAAAAAAAATCAAGCTTTATCCTGTTTTTCAGAGAGCTTTTATTTTGTTTAAAAAAAAAAAAAAAAACAAACTACCAAACACTGTATTGCCATCTTTGCCTCCAATTTCATCTTTATTCAACCTCTTCTCTTTTCATCTTCACAAGACATTGTCTGCAAAACTCTCCTTTAGTCAAAAGCACCTTGGGTCCCTCCCCTTCCACTTTTTTTTTTTTTTTTTTCTAATCCTCGTTATTCAAGAAAAATAAATATATCCTAATGCTCAATAATCAAAATTGGAAAGAAAATTTAAAAAATAGCTAAAATCTTATTATATTATCCAACTGTAAAGCAAACTCACATTGGATACTGGATGACAAGAAAAAAAAAAATGTAACAATGAAAAATCCCCATGTCTCAATTCTCTCCTCTCATATCTTTTACTTTTTTTTCCTTCACTTTCTGAAACCAAACCCACAAACCCTAATTGTCAAGACAGACACTCAACCAGCTTCAACATGCCTTCTAGGCCTTTCCCTCCAAATCCCAATTCCCCAATTTCAAGACCATCAAGTTTCTTGACCAAGACCAAAGCTATGTTTTTGATTCTCACTATCTCAGCTTTTCTAGTTTTACTTGCCTCAATCCTCTACCTTCTATACCACCTATGGCAGTCCCTAGTGCCCAGAGCTAAAACCATTCCATTTGATTCAACTGCACCTCTTAAGCTTGAAAGATTTTCCTACAAAGAGCTCAAGAATGCAACCAATGAATTTGATGCTGCTAATATTATTGGTAAAGGAGGTTCTGGTACTGTCTTTAGAGGTATACTAAGAAACGGCAAGTTGATTGCCGTTAAAAGATTGGATGCTTTGTCTTTACAAACAGAGAGAGAGTTCCAAAATGAGCTGCAGATTTTAGGTGGCTTAAGATCACCATTTTTGGTAACCCTTTTGGGTTATTGTGCGGAAAAGAGCAATAGAATCCTTGTTTATGAGTATATGCCCAATAAGAGTCTTCAAGAATCTCTTTTTGGAGATGGGCTTTTCGGTTTGAGTTGGGAAAGAAGATTTGAGATTATCTTGGATATTGCTAAAGCGCTTGAGTTTTTGCATTTGGGATGTGACCCCCCTGTAATTCATGGAGATATTAAGCCAAGCAATGTCTTGCTGGATTTTGATTACAGACCCAAGATTTCAGATTTTGGGTTGTCAAGGATTAAGGTAGAGGGTGAATTTGGAGTTGATTTGTTTAGTCAAGACTTGGGTAAGAGTCAAGATCTTTGGAAAAGTCAAGATCTTGGGTTGTCAAGCAATGTCTTGCTGGATTTTGATTACAGACCCAAGATTTCAGATTTTGGGTTGTCAAGGATTAAGGTAGAGGGTGAATTTGGAGTTGATTTGTTTAGTCAAGACTTGGGTAAGAGTCAAGATCTTTGGAAAAGTCAAGATCTTTCTGGTAATTTGGCTATGGAAACCCCAGCAATTGGAACTCCAGTTGAGAGTGATACTCAAGAGGTAGATTTTGCTCTTGCTTTACAATCTTCTTCTTCGTCAAAAAATATTAGAACATGCTATAATATTAAAGCTTTAAACTTGAACTCTGCAAACTATAATGCCGCCATTGCAAGTGAGGGTGATTTTAAGAATGTTAATTCAAAAGGTAAGGAAGTTTCAACTGTGGATTTAAGTGGGTATGATTGGAATAATAGATTTGTTTCTTATGATGATGACCCTTCCAGTTTAGAACATAGCAAAGAGTTGAATTCTAATGCTTGTTCTGTTGTTGATGAGCCAATGGATTCAAAACTATGGGGGAAAGATTGGTGGTGGAAGCAGGGAAGTGATGAACTATGTAGTAAAGATTATGTTATGGAGTGGATAGGGAGTCAAATTTGCCCATCAACAAATCCTGATTGGGATGAAGAAAAGAAGAGTACTTTTCCTGAGAAAAATCACATGGATGAATCACCAACACCAGATAAAGTAGAAGATGCAAAAGAATCCAACTTGCAGGAATTGAGATTTGGAGATTCCCACAAGGAATTTGAGATGAAAGAATCAAAGGGTAGGAAAAAACGTAAGAAGAAACCGAAGAAGATGCAAGAATGGTGGAAAGAAGAACACCTAGATGAGATTAGCAAGAAGGGTAGTTATAAGCTGAAAAATCTCGAGAAGAAGTGGAAGAGAGGCATCAAAATGCCACATTTTGATCTTGGTAGACTGTTTTACTTTCACAGACGAAAGAAGTTTGCAGAGTCGAGCCAGAACGAGTGTGATCAAAATGGAGAGTTCAGTTTTAGAAGGGGATGGAAGAAAAAGAACACTCGTTCCATTGGGAGTGACATGTGGAGTGGAGATCTATTCAGCCGCGAGCTCAGCAGCACAACTAGCATGAGAGGGACATTGTGTTATGTTGCACCAGAGTATGGAGGATGTGGATATTTGATGGAGAAGGCTGACATTTATAGTTTTGGAGTTCTAATCCTTGTCATTGTATCTGGTAGAAGACCATTACATGTTCTTGCCTCTCCCATGAAGCTGGAAAAGGCAAATTTAATAAGCTGGTGTCGACAATTGGCTCTATCCGGCAACATTTTAGAACTTGTAGATGAGAAACTGAAAGATGAGTACAATAAAGACCAAGCAAGTTTATGCATCAACTTGGCTCTAACTTGTTTGCAGAAAATGCCAGAGTTGCGGCCGGATATTGGAGACATTGTTAAGATTTTTAAAGGGGAAATGGAGCTTCCTCCTGTTCCTTTTGAGTTATCTCCCTCTCCACCTTCCAAACTGTATAGCAAGTCAAGGAAAAAACACACGACCAATGATGAGTAGACTGTGAATTTGCTTCATTTTCACCATTTTTTTGGGCATTCAGAGATTTGTACATTGTGGATTATGTCGTTGTATGTATATTACGTTGTTGATTATGTTGATGTATGTGCATTATAGTTCTGTTCGACTGTTACATCATCTCTGAGTCTTCTTTGTAAGCCATGAGTTTGAAATTTTGAATAAGCTAGATGTTTAAAAAGCCTCTATTACTTAAGAATATGACCAGGAACTCGATGGCTAATCTTTCAGAAATTTGATCTTTTTGAATGTTGTCATTGAAACAGACGAACATACAAATTTTTGGCCATTTAACATATTAAAGGAATGTTGGTCCACCATGGAAACACATTCTTATTAAGGCATTTTATGTTCACACGTCATTACGACTTTGTATGATTGTTCTTTAAATTGCAACTTAGAGTCTTCGGTTGACTGATGATCAAAAGCCACTGAAGTCTTTATCACCACTCAAACTTTACAATACTAAAGGTCTAAAGCTTAGTAGCTTATATCATTATGTCACGACAGGATTGGATTTTTCAATAATCCTGAACTTACCGGTGTATATATGATTTTTGAAACGAATAACCTAAGGTCAACAGTTGTTTTTGAGGGCGGTGAGTGCTTTGGCTATTTCAATCATGTTAAGCCTATCATCAGGACTTGTTCTCAAACACTTCTCTATGAGCTTGACACATTCCATTACTTCATTCTTGTTTTCTTCAAGCCAGTTATTATTAGCTTTAAACTGAGCTTCACAATATCTTGCAACAAGTCCAATCAAATAGTGTTCTGATTCTTCTGAATCTGAGAACTCCCCACACATAGTCGACATTATTAAATCACCCGTTCTCATTCCTGTAATAATTTCACATAGTAGAATCCCAAAGTAATAGACATCACATTTCTCGGTATGTCGTCCATGATCGGCAACCTCTGGAGCAATATGGCCTTGAGTTCCACCTATATCAGCATATACATGGGTTTCACCTTCTGGAATTGTTATTGACATTTGAAATTCAGACAACTTGGGAACATAGTCTTGATCCAAGAATATGTGTCCGAGCTTTAAATCTCGATGGATGATAATCTTGGAAAAGCCATAGTGGAGATATGCCACTGCATTTGCTATTCCAATGGCAATCCTCAACTTGGTCTGCCATGGAAGTGATTCAATCTTCCTGGGGAGATGACCATTCACCGGGAACTCATACACCAAGATAGGCACTTCAGTCTCAAGACAATAACCTAAGAGCTTCAAGACATTGTTGTGCTTGCTCATGAGTGAGGCAATTGCAAATTCATTTGCTATCTCATCCACTGTATCCCTTTCCAGCTTTAGACTTTTACTTTCGAATATTTTCACCGAAATTCTATGATATTCGTGAACTCCTTCGTACATTATATACAGAGCATCAAGGTGTAGGATTTTGTCCCAGTGGAAGTTATCTGTTGCCTTGTTGAGCTCTTCCATGGAGTAGATGCGAATTGGATTGCAATTGCCATTGAAAGAAGTTATGACCTGCTCCAACATAATAGCCCCATTTTTGACAAAGTTGTCTTCTTTGATCTTTTGGGCGTGGTTTCTGAAACACGACAACATCTTGGGAGAGTAGTAATGGAGTAAAGAGGTCATAAAACAGAACTTGAACATGGTTTCAATTGGGTGCCATTGCCATGTATTAAAAGGCAAAGATATTTACACATAGAAAGTCATAGGTATGAAATCACCGAGCATTTACTCTTTCAGACAAAACGGAAGATTCAATGAAATTTCCTTTTTATCAATAAGGAAGATTCAATGAAATTGCAGGTTTGATATTTCAATAAACAACAACCAAGTCAAGAAAAAAAACACCAAGTCAATACTCAGTAACATCCACATGACCAAGTCAATGTGCCAAAGATAAATCTGGAGGAAAATAGGGAACATCATATCCCATCATTTGTAGAGTCTATAAACAAGACCATCACTTTAATATTTTTTTCATGACCCATTTAAATTTTTATTTTCAGTAGAGGCCCACAAGTTTTTCGACTAAATCTCCACTACCATGTCAACGTTTGTGGAGTCCATAAGCACCATGGGATCACAAATCCTAAGAGTTAACCCAGGAGAAGAGAGGATTATAATTTTAATTAAGTCCTCATAACATTATGGTTAATCAATGGGACTTTTATTTTTTCCTCCAACGCCAACAAGAAGCATGATAAAAAAAAATAGCATCTCACTTGTCACTGTTAAAGTTTTCATTAAATGAAGACAACATTGACCAAAACAAATGCCACAAAGACAAATGGGAAGATAGTATTGAGACAAGTTCCTCTAATAACATCATCACAAAAGAAACCAACACAAATGACAAATCAAACAACAAAAAACCATTCAATATCCAGAAAGCTAAAACACCTTACGACTTAAAAACAATTAAATTTCATACCCATTAGCAGTACTAAAGCCAGGCAGATATCAAGCAAATCAATGCTAAAGACATAGCCAGAGCACAAAGCCCCTGCTGTGGAATCAGTGGGGCTTCAGAATGTAGTGATGAGTCATTGGCGGCAATAGAGGCCGATGGGGGTGATGGCAGACGATGAACAAGAACAGAGACCTTCATTCCATTAAAGCATTGCCCATTCCCACATATGAAGTAATACCTCTTTGCCTTATTTAGTGGGATGAAATCTTTGCCACTGCTCCAGTTTCCTACTGCTCCTTCTGTTGTGCAATTGTCGTATCCAGTTTGGTTCACTTCAAACACATTGTATTGTGTTTTTTGGTACCTAAATGCTGTTAAAAAAGAAAGTACTTGTTGAAAGATGTATAAAAAAAAAAGACAGATTTGGGTATATAAAAAAAGAGAGACAGAGAAAACACACGAAAATAAGAAACCCAAAAAACTAAACACGAAGAAATTGAACTTTTTTCCTTCTTAAACATAGCCATTACTAAGAGCCCAGTCAAATTCGAGGAACCAACTAATTATTACACCACAACAAAATGAGCATAACAGTTTGCCAAGAGCAGTTAGATTAACACTCATAGCATTAAACTCGAAGCGAAACGAAGTCGCAGAGGTAACGAAGGATGTCACCTACTACCAAGCCAAGCTGCGAGATGTCCCCGGTAGTGGAACGGAGCCTAAGAACAACATCCAATAAATCGCTGGACAGAATAAGATCCTGGACAACTTGAGTATGACTACTTAGCATTCTACAAGCTAAAGATTTAAGCTTTATTGATTCTCAGAATTGGGTTAATTTCACTCAATTTTTTTCTAACTATTAATAAGCGAAAAGAGGATCAAGAGAAAGAGAAAAGGAAAGTGGGTTTCCAGCATTTATACAAATTGACCAAATTGAAACAGATCTGAAGTTATCTACAGAGAGAGAGCTTACAGATAAGGTCGCCGACATAGAAAGTGTGGTTATTGGCCCAGAGAGTGTAGTTGAGGCTGGGATTCCAGCCCTTGTTGGCTCCAACAATGTGGTCAGTGGCAATGACAGGAGATATGACGGCAATGGCGAAGATGAGAAAGATGGAGAAGAGAAGTTGGATTGAGCTCCTCATTTTCACAGTGAAAGTTTAACTTCTCTGGTTGGTTAGTGGGTTCGTGCTCTCTTCAGACTTGAGTGCTGTTTCTTACTCTTTTCTATTTGTGTACACTCAGAAAAATCCAAACAAATAGCAACAACAGCTGGTTACTCTATTGACCATTGTAACTTCTCTGGTTGGTTAGTGTGTTAGTGCTCTCTTCAGCTTGAGTGCTGTTTCTGACCCTTTTCTTTTCTATTTGTGTACACTCAGAAAAATCCAAACAAATAGGAGCAACAACAGCCGGTTACTCTATTGACCACGTTTCACTGCACAAAATCTAGGTTAGCTTGGGAGATATATATCATGCTATCATCCCAATATAATTTGGAAACTACTTCAATCCAAATATATAATTTGCACAAAATCTAGGTTAGGTTGGGTGACACCTATCATACTTTTGCCCCATTAGCAAGTAGAAACCACATAAATCCAAATATATTATTAAGGAAACTACATAAATTCAAATATAAAAGTTTATTTTAGATAATAAAATTTATTTATACAAAAATATTCAATTATATAATTAATTAAAATAGAAAAATATATTATAATACAAACATTATTTTGAATTGTTTTGGTGTTAGTTTGGACAATAATAGCTTCATTTAATGGTTTTTTTTGTTTGTAAGTAAATTATTGTTTTCAACTAATTTTATTAATTTTATGATATGGTCTCCAGTGTGTATTATTTTCAACTAATAAAATTATAAATTTACATCTAAGATTAGAACCAAGTAAAAAAAAAAAAAAAAAACTTAAACAACAATGGAAGCATGTTAAAAAGTTGCACTAGATAAAATCTATGCGAAAAAATATCACTCTAGATCTAGACTTAAATGAAAAAACACCCCAACTTGCATGTAGTTGATTTTATTTTTTAACTAAAATAAAACTAAACTAAACTTACTTGGAGAGAGCCAACTCTAGCAAGTTAATAAGAGATAAAAAGTAGACAGAGAAAATAAAAATAGATTTGGAAAGAATAGCTTTTTGATTTAGAGCAAATTTTAGTCATTTGAATATAGGTAATATATTTATTTTTTAAAAAATAATTTATTTCACGATTATTTTAATTTTATTTAAATCCTAATTTTACATTTAAACTAGACGGATATTCATTATTCATAGCAATTATAATCCCATTTTAACACCATATTTTGAGACCTTGGCCGTACTTGTTAAATGATAAATATATTTTATTTAATAATTAAAATAAATATTAAAACATTAAATGAAAAATACAAGTACAGCGTACTAATTTTTTTAAAAATATTTTAGCTACTATTTTATTTTACATATATATTAATAGTAATTGTGGCAATGAATGTCTCTTTCTTTTTCTTTTTTTTTTTTTTTTTATCAAATATGACCAAAACAATTATCTTTATTTTTGATACCATTAAATAAATTATCTTTCATTAAAATTTATGTATTTAAAAATACTTTTTAATATTTAAAAATTATAATACATTGCAGGTACTTTTACTAATCCGTAATGTGATTTAAAAATTTTGGAATCAAAATGAATTAGAAACAAGATGAATATAAATTAAGTTACTTTTGTTTGTATTTACTTATTTTATTGTAGAATCTGAATAAAAATGTGTGTTTTCTTAAAATAAATTTTTTTTTGATAAAAATAGTAACTTGTATTAAATAAAGATCCTAAGTACAATCTTAAGACACATCAACTCTAAGAAATACATCACAATTTTAAGATCATAGTCAGGACTAGCTAAAAGCAAAAAGACCATAAACGTGAGCGAATAATTATGAGCGATCAACATTAGCTCGTTATTCCAACTCACTCTAATGCCTGACTGACTGAAATAAAATGGTGAATAAATCCTAGAATCAGAAAATGTAACAAGAAAGTAATCTAAAATCTCATCAACAAAGTTACAACAAAACAGATCTGCATAATTTAAAACACACATAATATCGCCAGATACATGGAAAATACCACAGTACACACATGAAATACACAATTTATTAACCACAAATATATAACCAAAATACCCAAAATAACCCTCCTTTCCACAGTAGCCGAACGACTGCCGGAGAGCCACAACTGCCGAAATCTGCGACGCCAACCGTAGAGGAGAAGCCCACGGCAAGGGTAAGGCCGAGCAAGGAAGAAAAGGTATGGGACTAGGACACAAAACGCCGAGCAGGATAACGTCGCTACCGAGGATCGCCATGGACCACCGTCTCAAGCACCTGCAGCAGCTGAAAGGAGGTGGCGACGACCAGCGTACACGCAGCGAAACCAAACGCCTCCCGCGTACACACAGCGAAACCAGACACCGCCCGCATACGCGCACAGAGCAACCAAAACAGAAAAGCAGACCACGAACGACGACCAAGGCCTGGCCAACGGCCAAAACTGCCCGTCGTTGGCCAGAACCCACACGAAAATTAGAAACCCTAAAGAGAAGGAGGCGCTCGAGAGAAGAGAGAGAGAGTTTTTCTTAAAATATCTTTTTAATCCAAAATTTATTATTTTTAAAGAGGTTAATTTAGGAAGACAATATTATTATTTTTTTTTTTGAAAAAATAACAAAAATAAAACCTCAAAACTTATAATATAAAAATAGTATTCTTTAAGTTAATTCATATATTTTTACAATTAAAAAGTAATTGTTACATCATTTTTTTTAACGTCTATCCAATTAGATACCACTCAAATTGGACTACAGCAATCTAAACTCATTTAATGTTAAACATTCAATATTATTAGAGTAATATTTTTGTTATTATAATCTTAAGTTTTTTATATTTTGTAATTTTTTTTAAAAAAAATCTATAATTTAATTCAGAATTTAACGTAATTAAATTATTAAAAAATTAGTAATTTAATTTCTTATATTTGTGTGGGGGTAATTAAAGATTTATTCTATAAATAAAAGATAATTATTATTTATAATTTAATTTTATTTACGAGTAAGTAAAATCTTTACAATTTAATTCATACTTTAGTCAAATAATTTTATTGCAAAAATCTTCTTTTTCTCCCCATCTCTCACTCTCTTTCTTACTAATGATGTAATATTTTATTTATTTAATTAATAATTATCTACCTGTATTTTCATATTCTTTTATTAATCTCAATCATAATGCATGTAATTATCACAAAATTTTAAATTATAATTTCTTTTCCTGAAAAAAAAAATTTGTTGAATAATGCGCTAACATCATACGTACATTGATCATGTGTCCTATTCAATCAGAAGAATAATATTTAATGAACAACTCAATTTAATTACGCTTATTATTGATGCTCTCACAATTTTCTAAAATTTTATATAAAAGTTTAAAAATAGATATAATTCCTACCATTTATGTAATTTTCGCATTTTTAGATATTTTTTAAAAATAAAATATTGATATTTATACCAATAAATATATTCATCCTTGCAGAACCACGCTCATGATATCCGGAGCTCATCCTGGACATCACAGTTTGATTAAAAATCATGCATTTGTATAAACCAATTACGCAGTTGCAAACTGCAGGAATAATAAATGGTCATCGGCCTTAAAAAAAATTAATTTATAAAAAAGAGTAGTTTATTTTAATTATTATTATTATTATTATTTATACTTTTTTAATAGGAAAGTTATCCAAATACCTAATAATCTCTTATCGAACAAAAACATATTCAATCCATCTTAGACTTCAAACATGCCACAATATAACATTCATTTTATTGAGTTCAAATATATGGTAAAAAAGCTAAAGAACCTACGCCAATATAATGTTCATTGTTTCCTTCATTTAAGGCAAAGCTGTGAGTTATTTTCTTATAAATATGTGTTTAAATTGACAAATTTTTAATTAATTAGTATTTGCTTTTTTGAAGGAATTGGAATCAAGGTCATAAAAACAATCAATATAAATCAAATATTATAATATATATTGTACAATTATATCCATCGCAAAAAAATATAAACCATTTATTATTATAACAAATTATAAACCATTTATTTAATTAAATGCAAAAAATTATATAAAAGTAAAAGTTCAATATTTGTTATATGATCTTTTCTATTAATCACAAGTCTAGTTGACTTGTGATTCATGTGTATTCTATAGACTCCGTTTGCACTTTTGCACTTGGTTCCTTGCAAAGAAAGATTCGTTTTAGCTAAACCTATCTTCTAATTATTCCAAGTAAAGCTAAATCTACAAAGTATAACTAAATTCCTAGCCCCAAAAAAAGTAAAACCAAATTATTTGATTTTTTTTTTTTTTTGTGTGTGTGTTAATATACTACTAAACTAAATTTCCTTTTAAATACACCATTAAATTATTAAAAAGAGTTTCAAAATTATTATCTGACACGTTTGTCAGCGGCATTAGATGAAAAAAAATGTCAAAAATAATAATAAAAATAACATATTTTAAAATTTATAATAAAAAAATAATATTTATTATATTTAAATTATATAATTTGATAATTGATCGCGTATTAGGACCAAAAACTATTTCTATTAAAAGATTGTGAAAAGCTAATGTCGCAGAACTACGAGGATAATAAGATACTGAAGAGTTTCCTGATTCCGTGTTAACTAATATGGAACGAGGCTCTTCACCTTCTGATTATCCCCCTCCTTCTAGCTAGTTGTAATATAAATTGTAAAACTATATGTTAAAAATTAATTTGTCGTTGAAGCACAATGAAACAGAACATGCCAGAGTCAGAGTCATAGAAAAACCCAATCTTATCCCTTGCTTGTAGTTTTCTTCTCTTCACAAAATCTGAACTCCATTTGCCAATCAGAACATAAGCTCCCGATGTCCATTGCTTGAATACTAATTGGTGTAGAGAATTTGTCTGAACATCTTTGACTATAACACTCGAAACTATGACTACTGGATGATTCAATACTTTTAACACTCTCAACTCCCAAATAAGGAAGAATGTGTTCCTTCACCAACTCTTTTGATAACATGAGGCGACATAATTGCCCAACATCACTCTTCGTTAGTTCTTTCTTGATCTTCCATGGGTCCTCTTTTAGGATTGGAAAGTGATAATAAATGGAGGTCTTTTGCTTTCTTCCTCAGTCAGTACTTCTCTATAAACGTCGTTTGGGTTTTCTTCTATTTGAATTTGCATGGATGTCGTAGTATTCAAGATTGGAAAATTATAATAGATTAAAGCAGGTCGGTATTCCATGGTTGATGATGATAAAATAAGAGTTAAAGAAATTGTACGTGTAAATGGTTCAAAGGAGAAGAAAGAGTAATATTATGTACTGTTAAAAGATTGTGTATATATATAGCATGCAAGTGATGTTGGAGTCGAATTAAAATTGTTGAATGATCTCAAGTGCTAATTCTTGTCGGAGTCTAGTCAGCATTAACCGAGTAAAGAAAAAGCTTGCAAGTGATGTTGGCGTTGCATTAAAGTTGTGAAAGGATAATAGGAATCTAATTAATTGTGAAAATACAATAATTATAAAAAAAGGCCTAGAGATATAATTATTAATTTTATAAAAAATAGAAAAGATACTATATGGAGGACTCTCTTAAAAAAAATAAAATTTAACGGTGGATGGGGGTGGAAGTAATCCACGCAAGGAGTTCTAAATATATATGCAACTAATTTATAAAAAAAAAAATTGTATAAATAAGACTCCTAAATGAAATGGGAGTTTATATCATAAGATCCTATTTTTAAAACATTAAAAGTACCGAATATAGGTTTATCAATAATCCTTTTCTTAGCTTCATAAATAAATTTTCAAATAAATTCTTTTGACATTATTGACTTATAGATTTATCAATAAATTTTTTTTTTTAATTATTTAATATATAAATTTTACTTATATTTTTATTCAATGAAACATTAAAACATAAATATTTATAATTATCAATACTTTAATCTTGACTTTTAATCAAGTTAAAATGAATCAAATATGATAGTTTTTTATGGTTTAGGTAGTAAGATTTTTAATTATTTTATTAAAAATTTAAATTTGAATTTTAATTAAATATATGAATATATTTTTTTTATTAATAAAAAAGGAAGAGTTTTGGAATCCTTTAATAAAAAATAAAAAAATTAAATAAATCAAATATGGGTCCTTTATATTTTTTGTTTTATTTAGCGAAGTCAAAAAAGGTGTTAGAGATGTAATCATTAATTTGACAAGATATAGAAAAGATCCTATATACGAGGCTAAGAAATTGACGAGCAGATGGGCCTAGACTTAACCCATGCCAGATTCAATACGCAACTAATGAAAAAATATATATGATAAATTAGACTCCTAAATAAAATGAGAGTTAATATTTTAATTACCTATTTTTAAAATAAAACTCATGCCTTCTGCATGATATATTTTATAACAGATAACAAAATAGTAAAATTTAATATTATTATCATAATTTTTTCTTTCTTTTTAATACATTTTTAGAAGTATAAGAGTTTATTTAAAAATAATTTTTTTAATATTTAATTAAATTTAAATATTATATATTTTTAATTATTAGTTCTATTAACGTGTATTTATTTTTTTATCTATTATTTTTAATTTTATTATATATTTAATGTAAAATAGTTACATTGTTAATATTTTTAAATATTTTTTTATTCATTATATTTTATATTTTATTAGAAAATATAAATAATATAAATTTTTATTAAACGGTAGAACTTAATGTTTGAATTTTACTTATTAATTGCATGATAGATGAGGATGTAAATATTTTTAAAAAGTAAAGAAAGAAATTAAAAGATGTAAAAAATATATAATAAAAATATATAAAAATTATTATAAATCAATGAAAAATTTATAAAAGTCTTGTATTAAAAAGTCTAGTAAAATCAATAAAAATTTAAAAAAAGTCTATAATATGAAGTCTTTAAAAATTTATTTAAATATAAAAAAAATACTATTTAAAATCTATAAAAATTTAGATTAAATACACCCATGTTAACCTTTCCTTTTATCAAAACATCATCTTCAGATATTCAAAGCCATTACAGGGGAGAGATCGTTGAACCATATAGCTTTAAAATGAGTATCATTACCAATTATTTCAATTTTCAATTTTTAATTTGAGTTTTCAAATTTTACAAGTTTTAAAATTGATGTGTTTGATAATCTATTCTAATTTTTATTTTTTAAATTTTGAAATTTAATTTTAAAATTTGATTAAATTTAAAAATTTTAAAAAATAATTTTTTAATATATATATATATATATATATATATATATATATATATATATATATATAATATATATATATAAAAGGGATTTAAAATTGAATTAATTATCAAACACACTACTAAAAAAAGGGATTTTTTTGTTGGTTTTTAACGCCAAGTTAGATCTTTTTTGGCACTTAAAAAAATTGCTCATATATGTCGATTGTTTTTAATCGGCAAGATAGATAGGTATATCTTGTCGAATTTTTTATGAAAATTGACAAGAAAATGTATTATGTCTTGTCAATTTTTAATAAAAAAATGCAAGAAAATTATATTCTATCTTGTCAGCTTTCATTAAAATAGTCAAGAAAAGGTAAACATATTTTAAATTTTAACATGCTATTTTTATTTTTTGTCCCTTTATATATAATATAATCTAACAATATCAAATAGGTAGGCAACAAAATTAAACAAACATATAAACGAGGCACCAAACAGAAATTAAATTAGTAATTAATTATATAAAATTAGACGATCACAATTTATATAATGAAATTAGTTAATATACATTAAAAATGATAGAACTAATAACAACTTACATCAAAACAAAACCATATACTATGATTTACTATAATTATGGCATTAGATCTATAGCATTATCTCCCTTCTTCATTAAAACAACTTTCAACAAAATTACGAGAAATAGCCTGCAATAAAAAAAGATTTAATATTAGTACATTAATTTTTCATTCAAACATAAATCATGCCTGTTCAAAATTAGCGAACTACGTTATATCATGCATACCTCTCGTTAATTGATTTTTAGTAGAATGATATGTAAGCACTAGAGTAATCTTGAGACTGATTTGAAAAAAAGAGAAGACATGTATCATACTATCTGCTCAAAGTGAAAAGTGCAAATATAATATTTACTTAAAACCGGCCAATATAGAGGTATTTATGAGTCGATCAATTTACCTACATAAGAGAGAGTTGCAATATTTCGGCTTTATAACCAAGGATACAGTTCGAAGCTGTTTCTCATTATTGACTTACTCCTTTTCTACTTAGGTCTCAATGCTATTAATAAATTAACCAAGATAACAAAGTAACAAAGGAAGTAAAATTACCGTAAACACCAAGAGCAGTACTGGTGAAGAAGAGGTAAAGAAACGTCCCGAACAATTTCAAGGTTGTATCAACATAATAAACATGTACAAATACCCAAAGACAACATCATAAACTTGTCTAAAGAAATTCCTAAAATTATTTACCCTTGTTAATGTGAAATGAAGAAAACAAGTTGATCTAATCACCTCTAAACAAAAAAAGGCAAATATTAAAAGAATAAATAAAAAGACTTGCTTGCTATAAAGTCACAATACTTGAAGATAATAAGGCCCATAAAAACCACATCATCAACGCCAAAGGAGGACAATAGTTCATCTTCTGATATCATGCCCTTTTGACACAACCAGGAGAAAGGATATTGCCTTTCCAAGTTGAAACTACAAGATATTATTATATAGTTATAACTAACTTTACACTTGTAAGTTAATTATTAGAGTTGTATTTCCTTAACTAGTCTTGTGTATATATATAGCAAGTTTCTGTTAAAGTGAAATAAGAAGAAATCATTTTTTTCCAGTTTCGTGGTTTTTCATCTATCTTCTTTCTTTGTTTTCTATGGTATCAGAGCTTAGGGTTTGAGAAGGTTCTTGATTTTTTTTTCTGGTTCTTGCTTCCTGATTGTTTTCATGACCACTCAAGATTCAAGCTCTTCAAGAAGTAACAATTGTCAGAATTTGTCTTCATCTTCACAGTCTGTGATGGCTCTTCCGGTAAATCTTTCCTTTTCGATCAAACTGGATCGTTCCAATTATCTACTATGGAAGGAACAATTGTTGAGTGTTATCTCCGCTTATGGAGTTGAGGATTTTATTGATGGTTCACAGATTACACCTGCGATGTATCTTCCAGGTACAACTTCAATTTCGTCTGAGTATTCAACTTGGAAACGTACTAATGGTACGATACGTAGCTGGATTTTTGGATCAATTACTAGTGAAGTTTCTGGTTATATGTTTGGAAAACAAACTGCTCGCGATTTGTGGAAACCTTTTGAAGATGTGTTTTCTTCATCTGCACAATCAAGAATAATGGAACTTCGTCTTCAATTACAAACTGTCAAGAAAGATGCTATGTCAGTTGATGATTATATAATGACATTCAAGACTCTTGCAAATAGTCTTGCTGCTGTTGGTGAGCCTGTTTCACACAAGGATCTGCTTCTTTATGCAATATCAGGCTTGAATCATCGCTACAATCCTTTTGTGTGTAATGTTACTGATCAAGCAGGTTCTATGACAATTGAAGATTTTCATAGTCGATTGTTAGTTTTTGAAAATCGTCTCAAGCAGCAAGACAAGGAAGAACAAAGTCAGGTTTTACAAGCCAATTTTGTCAAGTTTAACAATGATTTTACACAGTCAAATTTCGTTGGTACGGGTATGGTTGCTCAGCGCACTTTTAATGATCAAACCAGGCCTCCTAATGGTCGTGGTAGAGGTAGGGGACGTTTTAAGAATATACAGTGCCAGTTTTGTGAAAAAATGGGACATATAGCATCACATTGTTTTAAGTTGCGTGATCTGCTTGCTGGAAAAAGTCATGTTAATCAACACAAAAATCAGCCCTCAGCTTTTATTGCTTCCAAGTCCTCTAATGATAATGGTTGGGTATTGGATACAGGCGCTACTAACCATATCACTAATGATTCTTCTGCACTTGGCAATCCTATTCCTTACACAGGATCTGATGGCATTGTTGTAGGTAATGGTGACTCGCTTTCTATTTTCTCCTCTGGTAATGTTTCTATTCCTACTGCTCATGCACCTTTGTCTTTAACAAATGTTTTGCATGCACCTCGAGTCACTACTAATCTTCTTTCTGTTCATCAGTTGTGTCAAGACAATAATGTCTATGTTGAGTTTCATTCTTCATTTTTTCTGTGTTAAGGACAAGCTTTCGAGGAGGGTTCTTCTTCAAGGACCACTTGATAGAGGTCTCTATCGTTTGCTTGCTGGTAGAAGATCTTCCAAGTCTTCTAGCAAGGCAATTCATGAAGTTCCTTGTACTGCTTTTCTTTCTACAGCCTCTGTTTGGCATGAGAGGTTGTGTCATGTTTCTGATCCTATTGTAAATACTGTTTTGCATAAAAATGGTATTAATGTAATAAAGTCCTCTAGTTCTAATGTTTGTGAGTCTTGTGAACTTAGCAAGTCTCACAAACTTTCTTTTCCTGTTGGTAAGCATGTCACTGTTTCATCTCCTTTTGAACTATTGTATATAGATATTTGGGGACCTTCTCCTATTGTTTCCTCTAATGGAGAACGTTATTTTCTGTTAATTGTCGATGATTTCTCTCGTTTTTCGTGGATTTTTTTTTTAACCACTAAAGATCAGGTTATGTCTGTTTTTCTTAAGTTTAAAACTATGGTTGAATTGCAATTTGGTTTTAAACTTAAGTCTGTTCAAAGTGATGGGGCTGGTGAATTTAAACCTCTTGCTCGTTTTCTTGAAAACGAAGGTTTGATTTATCGTTGGACATGTCCTCATTCTTCTGAACAAAATGGAATGGTTGAGAGTCGTCATCGACGTGTGGTGGACACAGGTCTTACTTTGTTGATGCGTTCTGGTGTTCCTAAACATTTTTGGACGTATGCTTTTCGTACTGCTGTGTTTGTTCTTAATCGTGTGCCCTCTCGTGTTCTTTCTCTTAACTCTCCTTATTTTTTACTTTATCAGAGACAACCTGATTTTCATTTTCTGAAGGTTTTTGGGAGCTTGTGTTTTCCGTGTCTTCGACCTTATCGAAAGAATAAACTGGATGTTAAATCTTCTGTGTGTGTTTTTCTTGGGTATGCTTCTAATCAAAGGGGTTATGTTTGTTTGGAAAAAGCTTCTAGTAAAATTTATATTTCTCGACATGTTGTGTTTGCTGAAAATATTTTTCCTTTTCTTACTCAAGAGTTGCCTTCTGTTTCTGTTCCTTCTTATTCGAGTCAAGAGCAATTATTTTTTAGTCCACCCTTGTCTCTTTCCAGCTCACATGGTGGGTGTATAGTCCCTGTCATTTCTTCTGTGCAATCTAGTATAGGTTCTGAATTGTCTCCTGTTAATAGTTCTTCTTTTCGTTCATCTCATCCTTCTCTTGACAAGTCACTGTCACCTGTGCCTGTTCCTGCGCCTGTCACTGTCCCTGCTGCTCCTGCTGCGGCTGTCCAGCCTGCGCCTGTATCAGCTGCGGCTGTCCAGCCTGCGCCTGTATCAGCTGCTTCTGTTTCTGCGCCTGCATTTGTGCCAGCTTTTCCTGCATCTATGCTGCCTGCCCCTATGTCTGATAGTGAGTTGTTGGGAATTAATAAGCATATTGTGCCGTTGGGGACTAATAAGCATCCTATGCAAACCCGTGCAAAATGTGGTGTTTTTAAACCAAAATTATTACTTTCTACATTAGTTCCTTATGAACCTCATAGTTTCAAGGAGGCTTATCAGTTTAAGGAGTTGCGTGATGCTATGTCTGTTGAGTATAATGCTTTGATGAAAAATGCCACTTGGTATTTGGTTCCTCGGCCTCTTGATCAGAAAATTATTGGGTGTCATTGGGTTTTCAAGACTAAGGAACTTCCATCTGGTGCTATTGATAAGAGGAAGGCTCGTCTTGTGGCTGCAGGTAATCTTCAAACTCATGGTATTGATTACAAAGAAACGTTTAGTCCTGTAGTTAAGGCATGCACTATTCGTGTTGTTCTTTCTCTTATTGTGTCTTTTGGATGGGATGCTCGTCAAATTGATATAAACAATGCTTTTCTTAACGGGGATCTTGAAGAAACTGTTCTTATGCAGCAACCTCCAGGTTTTATTGATCAGCTACATCCTGACTATGTGTGTAGGCTTTCCAAGTCTCTTTATGGGTTAAAACAGGCTCCCCGTGCTTGGTATCACAAATTGAGTTCTTGGTTAGCTAAGGATGGTTTTAAAAATGCTGTTACTGATACCAGTCTTTTTATTAAGCATTCTGGTTCTGATGTGTTACTGCTTTTGGTGTATGTTGACGATATTTTACTCACAGGTAATAATCCTCAGTTGATTAATGCTTTTGTTGCTCGTTTGCATTGTGTTTTTCCTCTTAAGGATTTGGGATCTTTGGGGTATTTCTTGGGTATTGAGATTACTCGTACTTCTACTGGTATGTTTTTGTCTCAAAAGAAATATATTAAGAACTTGCTTTCCCGAGCTGGTTTGTTTAATTCCAAGCCTGCTTCTACCCCTATGGCTTCAGGGGGAGTATCTAAGGATAATGGTGTGCTTCTTGGGCCGGATGATGCCACAGTATATCGCAGCTTGGTTGGTGCTTTACAATATTGTTGTATAACTAGGCCAGAGATTGTTTTTTCAGTTAGCAAACTCTGTCAATTTCTACAGTGTCCCACAGACAAACATATGCAGGCTGTTAAGAGAGCTCTTAGATACCTTCATGGTAGTATAAATTTTGGGTTGAAATTTATGAAGTTTACTAGCTTGGAATTAATTGGATATTCCGATGCTGACTGGGCTGCTTGTCATGATGATAGAAGGAGTGTTGGTGCATATTGTGTATTTCTTGGTGATAACCTTGTGTCATGGGCATCAAGTAAACAAAAGGTTGTAGCAAGATCTTCAGCTGAATCAGAATATAGAGCTCTCTCTTCTCTTGCTGCTGAGATTAAATGGATAAGGTCATTGCTTTCCGAGTTGGGACTACATTTGAAGCTTCCACCGATTTTATATTGTGACAATATAAGTGCAACTTACCTTTCACGTAATCCTGTTATGCATCAACGAACCAAACATATTGAGATTGATATTCATTTCATTAGAGAACAAGTTCTTAAAAAGGAAGTAATTGTCAAGTTTTGTCCTTCGGAAGAACAATTAGCTGATTTACTTACAAAGCCTCGTGGAAGACAACGATTCGAAGAATTGAGGTGCAAACTTATGGTGTTGTCTCAACCATAAGTTTGAGGGGGAGTACAAGATATTATTATATAGTTATAACTAACTTTACACGTGTAAGTTAATTATTAGAGTTGTATTTCCTTAACTAGTCTTGTGTATATATATAGCAAGTTTCTGTTAAAGTGAAATAAGAAGAAATCATTTTTTTCCAGTTTCGTGGTTTTTCATCTATCTTCTTTCTTTGTTTTCTAGAAACCACTACTCTGTTTAGATTTTCCTTCAACCAGTACACATGGTAATAAACTTCATAATTACTTGGTTGTTTCCTCAAAATAGAATACAATGCAAAGAACAAAACACATAGACCAGAGCTGATTCCCACGGACATTGAAAGGGCAGATATATTTCAACTATAGAGTAACCGCAATTCCTTAACAACCTTCACCTTTAATTTGTTCAATTACAATAAGAACAAAATAAACATTTAAGAGTCCCAAAACAAATTAACTAATAAGCATTATCTAGATGCATTACAAAAGAGAGAGCATGAAATGTTAAAGTATACTAAAAACTCGAATATGAAGAAATAAACTAATAGAAAGTGTAAATATGCGTGACCTTCTGAGATTATTAGAAGAAAACAACATAATTACTTTAACTATATATCGATAATCAATTAATTTTGAGAAAAAAGAGAAGACAATAATTACGTAGAAGCGGAGTGATAACGAACCTCATAAACTTATTTATTATTTTATTTTAATTAAACCAACATTGGCATTTTCCTTTTAAATACAAACATACAAATGAGTTTCAATAATTCTATTGCTGAGACCCAATTTTATTATATTTAACTTTCATTATTGTGTTTACAGTAATGTGATAGTAAAAAACATTATACATTTGCTCGCCATAAACAAGGAAATACTCAAAGATGAATTAAGACAAACACTCAGTATTACCTGGAAAAAGATCTCTCCACCGAACATTGCTAAATCAATCAGAAAAGCATGATATATAACATTCATTTATGTATTTAGAATCAAGAAATGGCTAGACTAATAATGAGTTTAAGGCTGTCTCTTCCCCGAACTAGTGTAGTGGAGCGATAGGCCTCCTCTGCGACTGGTACTGTGTGGTGCGACGGGAGAAATACGTGTCTTGAAGGCCAGATGGTGCGACGGTGGTGCAATTGGCCACGAATGAGGGTGCCGATGGCTGATAGGGATAGTGGGCCAATGGCTGGTAAGGATGGTGTGCCGACAGTGATCGAGAGAGCAGAGAGGTATGAGGTTTGGTGTTGTGTCCTAAGAGTTTGTGATATATGGGCTAGTCAAAACAAAATTTAAAGTAATTTAGTGTTTTTTTTTTAAGTAATTTATTTGAAAGTAAATAAAGAAAAACTATACTATATTTTTGTTACAGTATTATATCTTGACAATTTATAAGAAACCCATTGCATATCTACTTTGTTGTTTTTTTAAAAAATTGACAATAAATTTCTATAGTGGCATGACCCAGAGGTAGATCTACGTGGAAGCCAGACAGGACTACAATTTTAGTCAATTTTTTTTATAAAAAATTAAATATGTATATATTTTTATTATTAAATAATTATTTCATTTGTAGTAATATATTTTGTCTAATTTTTATGTACATATTTAAGTATATATTAACAATATTTAATAAATACATGGATAAAAATAACATGAATGGTAAACAAAGTAGTTAAATATATATATATATCTTTGATGTATTTGGTAACTATTAGTAACATAAATAAAATTAGAGTAATATATTATGTAAAAATTCTTCTTAAATATAATAATCCAAATAATGTTTAAATATTTTTAAACTCAACATTATAAAAAAAAATTAAAAAAAAAAGTATATAATAAGTTTCATATTAAATTTTTTTAAGTTTATGTTTATTATATTTTATTTCAATCCAAATTTTAACTTTATCTAATATTATATTATTTGACATTTTATTTTAATAATCTTTTAGAATTTATTTGAAATTTTTTTATATAAAAAATTTATTATTTTTATTATTATTAGTCATTCTTATATTGTTTATAAACATATATTTTTAAATATAGTCTTAAGCTTAAAATTATAAATCATATTTTACTTTTTACATTTTCATATGTTTATTTTAGTTTTAGTTTTAATAACTATAAATCTTAATATATTTGATTGAACTTTTTATTTACTTAAATTTTTTAATTAATAAATTTATTTTATTTATGAATGATATTAATACTTATTAACTTGTTATATTTTTGTTTAATTTTCGTTATAAATTAATTATAATGTATTAACTCTATATATCTATTATAATATGACATGAAAAAATTTAGTATTAGATTGAATATAATTTATTATAATTTTTATTAATTTTTATTTTGTATAAATTTTTTTTAACTCCTTTTAAATTTATTTTCTGGCTCCGCACTTTGCATGACCTAAAGTAACTAAGAGGGAGGTGTTAACGAGGACAAAACACATGTAGTGTGATGAGTATGACTCATGGTCTATCCAACTTCTCACGGCATATATGAAATTAGAAAATGATTATCATGTGCTTTTTCTTTTTGTCAAATACTTATGAAATGAAAATTTTAATTCTAAAACTAAGAAAATATAAATTTAAAATTGAAATGGTTATCAAACATTGGCTAAAGTAAGTAAGAGGAAGGTGTTAGTGACGATAAAACTCATGGAATGAGGAGAGTGTAGCCCATGACCTATCCAATTTCTCCCTGCATATTTGTTAAGTAGTACTAAAAATTTTAATTGTATATTTTTTTTTTGTTCATTCTTGCTTTGGACTATAAAATTAAGTTGTATTGTTAAGTATATAAGTGATACAATTATATATGAATTTTGTATCACTATGGAGTATAGGTCTAAATCCTATAGACATTTAACTTAATTTGTATGAATTTTTTATTATAAAATTATGTGATTTAATTTTTTTTATCTAAAATTAAGAATAATATTTTTTATTTATAAATTATAATAAAAATAAATTAAATCTTAATTTAGATAAAATTTTATAATAAAATATTTTAATGTGTAAGAGAACTACATAAATTAGCAAATTATATATTATTTTAAATATATATAATTTTATTCAAATATTTATTATCAATTTTATTTGTCTATATATTATATATATCGTTAAACATTATATAAATTAATTATAATATAATTCAATACAATTTAATCTAATCAATCATATTTAATATATCTAATAAGATACTCCAAATATGCCGTCCATGTTCATTGAGAGAGGTGAGGTTCAAGTTAAGAGTGTTAGTATGAATCTCATGAACAATTTTGAAAAAGAGAGCTATAAGGCACGCCATGAAGCTCGTCTAAAGAATAGGCTCACACAAAAATGTATTGAAATTATAATCTCTGAGATACTTTGTCAGGACCTGCCCCAGCTCTTTGTTGCACTATGGCTTGGCTAAAACTGATACCCTGACTAGTGCGATCTTGGGGTCTATAATTACTACTCATAGTCCCTCATTGACTTATAACTTATTTCTTTAAAGGTCTATTACTTGAGGCACTTTTTGATGAGGAGAGTGGGGTTCTAATTACTTCCCGAAGGCCTTGTAAAAATCGGTTGCATTTATCTGATTCTACTTCCACTAATCGGGGAGCATAACGGGACAATTCAATAAATCTCTATTCATATTCAGCAATCCCCATACGTCCTTGAACAAGTCTCAGAAACTCAGCTTATTTCATGTCATGGTAAACACTTGGAAAATATTGATTATCATAAGCTCTTCAAAAATTAGCCCAAGTGATAGTTATAGGGTCCATATGTTGTCTTTGAAAAGAAGCCCACCAACGATAAGCACTACCTTCCAACAAGTACGATGCCAATAAAACTTTACGCTCTTCTGGACAAACCATGACAGTAAACATTTTTTCAATCTTGGTAATCCATTCATCTGCAACTGCTGCATCTAAGGTACCAAAAAATCTTGTAGCACCAAGCTTGATAGCACGCTCAATGCTATAATCTCTATCAATGGGATTTTGATAGCACGCTCAATGCTATAATCTCTATCAATGGGATTTTGATTTCCAATCTCTATCAATGGGATTTTGATAGCACGCTCAATGCTATAATCTCTATCAATGGGATTTTGATTTTCAATCTCCAATAAAGTTGTAAAACACGAGTCAGCTCACGAATAGGGTCTTGTTCTTAACGAAGGCAACATTTTCTACATTTGGAAAATTTGGTCCAATATTTGGGTATCGTGGTACCCCAAACGGGTCAGCATGTATTGGTGATACATGAACATGTGTTTCTGCTATGGACTCTATATGTGTGTCAATATCACTGTCATCTCTCCTAATAGCTGCTGGTCTATTTTGGAGAGATTTCTTAGGACATCCACGACCTCGGCCACGTGGAGGCATAATTCTATATAAACTGTAAAACAAAGAAAAAGAAACATCAATAAGTGGGTACTATCAAACTTAGTATCTAGCTATACATAACAGACTCGATCTGCTCTGATACCAAATTGTCAGGACCCACCCCAGCTCAACATTAGAGCATGTGACGTGTCTTGAGAAAACATAATAACTAACATTCTAAATGGATCTTGGCCTAACTTGAAAATTTTGTGTAAGAAATTTATAAAAATTTGGGTAGAGTTTCTCCTAATTATTAAACTATTTTTCATGCAATAAATGACCACAGTTATAAAATATAAAATTTCGCAATCTAGCAAACTTCATTTAACTTTTACACCATGAGAATATATTTCTTTTTTATTAATAGAATCAATCAAGTAAATGAAAGATAATTTGCAAGCAAGCTATGATTAAATCAATTTTATTAATTATACTAATTTTTGTACAAGCTTGCAAATTTTACAAATATTTTATAGTTGCTAAAGTACTTCCCCTCATGTATTCATGATAATTGGCTATACTTAGCATTCATATATGCTGTGACTTAGTAAAACATCATGATCAACAGATTTGGTCAAGTTTAGCTTACTATGATGTTTACCAACTAAGTATGATATTACAAGTTCAGTTAAGTCAGTGCGCACATGACTCATGTATCAACAAAGCCAACTGAGCTATTTTATGGCTGTATTAAGCAAGTTCCCTACACGAGTAGTTGAAAGCTAGCAGTAGTGCTAAATGTTTCCTCCGTGTGTGATTAATACACATATGTGTAGTTGAGAGCTAGTACCAATGCTAAATGTCTCATCCGTGTACGATTAGATTCCCAAGTTCTCTTGGCAATAAAAATACATTTTTCATGGTTATACACTTTATTCATGTACTGATCATAGCATCGTTATAATCTAAAGATCATGAACATATGTTTTTATCAAAATATTTTTTCATTGTGTCATGAGTATGTCAGTCATAGTTTTCACATGTATCAAATTACAGCTATTTTATGAAACTCAAGTTATGCATGTATGAGTACATTAATTATGATAAAAACTATGTACATAATATTGTCGTCAACATATATATATATATATCATGATAATTCATAAATATTTCATGTGCAGTTGACATGATTGTTAAAATATTTTATAAAATTTATTCACTCACTGAGCTCTCAAGCTCACCCTTTTATATTAATTTTTTCCATCAGGTTACAGGTTTTGAGGCCATATTACGTGATTCGAAGGCTTAGGATCCATCTATTGTTGTGCAATCTAGGTTGTTTTTATCTCCTTTCTAATTTTTATAGTGTATTTTGGGCAATTATGTTTTGGATTAGTAAACAAAAGTCTTATGTGTTGTATAGTATGTATCTGACAGTGTATAGTTATACTTGGTCATTAGACACTTTCTAGTTATGTAAAAGTTAAATGAAGTTTGTTGGATTGTGAAATTTTATATTTTAGAACTATAGTCATTTATTGCAGGGAAGATAGTTCAATAATTAGGGAAAATTCTGCTCAAATTTTTACAAATTTCTTACACAAAATTTTTAAGTTAAGCCAAGGTCAATTTAAAATGTTAGTTATTATGTTTCCTCATGACACATCACATGCTCTAATGTTGAACTGGGGCGGGTGCTGATATACTTTTGGGCTTATGCTTTTCTTCTTCTTCTTCTTCTTTTGTGTTATACAATCTTTGAGGTTAGTATTGACCATTGAGGTAGTTGAGGCTTAAGCCTCATAAAGTGTGTTAGTCAGCCACAAGTTACCAAATTACAACCCGATCTTTATGAGTTCAATAAATAAATAGAGAAATTCAAAAAATTTAAATAATTTAACATACTCAAAACTCAAGTAACCAATTAGAGCAACTTACAAAGATAGGGTAGTCCAGATGGTACGCCATATGGATGCACTGTGCAGGGGTAGTGGTGCTTTGCTGGACAGCAAAATGCATGGGTTCGAAGCTCGGAGCATACGTTTCACAGTCGAGCCTTCCCCCACTGCTTTCATTGACTCTGGACGGGTACACCCGACTTTGAGAATGAGTACTCACCCAATGCCGATGATCTGTGGTGTGTGAGCATGGCGTGCAAGTGTGTGACGATTGTCTTATCCCATATCTGCCTCCCTATCCCAAGTAAGGTGTCTTATGACAAAAAAAAAATTTAGAGCAACTTATTTAAGTATTTCCTTGCTTCTACCGAGCCTCCACGACTATTGTGAGTTGGGTTGACAAAATCATGAAGAAGATTATCGAAATGAAGGTAAAGATGAGATAACAAAATAGGAAATGAAGTTTTATATTTATAATATGAAGCGATATAAGGACATGGATTAAATTTTTCATTTGTTTTTCGAAACTATGTACCTTATTTTAATAAATATATAAATTTATTTATATTTTTTATAAATTTAATTACATAAAACTCAAACTAATTTTAACTAATACATTATATATATTATATATTTCATCTTTAAATTATGTTTTTATTCTTTGAAAATATCAACAATTATTTTTTAAAAATTATTTAAATTATTTACTTAAATTCAAAAAATCTAAAATCATGTAATTATTTTAAAATTTATTTTTATTATTTCAAATTAGTTTGTAACAAAATTTTATCAATATTATTTAGTATAAAAATAATTATATATTTAATATTTTTTTTATTATCATATAATATTATTTATTGGCTATAAATTTTATTTTTCTTTTCATCATAAAATATTTATTATTGAATATATTTTTTTTAATTTTTATATAAAAATAAAAAATTACTAATAAATTTTAATATTACTTGAATTTTCTTCCTTATTTGAGATTGTAATTCTTCACCGAGAATATTTGATAAACCTTCACAAAAATTTTAAGTAAAAATAGATGATAAATTTAAAATCATGAATAAAAAAAATTTAAAAAAAGGGTCCCAGTTCAACCCCGCCCTACCAGTTGACATCTCTAATTTTGAGATTTTAGTGTATTTCAATATTATGCTTTTTTTTTTTGGGTCAAAATATTATTATTCTTTTAAATACTAATTAATTCCCCAGCAATAGTATGCTTTCTTGCTTGAGTATTAATTAGTTTGAATTAAGTTGCTCGAGTATTAATTAGTTTGAATTTTAAAATGCTTGTATATTAATTGATTTTTAAGTTTTTATTTTACATACAAGTTTACAAGTTTGTAATTCAAATTTAATAAATATATAATATAATTAATTATTAAGCAATAATTATTATTGTTTCAAAATTCTTTATTAAAAAAATCTGAAAATATAATTTTTGGAGAAAATTTGATATAAAGATTTGTAAAATGTCTACAATAATACTCTTAAAATAAATAATTAATTCGTTTATTACTTTAGTAATTAATAAATATACAAATAAAACAATTTTATGAGTAATATATGTGATAATTTTTTATAATAACGTAACATGCAATATGATCGAATATAATAAATATTTATATAAGTATTTTTTGACTTAATAATAAAGTGTATTAATTGATTAATTTTTATTTCATATTAGATATAATATGTTTTCAAAAAATATGGCCCCTTTGTAATAAATTAGTTGGATATAATTCATTCATTAAATAAATAAGTATAAATTATATAAAATGCCTCTTTTAATGTACTTAAAATAATTATGTAAAAATAATAATATAAATTTAATATAGATCAAAAATAATTATTTATAATAAATATATTTAATTGAGAAACTTCATGCTATATATATGAGAGTTAAATAAATGAAGATAGCAAAGAAAAAAGGAAATAATAGAAAGATAATTCTTAGTATTGATTGTATGAGCTGAAACATATATAGAGCAGTAAGAGTAGTGCTCACGTTACTACTAATCAGTCAGGTGTACAATAAAGCATAACAAACAATGCAAGACAGTGAGACAGTGAGACTGTGAGCACTACCAGTACAGGTATACAATGCGTGAGCACTACAAATATCTATATGGTCTAACATTCCCCCTTAAGCACATGGTCTATGTAAGATTGTGAGCTTAGTACATAAATTTTGAAAATGTTGAGTAGAAAGAGGCTTGGTCATGATATCAGTGACTTGCTCTTGAGTGGGAGTATATTCAACTATCAATTCTCCTGAAAGTACTTTCTCTCTAATAAAATGAAAGTCAATATCAACATGTTTTGTGCGAGAATGAAGCACAGGATTTTTTGCTAAATAGCCGGCACTCATATTATTGCAATAGACAATAGGAGGAACATGAAGGTTGAGGTGCAACTCTTTGAGAATGCGTTGAATCCAAAGTAGTTCAGTAATGCCAAAGTCTAAAGCACGAAATTCTACTTCAGTGGAGGATCGAGAGACAACTTTATGCTTTCCTGAACTCCAAGATATCAAAGAAGAGCCCATATAAACACAATAACCATCAGTGGATCGTCTATCATTGGTACTAGATGCCTAATTAGCATCAGTATAAACAGTTAAGGCAAGACTTTGTGATTTGTATAACATTACACCTAGCTGATCAGTTCCTTTAAGATACCTTAATAACCTTTTGGTTGCAGTCCAATGAGTAGAAGTAGGAGCATGTAAGAATTGACAAAGTTTGTTGATATTGTAACTAATATCTAGTCTAGTGAGTGTGCAGTATTGTAAAGCACCAATAACAAACCTGTATTGAGTGGCATCAGCTTCACTTAACAATTCCCCATCAAATTTGGATAGAACTTGGCCGGTACTAACTGGTGTAGAAACTGCCTTAGTCTCACTGAGTTGAACATTGTCAAGTAATTCATGAACATATTTGGTTTGACTCATATGAAAGCCTTCATCTGTGCGTTGTATTTCAAGTCCAAGGAAATAAGTTAAAAGACCAAGATCCTTGAGAGAAAAAGCATCATTCAACTTTGTAATAAATGATTGAATAAGTGAGGAATTATTCCCAATGACTAAGATATCATCAACATAAATCAAGAGAAGCACTAAATCAGTAGCATGAGAATAAATCATTATTGAAGCATCGGCATTGGAAGGTTTAAAGCCCCAATCCAAAAGACAACTGATGAACACAATTTTGACCTATATTTTGTTATATTTTTAAGCATTTATTTTATGTTTTATTTTATTATTTTCGTGTTTTGGAAGGTATTTATGTGTTTTGTAGGTTTTTGAACTCTTGAAGAATATTGGACTAAAATGACACAAAAAGAGAGAAAATGGAGTAACAAAAGCCAGAAAATGTAAGGCTTACATTGGGAGTCAAAAACTATGTAAGGGTTACATACAAGGCTAAATCAACGCGCGCCTAGGCATAGAAAACGTGTGCCTAGGCGGGGAGGTTTCTGTCTTGATTTGAATTCCAGGAAAATATAGCGCGCCGAGGCGTGCAAAACCTGTGCCGCGGCGGGGATGTTTCTGTTTTCTACCATGGAGCCAAAATTCAACGCGCGCCGCGGCCGGCAAAAACCTGCGCCAAGGCGAGCGTGCCAAAACTGCCCAGAAACACTAAAATGCGTATTCCATTTCATTCCTCCTATAAATACCACATTATACCTCTCCCAAATATAACTTTTCACAACCATCTTCTTCCCCACCTTTGCTGCTACTGCAGCAAGGGTTTTTTCACTAAAAAATCAACCCAAAATCAAGAGGAGACCTTCCATTGTTGAAGCTACTATAAGGATTTGAGAAAGAGGATCAATCAAGTTCAAGGATTTGGAGCTAGAGGATTCATTGGGGTATCTTTAGTTGCATATATTTTTCTTCTCTGATTTTGTGGTTTGCCTCCATGACTAAATTGATTGACACCAACTTAGTTATGGTTGGCTAATTTATGTAATTGGGATATTAGACTTGCTTCCAATGATTGGAAGAACAATTTTGTAATTTAATTATATATGATTTGGATTTATTTCTTGTTCATGTTCATGTTCTTAATATTTTCTGATTGTGAATTAATGGTGGACCAAACCTTAGTTTGTAGTTAGAAAGAATATTTTAGAATTAGGCATTAGAAAAGCCATCTTTGCTTAATTGTGCATTATGAACAAGAGCCTAAATTGATTGCATTGATTTGTGTTATTTTAGGTGGTTATAATTATTTCCCTGAGCTAATTCCAATTAGTTAATTAACGGTCTGGATCAAAGAAGTCAATTAGTTGATTGTAGTAAAAATTGCCACTGATTTGAGATTTTTTAGGTTTAGCAAAAAAATCATTAAATCCAACTTTTAATTGAATGCTTAATTTATTTTTGCCAAGATAGCGAACTAGGATTCCCATTTACATCCATCATCCCCACTTTGGTTATGATTACTTTTATTTTCATTTTATTTTAGTTTTTAATTTAATTCCAAATTTACAATCTGTTCTTCAACCGACAATTGTTAGAATGTTTAGGATTGTTTGTTCGACTGAATAAGAAAATAAATAACGTTTTAGAACTACCGCAATTCCTTGAGAGACGATCTTGGGAGTATACTTATCACTTATTACAAGTGATTCGTGCACTTGCGAGCTTTTTATAAAATACAAAATTTGACTATTAAGTATTTGTACATCAACAACCTGTGAGCTTCATATACCAAGCACTAGGGCTTGTTTCAAGCCATAAATGGCTTTTTTTAATTTGCAGACATGAGTTGGATAAGCAAGATCAACAAATCCACTTGGCTGAGTCATATACACTTCTTCCACAATATCACCATTGAGAAAGGCAGTGTTAACATCAAGTTGATGAATACGCCAATTTTTAGCAAGGGCTAAAGTGAGAATGACACGAATGGTAGTGGGTTTGATTACTGGACTGAAAGTCTCAGTATAGTCTATACCTGCAGTTTGTTGAAAGCCCTTGGCCACCACTCTTGCTCTATACTTATCCAAAGTTGTGTTTGAATTGAGTTTGGTCTTATACACCCATTTGTGACCAACAATTTTCCCATGCTTAGGTGGGGGAACCAGATCCCATGTATGATTTCTAAGAAGAGCATTGATTTTAGTTTGCATAGCTGCCTTCCATTATGGGAACTTAAGAGTTGTTTTAACATTTTTTGGTTCTAGAAGAATAAGACTAGTAGAATAGACTTTAGGTTTGAAAATACCACTTTTGGCTCTTGTAGTCATTGGATGAGTGTTAGAAGGACAAGAAAGATCTAAGGGTAAATCAATATTTAAGGTGATACCAGAGGGATCAAAAATGGTTATGGGTGCAGGAATTTCAAGAGCTAAAGAGAAGATGATGAAGGAGAAGAAGAAAGAGAGGAAAAAGAACCTGAAGACGTAGGTGAGGAAAAATTAGGAGATAAAGAGGTAGTGGGAAGTGAAGGAACATGCACGGGTAATGGTGTTGGGGAGACAGATGGGACTGTTGTGGCAAATGGAGGAGAACAGCTAGAAGTAGGCTGATAAGGAACTGGTTGCTGGAAAGTATTGTAGACTGGGTTAATAGGATTGACTAGAGAAGGTAATTGGACAAACATAGTGGACTGTGAAGATGTACTAAGAAAAGATGGCACAATAGACATTTTGAGAAAAGGAAAGTCGGTCTCATTAAAGATCACATGGGTGGACACATATACTCTTTGTGAGACAGGTTCTAAGCACCAAAAACCATTATAATGGGTAGCATATCCAAGAAAGACACAGGGTAAAGATCTGGGTTCAAGTTTATTGTGATTATAAGGCCGAAGGTAGGGATAGCACAGACACCCAAAAACCCTTAGATAAGAATAGATGGGTGCAGTGCCATATAACAACTCATAGGGGCTAGCTTGATTGAGAGTTTTGGATGGCATTTTATTAATAAGGTGTACAACAGTTTTGAAACTATATTCCCAGTATGCCAAAGGTAGTCCAGCTCTAATTAATAAAGTCAAACCAGTCTCATCAACATGACGATTTTTTCTTTCCACAATCCCATTTTGAGAAGGTGTATGAGGACAAGAAATTCTTCTAGTGTAACCACCTTTAAATAAGTGAGATTCTAAACTTTTAAGTTCAGTACCACCATCACTTTGAAGTGTTTGAATATGGGTATTAAATTGTTTAGACACAAAAGCTTCAAAGTGATGAAAAATATTAGCAACTTGAGACTTATTAGAAAGAACATAAATCCATTGGAACCTTGTGCAATCATCTACGAATAAGAGAAAATATTTTTTTCCATGAACTGAGGATACAAGTGTTGGACCCCAAAGGTCTACATGAATAATAGCATGTAGATCTAGTATGTGTGTGATGGAAAGGTATTCTATGAGATTTGCCTAATTGACAAGCCCCACAAACATCAAAACAACTATGAGATGCAATGGTCTGATGTAAGGTTCGAGCTACCTGATGCAACACAGAAGCATGAGGATGCCCTAACCTTTCATGCCAGAGAGCTCCATTGATAGCAGCCTTATTACATTGGATGATATTAGATAAACTCGCACCTGTCCCAATTTTGTAGAGTCCATGGTCAGTGCCTCCAGTGAGCAGAATAGTCTGGGTAGTGAGATCCTTCACAGAAAAACTATTAGGATAGAATTCAACAGAGGCATTGTTGTCCTCACAAAGTTTTTTTACAGATATTAAATTTTTTTCAAGTTGAGGAACTAACAACATATCAGTCAGATTGAGTGATTTGGAATGACAAGGTAATGTTGTAAAGCCATATTGGACAATGGGAATGGTGGAGCCATTACCTAGCATGGCAGTAGCATTGTCAGAATAGGGAGTTGAATGTTGAAAATTGGTTGGTGTCATTAGTGAGATGATGGGTGGCACCTGTATCCATAAACCCAGCAGTATTAGTGAAGGTGGTGGGTGTAGCAACAGGTGCTAAAAAAGCTTGTGGTGGGGGTGATGGATAATGGGTAGGATCTGCCCAAGTTGTTGCTAGATCTGAAGAGTGAGTATAAATAGGTCTAGGAGTGGGTGGATGCACTTGATCAGAAGAAACATGTTGTTGCTCAGTAGAATTCACTTGAGCCATATTAGCACGAGGGAGTCCAGGAGCTGATCCCTTTGATGGTCTGGGTTGATTAATGGGTGCACTATTCTTAGACTCCATATAGCGAAAGAAACACTTAGCAGCAGAATGGCCAAATTTTTTGCAAATTTTACATTGAAGACTTGAATCTCTAGAGCCTTTGTTTTTGTCTTGGCTAGTGGTAGACATAATGGTTGTAGGAGGATATTTAGTAGTATAGTTTTTTGAATTAGGATATGGGTTTGGTTTGTGAAATGAAAGTTTAATAGCTGAGTAGTTTGCTTGAACAAGGTGATAGTCTGGCATATTCATACATTCCAGTTGATGCTTATGGGTTCGCATTCTAGTGAAAAGTTCATCAAGACTTAGGACTTGTTTTTTGTTAGTAACAGTAGTAACCAGTGATTCACAACTGCCATCAAGACCACCAAGGACATAAAGAACTTGTTCTCGAGTGGTGAGAGTGTCCCCTGCAGTTAGAATGTGATCAATGAGATCCTTACAATGATTGATGTACAGTTCCATTGTACGAGTACCCTTTTGGAGTGATTGTAATTGCCAGCGTAATTGCATTAGTCGTGCTTGAGAATCATCATTGAAGGTTTTGTTTAGTGCTGCCCAGTAATCAAATGCAGTGTTCTTACCAATTAAATATTTTAAGTAAGTAGGGAAAACTGAGAAATATATCCAGTTTTTCATAGTACTATCCTGTCTATCCCAAATTTCATAATCTAAATTTGCTTCAAACACTTCACGTGGAACACCAGTGGAGTTTGTAATTTGTTTCTTAATAAGTCGTGAAGGAATAGAAACAGACCCATCAACCAATGAGTGCAATCCATATACAGTAATCACATGTTTGAGTTGTTCTTTCCAGATGAGATTGTTGCTCACAATGGTGTATATGATTTTACGCAAGTGCACGTGTCGCAAACAAGTAATATAATGATAAGAAAGATCGTTCCCACGGAGATTGGAATACTAGAAAATATCGTAAAAATTAACTATTAAAATCAATATTTTGTGTTTTTGTTTATTAAAATAAAATAAATAAAATAAAATAAAAAATACGAGAGAACAAGAGTGAAAATACTGAAACAAAGTTTAACGAGAGAGATATCAAGAATTGCAAGTAGATAAATCAGTTAGGATTGCGAATGTGATAAGTGATGTAGACAAACTGCGTTGCTGCAGTAATGCTGTAGCAATGCTGCAGCAAAGTATACCAGTAACTAGAATTGCAAAAATTCACAAAGGATTCTTCCGAATCTGCAATGTTTATATATTCTATGACTCAATGAAACATATTTCTATGCAAAACTGAATCTAAGAACAACGTTCATGCACAAATTCTTTTGAGTTATGTGAAATAATTATATATTCCTATATTAATTTCTTCACACTATTCTAGCTTTATCCAACTTAAATTAACGTTTCCAGATTCAATTTTAGTATACCAACCTATCAATTGTTGATCAAACAATCAATAAGAATAAATCAATTAATCAAGCATAGAATAACTAGCACCCTTTACCAAGCAAAGCACAAGTTTATAAAATTAAAGCACAAAGTCTACATACGCTCGCACATCCACAACCCTAACTGAATGAAAATTTAGCCAAGCATATTTATAAAATTAAACATCAAATCATCCATGTTCAACATCAGATTCATAGAGTTATAGAGATTTGGAAAAACAATAAAAGAAGAATAGAAGAAGGAATAAATTAATAAAACCCCTTTTTATTGAAACTCAATCAATTGGATTCAAAATCTCTAATCTCTCTTGCTTTCTTCAATGATTGTTCTTGCAAATCAAGCCTTCAATTGGTCTCTTTCCAGATCCCTCTTGCTTCCCTTGTTTTGCGTCCCAATCTGCTGCGAGGTTGTGCTCTGTTTTGCGTCCCAAATCTGATATGAAATTGTGCTCTGTTCCTCTCTGTTTTGCTGCTCGTTTTTCTGCAGTTTTGGTGCCCAAATCTGCCTTGTATTTTTTGCCTCACGTCTCCCTTCTTTGCTGCCGCAAATCTGCTCTTTTTATATGTTTATTTGCTGCCCAGATTTGCTTCCTTTGCTGCCCAGTTTTTGCCTTCACTGCTGCCGCACAGAACTTCTGAAAATCAGCCCATCAATTGTGTATTTAGCTTTAGGTTTAATTGGAGACAATTTTGGTGTGTTAATTTCCAATATTATCCCTAAAAAGGTGAGTCAATGAAAGCCCAAAATTGTCCTTTTGTTGAGAGTCCAAAATCAGCCCTGAATTCTTAATTCCAAATCAGCCTCTGTTTGGGCGCAGTTTTTCCTGATGTGATTTGCTGCAGCAAAGTTGGATTTTTGCATTTTCTTTGTTGTTTTCTTTATTTCCTGCAAGGGCAATGAAAATCTAATGAGTGCACATCAAAATATAATTCTTTTTGACAGATTTCATAATTATTTTGAATTTATTATCAAAGAATTTATTTAAATCACAAAATCCACAATTATTGCATAAATGAATATAATGTGCAAACATTCTCAAAAGAACAAACAATTATTTATGAATAAGAGCTAATAATACTCTAATAAATTAGAGTTATCAACTCCCCCATACTTAGCATCTTGCTCGTCCTCAAGCAATAAATTATATGATGATTGGCAAGTGGCAATTTAAAACAAAGGTTTCAACTCACGCTAAAAACATAGTTGTCAACTAATAAATAAACTAAACTTGTTTCAAAATTAGAAAGAAGAAATCTCAAATTCATGATCCAAATTGATTTTTCTCAATGTTAGTTTCAATATCTCAAACTCATTCCAAAACAACCCCATGTGTGTGTGTGATGTCTCATAATTTGTTATTTGATAGTTCCCCCCAAACTTAGGTAATTTATGTTCCTTAAGCTTAAAATCATGCCTCCATATGTTGGTCTTTTGAATCCCTCTCCACTAATGTAGATATTCACTAATCAAAGATCAAAAGGACTTAAATAAGCTTGAAATGTAAGGCTAGGGTAAAGGTAAGGTGAAAGTCATATTTAGGTATCATACCCCACAAGCACAAACACTATTCAAGAATACTTTTTGACTCTTTATTTAAATTGTTACCCCCAAACTTTTCTTCATTCATTTTTTTTTTTGAATGAATCTGTTTTGCTGCAACAATGCTGTAGCAAAGCTGTTTCCAAATTTTTTTTTTTTGAATGAAGGATTGATCTCAATATAACCAAACAAGAGTGATTTTTATCATAAACAAAACCATTTTCAACACCATAATTTTCTTTCTTCCAAGAGGCATCAACCTTTCTAACAACAATTCTTAAAGATAGTAATGCACTTGTGAGGTAAAGGTCAAAGGATATGCACATAAGAAAATGCTAAGTTTTTATGTGGGTGTTGACAAAAAGAATTTTGATCATTCATGGCTCAAATTAGGTGTGCAAATGAAATATATTTTTAATCAAGGTTAGCATGAAAAGCACAATCGAATCCAAAGAAGGCCTAAATCATTTCATTGAGTTGTGAACTTTCTAGAATTTCGCTTTGAGAAATTCTCCAAACTAATTCTAGAGGCTCAAACTCTCCCATAAATTGCCTTTATTCAAAGGTTATATCAAACAGACAAACAAGTAGACAGTGCAGTTTGAGTTGTGGGTGTATATTTCAAAATAAGTTCTCAACATTTTCCAACTAACACTTAATCAAATCAATTTTTCTCATAAAGCAAGATATCTCCTCTAATAAATTGACAAGTTAGTTTCTTTTTAAGACCAAGATAACAACATGAAATTAATGACAACCTTAGATCAAGCAATTCATCATAAAACCACAGCAAATTATGTATCATAAAATCAAAATTCAGCATATTAACCAGATAAATTCCATCAATTCCATATTCAACAGTAGATAGATTAGACAGTAAACCACAGTAAACAGATCAGATAGTAAACATTCCCCCCAAACTTAAAGTAAGCATTGTCCTCAATGCTCACAGTAAACAGATCAGTAAGCGGGCAAAAAGAAGGGCAGAAAGAGAATAATATAAAAATGACAAAGTAACGAGACTGCCCTGTTATTGCTGCGTAGCTTCCTTCTTCTAGCTGGAAGTGAAATTTGTAGATTCCCCAAACAACACGAATTGCTAACCCGAACAACCATGAAAACTGACTTTTCTGTCCAAATTTTTGAAGTGTGAGTAGCGGCGATGGTTTGAAGTGTTGGGATGCACGGTGTTGTTCGGTTGGCGAGTGAGTGGTGGGTGGTGGCGCTGTGATGCGGGGGAGGTGCACAAAAAGGGTTTAAATGGGGGGGGGGGGTGGCTAGGCAAATATGGTGTAAATGGGGCTGACCCGAAAACTGTTTCCTTTTTTTTTTTTTTTATACTCAAAAATGGGTTATGGGCCAACCTCCATTGAAGCCCAATCTGAAGTTCAAATTTTTACAGCTTCCATTGAAGCCCAATCCACATCCACAGAAATGATTATTAAACCATGCCCAACACGCCTTAATGCTTCTGATCTGAAAAGAATGAAGAACATAATAGACTTTGCTCTAGAATGCTGCAGCAAAATTTTCCAATTTTTTGAATCATGATAATTTTTGGTTCTGTTGTACTTCTCTCCTGCTCTCTTCTCCCCCATACTTAAATTTCCATTGAAGCTCAACACAAATAAAGCTGAAGCACTGAAAATAAGCCCAACCAACGTACAATTTTGCTCAAAGAAGAACAGTGTAGAACTTTGCTATAGCGTTGCTGCAGCAAAGCTGCAGTAAAATTTCCATTTTTTTTTTACACTGTGAGAAAATATTTTGTCGTTGGTTTTACTTTGCTTTTCTCTTGCTTTCACTCCCTGGGATGACCTGAAAATGCAGAAAATAAACTTCTAAGTAAAAGAACTCACACAATTAAATTGAATTAAAAATCATAAACTAAAAATTAAGAAAAGTGAAGAAACATAGGTTGCCTCCCATGAGCGCTTGTGTTAGAGTCGACAGCACGACTTTGCTTGTAGTCATGGGTCTGGGAGTGGAATGGAGGTATGCTCCCAGTCAAGAATTCCTCGCCAATAATGTCTAATCTGTTGGCCATTAGCTTGAAATTTTTTCTTGGGCCAACATTTCCAATATTTTTGACTTAGACCAACATTGTTCTTTAAGATCCTCTTAATTTCTCGATAGGACTGACATTGTTGCAAAATATTCACCATCTCATCTTCGGGAATACATCTTCTAAACTTTCGGTCTGTATATTGCTTGAACAAGAATGGCCTATCCCAATAGTAGAACTTCAAATTATGGAAAAATTTCTTCTTTTGATAGGAATTTGAATCTGGTGGCACATCAACTGAAGACTTAGGAAGATTGAAGTCTGGAGATAAAAAGTCTAGAAATTGAACTTTATTTTCCGTTTTGTATGTATTAGAACCTGCTTCCAACCAAGGTAATTTCTCCTCAATTTCCTCTTCACTATCTGAATCATATTGCGATAAAATTTGTAGAGAATCATTATAGCCACGTTTTGCGTGTTCTTTAGATACTAGAGATTCCACAACTGAAATGGATGAGCACTCTTCAACATTATTGGGAGATTCCATGGTTTTAAACACGTTGAAAGTGACTTGTTCATCTTGAACTCTCATAGTTAATTCTCCTTTTTGAACGTCAATCAAAGTTTGGCCTGTAGCTAAAAATGGTCTTCCCAAAATAATAGGCACTTCTCTGTCTTCTTCATAGTCAAGTACAATAAAATCCGCTGGGAAGATGAATTTGTCCACTTTCACCAAGACATCTTCAATTTTTCCTTCAGGATGAGCAATGGATCGATCTGCTAATTGTAAAGAGACTGTAGTAGGCCATGCTTCACCAATCCCCAACTTCTTAAAAATTGAAAAAGGCATCAAATTAATGCTTGCTCCCAAATCACATAAAGCCTTGCCAAAATATTGATTACCTATAGAGCATGGAATTGTGAAACTCCCAGGATCCTTGAGCTTAGGGGGAAGTTTGTTCTGTAGCATAGCACTACTTTCACTTGTTAAGGCAACTGTCTCAAATTCACCAAATCGTCTCTTTTTGGTCGGGATGTCTTTCATGAATTTGACATAATTTGGCATTTGTTCCAAGGCTTCCACCAATGGAATGTTGATATGAAGTTGCTTAAGGACATCCAAAAATTTCCTGAATTGAAGATCTTGCTGCTGTTTCTGAAATCTTTGAGGGAATGGAGGTGGTGGTCTGTGCTGCTGGGAACTTTGCTGTAGCAATGCTGTAGCATTCTAGGTACCAGTATTTTTTGTATTTTTCGAAACTGTTTCAAATTTTTCCAAATCTTTTTCCTCCTTATCTTGGGTTGAAATGCTCCCCTTTTGACTTATTTTCTGCTCACTTGGTCCTCTAATTCTTTTCCACTCCTTAGAGTAATGGCTTTGCAAAATTCCTTTCTTTCTCTCATTGGAGTTTCGGTATCACTTGGAAGTGCACCTTGTGGACGGTTCCTAAGTTCATTAGCTAGCTGTCCCACTTGATTTTCTAGATTCCTCATTGAAGCAGCTTGACTTTGAAGGATTGCATCATTCTTAGCCATGTATTCTTTGAGTAAAGATTCCAACGAGCTGGATGGTTCATTCGGTTGATTTCTCTGTGGCTGTTGCTGAAATCCTGGTGGGAATGTAGGTTGGTTAGGCATGGTATGGTTAGCTTGACCACCACTTTGATTGTTCCAAGAGAAATTTGGGTGTTGCCTCCACCCTGGGTTATATGTGTTGGAGTACGGATTATGGTTCTTGTTTACATCACTCACAAAACAAATTGATTTAGGATTTGAAGGGCAATTATCAAATACATGAGGTCCTGAACAGTAGACACATAAAATTCTTGAATTCTGGATTGAATTCACATTTGTTGTCACATGCTGATTCTTTAATAGATTAACCAAGGATGTAACCTGAGCTGTAAGAGCCGTAACGTCATTAACTTCATGCACACCAGCCACTATTTTTGTAGTTGCTACTCTATCCATTGGCCATTGGTAATTATTGCTGGCCATCCTCTCAAGTAGATCATAGGTTTCATTGTAAGACTTGGCTAAAAGAGCTCCATTAGCAGATGCATTAATAATAGTTCTCGTTTGAGCATTGAGACCATTGTAGAACGTCTCCATTTGGATCCAATGAGGTATACCATGGTGAGGACATTTCCTTAACAATTCTTTAAATCTTTCCCAAGCCTCATATAGAGATTCTCCCTCCAATTGTTGATAGGAGGTGATGTCATTCCTCAATTTAGCATTCTTTGTTGGTGGGAAGTATTTCATCAAGAATTTCTCAGCTAAGTCATTCCAAGTTACAATAGAGTCAGGTGGTAAGGAGTTAAGCCATGCTCTAGCGCGATCTCTTAAGGAATAAGGAAATAATTTGAGCCTAAACGCTTCCTCGGTTACCCCTGTCCATTTAAATGAGTCACTGACTTCAATAAATAACCTGAGATGCAGATGAGGATATTCTGTAAGTAACCCACTAAATTGCCCAACTGTTTGTAGCATCTGAAACATCACCGGTTTTAACTCAAAGTGAGTTGCTTGAATATGTGGTCTTGTGATGCTTGGATTTAACCCTTCTAGCATGGGCAATGCATATTCATTCAAAGCTCTGTCCCTATCATCCATTGGAGGTATCACATTGATTGCATTGTTTAAATTCTGTTCATGGCCATTGTTTCCGTTCCCTGCTTGTGCCTTATCTTCAATCTGAGCAAAACCTTGTTAGTCTGAAAGTACGTTCAATTTCGGGATCAAAAGGTAGGATATCCTTGTCGCAAAATCTGCTCATACAAAAGACACAGAAGAGATATTAGATAACAAAAATCAAATAAAAACAAAAGTCGATTTCTACGAATAATTTCTAACATTGCCAATCCCCGGCAACGGCGCCAAAAACTTGTTGCTCACAATGGTGTATATGATTTTACGCAAGTGCACGTGTCGCAAACAAGTAATATAATGATAAAAAAGATCATTCCCTCGGAGATTAGAATACTAGAAAATATCGTAAAAATTAACTATTAAAATCAATATTTTGTGTTTTTATTTATTAAAATAAAATAAATAAAATAAAATAAAAAATACGAGAGAACAAGAGTGAAAATACTGAAACAAAGTTTAACGAGAGAGATATCAAGAATCGCAAGTAGATAAATCAGTTAGGATTGCGAATGTGATAAGTGATATAGACAAACTGCATTGCTGCAGTAATGCTGTAGCAATGCTGCAGCAAAGTATACCAGTAACTAGAATTGCAAAAATTCACAAAGGATTCTTCCGAATCTGCAATGTTTATATATTCTATGACTCAATGAAACATATTCCTATGCAAAACTGAATCTAAGAACAACGTTCATGCACAAATTCTTTTGAGTTATGTGAGATAATTATATATTCCTATATTAATTTCTTCACACTATTCTAGCTTTATCTAACTTAAATTAACCTTTCCAGATTCAATTTTAGTCTACCAACCTATCAATTGTTGATCAAACAATCAATAAGAATAAATCAATTAATCAAGCATAGAATAACTAGCACCCTTTACCAAGCAAAACACAAGTTTTTAAAATTAAAGCACAAAGTCTACATACGCTCGCACATCCACAACCCTAACTGAATGAAAATTTAGCCAAGCATATTTATAAAATTAAACATCAAATCATCCATGGTCAACATCAGATTCATAGAGTTATAGAGATTTGGAAAAACAATAAAAGAAGAATAGAAGAAGAAATAAATTAATAAAACCCCTTTTTATTGAAACTCAATCAATTGGATTCAAAATCTCTAATCTCTCTTGCTTTCTTCAATGATTGTTCTTGCAAATTAAGCCTTCAATTGGTCTCTTTCCAGATCCCTCTTGCTTCCCCTGTTTTGCGTCCCAATCTGCTGTGAGGTTGTGCTCTGTTTTGCATCCCAAATCTGATCTGAAATTGTGCTCTGTTCCTCTCTGTTTTGCTGCTCGTTTTTCTGCAGTTTTGGTGCCCAAATCTGCCTTGTATTTTCTGCCTCACGTCTCCCTTCTTTGCTGCCGCAAATCTGCTCTTTTTATATGTTTATTTGCTGCCCAGATTTGCTTCCTTTGCTGCCCAGTTTTTGCCTTCACTACTGCCGCACAGAACTTCTGAAAATCAGCCCATCAATTGTGTATTTAGCTTTAGGTTTAATTGGAGACAATTTTGGTGTGTTAATTTCCAATATTATCCCTAAAAAGGTGAGTCAATGAAAGCCCAAAATTGTCCTTTTGTTGAGAGTCCAAAATCAGCCCTGAATTCTTAATTCCAAATCAGCCTATGTTTTGGCGCAGTTTTTCCTGGTGTGATTTTGCTGCAGCAATGCTGCAGCAAAGTTGGATTTTTGCATTTTCTTTGTTGTTTTCTTTATTTCCTGCAAGGGCAATGAAAATCTAATGAGTGCACATCAAAATATAATTCTTTTTGACAGATTTCATAATTATTTTGAATTTATTATCAAAGAATTTATTTAAATCACAAAATCCACAATTATTGCATAAATGAATATAATGTGCAAACATTCTCAAAAGAACAAACAATTATTTATGAATAAGAGCTAATAATACTCTAATAAATTAGAGTTATCAACTCCCCCATACTTAGCATCTTGCTCGTCCTCAAGCAATAAATTATATGATGATTGGCAAGTGACAATTTAAAACAAAGGTTTCAACTCACGCTAAAAACATAGTTGTCAACTAATAAATAAACTGAACTTGTTTCAAAATTAGAAAGAAGAAATCTCAAATTTATGATCCAAATTGATTTTTCTCAATGTTAGTTTCAATATCTCAAACTCATTCCAAAACAACCCCATGTGTGTGTGTAATGTCTCATAATTTGTTATTTGATAGTTCCCCCCAAACTTAGGTAATTTATGTTCCTTAAGCTTAAAATCATGCCTCCATATGTTGGTCTTTTGAATCCCTCTCCACTAATGTAGATATTCACTAATCAAAGATCAAAAGACTTAAATAAGCTTGAAATGTAAGGCTAGGGTAAAGGTAAGGTGAAAGTCATATTTAGGTATCATACCCCACAAGCACAAACACTATTCAAGAATACTTTTGGACTCTTTTATTTAAATTGTTACCCCCAAACTTTTCTTCATTCATTTTTTTTTGAATGAATCTGTTTTGCTGCAGCAATGCTGTAGCAAAGCTGTTTCCAGATTTTTTTTTTTTGAATGAGAATATTTTGATTCATGTGCAATAATGAAAAAAAATACAATCAAAATCGTTGATGCTTTTTATATATAAGATAAGAATTGACTAAACTTGACCCATTCATTAAATGCATAAATATGAGTTACCTGAATTTTATTAAAACAAGAATTTAAGATTAATAATATAAAATTAATATACAATAAAATTATTAAATATAATTATTTATAATAATTATATTTATTATGATGAGACCTCAATATTTATTTATTAGTATAAAAAAAGAAAAAAACGAAGACAACCAATTATTGTTGCTCTTATATATATGGTAAAAAAAAGAATTAATTGGGTAACTATAAACCGCAAAAACACCTCTTTAATGTTATTCCTTTAATGTTATTAATAAAATTATGTAAAGATAATAATATAAATTTATTATAGAATAAAATAATCAAAAATAATTATTTATAATAAATATATTTATTATGATAATATTTTAGTATTTATTTGTGCACAATAATGAAAAAAAAAGTGATCAAAATTATTGATACTTTTTATATATAAGATAAGATTGATTGGACTTGACTTATTTATTAAATGTATATGCATGAACTACATGAACTTTAAATTATAATGTAATTAAAACAATAATTTAAAATTAATAATATAATATTAATACATAATAAAATTATCAAATATAATTTTTATTTTTTATAAAAATATTTTAACATTTATTAGTGTATCATAAAGAAAAAAAATAAAGCTAAGACTAAAAATCAAAAGGCAAAAAAAAATAAAAAAATAAAGATAAGACAATGATATTCCATATCGTTTTTCTTCTTTTTAACATAAAATTTTCTTAAAACAATAAAAATAATACTCTTAAATATATTCAAACCATTTATTTATTTGTAACTTTTGCTTTAAGAATGATTGAAGAATTTTTTTTTTCAATACATCAATAATATACGGCGTGTATGAATATATATTAAAAAAAAATATAGACTCATCTATTCCATAGTTATCTATATTATTGCATGTAATAAGACTCTCAATTCTCCCACCAAGAACCCAAGTTCGAATCCCATCAGAGTGGAGCCTTTAGAGCTCCTTTTGAAAAAATATATACATATTATTGCATGATTTTTACTTTTTTTAATTCTTTTTCTCTCTCTTACAAACCCTTCATACAATGTTGCATTGGGAAAAAGTCTCGTGATTGACGCATACAAGAGACATGCAAGTTCTGAAATACAAAAAAAGAAAAAATGTAGGTAGTTTACAATTTTACGGTTTACTATTTTAAAATTAAAAAACTCAATATTTTCAAAAAAAAATTATGAACAATTAGAATTCTGAATCAAGATTTCTTAAAAAGAATAATAAAATCAAAATTAAAAATAATTATCAAACATAAATTGTGATAAAAAGATTCATAAAAAATAATCAAAAATAAAAAATATAAATATCAAATGGTGCACTCTTCAATTGAACGTTTATGATAATGGTTTTATCTAGCATATGTACTACTTACTATAATGCTAATTTTCTCTTCCGTAGTCTTCAATATCGAGCTCTTTCTTAATCTTGCAGGGACCTCTGGGTACAGTGCTGTTCGTGGGTTTGTTTTGAGTATCATATTCTTTTAGGATTGGAAAGTGATAATAAATGGGAGGTCTTTTGCATTCTTCTTCAAGCACTTCTTTAATAATTATTCCTCCTGGTTTTTCTTCCATTATACTTTCCTTGGTTTTCAAGATTGGAAAATAATAATAGATCAAAGGTCGGCTCTCCATGGTTGATGATGATTAATTAAGAATTAAGAAATTGATGAGTTATTAGGTTGAAGGGAGAAATTAGAGTAATATTTGCTAGCTTCTTGAAAGATGTGTATCGATACATGGATAAAGATGAAATTTAGTAATTTGATGTAAAATTGTAAAAGGATTTGAAGTATTAATTCTATTAGGAATCTTAATATTAATTAACCTGATTAGCTCTCAAGAAATGTTAGGATAAAAATACGGTAAGAATAATAAAAATATCACCCTTAAAATTTATAATAATAAAAATAATATTTATTATATTTAAATTATATATTTTTATAATTAAAAAATAATTTTTATATCATTTTTTTAACACAATTCAAATTAAATTATGATAATTTAGACTCATTTAATATTGAATGTTTAATATTATAAATTTAATATTAAATATTCAATATTTATTAAAATGCTAATTTTATTATTATAAATTTTAAGATATTATTTTTGATAATTTTTCAATAAAAATGTCTAAAATATTTATTTACTTATAATTATGTCCATAATATTATGAATAACAATAAAAATATGTATAACTGATAATTTACATTAAATTATTGACATAATTACTTTTGTTAAGTATATTTTGGTAAAATTATATATTTGAGCAATAAGATTAACTAAGTTTTATGCTACCACATATGGGGTGAGTTATAAAAATGTCAAAAATATTTACTTAATTGCAATCATGAATAACGTTATAAACATATCTAACTGATAATTAACTTTAAATTATTTATAATTTTGTTAAAAAAATAAATAAAATATTTTATGTACTTGTAATTATGATTAAATTTATAATTTTTTTAATATTTTTTTTTGGCTACATCATCCTTAAAAAAAATCATTTTTTTAAAGTTTTATTTGCTTTTTGTGCTACTACTAAATTTTTCAAATTTAATGATTTATTTGTCCTTCAACAAGGCATTTTGCAAATTGTGTACAATTAAAAAAAAAAACCTTTGCTTTATCTTAATAATGTATATTTATTTGCTGAAATAATATTTAAAATTATATGACGTCATTATTTTATATTATTAAATATATTTTTTTACTAAATTTTTTAATAAATTATGATAAAAATACTTTTAATTTTATTAAATAATTATAATAAATTTTAATTAAATATATATAAATTATTTAAAATTAAACAATTGTCTGTTGAGTTGAACAATTGACCAATTGTCCACCTTAGTCGGATTTCTACCATTGTACTGTCCAACTAGCTACCATGGCGTCCCTTCTTCGTTCACCGCCTACTCTTCCTCTGCATCAGGTTATCATGTCACCTCTCAACTTCCTGTCTTAAAATTTTAGACATAAAGTTCTCCATGAAATTTTCAACTAACAAATTGGATCTTTTTGTAGTTTAATTTTCTTCTTTGTTGATGCTCGTTCTTAATATTTCTCATTCGTTTCGTCGAATTTATTCCCTTTTTTGGTTTTAGGCAAATGGCGTTTATCTAGAATTTACCAAACTAGTTCAAGAAATGTTAGAAATCGTAGGTTTGAAGGAGATGTAATCATGGGTTTGGAGAAATTTTATGAAAAAATTTCTAGATCCAATAACAACATCAAGCGTGGATAATTCAAATGGTGGAAACAAAATTGAAGATCTCCATCAGAGTAATGAGTAATATTGAATGAAATTTTGGCAAAAACTACATACATGTCGAGAAATTCCCGGCCCTAACTTGGAAGATCGGTTAGGGAAATCCACATTGACAGAGTCAGAAGGCAGACGTGGAAGACAAACTTGTTGAGCGTCAGCGTTACAAAGAGAAAAGAATCAAGGACAAAATAAAGTGGAAGAGAAATAATATGGGGGAAGAGGAAGCCATTGTCGTTAATGAAGCCATCACCGTCAATGGAGTCTTGCCGTTTAGGGAGTCTTCTTGCGCTTCATAGGAAGAGTACGGATTGAGTTAGTGGGTTATTCGTATAGCAAGAGGAGGGATAAAAATAATGTTAAAAAAAACTAAGTGGGGTATTCATCTATGAATAAAAATAGTGAAAAGGGCCTTAGTAAAAAAAAAAAAATAGTGAAAAGGGTTTATATTAACCTATTTTTTTAATATAATTTATTATGTATAAAAAAAATTGAAACTCTTGCAAAAAAAAAAAATCAAAACATCTTTGTCAAGAATGCAAAATCAGATATTAAAGGTTTGATTTTAAGTGCTTGTAAAATATGTGATGTTATTTAAATATAATATAAAAATTACACACACACATATATTTAATTTTTATATATATATGTATGTGTATATATATATATATATATTTAATTTTTATATTATATTTAAATGACATCACACACATATATATATATATATATATATATATATATGAATACATACATACATATATACGTATATGTATATATGTGTATGTGTCTTGTACGTGAAGTATTTAATTTAATTTAATTTTTTTATTATATTTGAAATAAATATAAAATTAATTTTTTAATATTTTTAAATTAATTGTGAAAATAAAATAATATTTGGAGTCTTTATTAAATATGGTAAACATCATATTATTAGAGTCTTTATTAGATAAAATTATTATTTTATTATCATATTTAGAGTTTTTATTTAATAGGATAAATTTTAAAAGGGTTATAAATATTAATAGCTTAAAATATATGAATAATTTTGTCTAAAAAAAATTATATGTTGAAATTTTTATATATAATTTAATACTAATTAACTATACGTGCCATGCACGTGTTTTATTTTATTTTATTTTTAATTTAATAATTGAATGAATAAAATACTATAAAACAACTAACTAAAATAGTTATATTTTATTAAATATTAGTATCTTGTTTGAAATTATTATTAATAACATAGTAAAAATTAACAAATAAAAAACTACTTTTGCCTTGTTTTTAATTATAAAAATACATATAATAAGACACGTATGTTAACCAGGAGAAGGGAGGTTAACTGAGAAGGCAACTAAGATGGACAGAGAGAATGGAGAACAGAAAGGATTTGAAGACAATATTGTTGCCGTATTTACTGGCGGTGTTTAGGTCTTCCAGTCTGTTCTGGCCTTCCCATGTGGTTGAAGTTCTCAAAGCCATTGCCAAAGGGCCTGAGTACAGCGGTCTTCGTCAAGGAACAGTTATTCCTTGCTATTTCCGAACTCAGAAGCTCTCTTTCACTCTCCAACGGGCCTCTGGATTCTTCTTCACCTCAAGGATATGCTCGCAACTTTAATTAAGTAATTGCTAATCATTCAATTACAATTTCCCATGAACATGATTCCTATATTGATCATATTTGGAATTACATATGTCCGCATTTGCTCACCACCTGAAGAATTTCCGATGATTTGGTTTTTTTTTTTTGGCAAACCCAAGGAATGAAGAATGATTTAGGTGTTAAAGTGTTGTTGGAGGTAAAAGTAACAAATTGATAAATTATAATTCTATTGTGGATTTTATAAGAATCGAGGCTCTAATCTTTGGGATTTTGCAGATCCTTATAGACAGAGACGGAACTGTGTTATGGGCTGTACCGGGCTTAAGCCCGGGCAGCCTTTTCAAATTTTTTTTTAATTAATATTAATAATATAAATATAATTTAATATATTATATTATAGTTATATATTTTTTTAAAAATAAAAATATTAAATATTTAAAATATTTATGTTTTAATTTACACTCATATTAATAATTATGTATTATATATTCCTAAAAATTATAACTTTTAAACTTTTAATCGATAAATATTGTTTAATTATTAATTTAAGTATGTATTTAAGTATAAATTTATATGTATTTAGCACTCTTTTTTTTATAACAATTCACTATTATTCCATTAAATATGTTTTTTTTTTCTTCTTTAAATTATTAATTAGAGTTCTTTATTTCAAAATATATATTATCCATTGTTATATTAGAACATGAAATTTATTTTAAATTTTTATATTTATTAATTATCATATTAATAGGTGAAAAAATGATTAGGCATATAACTTATTTATTGATTCTTTAATTCTTTAGTTATTTTATTTTTTGTTTATTTGTTGTTAGGTCTATTTAAATTTGTATACTTTAATTTACATTAAATATTTTTATTGTAGGTTATAATGGATAAACCTCACAAAAATTCTAAATCAATTAAAACTCTTCATTTATTCTTTAAGAAAATAGATGACCAACAATTAATCAAAAATATTTCTATTGAGGCTACCAATCAAAAAAGTAAGTTATTTCAAGAACTATTTGTTGAAATTTGTAGAAGAAATTGAATCCGAATTGATAATTGATGAATTTTATGCTCTAAAAGTATCGTCGGGTACAACTTAAATAAATTTTTTTTATTTATTTTTGAAATTTATATTATTTTTTCAATGTTAACTATAAATCTTGATATTTTAAATAAAAAAAATTAATTTTTTAATATAAATTAGCCCTCCTAAGAAAATATTTCTGGTTACGTCCCTGCTTATAGATTACAAATTTTATAAAAAACTTGTGAACCTCCTCATAAGAAATCAAATAAATGGGCCTTCGCGAAAAGAGATGTTACCATTAAGGCATTAACCTAATAAAACATATTAAAAATACAAAAGATGAACTTTTGGATGAGGCTCATATTTCTTATGTACTTTGACAAGTGTGAATTACTGAACATCTATGCTAACGATGGAGAAAATCAAATGTTTAGCCAAAAAAAAAAAAAAAGGTCAAAAATCAAATGTTTAGCAAAAGAAAAAAAGGGTGAAAATCAAATGATAAGTTAAACTGTGGCAGTAGTAATGAGCTTTTTTTAGTTGGTCTCTAGATATTGTAGGAAATAGCATAATCTCAACTGAAATTATATGTGCAGCTAATGACTAGGGAAGAGTCAAGAAAATGGTTTAAAGTTGTCACACAATTGGCCAATTTACTGCTGCGGTTCCAATCTCTGTTAGAATTGCACTATCAAAAGGCAGATCGCCTTGTAAGTGAAGAACCTATGAATTTGAGACTCGTCTCCGTATTCTAGATTGAAATAAAGCTGGGCTGGTGCTACTCAGCCGGGTATAATTTATGCTTGAAAAAATTGACTTTAATCTTTGTGTCGAATTTTGATAGTATGATTTGCTGTGGTGGTAGGATAGTTGTGCCGAAGGTGGTAACTTTTCTATCCATTGCTATTAGCACTAAGTAGAGACTTTCAAATATTACTATAGAAATTTCTGAGATTTTAATTACGGTCTTTCTCTGACTTGTGATTAGAATTCATACTTTGTTTCTGAATTAGTGGTGTTTCTGGACTAGCTTTACTCTGATTAGTGTTTAATATTCTTTTGCAGGAGTTGATCGGTGCTCTTCTTTCGTGTTCGTTCTTTTGTTTGTATCCAGATAATAATAGAGCTGCCAAACATCTTCCACTAATCAACTTTGATCAATTGTTTCGTATGTTATCTCAGCTTTCATTCATGAAACTTTTGAGCTTATTACCAAAAATTTAATACTATAGGCATGAGGTGTGGGTGTAGTACGATTTACTGTTTTTATGAATTCGGTTTGACCAAGGCAAGTGCTAGGAAATTTTGAAAATCTGAGTGCATGCTTTATCAGTTAGGTTTTCCCAGGTGTGATTAATTAATTATAGTTCTATCATATGATGAATGGTATTGGTATGTGAATGTTGATCTTAAATATGTCACCTTTTCTCAATTGCCTGTTCCTGGTGGGCACTAAAGTGGCTTGGGTTCGAACTGCCCAAGTATATAGGCATGGGTGTGTGAGAGTAAGTAGCAGTTTATTTCAAACAAATAAATAAATTTGACACATTTTTTTCATAAAAAAAAATATGGAGTGCCAGCACTAGTCATCCCGTCTTCTTTAAGATAAATAACTCTTTTTCTATCTTGGAGCTTTACTGCACAACCAAAGTTTGGAATGCTGTACTTATAAAATTACATTGCTCGAACCAAAAAAATTAAACAAGGGATGAAGAGGTTACTGTATCGGAACTTTTTTGGGTGGTTATTATATCAAAATTTTTATGAATGATTATATCGAAAAATGTAAGAAAATATGTATCTAAAATTTCGAAGAATAGGGAGAACTTGAGAGAGAATTGATGTTATTTGTTTATGTGAAATAATAAAAGGTTTGATGCTCTATTTATAGCTGAAGGGAAGATGAGAACGTGTAAGTTCATAAAGAAACAGTCACAACGTGTAATGTTTGTAGATGAGGATGACTCGATTTGGATAAGAACCAAAAATTTTTTATAACTAAGTCTGATCTTATCTAATTATTGAAAAATATAATTTAATAAATAATTTTTTTTCCAAAAAAAAAAAATACCACGGACCCACTCTCGTGGATGAATCCACAATTACCTTAGTCTCCTCATTTTCTATGAAAATAGATGCCCTTGGTATCCAATCCAATAGTAATTTTATTTGCTTGTATTATTTGGTAGAACTAGAAGCAATGAAAACAATAATGATAAAAAGCCATATGGATTCTTGATCATTTTCTTGAAACTTTCTTTGTCTATTTCCCATTAGTATTTTATTTTTCTACAACCACTCTACATGACTACGTGACAACTTTGCCGGAATTTTTTGTTTCTATTTTTCTGGAATAAAATAGCTTATTTATTTCTCAGAAGTCTATATGAAAATTATAGTCAAAAGCAGCAGAGCAAGATAAGCTGCATTATGCCCCATTTTGAGAGGATATGTTCAAATATGCCTTCTGGCTATGTGTCATTTGAGCGTAAAGTTGTTCATTTTGACTATGAGACCACAAATAAGCTCGTTTGAGTTTGACTTTTCTTATAATTCTTCTAACATAGATGCAACTCAATTTATACAACTTTGAAGAACTAGTTCTTGTTTGTTTTTCTTTAGCAATCTTCAACAGTTTCATATTAAGATCACTGGGTTTTATCAAATTGATATTGTGGTTTTTCCATCTCTGTTTTCAATATCTTTGTGTAGCCATTTTCTTCCTCATCTTCTATCAACCAGAGACAACATAAATTGTTCAACACCAACTTAAATTTCAAAGAAACAATATCTTAACTTTCAGTGACTTTAATTAACAAGTAAAAAAGCATTTAACATTGATGATTTTAGAACTGTACAAAGAAGGATGGGATGCTTATAATTTTCGCATCCGCTATTTACAAGACAAAAGGACCAATTGGGTTTTGATATATTTGAACCCGATTGACTAATGTTTTGCTTCCTTCAAATTAAATTAAATGTAAGGATTAACATGAGAGGTGTAGTCCCTAATTCCAGCACCTTCCCATCCCATCCATTCCTCCCACATGTCCCAATCTTGATCGTACATTCCTCTCATTGCCTCATCACTTCCTTGATCGTACGTATCATATTCCTCCAATGTTGTAGCTTCTCCTCTCAAATTGCTCATCACAATCTGCATAGTTACCCACACGATTTGAAAAATTGACATTAGACCATTAAGCACTTATGTTCTCACACAAGACTCCCTGCCATCAACATTTTGAGTTATAGAACAACTACTTCTTTGTTTTTTCACTTAAAACAATTTAAATTAGAAGTAGTTTCAAAATTTCTCTTTTTGCCTGTGTTTTCAATAATCTGTAAAGTAATATTAGAAAAATGAACCTTTTGAGAAAATTAATTAAAGATGCATAATACTTTAAATTATTACTAAAGTACCACCATAAATTTATTCCAGGTACACTTATGATTTTCTTTAAAGAAAAGCACTTCCATAACAAATTCACTTTATCTTAGATGGATTAGTTTTCAATCATTAATTAAATTTCGTTGAAATAACACATTTAACACATGAGTACTTTTAAGTGATATAATAATAATAATGATAATAATATAAAGTGTTTTTCCATTTTAAAATAAGCAAATCAAACGGACACGTTTTGTGAGCATATGAGAACTTTATTTTATATTTTTTTAACTTTCGATATCTCAAAAATATTTTTCATAGAAAAGCACAGTATGTTGAATTGATCAGATCACCGACCTTCTGAGATTGAATAAAATATAAGTTTATGTTATATAAATTAATAAAAATATTTTTATTTATTTAATTATCAACTGCATGGTTAATTTAACAACTCTGATTCACCGCTGTCCTAGCCAAATCCACGATTTTCTCCAACGGATTTTCCATTATTTGTCACGAGTCAAAAGCACGCTTATTTCTGATTTGCACAATTTAACTGACTCGTAAATACCACAATCATTTTATAATTGTATTTATATACAATTCATAACTGACAATTCTCTGCCCTTTTTTTTTTTCTTGGGAGATCTGGGAAATGTGTTTCTCAAAGGGTGAGATATTCTTTCGAATAATTTTCCAATGGAAAAGCTCTATAATATCCTAGTTCGCGAGTTTCAAGAAATTATACAAAGGTACGCAAACTCAAATATCAAAATTCAAAACTAGTAAAAGTAAAAATAAAAAAAAATCATATACAGATCTTTCACAACACAAATTTACTGAAGAATCTGAACCCAAAAAAAAAAACCACAAAATCCCACCAACAAATCTCATACGAACATGAACACCTCATATGGACATGATCGCTAGCTTGAATAATTTATCTTAGGGAAAAAGTAAATAAGAAGTATTAGTAAAGAAAACTTACATCGTATGCTTCATTGATGCTGTGAAACTGTACTCCACAATTGTTTCCTCTGCAAACGTCTGGATGATACTGCAATTGGAAAATAATATCCACTTTCAAAGTTTGAATATTTATAATTTAAGAGGACCCCAAAAATCCAATATCTAAAACCCAAATCCGAATGCAACCCATATCCTACAAACACATAAAATTTAAGTCCCCCTTAAAAAATTTCAAACTTTGGGAAGGAAAAAAAAAAAGAAAAAAAAAATACTGTAAAAATGTTTTCTTTACAGTATGAGAATGAAAATACCTGTAGAGCAAGCTTCCTGAAAGCCTTCCTGACTTCAGATTCAGAAGCACCAGGTTGGATCCTCAAAGTCTTATAAGGATCGACTACTGAAGAAGTAGAATAATAAGAAGCTTTGCAAAAATCAACCCTTTTTACATTCTTATTCTTCTTTGAAACTTTATCCTTAAGTTGAATCCAAGATGATCCATTTCGACCAATAATACCAGCAGTAGCCATTGGTTCCCAAACTTGATGTTTCAGACAATTTCCAAATCAAAACACAAATTTAATGAATTCCCAACAACAAACCTTGGGGTCAGGTTCTGTTTTAGAAATAATAATACAAAAAGGTCAGGGCTTTAATAGGGTAATGGGCACGGAAAATTGAAAATGATTATAATTGAGGCAAAGAGCAATAATTTATTGAAATCAAATGGGTTTTTGAACCTTAAAACAGTGGTTTTTCCTTGAAATTCAATGATTGTGGTATATAAAAATGGAATAAAGGGGCTTTTCAAATAGCCAAATTAGTTTATAATTTATAGAGGGAAAATTGTAGGTAAAGATTAAGATTAGGAAAAGTTGGATATGAGGTGAGATGGAGGGTCCTTATCCACTGGTCAGGTTCTTGATGACGCGTATGTCATTTTGTGGATTTAAATAGAGACAATTCTGTTCTTATCTGTTCTTTTTTTATTTTTTACATAATTGGTCTGAGTCGGATTTGGTGGCTCTTTTATTTGATATATTTCGGGTATATTCTCCACTAGTTTTAAACGTGATAAATACACCAAAGTTCACCTAATCATATTATTGCAATTTAATTCTTTTATTAAAAAAAATAATGGTATAATAATAAATGATTGAAAATTTATCAAAAATAACACCCCTTAAATTTATAATAATAAAATTAGTATTTTTAATAATATTGAACGTTTAATTTAAACGTGACATATTGAACGAGTCTAAATTGTCGTCGTTCAATTCTAATTGAATAGGTATTTAAAGAAAAATGACATATTAATCATTTTTTTAATTATGAAAATATAAGTTTGAACACAAAAAGTACTCATTTTGTTATTATAAATTTTAAATGTGCTAATTTTATTGTTTTCCAAAATGATTCTCTATTTCCTAAATTCATGTGGTCTATTTTAACCATACAAAAGAATAGAAAATAAATAAATTTTAATTTTTTATTTTTAATCAAATTTGTAGTTATTATCGGTGAAACTAAAATATAATTTATGAAATTAATATATTAATAACAATTAAAAAAATCAAAATGAAATGAAAAAATTTATAATTTATCATTTTGTTGTGATATTTTTAAAATAAAATGAAAGTATATTCTTAACTATCCTTTTTATTGTTTCTACCTCTCAGTTTCAAATGTTGTATTTCTACTTATTTTCAGATTTTGTTTATTCTGTTTGGTATCCAAATTCAATTTTCAAAGTTGTATGGCAACCTCAAGGGCTGTAGCACTCATTAGCTTTCTTTTGTTTTAAGGATTAACTGCATATTTTGTCCCTTATGTTTTACAAGTTACAAATATGATCATGTCATTAGATAAGTATGATAAAGTAGAACGTTTAATAATTTTAGTTAGCTAAGTTAAGAGAAGTACAAAATATCTCCTTTCCATTATGACGTAATTGTTACACTTAAATAGATGTTAAAGCCAACAACATTAGATTTGCCCAAACATTGTGACCAAAAATATTACACTTAAAAAAAAAAACGTTGTGAACTCCATAAACATGTAACTCATATGGTAGCGCTATTTAAACAATTGTGCATAAAATTTATAGATTTCATATTTTTAAAATACCTTAATTTTTATTTTAGTACTATAAATAATCTTAATTTTTAACAATAACTTTTCATATACTCAAATTTTAATCACTATACACTTTTTGACAAAAATTTTAATTAATTAAAAATTTTAAAATATTAATATTAATTTACTATTTTTAAAAGGATAATTTTTTCTTTCTGTACTAAATTTTTTTTATTACAAACTATTTTCTTTCCATATTTAAAAGAAGGTAGTTTGTAATAAAAAATTTAATAAAAAAATTTTAATACAGAAAGACAAAAATATCCTTTTAAAAATAGTAAATTATTATTAATATTTTAAAATTTTTAATTAATTAAAAATTTTGCCAAAAATGTACAAATGAATAAAATTTGGGTATCTGAAAGGTCTCAATAAAAAGTAGGAATTATTTGGAGTACCAAATTAAAAATTAGGGTATTTTAAAGATAGCGAACCTAAAATTTATAATTTTATTGGATAATAAGACGCAAATTTAAGACTTAGAACTTACATCTTAATGTTAAGTCTGAACACGATACTGCCATGCACGAGTCCAAGGATTTGTGATTACTTTGTATTATAATTATTGATTTTAAAAAAAATCAAAATTACCTACAAATTATTTGGTAATTTTTTTTTCAAATAAAATAGACCCAATTATTCAAACAAATCTACTAGTACATATATGACTCACTAATCCACATAGTTTTATTTTTAATCCCAGAAAAAAATATATATTATTTTTCTTAAAATGTAAAAAATAAAAACATATATTTTTCGTAAAAAAAATAACATATATTTTTCTATGGGTTTAAAAAGGAAGGAAAAAAACCACAAAACTAACACCCTAAAATATATTACAACAAAAATATAATAATAACTCATATCATTCTCAATTGAAATTGAAAGTAAATGTGTTTTTTTTTTATTGATATGAGTAAAGTTGTGTTATTTTAGATAATTTTTTAAAATTAAATTATATTTACAAATAGTGTTATAATATGCAATTAAATTAATCAAAAATTAAATTTAAAAATTATTATCAAATATATATAATTAAAAAAATATTTAAATAAAATTAAAATTAAAAATCAAAACAATTGTCAAACATATCTTTAACTAAGGACCACTAAAATCCTATATATTTATTACTCTTGCGCATTGATGACTGTTTGAAACTTAGAAACAAAAAATATACAAACAAAAGGCTGGGGCAACCCAAGAACTTTTGGCCTAATGCAAAATATAAAAATAAGACCAATAAATTGCTCAAATAATAAAGATTTAAATAAAAAAGCTTTTTAAACCTAAATAATACTTTTTGGACCTAAACGATAAGTTTCATTTATATAATATATATGATTTTTACCAAAATATCCCTTTATCTGAGTATTCGTAAAGACCTCGTCATTTTCGTGTTTCCTTCAAAGTACATTCACATTTTGTATGTACAGGTTACATATAAAATAATGTGTATGTAACCTGTACATTCACATTTTGTATGTACAGGTCATGTGAATGTACAAGTTACATATATATTTGTATGTAACCTGTACATACAAATTTGTATGTAACTTGTACATTCATATTTTGTAAGCTGTTCAAAACAACAATAACATACAAACAATACAATGCATTTCATGTGAATGTACAGGTTACATACAAAATAAATTTGTATGTAACCTGTACATTCACATTTTGCAGGAAGAACAGTTCGTATGTACAGGTAACCTGTACATACAAAATGTAAATGTACAGGTTACATACAAAATAAATGTATATGTAACCTGTACATACAAAATGTGAATGTACATAAGTTGTTCTTCTTCTTCTTCCAGTGGGTGATTTGAATGTACAGGTTACATATAAAATAAATTTGTATGTAACCTGTACATTCACATGACTTCATCTTCATCTTCATCTTCATCTTTAATTCTTCATCTGCGCCACTCTTTCCTACATATATCAAACAACAAAAAGCTTCCAATTACACTAAAAAACAGCGACAAATAAAGAAATCACAATTAATTTATATTAAAATTTAAACTTATAGGATTTCATACAAATCAAGGAACAAGAAGCTTCAAGCTAACACACCAGATTTGCAAACAGTACAAAGAGTGCAAAAATGCCACCAATAGCTTGTAAATAGAGGCAGAATAGGAGGAACAAACTGCCGACAACAACGAACAATGGTCACCATACAAATGAAAAATGAAAAGAGAAAAGAGAACCCCTGTCAAACAGGAACACAGAAGAAGCGAAGAAGAAGAAGTGAAGGCAGAAGAAGCTGGTGGGTTAAAAATATCATTTATATCTTGCCAAAATACAGTCGTTTTTCTATTTTGGTCAAAAAATCAGTTTTCATTGAAAATGTATCATATCAGAGAATTAATACAAATAAGACCTATATATATATATATATATATATATAAATTTACATCATAAATTAAACTTTTAAATTTTATTATAATAAAATTGAGAACATAATAAAACACTTACTTTTCTAGTCATAAAAAAATTACTTATTTTTATCATAAACAATCTTTATTTCATAAAATAGAGAATATTTTTTCAAGCATCTAAAAAAATATTTTAGTAACGTAAAACATTTAAAGAAAAGTTGAAACAATATACGAAATACACACTAAAATAATTAGAATTTTTTTTTTTTTTTTTTTGCTTTTAACTTCAATAGCACCTTTTTATTATGACCGGTAAAAGTTATGAAGTTAATTAGTGGGGATGCAACAAAAACTCTGAAATTCATATAATAGTAAACAAGTCTGTAAGTCCAAATTATCTCATGTACCATAGAGAGATGAAAGAATTATTAATTGTTTAATTGTCTTGTCAAGAGTGAGAAGTATGAAATTTAAGTAGTAAGAATATCATAATAAAAATAGGCACAAAAATGTAAAAAATGAAAAATAAATAAAAAATGGAGGAGATGCTGATTTAAAATGCTAACTTAAATATTGATGTTTCATTTTTTTTTTTAAATAGAGCTTTTAGATGTTTATTGATTTGATAAAAAAAAAAAAAAAAGTAGAGGTTATTAATGAACTTAAAAGAGTTTATGAATCTTTTATATTTTTGTATTATTTAAGAGAAAATAAAAGTTAATATTTTTATCATAATTTAATAATATGTAAATGCTGAATTGTATACTTCAAATTTTTTAAAATTTTGATTTTCTTTTTAATAATATATATTTTTAAATTTAAAAAATTAGAAATCCTATTTGGTCGAGATCTAAAGCGATGGTTTTATTTATCTAATAGACGAGCCGCACTGACAAAAGTTAAGGGAAAGAAAAATGCAGTGCCACATGCGAATGCGAATGCGAGAAGGGAGATATATTATGTAGCCATTTACATTGAGGCTCGTAAAATAAGGAGAAAAAGACACTTTGCATCAAAAAAAAATTGAATGGCAACGAAGGCAAGGGCTAATGGATAGTGTTTGGTTTTCACTTTTGTATTTCCTTGCAATGAAGGAAACGGACTGATAATAATTTTAGTGGATAAGGTTCACTTACACATGTTCTTCATGCATTTTGTTCATATCAGCGCTTTCAAATTTGTTATCCTTATCTCTAACAAAAAAAAAAAAAATTAGTTGCCCTTTATTCCAAAGTTAAAGAACTTCAACTTCTACTATACCACTAGTTTTGGATCCGTGCTATGCACGGATCATTGAAGTTTAATTGCATAATTAAAATTATTAAATTAAAAAAATTATTTAAAATTAACATATAATTTAAAATTTTAAATATCAAAAGCAAGATCGAAGAAATAGAGTTTATGCCAAGATTAATTCCAAATTCCATAATTTCTTCAACAAAATACTAAAGAAATTAATTTTTTTAAAAAATATTGTTACTTCTATTCAATTTTGTTGTTCTTTATATTTAAAAATTAATAGTTTTATTAAAAAATTATATGATAACAGTAAATGAAAGTCTTCCATATTTTTCTAACTTGTCTCATCATATTTCTTTTTTCCTTTTGCAAATTAAAAAAAAAAAAAACAACTAACTAAATAACTTCAAACAAAATAAAATAAAACTCAACTCTTATATAATAAATTTTTATTATATAGTATAGCATAGATACAAATTAAGTAAAAAAATCCAAATCAACAGTGCAATGATATAGTTTTTTTTTTTTCAATGAAAAAGTATAAATCTAACCCTTTTATTGTATTGTATGTATGTAAATACATAACTATTATTTTAAAAAAGTGAAAAAAAAAAATGGAATAATTATTTAAGTACCTATTAGGCCCCCAACTAATATCTATGCAAAACGGTAAGATTAGTAAAATGAATATAAAAGAGCTTCATTTTCTTCTTTAATTGTGCATTGCCTTACTGTTTGAAATAAATAACAAAAATAAATATAAAACATCCTACAAATTAAGTTTGCCAAGGAGAGAGAAAAAATAATAAAAATATCGAATAAAATATTTTTAAATAAATAAGAAGTAACTAACACTCTCTTTTAATATCGAGTACAGATATAGGAGGCGAATATTAGTTCAAATAATTTTGTAATTTTATTAAATGTCTAATTTAATTCTCTAAATTTTTGGTTAACTAGAATAAATACACTAATTATGCATAATAAGGATATTAAGTTCTTAAAAGTGTCAAATAAATTCCAAAAAAATCATACTTAGACAATTATTTTGGCAATTTTTTTATGAAATTAATGTCTTTATTATATTTAACTAAAACATTACATGACTATACTGTATCTTAAAAAAATTAATACCCTTACTCTACTTAACCTAAAAACTTGAAGACTAAATTAGACCTTCATTAAGTTATAAGACTATTTCAGTTCTACAACCAATATAAGAATATATAAGAAATAAAAAATATATATATAAAAGCATAAAAAAAAAATGAGCAATTTAAAAAATATAATTGTTAATAGATAAAATAAAATGAGCAATTTAAAAAATGTAAGTGTTAATAGATAAGAATATAAGCGTGCATAGATAAAAAAAAAAAATCATCAAATTAATAGCATGGGATTAAAAAAAAAAAATTTACTTTGGAGCAATTTTCCTTTTATATTAAAATAATAGAGAAAAAAAAGTTTCACAAAAAAATTATCCAAAAAAAGAAAGAATAAAAGACTAAAAGAGAAAAGAGAGAAAGTTATGAAGAATAAAAAAAAAAAAGAATGAAAAGAATAAAAAAAGAGAAAAGAGAAAAGAGAGAGAGGAAGTTATCAAGAATAAAAGAATAATAAAAAAAAAAAAGCCAAACAAAATATTCTCAAATAAATATAATAAGGATAATTTTTATTTTTATTATTTATCTAAAAACAAAAAATATTAAAAAAGTTATGGCCAAAAAAAAAAAAAGAGAGAAAAAGGGAGAAAAAGTTATAAAAAATAAAAGAAAAAGAAAAAGAAAAAGAAGAGTTCAAATAATATCTTCTCAAATAAATACATGAGGATCATAAGTCGGTAGTCCAGTTGGTTGGGTACTGTGTGTAAGGTCGTAGTCCTGCTGGACAGTTGGGAAGCAAGTTCAAAGCTTGGGACTGGCGTCCCAATGTCGAGTCTGAACATGACCTTAAGTATTTCAGTGGTTGGTAAAAAATCCAAATAGGAGGTCCACTAAGGCTTCCAATAATAACCCATGATAGTGTGGCGGTATGTGACTGCGGTCCTATCCTCTCTACATCTTGGTGAGCCATTCTTTGACCAAAAAAATAAATAAATAAATACATGAGGGATAGCTCTCTTTTTTATGATATAGTATGGATATAGATAGATATAAATTTGTATTATGCCTGATTTTTTATTTTTTATTTTTTATTTTTTTATAGTCTTATATATTCCACTCAGATGAGTATAGTATTCAACAAAATAGGGTTAAAAGAACTAAATTTGCTTGAGAATGTTATGAAGTAAACAAATATGTAATTTCGTCGATATTATTTGTCACTGTTATAGGTAAAATATCCATAAAATTATTGGTAATTAATTTCACAATATATCCGAGCAACAATATGAAAAACTGAGGAAATTATTATTTAATTCTTTTTTTTAAATATAACAAATATAACAACCTTGAAACTTATTCTAAGGATATTATTTTAACATTGTCTCATATCCTCCTAATTCAAAAGAAATTTTATTATTATAAATTTTAAGGATATTATTTTAAGTAATTTTTCAATTTTTTTTAAATATTTATTTTTTGTTTACTCAATGTCATAGAATTATATTATAAATTTTAATGTTATTAAAAATTTTAAAGAAATTTTAGTAATTTATATTTAAATTAACAGAATTCCCGTGATATTAAATAATATATTTAATATATTTTTTTGTAGAGTTAAAGTTTAGTTACACTAAGCTAAAAGAGATTGTCTAACTACGGGATCACGTTCCTTCCCTTGCTAAACGAGTATGATATTAACATAAATAATTTTTTTATTATCATAATAAAACACATATAAATAGTCTATTGTATTTTTATAATTCATTACATTTAAGTATTGTTATTATTTAAGAAATTTGTCATTAATAAATAACGATCGTTAGAATAACAATATAAGTTACCTTTTAGTACATAAATAATTTAATTATTTAACTGTTTTTATTTTTAAACATCTTCAATGAAAAAATATATATTTATTTTATTCTAATATTAAAAAACATATTTTATTTACGTTATAAGAAAACTAAACATATATTTTTTTAAGAGGTTTAAAAATAAACTTTATACATGAAAGAAGGTTATGAAATATAATTAAACCTATAACCTATTATTATATTTTCACTTATTTAATTTATAAAAGTGTATTTATAAATAAAAATAATATAGCTAAAATTTATTAAAAACTTTTTAGAAGGCTTAATTTAAACACATGTTTAAAAATGTTAAAATGCATTATTTGTTAAGAAGAAATTTGCTAATCGTTAATTAAATTTGAAAGCAATGCAAAAAAAAAAAAATAATAATAATAAACATTAAAATAATTGAAAGTCTTAGAATAATCTTGAAACAATCTTGTTTTAATTATTTATTTATCTTTAAAAATAATAAAATTATGGACCAAATAATGATCTATCTCACTTGTTATTCGATATATGACCAATAATATTTAAATATGTAAATTATTTTATATTTTATTTATTATATATATAATTTTTAACTATTTTTATGTCCCATTTATTGCCATGTATTAATATATAATTTTTGCATAAAGATTTACATAAGATAAAATAATTAATAAATATATAAATTATAAGTCTTAAATATAAAAATACTTATTAATTGTCATCTAATTTAAAATGATATATAATACTAGTTGGTTTTAAAATTGTATGAATAATATGTAAAAATAATTATAAAAAAATTGAAAAAGAATATAAGGGAAGGAAAGTACGGAAAGTTCAAGAAAAACAATGTGACTATAATTAAGATGCTTTCTATAAAGCTGGTAATTGTTGACACGATTTGTGAACTCACACAATTTATTCATAAAATAGTCAAGTCTGAGTTGAACTTATATAGATTGGGTCATAAATAGGTTGATCCGTTTAACCCATTTAAAAAATCAAGTCTTAACAAGTTAATTGGATAACCTGTAATCTGTATAAGTAACACAAGTAAATAACTAAAATTATTAGGGTATGTAGGTGATTATTTTGTAGGTTTATACTTTAAAATATTATTGAGATGATGTTTAAATTCATTTCATATTTTATTTTGTTATTTTTAGCAATTTATAATAATATGTTATTTATTTTAATTTTGTATGTTTTTATTATTGATTATTTATTTTAGACTTAAAACAAGTTTTTACTTACAAAGAATTTATGATATATATCTTTGTTAGATTTTTTTGTTACTATTTGAGACTTTAACATATTGGCTTTGATGTGTCACAATATTTATGATTATTGATATTATTTTTATTTTATATTAGTTAATATTTTTACTTTTTTGTTAAAATAATGCTTAAATTAATTTAATTTTTGAAGTTTAATTAGAATTTATTATGTTAATAGGTTATATAAATATAAGTTGATACTCGATATAATATCTCTGATTTTTTGTATTAAAAAATATAATATGTATTATTTAATATATTTAAATAGGTTAAATGGAGTCCAATAATTTATTAAACAGGTTGGATTAGTGCTGAATTTTTTGATTTGTTTAATAAATGAATTAGGCCAAAATCAAGCTTACATAAATCGAGTCGACTCAAACCCAACATGACTCACTCGTTTTATAGCTCTACTTTTATAGTGTAAAAGTTTGAAGACACACTTCATGCATGTTGTTCTCTTGCTTTGATTTTTAGTTAGAATTTCACAAAACTCATATATTTAAAAATTTTAAATTTTAATTATTAATAAATATTAAAAATTAAAATAAAACTTATTTATTGAAAAATAAGGAAAAAAATGGTCATTATGCTGAGAATAATTCATTTAAAATTAATGATAGGAGATAGATGTACAATAAGATAATTATATAAGATTTTTTATATATGTTGAATATCTAATACTTGTTTAAAAAAAAAATCATAAACTAAAAAAGAGATAAAAATGCAAATAACTAAAATAATTCTTTAAATAGTATTAAAGTGTGGTAACGTACCAAACATATTATTAACATTTTATATTAATTTTATCTAATTAACTAATGAAAAATTATTAATTGTTAATATCTTTATTTTATAAGCTAGATTTAAGGACGACAATCAGTGTTAATTTTTTCATTCAATGTTCGTGATAAGTTTAGAGATAAAATTAAAAGAAAATAATATTATAATTGATTCATTCGTGTTATCATATCATGTAAATATTTTTTATTAATTTAGTAAATAGTTATGTGTTGGTTTATGTCCTATTCAATAATTTTTATTATATTGTGTTTAGATCACGTTATTATAAATTAAAATTTTTTATATTTAATTATAAAAAAATGCTAAATGTACACAAATATGCTCTCAAATTAATTATGGTGGCAGATGGAAAATTTTTAATGAAAAATGGGTTTTTTCAATTTTAATTTTTTTTGCTACGTGACACATCGAAAAAATATAAATTTGCATGTCTTAGAATTTATCTTTAATATCATATTGTGTTTAGATCACGTTATATTAGGTAAAAAATTACAATATTTACTTTTAAAGAAATGATATAAGCATTTAAGTTTGCACTCAAATCAATTATAATAGCAAGTGATAATATTTTATTAAAAAATATTTTTTTTAACTTTAAATTATTTAACTATGTGACATATCGATAGTATAAAATTGCGTCTTTTAGTATTAATCTTTACTTATATTAATTATTAGAGAAAAAAATTACATAAATAAATTATTAACAAATAACAATTTGTAAAATTGCAAAAGAAAAAAAAAATATTGCTATAATTATAAGAAAACTTTAATTATTTTTTTTCACATATCATGTGTGTCAATTTATAATTAGTACATAAAAAATTATACGAGATAAAATAATAAATGAATTCATAACTTTATATTTATAAAAAAAAAAAAAGAAATATTTGTTAATTGCCTAATGAATTAATGACATATATTATTAATAATTTTAAAATTATGTAGATAAGAAGTCAAAAGATTTTAATAAAAATATATGAAAAAAAGTTAAAAGAATAAAAAGAGAGAGAGAGAGAAAGAGAAAATAAAAACAATCATAGGGAAAAAAGAAAGGCTATAAATAGGCTCTTTTATATATAAGAAAAATATTGTTAATTATTTAGTGGTTCAATAACATATATTATGTGTAGAAACGGTGTTAAATGATTTAAAGAAAAATAAATGAAAAATAAGTTAGGAAAAAAAAATAGAGATTTAGAACAATTTAAAGAAAGAAATGGTTCATAAGAAATTATATGAGATAAAATAATAAATGAATTTATAACTTTAGATTTATAACAAAAAAATATTTGTTAATTATCCAGTAAATTAATGACATATATTATTAGCAAATTTTAAAATTATGTAGATAAAATGTCAAAAGATTTTAATAAAAATAAATGAAAAAAAGTTAAAAGAAAGAAAAAAAGAATAAAAAGAGAGAATAAAAAACAAGTACAGGAAAAAAAAAAAAAAAGAGAGTAAAAAAAATGCTATAAATGAAGGCTCTTTTATATATATATAAAAAAATATTTGTTAACTATTTAGTGGTTTAATAATATATATTATGCGTAGATATGATGTCAAATGATTTAAAGTGAAATAAATGAAAAAATAAGTTAGGAAAAAAAAAAAGCAAGAAAAAATAGAGATTAGAACAAGTTAAAGAAAGAAATGGTACATAAGAAATTATACAAGATAAAATAATAAATGAATTTATAACTTTAGATTTATAACAAAAAATATTTGTTAATTATCCAATAAATTAATGACATATATTATTTATAAATTTTAAAATTATGCAGATAAGATGTCAAAAGATTTTAATCAAAATAAATGAAAAAAAGTTAAAAGAAAAAAAAAAAAAGAATAAAAACAAGTACTGGAAAAAAAAAAAAAAAAAGAGTAAAAAAAATGCTATAAATGAAGCCTCTTATATATATATAATTATGTAGATAAGATGTCAAACTATTTTAATAAATAAATAAATAAAAAGAATAAAAACAAGTAAAAGAAAAAAAAGGAAAAAAAAAAAAAAAAGCTATAAATGAAGGCTCTTTTATATATATGTAAAATATTTATTAATTGTTTAGTGGCTTAATAACATATATTATTAGTAAATTTTGAAATTATGTAGATATGATGTCAAATAATTAAAATAAAATAAATAAAAAAAATTTAGAAAAAAAAAATTAAGGAAAAAAGAAGAAGATTAAGAGCAAGTTAAAGTAAGAAAAAACAAAGGAAAAAAGAAGAAGAAGCAGCTATAAATAAAAGCTCTTTTATATAAATAAAGATAATAAAATGATACCACTTATTTGAACAAAATAATGCTAGCTAGTAGCACTCAATTTTGTACTTGTATATTTACACTCAAGTTAATTATTAAATATTTTAATTAGTGTTTTCAAATAAGTTGAGCTATTTAGCTAGCTTGTTGAATTCATTTTGAATGAGTTGTAATTCAAGTTAATGCATGTATCTTTTATATGAACTAATTTAAATTTAACTTATTTTGAAATGAATTTAGTTGAGCAATTTACAAGATAATTTTAAGAAAAATAAAACAAAAAATATAAAGTTATAGTACTGTTTAAATGCAAAAATGTTAGTAAGTATTTTAGAAAAATTTAACCTTTGATTATATTGTTGTAAAAAAAATTAAAATTTAATCTTTTAGTGTTTTTTGCCACTAAAATATTGTAGTAATTATTTTTAAGAAACACATTTTTTAGATAAACTTGCGAGTGTGTTTTTTAGATTAGCTAATTTATTTGATCTTATGAATTAAATAAGCTAATTTTTTTAATTTATTAATTAATTATATAAATTTTAAATAAAATAAGTTAAATTGCACATTAGATAGCATTAATCACATTGCACCATGTCTTGAAATTAAAGCCTGCAATTTTTGACATGACTCGCGAACTTGACACGACTTATCCACTAAATAGTCAGGTCCAAGTTGAGCTTATATGTGTTGGGTTGTAAACAGATCGACCCGTTTAACCCATTTTAAAAAATCAGGGTTGAATGGGTTAATTAGGTAACCCATAACGCGCATAAGTAACACAAGTAAATAACTAAAATTATTAAGGTATGTACGTAATTGTTTCTTATTTAATTATTTTGTAGGTTTATACTTTGAAATATTATTGAGATGATGTTTAAATTCATTTCATATTTTATTTTCTTATTTTTATCAATTTATAATAATATATTATTTAGTTTAATTTTGTATGTTTTTATTATTAATTATTTATTTTAGACTTAAAACAAGTTTTTATTTACAAAGAATTTATGATATATATTTTTGTTAGACTTTTTGGTTATTATTTAAGACTTTAAAATATTAGATTTGATGTATCACAATATTTATGATTATTGATATTATTTTTATTTTATATTAGTTAATATTTTTACATTTTTTGTTAAAATAATGCTTAAATTGATTTAATTTTTGGAGTTTAATTAGAATTTATAATGTTAATAAGTGACATAAATATATGTTGATACTCGATATAATATTTCTAATTTTTTTATATTATAAAATATAATATATATTATTTAATATATTTATACGGGTTAAATGGGTTAACTCAGGTTGGGTTAGGGTTGTACTTTCTGACCTATTTAATAAATGGGTTGGATTAGGATCAATCTTACATAGATCGAGTCGTAAATAGGTCGATCCAAATACGACACGACCAACCAATTTTACAAAAAGTAATTGACAAGTAATTTGTATACTGTCTGACGTACTAAAATGAGTACAAAATTTCATTTATATTATCAACCATAACTTTGAAGAGTTTTTTCTTTCATATGTTAATTTATTATAATTAAGTGGGTAGTTTAATTAATAATACAATTATACTATATATATAAAATTATAAATTTAAGAGATAAAAAAATATAAAGTAATTATTTTTGATATTAGTCATTATTCAGTACTTTCAATATAAGATATTAATTTGAATAAATGAAAAAATCAAGCGCTCTTCTTTTTAAAAAGAACATGTTGTGAAGTTTACGGCAGGTTGTTGGAATATATATATATATATATATATTAAATGATAGTATTAATTAATAATTAGATATAAAATTAAAATATAAGATAAAAATATAATTATAAAATTTATTAATAATAATGAATAATTTAATTATGGCTTGTGAATTATTGTATGTATTATATAAAAAATATTTTTTGTATTTTGTATGCAAAATTCTACTGTCACACCCGGACTTTCCGAAAATGTCTGCATTCACAAACGTAAATGAAGATGGAAATAAGTAAAATATGCGTGCAAGTTAAAAATTCGTACTTTCCAAACTAATCAAATTCATATTACTGATTGGGGTCGATTTGTCTTTTATTTATTTTATATATATAAAGTGTCATTTAATTTTTTGGTTATAAAAAATAGATCATACTAGAACAAATATTATTATAATATAATTATTTTATTATTTTGTATACTTTAATAGGATGCATTAAAAGGATAGTTTAATCATTCAATATATTTATCTTTTTTTTTTAATAAGATTAATATATTTATCTTCGAAAACAAACAACTTATAATTCACTTATGACATGATTAATGAAAACTATTAAGTAAATAATATAAAATTTGAAGTTTGTCTTTAATCATCACTTTTTTAATAATAAAAATAGATAAAATTATACATTTTTAATAATCAAAATGATTAAATGAAATTGGTTAAAAGCAAAACCTAAAGTTTAATACAATGGATTATTTGACCATTTATCCTATTTTGTTTTCCTTGGATTGGTTTTAAAATTTTTAGAAATGATTCAAGATTGGTTGGATTGATTCTTGAAGTTGAAAATTTCATAAGAATCTATTCAAATCAATAATTATATTATTTTAAATTTTTATAATACAGTTTTATTAAATAAAATTCCAAAAATTCAAAGTATTTGTTATAATTTAAATGTCAAATTGTAAATATGATTATATATCTTATGATTAGATTTATTTTAAATAAAGATTTATATTTATTGTATCATAAATTTGTATTTAATTAGAGATTTAATACCTATCATATTTTATATTCAAAATTCATATTGTATCTTATAAATCCTATAAATAGGGCATTTAGTAATGTATTAAAAACACAACAATTAAAGAGATTATTTCTTCTATTTACTTCCTCTCTACTTTTTTCTCTTATTTTGTTTAGTTTTATAACACACTATTAGCACGATTAGTTGTTCAAGATTTGTAGTTTTATACATGTGAAATGATCTTGACCATAATATACCACAAACTTTTTGTAGTATAATGTCATATCACAAAACTCACAAATTCTTAAATCTTTTTATTTTTTATGATTAAACTCAAATTTTATTTTCATTCAAAATATATCAATATTTTTTTATTGATCGTTTTAATTAAGTATCATAATCAATAATATTTATGATTTAATTATTTTTTAAAATTATTAAGTTATTTGATTTAAATATCAATATTTATATTGTAATTGACTTTAAAATTTGTTAAGTTATTTTGTTTATATATCAATATCCATATATATTCATATTTTAATTGACTTTTAAATTTGTTAAGTTGTTTGATTTATATATCAAGCATTTATATATGTTCATATTGTAATATTTTCTTTAATATTTTCAAATATTACATCAAATTGAGAAGCCAACAAACTGTAAAAAGTAATATCATATACAACATCATGTTGGTAAGCCAACAAACTCTGAAAAATGTCTCAAATCAAACTTTTATATTTTATTGTAAACTACAAATTTTATTATTTACATATATTTTTATTTAATCGTTATTATTATCAAAAGATTGTTTAGTTTGAATCATCTAACCATATTTAATATTAATATGAAGATAAATATTATTTAATAATAAATTTTTTTAGTTAAGCTTAATGTCGTGATCAGCAATAAAATTTGAAACTAATTTATTATAAGATATTAAAAAATTTAATTTTTATTTATTTGATAGTATTATATTTAAATATATTGCAAATATATTTATGAATGTAATAACAAATATATATTTAAATTAATCAATATAAATATTTATAAATTTTAAATATTTTTTGTAGTAAATTAATAAATAATAATATTTTATAAACATATGTCTTTATTTGACTTTAACTAAAGTCAATAACTCATTTATACTTGCATTTAGTTATAATTAATGATTATATGTATAGCAAATATATATGTTAACTGTATTAATTAAAAAATTATTTATATATATAATTATGATAATATTAATGCTTAATATTTGAATATGTTATCATAAATTTATTTATATGTATGATGATTGTAATATATTTCATTCTTAATATTTGAATATATTATATTTATCTTATTTAAATCATACATAAAATGATGTATTTGATCATATATTATTAATATAAATATAACCTAAAATTTTACTAATAATAATTAATAATGTACAAATCTCATATTATTAAGCATATAGTTGTATGATCAATAAGATCTAAGAGAGTTCTCTCCAAGAAGCTAGCTCTTAAAAGCCTGAAGGTCTATTAGTCTTTTTTTTGAAACATTGCTCTGTCTAGGAAGATGATTTTTAAGGAGACCATACCCCACAATTCTTTTCGAAAAATCTTTTTTGGTAAATACTAATTGTGTTACTACATTTCAGTTATTATTATGATAAAATATTCTCAAAATTTACATATATATAAGAAAATAAGGGGTTAAATTATTCTATTGAAGTCAAAAATATAATATTTTAAAATTGCATCTATTTTATTTTTGAGAGTCCACAGACTGCGATGCTAATAGAAATATATATTTGAAAGTGTAAAAAATAATATTTTAAAATTGCATCTATGTCATTGATTGAGAGCCCATAAGCTACGATGCTAACATAAAAGTATATTCAGTGCTTCGTGTATGCTATTAAGTAGTAACACTGAGAGCAAAATTGACATCATAAAAATATTTTTATGATATTTTATTAGTAAAATATGCTATTAAAGTAGCAAGATAATAGTATCTATATAAACAATATATGTCCTACATATAACTATAGATATAAGGGCATTTTGATTAAATGATCCTTAAAATGAATGTCATTTGATGTTGACATTAAAATATATCTTGAAGGATTGTAAGTAATTAATTTGATATATAATAATTACTATCTATGAATCAAATATAAGTACTATATTTTTAAAATTCAATCATGATCATTTAAGATTTTTAAATGCTCAATATCATTAATCTTTATTTAAAAATTTTGAAAAAAATATGTTATTCAATCATATATTTCACTAAAATCCAAAAAAATATACACAAAGATTTCGTGTGTATTTACACTGCAACATTGAAATTAAAATTAGCAACATTTTTGAATCCTTATATGCTTTCTTTGCAAGTTAAATTTGCTCATGAAATAGCAATAGACAAACACCTACATATATTTAAATATTATGTGCTTGCATAAATTATTTAAAAATAAAGATATTTTAATTATATCATTACTGTAAGTGAATGCTATATCGATAATCATCTACATGATTTATGCTATTGTGTTAATATTGGTAAAATGATAGTTACGATCTTATCGTATTATAAAAATTAAAAGCTCATATAAGAAAATAAAGCTTATTTTGTAGTTGTTGTTATGTCAACTCTAATTTTATAATAGACCACAACCTTCCATAGAAGCAGAACAAGAGAATGTTAATTAAGATTCAATTCTTTATCAATATTATTTAGTATATGTCCCATATTTTGATCTTGATGAATAATGATTATCTATAAAATTATGAATGAAATATAAAGTGAGCTTGTAACTATTGCCTATAAATTGATATAGTGCACTTTTATGTCTCAAAGATAATACAATAATATTTATTATTGTTGAATGATATACGAGTTAACACAATTTTATGTATAAACCTTATAAATTTTTTTAAAGAACTAAAGTATGATGAATTATATTATGTATAATTGTGCTTAAATTTCTCAAAGTTGAGATGTAATTTAATATTTTGAATATATTTAGCAATAATGATTTTCGAAACTATAATCAAAATATAATATCTAAAGTCTCAGATACAAGTTAAACTTCAAATTTTTTTCGAAAGATCAATCTTATAATTAAAATTGCACAGATGATACATACGTTGGTCTAAAGTATAATGCCACAAATACATGACTAGAAGTTAATATTTTGAAAGCTTCTTTTGATTTATATTGCAAATATAAAATGAATTTTGATGAATAAAAGTTTGAATAATTATCATGACCAAAAAGTTAAATGGTTGTGGACCAAAGTCCAAACATTTCTTTATTCAATAACTATATGTATTATATGTTCCTAAAACTAAATAAACTCGCTATATTTAAAAAAGTTGATAGTGAATCTCCCTCCCTAAAATATCATCTATTCGAAAAAATAATATTGTTGGCTTTATTATTAGAGCAAGAAATATTTTAGGTTCAATTTAACTTACAAATTATCATTAAAATTTCTTAATTGTAACTTACATTAGTGGTAAAATAAAATTACATTATTATTGTTGTATTGACTCAATACATTGAATATATTTGACCCTTTAAAGGTAAGTAGACTTATAAAATAATTTTAGTCATTAGGAGGAAAGAGAAAATATAATGGCGTGAAATTTCTTAAAATACATCTATTTTATAGAGCATAAAGTTCAAAAATTACTCGATAATAGAATACTATATATTGTTGTTGCATTTAGATAATAAAAAATTTAGTTGTAAAATGGTTGAACAATTATTGAAATCCTTATAGGACAATGAAATAAAATAGCTACAAACATTCATAATTTATCTAAAACTTACTAATTATTGTTAAAATAAAAGGAGTTAATACTCTAATAAATGATATCAAAATTTTTCTTTTTGACTCCTATAAAATCTTAGATTCTTAATAAATAAAATAATATTAGTTCAATTACGGGAGAAAGAAAATATTAATGCTGTAAAATATATTACTTTCATGCCTCTCTTTAATAAGCAATAGATGATACGAATCTTTAATAATGTTAAAAGTTATTAAATGTCAACAAAAAAAAGCATCGACTAAATACAAAATATTATTTCAGGCACATATTTATTCACTTATGAACAAAGTGAAATAGGTATAGTACGAATACCTAAGATGTTCGTTAGATATTTATAAAGACTAGTTATCTAAGTACCTAAAAATGTAAAATGTTTTAAAATACATGAATTTACATAAATTACAATGAAAATGTTACTCCCGCACGAATAAGTTGACTTTAAAAGTGAGTAGTACTCACATAATATTGATTTATATGTAATTACTGATATGCTTAAATTAATAATATTTATTACTTGTAAAAGAATAAATTTCAAATGCCATATATTATTGTGATAACTAAAGGGCATGTGCTATTAAAGTAATGTGAATAACTACATAAATTTTAATAAATATCTAATGCATTTACATTAACATGTTTTTACATGTTTTATGACTTTATTATGGATACAAAATATGTTAATTTATTTTGTGTACTCATAAAAATATAGCAAATTATGTAACTATCTTAAAGAGATATAAACTTATATTGAATTACTTTTTATGGATAAAATATATATACATATTATATATATAGTTATTATTTGGTTGCATGATATAAAAACTATTTCATACTGTTCTTTATTTTATAATTAGTTGACACAATGTAGTAAGATAATTAACGTTTAGTATATTTATTGACACGAATGACTATTATAAGAGCATATACTTATGTTGGATCTTATAGAAGAATAAAATGATAAGTTTTATTATAAATTGGATATATGAATTATCATCATTATTGTAGTATGTTTTATAAGTGTAATATTTTTAATGTATCTTCTAAATTAATATTTAATGTTACATGTTATTAAAATAATTACATTTGGCCTACAACTATGAAATTGTATTACATATAAAGTCAAGTGACGATCAAGTATTCTCACTCATCATGAGTTATTAAATTTACTTCAATATTTGAGGGATTATGATTGTAATGTTAAAATGTGCTAATTAAAAGGACATATCATGTTGAATGATTGTCATAATAGAGGAAGCACATATGTATACGTATTGTACTTTTTTTCCTTTAAATGATTTTGCTCCACTGAATTTTTCTGGAAAGATTTTAATGAGGCAACTTAAGTATATTGTATGAGAATAATGTACCTTTTTTTCCCTTGCTAGTTTTTTGTCCCATTGAATTTTTTTAACAAAGTTTTTAACGATACATATTTTAATGTATTTGACATTCAATGGAAGTGCTATAATTTGAATGTTAAATCTTAAATATGATATATATATTTTATGGTTAGATTTATTTCAAATAAAGATTTATCTTTATGATATTATAAATTTGTATTTAATTAAAAATTTAATATCTATCATATCTTAATTCAAAATTCATATTATATTCTTAAATTCTAAAAACAGAATCTTTAATCGTGTATTAAAAATACTAAAATTATTAAAAATTATTTCTCTTATTTACCTTCTTTTTATTTTTATTTTTTATTATTTTGTTTAATTTTATAACAATATTGACATTTATCTGGTAGAGTTATTTTATTTTTGTCAGAGAAAGACTAACTGAATTGAATTTAGAGATAACATATATACATTTATAATTCATATTAATCTTTTCTTAATTCCATATTTCTAAAATCTAAATTAAATATTTATTTATGTATGTAATTTATGTTTAAAATGATAGAGAATTAAATAATAAATTATTATTATAGGTTTTCTGCTATTTAAAGTATAGAATTGCAGGTGATTTAGTTGATTTATTGTTTAAAAAAACAAAATTCTTATATCTCATAAAATTAATCAATATTTAAAATATAAACTTTAATGCAATGTTTTATTTAGTTAATAAAACGTTAAAATAAAATTTAACAATTGAAAAGAACAAAAATTACAAAACTCAATTTACTCTATCCAATTCAAATCATTTTAAAGAGTTTCGATTTATATTAGTTTTTAGTCTTTAAATTGAATTGGTTCTTTGCTTTTAAAAAAAAAATGAATTGATTCTTAAATTGAAGTCCTTTGATAGAGACTATGGGTTGGAATAGTTACAAGCCTAAATTTAGGCCCACATCAACATCCTTTTACGAGCATAACATTTTTTTTTTTTTTTTGATCAATTCTATTTACATCCATAAAAACCTCCAACTACATACCCTTTAGACATACTTTTCAATAATTTTACACACAAGCAAATGTAGTTGTAGGTTTTGACAGATGTATTTAAAATTAACTTCTTTTTTTTCACAAGTCCAATTTTTATGGTTCCTACTTCCTATCTCTATAGTATTACAATTATATTTTTGTAACTTTTTTTTACACGCAATTTTTTTTTGGGGTGGTAACCTAGTGGTATCTTATTTAAAAAAGGTAATAATTTGATATAATTTGTCACATGTAAGAAGCACCTCATTTCTAGAATATTTGTCTTTTAATAATTATATTTTCCCTCCATTTTGGTGCACATTGGATAGCTTTTTAAATCAATTTTCATCCTCTTCAATAATGTACAAGTTACTACCCATTATACACTTTATCAAACCTAACTTGCTTCATGTTAATTTCTTTTGAAGATGGAAACAAACAACCTACCCATGATCCTTCCTCAAAGTGATAGTGTGGAAGCAATGTCAACCTCTTGACATCATGGGCCTCAAGAAATCCAAGTTTAATATTATTGCAACATATTGTTCACAATATATTAACAATATTTTATTAACAAAATACAAAATACATCATAATTCAAAAGACACACACATAAAATAAAACAATTCTTTCAATAGTGAGGTAATTAGTAATTGCATATGTACAAAAAAATTAATTAAACCTTAACCAAAACAGCAGCACACTTGCGTCTTTATTTCACCACAATCTTCACGACCTGTTTTTTTATTTAGACATATTCTTCTTTTCTTTTTTTTTTTTTTAAATTAAGGTGAGGGCTTAAAACAATAATACTCCCTTATAGATTTAATTTAATTGTTTTAGTGTTCATTTTTAAAAAATTGAGGACTAATAAAATAACACTAACTTGGAAGATAATGGGTATCATAACGTTACATACGAGTTTTTTTTTTTTTTCAATATCTAATAAAAAATACAAATACGTTCTTATTATGTTTCTAAGTTTTTTTTTTTAACTCTCTCACAATGATCTTTGTTGTCTCTCTTTCATCCACTTGAAATTGAATAAGCTCAACCATGCAATATGCTTAATTTGTAGAAGATTTACAACATTGTCAAAGATCCGAGGAGACCCATAGAATACGATAGTTTGAATCATTGGGTACCAAATGGCAAATTTATCCGTATATATTTAGCCCCTAAATACTCTTTATAGCATTATTATATAAAAATTATATCAGGTATTATTTAATTAATTTACGTCAATAATTAAAAAATTAAATGTTATAGTTAGCGTTTAGTCAAGTAAATTTTTATTAAATAATTTAAATTAATTTTTTAAATATTTACATTATTATTATTATATAATATAAATATTAATTAATATAAATTATTATTAAAATGTGATCCAATTAAGCCCTATAAATAGAGTTTCATAATTTGAAAAAGTACGCGTAAACTCATTCTCAAATTATCTAAATTTTATATGATCTTAATCATTCTTCTAAGAAATTGATTTAAAAATCAAAGTAGATACGACATCTCACAATTTTGTTCCTTATGGGGTGGTTTACTAGTGACATGCTAGGGAACTCAATGGAACAGAAATTGACTTCAACATCTGTTGGGACGAAATTTGGTATTCAACCGATTGAGCTAGTGAAAAGTCAAGAACATTCATCATGTTCTTTGCATTTTTCATCGTGTTCTTCATCCACTTTCCTCCAAAAAGCACTCTTGATTCTTAAAACCACTAAGATGAGCTCCCAACGTGTTCATGATGAACCTAGTAACCTTGATCCTTCCCTCAATGTGCTTCCAGAGAAGGGGAACACCTAGAAGGAACCTAGTAGCCCTGATCCAAGATCGTTGACACTAACAATCTAGACCTAAATTAGGCAGTAGACTTCCAATGGAAAACTCCCAGAAGCACTTGAGCTAGAACTGGATCTTAGGCTGAGTCATGCCCTGGACATTAAGCCAACTGAGGAAACAAGACTTATCATCTTGGGAGAACGACAACCACACTTGGACTTGCTATGCAACACTAGCTAGCTAGGCCAGCTAAATTACTATGCATCCGTTGGCACAGAGCTCCATCAACTTTTATCATCCTTTTCAATGATCACCATCTATATTGGCACTTGTAGTCTGGAGTAGATTTACCTAGCTAGCCTTGGGTAACCATAAAAATGTTAGTTAACCAGCGCCATCATTCAAGATAGCCATGCTGACAATGTCGATGATCCTAAAGTGGATGACCATGGCTACAGTCGCTGGACAAACATCGCTTTAGGAAAATAGGGATTCACACTAGAAGGAGGACTAGGCCTTAATAGAACAGGTTGCACCCTAGGGGGCTAGAACGTTTAGAACACCACCTAGAGGGTTATGCTTTCTAGAACGCCTCCCTCCAGGCAGCACAGTCCATGATACTGCCACTTAGGCCATGCTGGACTTGTTGGATTGCTATCCTTTAGGCACCACTTAAACAAGCTACCCTATAGGTCGCACCTCCTATCTCACTATCTTCCAATTTGTAGAACAAGACACTTAATCCAAATCAAGCATGATAACTTGGAATCAAACTCGAGATACTATCTATAGGCATCAGAGTGAAGATTTCCTCTCATCATTATAATTTATTTTTCAATCAAAGTGCTAAGTGAGGTCATACGCTACCGTGTTAACACCAACACCCAAAAAGAAAGAATGAGAATAAATAAATGATGTAGCCATATTGGCACTTGTAATTTCACTTTGTAATCATGTTTGGTAAAGGAAGTGGGACAGAACCCCTTCAGCAGCCATAGTGATTGAAATCTAGGTCAAGACAGTAGCCACCATTGTCTCAATGGATAACCTTCTATTATGGAAAGGAAGCAGGACCAAAATCCCTTAAACACCTACAACGACTGTGATCAAGGATCAATTTTTATGAATAGGCACAACACTGCAGTCCTCAGCAAACTTAGCCAATCTTAGCTTTGAACCTTTGTCCACTATTGCGTTTTAGGAGCGAGCACTTGCTCTCCCTTAGACTTAGTAGCCAGACTTGGCCTTAAATAGGATTTAGGCGCTATAATCTAGAATGAGCTTCCACAATTCATTCAACAAACTTTAGCTTTGCACTATGGAGTGAACCTTGGCCCTCATTAGAACTTGATAACCACGATCAGTACGAGTTAGGAATTAGGAAGCTTTAATACCTAGAGTTCGAGTTCGAGTTTGAACTTAGGAAAAATTTGCGATATGCCTCACACCCAAGAACACCCTGGTCTTAGAACTTGAAGCCAATAGTGACTACTACCATTCTTATCCTGCATGGATCAAGAAAGCCATTCCTTCCCCAAAATCATGCACCAAACTTACACATGTATTGGGGCAAGAAGAAAGCACAACCTTTCATCAGCCAACTCATGTCATAACATGGAAAAGACTTAAGGCTCCAAAAGTCCCTAGTCTCACTTGGAACAGTAGGACCACCTATATAGGACTAAGTGATGATTAAGTCTTACCCAGGAGCTAGGCATCATTGTCTTATGCGACCATTATCTTAATGGAACTACTATTTTTGAGATATTCATCCACAACATCTATGATCTGATAGCCAACTAGTGTCTTAATGGATGGGACCTTGTAAGGAAATAATGTAGGGCATTCACCCATTGGCTCCTATAGGGGCTCTATCTAGGATTAAGGCATTAGTTGGATTTGGGTAATTGTCCATTGGATGGCTACCTAGAAATATCTTATTGGGCGTGGATCAAGAGAGTATCACACTCATCAAAACCATGTCCTGGCCACTAGGTGCATACCTCCAAAACACGTACTGGGGCAAGCGGGTACCCTAACCTTCCACTGGATCAACTCATATCATTCTCCAAGAAGAAGACTTGAACCCTAAAAGCTCCTTGCCATAGTTGGGGCAGTAGGACCTCCTACCCCTGATCAAGTTTCAGTCAAGTCTTACCCAAGAATTGGGCACCCCACCTTAATTGGCCATTATCTTAATGGCATAAGTGTTGTGCCGGGCCAATGATGGTTCAAACCCCCTCAGGCATCTACAACTCCCTTGATCCAAGATCTAGACAATGGTCCACTAATGTCGATTAGCAAGAAAATGATACAAAAGTTGAAACCTGTGACAACTTTCCTAGGATCCAGACATTAGTCCTTGTTTGGGTAGTAACTCAAGTATTGTTACTTGGGAACTCCTTTGGACTCAAGCACTCAGAACCACAGGAACTAGGGGCTTGCATTTTGAATCTTCAAGAAAGGACGAAGGCCACTCTTATAAGATTTGGACTCCAAAGAATAGTTGTTACTTTTCTTACTCAAGAAGCCTACCAAGCAAGGGAGTTGGTAGGACAGGTAACCAAACAAATCATTAGACAAAAATCTTTTGAAATTTTCCTACAATACTTGGGAAACATTAAACCCTGGGGACTTGGGAAGACCAGAGAATTCAAGGAGATGGGAAGTTAAAGACTTTGGACTCAGGAAGGTTCCACACAAAAAAGAATGGAATCAAGATTCAAAAATAGAATTGGGTTTCGTGACTTCAACAACAAAGCAGGGCCCTCAGGAAAAAAAAAAAAGCTTCGACAAAAATTTGGAATTGAAAAAAGTTAGAGTATGGTAAAGTTAGCTTGGATAACATTGCAGTGCTAACAAGATCGGACCGTTGGTCACAGTGCCATCTAAAGACCATCGCCACAATCGTAGCAAATGTGATTCAATCGAACTGAATGCAAGACAGCGACATATAGGAGTCGATACACCACCAGCCTTGTTGCATCAGCTAACGCTTGCAAACGTGTGCTACCTTGCTTCATTTGGGCCTCTTGTGTCGCCATCGAATAGCTATACAACTGGTCTGACCTTGTCAATCATGTCGTGGCTCACCTTCAATCCCAAGTCGGTCACTTTTGGTCCCACGTCGATCTTCTTATGCCCAGTCTGCACCCTCTAGAACTTTTCTAGATCCACGTTGGGGGTTGGCACCGCGATCCTCCTAAGTAGCTGTGGCAGAGCCACTTCGGTCATGTCATCATGACTTTCGAAGAATTTCTCAAAGGCACAATTCAATTATTGAAAATTTTGAGGTTACTAAGTTGAGTTATGCTCTCCAGTGGTAACTATATTATTGAAGTACTTTTGTTGCTTAGCTTCCAAAAGTACCACGAAGTATGTGCTTATAGTGAAGCCTACAAATATTATTAAGCTCATACAGTTGAGTTAAGTGTATTTTCCAAGGTCTAAATTCAACACAGAACAAATTATGATCTCTTAAGGACACCAAGTCCTAAGTACAACTTTCTAAGGGCTCCAAAGTCACGAATGAGTTCACCCAAGGTCACTTGGGGGTTGAGAGTATTTTACCAATATCGATTTAATACGTCTCCTCGATGAATAAAACACGAGAGCAGCCACGTATTGCTAAGACGTTAAACTAAGTCCTTAATGGAAGACACCCATTCGGTATCATATTTCTTTCGTTGTTTTTATTTCTTTTATTATTTTTATCGTATTTTTATTTTTAAAGTTTTCAAGGCAACGAGGACATTCCCAAGTTTTGGTTGGGGATGGATACATTGCACGTTTTCTAAAAATCTAAAAAAAATTAAAATTTTTCAAAAAACATATGTGCGCCACGGCGAGGGACTATCTGTTTCAAAACAATTTTTCAAAAACAATGTGCGCGCCGCGGCGGGGAATATTTGTGTCGCGACGAGATTTATGAAAGAAATTAGATTTTTAACTAAGTAAAGAGGCACATAAATGTTAGATTCATCTAGTTTGAGAATTTTGTGGTATATGTTATAGTTTGCATACTTAGTATGATTATTTTAGTTTGTATAATGTATGCATGTTTAAGCTATATTTTAAGTCTCGACAAGCTCTAGAACTCATTTGAAAACAATTTTAGTTTGTGTAATGTATGCATGTTTATGCTATATTTTCTCTTAATTTCTTTTGTTTTTCTTTTTAACATTAAGGACAATGTAGGAATTAGGTTGGGGGTGGAAAAAATACTCCATGAACATGAAATATGACCAAATTTTAAATTTTTAACTTTTGTCACTTGAATTGTGTTAGGTTAGTGTCGTGTCTACTTGAGTCAATTCGAAAGTCTATGATATTAACATGATTGTAATAACGGTGATTTGTGAAAGAAATTAGATTTTTAACTAAGTAAAGAGGCACATAAATGTTAGATTCATCTAGTTTGAGAATTTTGTGGTATATATGATAGTTTGCATGCTTAGTATGACTATTTTAGTTTGTGTAATGTATGCATGTTTATGCTATATTTTAAGTCTCAACAAGCTCTAGAACTCATTTGAAAACTCATTGAAGCGAAATAATAGAATCAAATGCCACTTAGAAAGTGATTTAGGTCATCTTTGGACCGTTTGGACTTTTCAAGCCTCCCCGTATTATTTTATCCATAGTACACCCTTGAACTCAACATTGACATACGTTGTATGACCCTTAGTGATAAGAGTACTCAATGTAATATTTGATTTTCATGAGCAATTATGTTGTATTTATCTTGTTTCATCACAATAAAAAAAATGATGATGATTGAAATAATAAGCAAGAAAAGTAAAGAAAGAAAATCAAGCAAAAAGATCCAAGGGACATATGAAATTTATAGGAGGATGAAAAAGAGCACTTGGAGGAGAAAGTTGAAAATAAGTTTGTGAAATAAAAAGTATTCTTATCCTATTGAAAACATCATTTTCGTACTTTCATAATCACACACCTAACCATAACTTTACAAGCTTAATGAAGTCCTATTGATTCTAGGTAGTTTGATTTCTATATTAGTGGAGATAGATTTGAAAAGTGAGCATATGGAGGTTGGAAGTGCAACATTTTCATTCATATTTTACTTGCACATTTATGAATGTTAAAATGTAATCTATGAATATCATGCATGACACGATCAGATAGTGTAACTAATGGGCATGTGGCTTGAATGGTTGTTCAAAATTAGATTACTAAGATGGGTTTGATATTTGGACTGTTTTTTAGCTTAAGTGATTTTTAACTATTTTGTATACCATTCGTTGTTAACAATTTTTGAGACATATGCATGAATTGATTCAAGTATGTTTAGAGTCATTGTTAGTTTTGTTAGTTACGATGTTTGCGGGTATCATTACTGGAAATCCTCACGAGACTATAACTCGTCCACTAGGGCCACCCAAGGGTTTAAAGGCTTGTTGCATATGCTAAATGTAACTGTGACAATCTACAGAAGTGATTTAAGTTAGTTTAGTCGTTTATTTTAATTTTTAGATCTCTCCTCTTGCTAGAGACTAGCAAGAAGCTGGTTAGGGGTTGTGATTAGTGCTCAAAAAGCACTAATATTTCGTGGTTTATTGCACTTAATTGTTTAGAAATAGATTTATTATTTATTGTTTATTCGATTAATTTTATAAATCTATCCATTCAGAATCACGGGTATATTTTAGTGCATTTCAGGTATTTTTAGCGTCAAATGAGTCAAATAATGAAAACACGCAAAAATGGAACACTTACGACGCTCGGATCATGAGTTACGGGCTAAACGAGACAAATATGTAAGCCTTACATAATGAGCGATCACATATGTAAGGGGGTAAACAAGAAGAAAAGGAAGGCAACACGTGCCGCAGCGAGGAAAAGTCATGCCGCGGCGGGGAACTCTCGGGTTTTGATATTATTTTCAGAATTTGTGTTGCGCCGCAGCGAAAAAATGTATGTCGCGGAGCGCCTATTCTTATTGCAATCAGGATTTGTATAAACCCTTACATCTATAAATACCCCTTTAGACTCCCCCTTACAAAAAACTTGAATACAACTTTTACACACAATAATTTTGCGACCAAACAAGAGATTCATTCAGTTTTAGAAGCTCTGCCACACTCAAATGAAGCAAGAGAAACCATTATAAGGATCCAAGGAAGCCGTCGACGATCGAAGATAAAACTTTTCGAGAAGAATGTCATCTCATCCATTTAGCGGTATTTAGATCTAGGTTTTCCTTGTTGTTATAGAATTATATTTTCTTCTTCCTTCTTTGAGTGTATGATCATATTATATTTGTCTATGAATTTTAATATGAACATGAGCGGCTAATTTCATTATGTATGTTTAGTTTGTGTTGCCATGTTTGCTAGAATTGTGTATGGTGAATATTTATTGATTTAATATAAACAAATTACCTTTTGATTATAAACATGTTTAGATATTTAATTATGAATTATCATGGACCAATTTGAAATTCGTAGTTAGGTTGAAAAATCTGAGAATTTAGTTATAGGAACGTCACCTTAACTTTATTCCGAAACACTTAATCAAAGCTTCAAATTAGTGACTTAGTCATAGCATTAGTTTGATTGGCATATATTTTCTTGCGCATAATTTGATTGCTATTTGATTTATCCCGATCGAAGGCAGTTAATTAGTTAATCAACAAAGAGATTTACCCCAACCGAAGGCAATCTCGTAATTAAAAGGAAAGCCAGTAATGTTGTTTATATAGAACGTTCATGTTATTTCACCATACCTTTTCGATGCAAGCATGGCCAACCAAACTAGACGTCCATACATTCTCCATTGATTTTTAATCCATTTGAATTGATTGTTAATTTGCGATATTGTTTTCTTTTAATTGTTCGTATCATTGATCTCGTCACAAAACAAACACCTTTTTACAGTTTTAATAAGTTTAGTACTCTAGTTGCTTAGAGTTTTAGTTTTACTAGAACTCTATTTAATTAGTGTTTTATTTGTGTTAGAACTCTATTTAGATTAAGAAGATGGTTATTTAGAACCACTGCAATTCCTTGAGAGACCGACTTTGGAAGTTGCTTGTCACTTTTCTACCAGTGATTCGTACACTTGCGAGTACTAAATTTATAACATTTAGTTTTTGGCGCCGTTGCAGTGGAATTGGCGTTTTAAATAATTTTTTTTTAACTTTTTAGAGTTTCTTAATTATTTTCATTCGTTTATTTATTTTATTTTATTTTATTTGTTATCTTTTATTTGTTTATTTATTTTATTTTTTTTTATTTTTATTTTATTCAAAAATACAAAAAAAAAATAAAAAAAATTAAAAAATTAAAAAAATAGTACTTAAATTTCAATTTCACTGCTGCCTTGATTTTTGTTTGTTGTTTTTTTTTATTTGTGCATACAAGGGTAGGAGATCACTTAACAAGGAACTCTTTCCTTTCATTGACAACATTCATAGGATCAAACACCGATCATAGAAACTAGATAATCAAATTCAAGAGGAAGAAGTCCAACAACAATTGTAAGCAGCAGGGTGACAACATGGCTAAGCAGATGATGAACAAAGAGTTTGCAAGACCTATCATTGGGATCACCACATCGTGTATTCGACTTACAGAGGCGGCTTGGAATTATGAGTTGAAAAATATTCATTATTCCATGCTTCCCTCCTTTTACGGTATCCCTAATGAAGATCCTTTAAATGTTATGCGTGAATTATATACAACTGTGTAAACCTTTCCACTGTAGGGACTTAGTGAAGATCAACTACGCATGAGGTGTTTTCCATACACTCTCAAAGATAGAGCTAAGTCTTGGCTCATGACATTGACACCTGGTTCTTTGGCCACTTGGGACGATGTTTACAACAAATTTATGGGTAAGTTCTATTCCCATCAAAAAACGTCTGACCTAAGAACAAAAATTGCTACTTTTTCGCAGATGGACGGAAAACCCTTCCACGAGGCTTGGGACATATTCAAATTGCTTTTGATACAATATCCACATCATCACTTCCCATTGCAGCTACAGAATCAGTTTTTCTACGACGGATTGAGGCTACAATGTCAATTCACAGTTGACAACACTGCAGGAGGAGCTATGGGTGAGAAAACAGCGGATGAAACCTACGAATTATTCGAGATGTTGGGAGCCAATTCCCAACAAAAGAGCGCTAGAGGAAGAAGAGCTGGAGTCCACGAATTAGGATCCAACAATGAAATGGCCATGGAACTTGCTGAATTGACGAAACAAGTGCAACTTCTCACAACCTCCAATGTTAATCAGATGCCAAAACACGAGGTATGTGGAGTTTGTGGTTCATATGGATATGGTGCTAATGTTTGTTCTTTTGCAGGTGATCCTTATACTGGTACTACTGAATAAGCAAATTTAATGCAAGGGTACCAACCTAGACCTAGGAACGACCCTTATTCAAATACCTACAACCTTGGATGGAGGAATCACCCTAACTATGCTTGGAAACAAAATAATAGCCAACCATTTGTCCAAAATCAAACACAAGGTCAAAATGTAAACCGACAATTTTCACAAAATAAACCAACCGTAGAGGAAACCCTAAACAATTTCATACACTCCTGTAGTGGAAGGATGGACTCTATGGAAGCTTCAATGAAAATAGTGGAAATGCAAGTAGGGCAGCTAGCGGAACAAATGCACAAACAAGAGAAGGGAAAGTTGGCCAGTCAACCCGAACAAGCCAAAGCTGTCACAGTTCTTTGGAGTGGTAAGATCGTTACTAAAAATTTACCTAAACTTTCTAATGATTTATCTTATAGTGCAGGTAACATGGAAGATGACAACAATGCTTCTAAGGAATTAGAGGAAAGAGGTGACAAGCATGAAAAGCCTTCAAAGGCGAGAATTGGAGAGTCATCTAATCCACCTACTCTACACAAGTCATCAGAGCCATACCGACCACCGGTACCATTCCCACACCGTTTAAAGGACAGTAAACAAGATAAACAGTTTTCTGATTTATTTAACATGCTCTCTAAGGTTAATATTAATTTGCCATTGTTAGATGTAATTAGAAATGTGCCTTTATATGCTAAATTTTTCAAAGAATTAAACACTAAAAAAAGGAGGTATGAGCTTAATGAGAGAGTAATCGTATCTGAAATTGCTAGTGCGGTGTTTCAACGCAACTTACCCCCTAAGTTAAAAGATCCAGGTAGTTTCATAATTGATATTACTATGGGGGATAGGAAAGTAGCTAAGGTTATGCTTGATTTAGGTGCTAGTATCAATTTGATGCCTTACTCGATTTTCTTGCAGCTAAGTTTGGGAGAGCTAAAACCAACAACCATGTCCCTTCAACTTGCAGACAGATCTGTTAAATATCCGAAGGGCATGGTTGAGGACTTACTTGTACAGGTAGATAAGCTAATCATACTCGTTGACTTTGTGGTTTTAGACATGCAGGATAATCCATCTTTGGACAAGGAGCACACCATTCTTTTGGGAAGACCATTTATGACTACTACCCAAACCATCATTGATGTCCAAAGTGAAAAGTTGACAATGACAGTCTTGGGAGAGACTGTTCATTTTAAGATTAGAGGATAAATTGGAGGTAGCACTTACAGTTGGAGAGGTAGATGACATCTTAGACTATGAGACTAAGGAGTACTAGTGATCTATTAGACAATGCCATATCATTAGATGACACTAGTACACCTTTAGATTTATTGGATGTCCCACATGATGATGAGTTTGCTCCACCTGAATTGGAACTTAAGGAACTACCTAAGCATCTAAAATATGTCTTTTTGGGAGAGAATGAGACCTACCCTATTATTATTTCATCTACACTCACCCAAAACCAAGAGGGAAATTGATTGGAGAGCTTAGGAAGTATAAAAAGGCAATAGGATGGAGTATTGGGGACATTAGAGGCATTAGTCCGACAATGTGTATGCATAAGATTAATTTAGAGGAAGATGTCAAACCAGTTAAAGAAGCGCAAAGGAGACTGAAGCCAATCATGCAAGAGGTTGTTAAGAAAGAGGTTTTGAAACTCCTAGCAGTAGAGGTGATTTATCCAATTGCTGATAGTAAATGGGTTAGTCCCGTTCATGTGGTACCTAAGAAATCTAGAATAACCGTGGTTAAAAATGAGAAAGATGAATTAGTGTCCACTAGGATAATTACGGGTTGGAGGATGTGTATTGATTTTCGAAAGTTGAATTTATACACCAAAAAGGATCACTTCCCCCTCCCCTTCATTGATCAAATGTTAGAAAGACTAGCTGGACACGATTTCTATTGCTTTTTGGATGGTCTTTCAAGTTATTATCAGGTACCCATTGCTCCGGAGGATCAAGAGAAAACCACATTCACATGCCCATTCGGAACTTTCACTTTTAGGAGAATGCCATTTGGACTATGCAATGCACCCGCCACCTTTCAGAGATGTATGATGTCGATCTTTTCGGACATGGTGGAAAAATTCATTGAGGTATTTATGGATGACTTTTCAGTTTTTGGTTATTCCTTTGATGATTGCTTGCATAAATTGACTTTAGTATTAGAACGATGCATTGAATGCAATTTGATGCTTAGTTGGGAAAAAGTCATTTTATGGTCCAACAGGGCATAGTGCTAGGACATGTCATATCTAGCAAAGAAATTGAAGTAGATAAGGCTAAGGTAGATTTAATTACAAAATTGCCTCCACCTACATCTGTTAAGGGTATACGAAGTTTCCTAGGACATGCAGGTTTCTATAGACGGTTCATTAAGGATTTTTCCAAAATTAGTCGTCCATTATGTAATCTATTGTCCAAAGATACTTTATTTAATTTTGACGATGAATGCCTTGTTGCTTTTAATGCTTTAAAGGATAGACTTACTTCTGCACCTATAATTGTTGCTCCTGATTGGTCTTTACCGTTTGAAATCATGTGTGATGCATCTGATCATGCTATAGGAGCTGTTTTGGGGCAAAGAGTAGATAAACGATTACATGTTATATATTATGCTAGCAAAACACTCAATGACGCCCAAATTAATTACACCACCACTGAAAAAGAGCTATTGGCTATTGTGTTTTCACTTGATAAATTTAGGTCTTACTTGGTAGGAACTAAAGTTATTGCTCATTTGGATCATGCTATTTTGAGATATTTATTGACTAAACCGAATGCTAAGCCCAAACTCATTAGGTGGATCCTACTTTTACAAGAATTTGACCTAGAGATCAAAGACAAGAAAGATACTGAAAATGTAGTAGCTGATCATCTGTCTAGGTTGATTACTGAGTATGAATATGTTGAAGGTGAAAGTAAGGATACAATCATTGAAACCTTCTCTGATGAACAATTGTTTATAATAGGTCTGAATCCATGGTATGCTGACATTGTTAACTATCTAGCTAGTGGTATTTTGAGACCTAACATTTCTTTTCAGGAAAAGAAAAGGTTTTTCAGTATTTGCAGGCAATATTTTTAGGATGACCCATATTTGTTCAAGTTATGTCAAGATCAAGTCATCCTGAGGTGTATGCCCGAAGAGGAACATGAAAGCATCTTAACCTTTTGCCATGAGCTACATTGCGGGGGCTATTTTGGTGATAAGAAAACGGCCCTAAAGGTATTACAATCTGATTTTTATTGACCTACATTATTTAAAGATGCTAACGTGTTTTGTGTGAGATGTGATAGATGTCAACGGGCCGGTAACATAGGTAAGCGTAACGAAATGCCTTTGACGTCTAATCTTGTAGTAGAATTATTTTCTATTTTTCATTTGACTTATTTTTAATTTAAATTTGGATTTGAATTAGGATGTATATCTTTGAGGTTTCATACATGTTTCTTGCACACTAATTGCTTCATCATGAGAAAAGCGAGGAACAATGAACAAGAGCATACGTGTAGTGTACACAATCTCATACGAAAGGGGGGTAACTTCTCTCACTTTTCTCTTAATTTCTTTTGTTTTTCTTTTTAACATTGAGGACAATGTAGGAATTAGGTTAGGGGTAGGAAAAATACTCCATGAGTATGAAATATGACCAAATTTTAAATTTTTAACTTTTGCCACTTGAATTGTATTAGGTTAGTGTCGTGTCTACTTGAGTCAATCCGAAAGTCTATGATATTAACATGATTGTAATAACGGTGATTTATGAAAGAAATTAGATTTTTACCTAAGTAAAGAGGCACATAAATGTTAGATTTATCTAGTTTGAGAATTTTGTGGTATATGTGATAGTTTGCATGATTAGTATGACTATTTTGATTTGTGTAATGTATGCATGTTTATGCTATATTTTAAGTCTTAACAAGCTCTAGAACTCATTTGAAAACTCATTGAAGCGAAATAATAGAATCAAATGCCACTTAGAAATTGATTTAGGCCATCTTTGGACCGTTTGGACTTTTCAAGCCTCCCTGTATTATTTTATCCATACCATACCCTTGAACTCAACATTGACATACGTTGTACTAACCTTAGTGATAAGAGTACTCAATGTAATATTTGATTTTCATGAGCAATTATGTTGTATTTATCTTGTTTCATTACAATAAAAAAAATGATGATGATTGAAATAATAAGCAAGAAAAATAAAGAAAGAAAATCAAGCAAAAATATCCAAGGGACATATGGAATTTATAGGAGGATGAAAAAGAGCACTTGGTGGAGAAAGTTGAAAATAAGTTTGTGAAATAAAAACTACTCTTATCCTATTGAAAATATCATTTTCGTACTTTCATAATCACACACCTAACCATAACTTTACAAGCTTAATGAAGTCCTATTGATTCTAGGTAGTTTGATTTCTATATTAGTGGAGATAGATTTGAAAAGTGAGCATATGGAGGTTGGAAGTGCAAAATTTTCATTCATATTTTACTTGCACATTTATGAGATTTTAAAATGTAATCTATGAATATCATGCATGACACGATCAGATAGTGTAACTAATGGGCTTGTGGTTTGATTGGTTGTTTAAAATTAGATTACTAAGATGGGTTTGATATTTGAACTGTTTTTGAGCTTAAGTGATTTTTAACTATTTTGTATACCATTCGTTGTTAACAATTTTTGATACATATGCATGGATTGATTCAAGTATGTTTAGAGTCATTGTTAGTTTTGTTAGTTACGATGTTTGCGAGTATCATCACTGGAAACCCTCACGAGACTATAACTCGTCCACTAAGGCCACCTAGGGGTTTAAAGGCTTGTTGCATATGCTAAATGCAACCGTGACAATCTACGGAAGTGATTTAAGTTAGTTTAGTCGTTTATTTTAATTTTTAGATCGCTCCTCTTGCTAGAGACTAGCAAAAAGCTGGTTGGGGGTTGTGATGAGTGCTCCAAAAGTACTAACATTTCGTGATTTGTTGCACTTAATTGTTTAAAAATATATTTATTATTTGTTGTTTATTCGATTAATTTCATAAATCTATCAATTCGAAATCACGGTTATGTTTTAGTGCATTTCAGGTATTTTTAACGTCAAATGAGTCAAATAATGAAAACACGCAAAGACGGAACACTTACGACGCTCGGATCACGAGTTACGGGCTAAACGAGATAAATATGTAAGCCTTACATAACGAGCCATCACATATGTAAGGGGGTAAACATGAAGAAAAGGAAGGCAACACGTGCCGCGGCGAGGAAAAGTCATGTTGCGGGGCTTTTGACATTATTTCCAGAATTTATGTTGCGTCGCGGCGGGAAAAATGTATGCCGCGGCGCACCTATTTCTATTGCAATCAGGATTTGTGTAAACCCTTACATCTATAAATACCCCTTTAGACTCCTCCTTACAAAAAACTCGAATACAACTTTTACACACAATAATTTTGCGACCAAACAAGAGATTCATTCAGTTTTAGAAGCTTTGCCACACTTAAACGAAGCAAGAGAAACCATTGTAAGGATCCAAGGAAGTCGTCGACGATCGAAGATAAAACTTTTGGAGAAGAACGTCATCCAATCCATTTAGCAGTATTTAGATCTAGGTTTTTCCTTGTTGTTATAGAATTATATTTTCTTCTTCCTTCTTTGAGTGTATGATCATATTATATTTGTCTATGAATTTTAATATGAACATGAGCGGCTAATTTTATTATGTATGTTTAGTTTGTGTTGCCATGTTTGCTAGAATTGTGTATGGTGAATATTTTTTTGATTTAATATAAACAAATTACCTTTTGATTATAAACATGTTTAGATAATTATGAATTATTATGGGCCAATTTGAGATTCGTAGTTAGGTAGAAAAATCTGAGAATTTAGTTATAGGAACGTCACCTTAACTTTATTCCGAAACACTTAATCAAAGCTTCAAATTAGTGACTTAGTCATAACATTAGTTTGATTGGCATATATTTTCTTGCGCATAATTTGATTGCTATTTGATTTATCCCGATCGAAGGCAGTTAATTAGTTAATCAACAAAGAAATTTACCCCAACCGAAGGTAGTCTCGTAATTAAAAGGAAAGCCAGTAATGTTGTTTATATAGAACGTTCATATTATTTCACCATACCTTTTCGATGCAAGCATGGCCAACCAAACTAAACGTCCATATATCCTCCATTGATTTTTAATCCATTTGAATTGATTGTTAATTTGCGATATTGTTTTCGTTTAATTGTTTGCATCATTGATCTCGTCACAAAACAAACACCTTTTTACAATTTTACTAGGTTTAGGACTCTAGTTGCTTAGAGTTTTAGTTTTACTAGAACTCTATTTAATTAGTGTTTTATTTGTGTTATAACTCTATTTAGATTAAGAAGACGGTTATTTAGAACCACTGCAATTCCTTGAGAGACCGACCTTGGAAGTTGCTTGTCACTTTTCTACGAGTGATTCATACACTTGCTAGTACTAAATTTATAACATCAGTGCACTCTTGAGCAAGAACCTAATTTAAATGCATTGACTTGTCTTAAATTAAGTGATTAAAATATTTTCCTAGGATTTATATTTTTTCCATTGATTTGAAATTTTCTAGGTTTAGTTGGAAAAGATTCAATAAATCTTACTTTACTTACTTAATTGTAAAAATCATGTAAACTCCTTCTTTCATAATTGGTTAATTAACTAATTTTTCACACAATTTCATCATATCGTTTCGACAAACTTTTTTCGCTCGTTATTTTAGATTATTATACAATTTTACAATTTAGCAACCTTTCTCTCAATTAAACCTTTATTAGAATGTTTAGGATTTAATTTTTATTTATAATAAATTTAGAAAACATTTAATATTTTAAAACAACTGCAATTCCTTGAGAGATGATCCTGGGTGTATACTTTTTGTTTACTACAAGTGACTCGTGCACTTGCAAACTTTTTATAAGTACAACATTTAGTTATCAAGATTTTGTGCATCACAAGTCATACTTCCAATAGCAACTACAAACTAAAGGCCAAGTAGTACTGCAAAGTAAAAAAAAAAAAAAAAAGGACAGAACTATCTAAGTCTAATGTCAATGGCCGGCATCCTTAGACAAAACCATAGAGACAGGTATCGCTTGCATTATCTTTTGGGTCCCAGCTGAGCCCTGGTCATGTGTCACATCTCATGCTCTAGTTAGATCCTAGGCCTCCTTCTCAGTTGGAAACTCACTCCCCTCGGAGCTAGACTCATCGTTATACTTCCCGTACTTAATTGCAGCCATACTATAGTCTATGTGCTTACGACATGGTAGATGTAAGCCTGGGCAGACAATCTTGAACCTCCTCTTTGTAGACTAAAAATCGTGAGCCTATGCAACTTCGGTATCTGCCATGAAGTCTTGAGAATCCAAGTATTCATCTATAACTCGCTAACTTGTAGCATCTGCCTTAGCAATCAACGTCTAGTTCTCAACTCTAAGCTTTTCCATATGAGAGTTCTTATGGGTTAAATCCTTTTGAAGCTTGGTCTTATTAGCCTAAAAAATGGCAAGAAGCTCATGCATGCTTTATTGGCACCGAGCTTCCTCCTTTAGAGTCTTGAGAAGCTCTTTCTTCTCTTCTATGGCAAGGTCAGTGAGGCATGAACTTGTTCTCTCTTGATTTCTGTTCAGTCTTTGTTTCCAGCCACATTGATTTACATGTCCCTAGAAAATCATGTTAGAAGGTACGATACTATAGAGTGTCGTATTTACTCAAATATTTAAGTTAAGTTCTTGAGATAATAATTAAGATCATAGGGAGTTTTAGTGGTTTTGAGAAAGAGCTTACGTATAACTTTTCAAGTTGTGAGGCCCCATTTAAAGGATTTAGATGTATGATATTTTGATAAATAAATCGTATTAATTAATATTTATATTATTTAGCAATAATATAAATATTTTGGTCATTAATACGCTTTATTTAATAAAAATTTACTTTATAGTACGCTAACTGTATCATTTGAATATTTTTTTTTACTTACGTAGATCAATAAAATAATAGAATGCATATCTAATTTATTTTTTACCCAACATATATATACATGTTAGAAGATAATTTTGCGTGAAAGAAGATATTATCACATGGTTTAATCATTCATTTTTATAATAATAATAACACAAAGTGGTAAGAAGTCAGGATTAAATCGATGATGCCTACCAATTGAGACCAAGTGAGACCAACATATGACCTATAATATTTTATATCTTTTTAATTTTAAATATATATATTTGATTAATAAATGTATATTATATCATAATATTTTTAAATTATTTTAAGATAAATGTAATTGAAAAATAGTTCAAATAGTTAACTTTGAACCAATCTATAATGATAATAAAACTTCATTTCTATAACAATAAAACCTCACTTATTTTTCTCTTTCAATTTCAACGTCATGCAATATTATATATTTGAAATTTTGTTTCATTAATTTTTTTAGTTAGTTGAAGTCTGCTATGAATTTTTTTTTTTTTTGTTCTTATTAATTATTTTCTTCATTTTTTTCATATGTCAAATTTATATCATGTTAATATCTAAATTATATCTTATATTTTAAATTTTTATATGTCTCTTTTAATTTTAGTATTACTTTTAATAAAAAAAAAAATCTTAACGTGTTTGATTGCTCTAATTTTGTTTGATTTGATTAAGTTATAATTAATTAATTAAATATGTTTATGTATAATTTTTTTTAATAGATAAAATTCATAATAGATTATAAAAAAACGTTGTCGTGAAAGCTACCTTTTTTTTTTACTTTTAATTTTTATAATAGATTAATAAATTTCATAGTAGATTACATTTTTTTACTTTTAATTTTCTTTTGTACTATATATTGTGACTTAAAAACAAATAATGTTCAGCCCTCTCTCTTTTAATTTTCTTTGGTACTATATTGTGACATAAAAAATAATAATGTTCAGCCCTCTCTCCTCTCCCTTCCCCACAAGAAATTTTTTCTGTCTCCGTGCCTCCCACCTCTAGAAGAGGTTTTTTTTCTTGTAATAAAAATAAAAAAATTATTTATATATCATAAATTTAAAGATTATTATATTTTAATAAAATTTAATTAATAATTAAAAATTCATTGTATATAATTACTCATTTACACCATAATATTAATTAGTGACACCTTATATAAAAAGGTCAAATAAATAATAAATTTTTTTGGAGTGGTGCGAAGTATGCATATCATATGTGCAATAAACAACCATTAATATCATATAATAGTGCATTGTAATTTATAAGTCACTTGGACTCGTTTTGTAAGGTTTTTTTTTTTTTTTTTTTAAACTAATTTTTTATTTTTTAATTCATTTAGAAAAATAAACAAAAATTATTTTGATAAAAAGTTCTGTTTTTCTTGTTTTATTCCCTCACAAGTCTCAATAAATAATGAACATAATTAACTATTGAAAGAAAAAATGAACTTTAAATATGAATTTTAAACCCTTTATTTTAAATTGAATAAAGAGTTAATTAAAAAAAATTAAGCACTTTAAATAATTCTGCAGTGTAGAATCCTTAATTTTAGCAACACAAAAACAAAGCACTAAGTTAAGTTTCAACAACTATAAAAATAAGTGTAAATATGGAACTAAGCACCAACTTAAATTTTAAACTAAAAAAAAAAATTAATTATCTAATAACAATCATTTTAAAAACTTTACTTCAAAAATTAGAACTAAAAAACACAATTGATAGCAAAACAAGCCATTAGCATTTTAAAATGAAAAACCAGAAGTCACTTAACTTTTTCAATAATAGCACTTTATATTATTTATTTAAAAAAAAAAATAGGGTGACTCTCAATATTCAAAAATAGAATAAAGGGTAAATATAAAATGTTAAATAAGTAAAAAAGGTTTTGTGGAACCCTTCATACACTAAATTCTGACTTTTTAAAAAGTAGTGGTATTCATAGGCTCTAGTTGCATCCATGATTGTACCCACCAATGAAGGATAATTTAACACGATTTTCCGTATCAACGAATATTATGTAGTTTGCTACTTTGCTCTCCGCCACTCATCGTCCAATGTATATTGCACCAAAAAGCAATAACCACGTCAATCTTCAACTTCACCTCATTGTCAAAACAATGAAAATATTGAGCCAAAAAAAAAAATGCATAAAACACAATAAATAAATAAAACCCACAGTGCATTATTAAGTATTTTATATTTCATTAACAATATTCAGTGAAAAACTTACATGTTTTATATATTCTTTTTTATTTTATTTAATTGCAATATGTTTTATATATTCAAACTCATCATATTTACATTTCGAAAAAATTATGTATTTGAATATATAATTTTGTATAAAAAATTAGTTTACAATAGAACTATTATTATAATATGTAGGTCAATTTTTATAAGTTTTTGTAAGATTAAAACCTGTAACTGACCCAAACAAAACTATACAATTTTAGGAATGAATATGTCAAACTAATACTTTTTATTATTTTACATGGTAACTGGACATTAACACAACATGACCCAACATAGATAAATTTTACTTAAAATAATGTATTTTTATTGACTATTTTAAAATATAAAAGAAAAAAAGTAATCTATCAATTGAAATTGTCAATTATAATTGTAGAACTCAAACAACCAAAGAATAAAACTACAAAATAGTCTGTTCCCGTGCTAAAGACCTACAAATATTTTTATTGACTATGATTTACATTCCTTAATCAATTCATTAATTTATCCTCACTTTAGTGTTAATTAAAATTATTTATAGTTTATGTAATTTAAAAAAAAAAAAACCCTTGTAGTTTTTTTAAATTTATGATATATATATATATATATATGTGTGTGTCTGTGTGTATTGAAAACAAGTTTTTTAAATAGCTTGAACAAATAACAAAAGAATCATGTTATTTTTTGTTTTTAAAAATAATTTTTTAAAATACTGGAAAAACCTGAATTATTTTTTTAAAATTATAATTTTTTATATTATGATTTAAAAATAATTTTTGAATTAAGTGTTAAACTAGCACGTATGAACTCATTAATGTTAATATTTGTATTTCACTGATCTTTGGCTGTTCAAATAACACAAGCTTGTATTTTTATTTTTTTTCTTCCTATTATTTGGTGGGAATATCTTGTAATATAGTACGGATAGTAAGACTTATAATATTTTACTAAAAATTTAAGTTAAAATCTCACACAAGCAAGCTTGTAATAATTGCAAAACGTGGCATTTAGATGCAAATGGACCATTATTATAGCTCCCGAGTACTATAGAATATAAAGCATAGTTGATCATGAGTGAGAAATTTGTAGTGTTATGAAATATGAATGACAAGAGTTCGTACGATAGAAATTGTTGTTTTTGATACTATAAACAAGTATCATTATCCTTTTTGAATTTGCTGTTCCAAATTATCAAAAGTTTATAAGAACATCAGACTTTTAATTTCTATTAAGTGAAAATATTTATATTTTTTATAGACTTCTTTATAATTTTATTTTTTATTAATATGATACATTCATTTTTATTTAATATTTTCACTCAAAATATAGATATTTAGCCTATATTTTTTATTCTTAATCTATTTTTATTATATTTTAAATTTTTAAGACCCTTGTCCTTTTATTTTTACAAGGTTGATGTATATTTTTGTGACGGAGGCTTTTTTTTTCTTTATAATTTTAATATTATGTCAAAATTTATAAAAAAATTATGAGTCTTTTAATTAATTAAATAAGTAAAAATATTTTTATTTTTTATAAACTCTTTTATTTATTTTTTTATTAACGGAGATTTATTTATTTTTCTAATATAAACACTTATTTGTATTAAAGTTGAATTATTTTCAAATACGGGTTACTTATGTTACAAATAAATGGTGACTTGCATAGTTAATATTTTATTAACTGTTGTAATTTTTGACACAATTTAATAATATGATATGATATAAATTTTTTAGTAAGAATTAATTAATAATTTTTTTATATTTTTAAATATTTTTTTTATTATAAATAAATAATATAAAAATATTAAATAAATTTTTTTATATATTAATTAATATAAAAATTTAATATAAATAATACAAAACAAATAATATAAAAACATAAATAATATAAAATAAATATAATATAAATACAACTAACACAACATACCACCCTATACTTTATAAACTCTACGCTAGGTAGCTGTTGAATAAGTAACTAGTAATTTATTTTCCAGGTCAAAAAAATATTTTTTTTTGGCATATAAAGTCGCACCGACGCATTACTCAAGCATTGATTATGTGAGTCATCTCTTTCTTACTTTAAGAAAAGGATAGATAAATAAATAAAATATTAATGAGATCCCCAAGGAAAATAATTCCAAGGTAAGATTTTAACTTTTCTCTGAGTACGTTTTCCGTTTTTTTTTTTTTTCTTTTTTTCTTTTTCCAAGACCTTTATTCTAGGCGTGTCTTTGGCTCTTCTTAGTTTTCTGATTTACGAGTAGAAGTGAGATCAGATAAATGTAATAGAAACTTAATTAAATACGAAATTATGTCATTTATTTTATTTTATTAAATAGAATAAATATCTCATTATAATTTCTAAAATATAAAGAGTATATTTGTTAAAATATAAAGTGAAATAAAATATAAATATAAAATAGATGAAAGAATGAATATAAAAGCTAAAATAATCGATAATTAAAATAGGTCAAGAAAAGAACCAAAAAATTAAATAAAGATATTCTAATTCTTATTCATTTATAATACTGAAGGATTACATTAATATTTATAGTGATAATAAACTAAAATCTTAATCCTAATAAAACTCTAAATAAGACTCTTAAACTAATAGGAAAACATTATAATAATTATTTAATATCCTAATTATAATAATCTCAACACTAACAAATAAACTAAATATTAATTTAATATTCAATTCTTCCCCTATGTTCAGCTTGGACAATGACGTACTTGATGTTAAACCTCAAACTCAAAGATGCTTTAAAGTTAGTGAAATCTAAAATTGGTGGTGACGGCACTGATGGTGTGCTGGTTGATCTTTCTAAAAAACACAGCTACGAAGTTGAGATTGATACCAACAATCTTGAGGTTGATGTGAACGATGGCGACGACAGCGATAAAAATGGATGATACCAACAGTGGTTGACGTGAACGACGGCGGTGACAGTTTGCTGAATAATGAAACCAAATAATCACTGAAGATGAGGAGTACTAACAATCGAATGAAGTAGAGAAACTGAAGTAGATCGCCATAACAGTAGGGGTATATGTATGGTAGATAATAAAAAGAAGATAGCAAAATAGAAAATAGATTAAAAATATTCAAGATCAAACAATGCTTTGATTTCATATTAAAATATAAAGCGGAAGAAATTATAAGTATAAAGCAAATAAAAGAATGAATATGGAAGCTAATATAATAAATAATCAAAGTAGGTTGAGAAGAGAACCAAAAGTCAAATAAAAATATTATAATTCTCATTCATTCATAATACTGAAGGACTACATTGATATTTATAAAAAAATTAAACTAAAATTCAAATCATAATAGAACATTTAGACTCCTAAATTAATAAAAAAAAATATTAAAATAATTATCTAATATCTTAATCATAATAGCCTCAAATATTAACAATAAAATTAATTATTAATCTAATATTTAACTGTGTTATTGTACAAATTTTTTTAATATATAAGATAAAAATAATTTAATTAAAATAATTATATAATATCTTAATCAGTCTTAAACGTTAACATCAAGAAAATTAACTATTAAACTGTTTTATTATACAAGTTCTTTCGATATGTAAGACAAAAGCAGTTTAGCTCTTTTCATACTTCTTTGAAAAGCTTAATACATTTGTTGTGAGTAAGTGACACTTCAATAACAAATATTGACAAATTTTTATGGGTATCTTTGCTTATTTTTTTTTTTTAAAAAAAAGAAGGCAAATATTCAATATTTTACTTTCTTTTTTTTTTTTTGATAGAAATTCAATATTTTACTTTTTTTTTCAACTTTTACTAAGATATTAATTTCAAAAATTATATTTTAATATAGAAAACAAAGCCCACAATAAAAAAAAAAAATTAATTATTTGACTTATGCTAACATTTTTTTCATAATACTGTTTAAAAAATGAAAAAAATACGAAATTACTTTAACTAATATAATTAATAAACTCTCGTACCATTTATGTTAAATATAAAATTAATTAGTTAGTTATGTGCTGTAATAAATGTAGCATACAAAGTCAAGAAATACAGATGCACAATGTCACACCTCATTATATAACAAAGAATAAAAATAATAAAGAGGAATGATTTGTTCAAAATCAATCTTTTAACTGCTACACAATATTTAAAGACATTATACACTAATTAATAATTACCGTCACCATCAATAGTAAAGTTTTTTCCAACACCTAATTATGGTATGTAGTCAGTGAGGACAGCTAGCTAGCTAGCAAAGCAAAGGATTGGTTTTGCTTCCAATCCAAGAGAGAACTTAAGTAAAATTTTAAAGATATAAAAAATAAAAGAAAATCAAATTATTGCTTTTGCTTCACGCTTTCAAAGGAGAACCTTTTGCTTTGGATCTAGATATGATTGATGAATGACGTTTTGTAAATTATTGAAAAAAAAGGTGAATAATATTTTTATATTTTATCATTATTTAACACGTGCGATTAATAGAGTGTAAACGCATAACTTTCTGACTCTAATATTATATTAGCCGCTCACCGATTATCTTTAAAGAAACACGGTAATATTTCGGGCAAATAACAAAACTAACACCCCCAAAAATTATAATAATAAAACTAGCACCTTTGTGTTCAATTAAAATTAAACGACGATAATTTGGACTTGTTCAATATTGAACGTTCAATATTATCCGTTCAATTAGAATTGAATGACGATAATTAGACCTATTTAATATTGAACGTTCTATATTTTACGTTCAAATTGAATATTGAACGTTCAATATTAAACGTTCAATTCTAATTGAACACAAGGGGGTACTAGTTTTGTTATTATAATTTTTAGGGGGTGCTATTTTTAATAATTTCCCTAATATTTTTTATACAATTATTATTTAAGTGTTAGCTTTATATAGATTCATCATTTAAAATTCAAAAATTATCATTATTGGAATTTAATGCAAGAGCTTCAAATCAGATACTATTTAATAAGCTAAACTACCATGGATTTTGACAATGAAATCTTAAAATTTAAAATGTTAATTAATTAGATAAAATTAGTTCTTTTATTTATAAATTTATATTCATATTATTATTTTATATTAAACTATATAATAATATTATTTATCTTAATAAATAATTATACTGTAAGTATATAAGACATTAATGTACATTAGAGTTGCATATAAAATTCATAAAGGAATACATTATACTCTTAAATTCTTGTATTTTATTAGTATAACATTTGTTTGTTTTTATTTTTTAAAAATTTTCCTCAAATAAATCACTAAAATTCTTGTATTTAAACCAAAATACACACATTTGCACTTAAATGCACTAATTATTGAGCGAAAAAATAACTTTAAAAATGGGTAAAATAATTTGTCACATATAATTAATTAGGGGTGAGCAGCGGATCGAAACCGCCTGTTTTTTATCAATCTGAATCCGATCCGATCCGAAGCGGATTTGAAGATTTCTAATCCGAATTCGATCCGATAATGTAGTCAATCCGAACCAATCCGAATCCGAGCAAAGCGGATTTTTCGGATCGGATAGGCCGGATTGAGATTATAATTTATTTTTTATTATTATCATATATAAAACACAATATATACTAACATTTAAAATTTAAATTGGTATATTTTTTAGTAAAATTTATTTATTTATAGTCACAAATTAGATAATTAAAATAATAAAAAGTATACTGTTGAATATTATTAAATTATTATAGAGAATTTAACTTTTTTATTTTTTAAAAAATTAAAATAATAATTTAATGTAATTGTGGTATGTATAATATTTAAATATAACACATTAAAAATAAATATGCATTTATTTATAATTTTAATAGTAATTCAGTTCGGATCGAATTATAGCGGATTATAAAATCTGTCAATCTGAATCCGAACGGATTGTATACTTTTCAATCCGAATCTGATCCGACTACAAAATATATCAATCAAATCCGATCCGAATCCGACGGATTGGATTGGATTATTTGCACACCCCTATAATTAATATAAATGTAAATTTATGTATATTAATTATTAATTATTTTATTGCATTTTTAAGTTTAAAAATACATGGTATATAGAGCTAATCAATGTATGAAAACATTTTTTTTTTTATTTTATCATTTTTCTAATTAATAACTCAAACTTAAAAAAAAAAGATTGTTTACAAACCATTTCTAACAAATTATGTTTTCATAATATATATATATATATATATATATATCTTTTCTAAATATTTATATTTTGTTCTGACAATACCACTTATTATTCATTTACTATTATTATTTTTTTAAATATTTTAAATTAGTGATAAATTTTAAATAATGTGGTAAAATTTAATTAGATAGTATTATTGAGCCTATAAAATTATGTCAAATAAAATTATAATAAAATTAGTTGTGTTTGTAATATATAATAATATTTATAAAAAAAATCCTTTCTTGGAAGATTATTAACTAACTGGATCTAATTAAAATTTATTTATATGACATTATTTTATATATAAATTTTTATTCTTTTTAATCAGTGCATGTGTTTATTATTTTTACAACGTAAAAATTATATATTTTTTATATAAAAAGAAAATATTATTTTTTTTCATAAAGTAATAAATATATATTTTTATTGTAGAGATTAAACATAAAATTAATTAAATCATATATCAATCGGATAATCTAATTAATGTGCTATTAACGTGGGATGTTTTATTGATGTGCCCTTCTTCTTCTTATTATTATTTGCATTAATTTAATAATATAACAGTAATACATTAGAGAATTTAAATACAAACATAAACAAATAAAAATTAACAAACACAATAATGCATAAATAAATATCAATATTGTTTGGAAGATAGCTCTAGACATAATCATCCTTTTTATGGGCTTTCATTTAATATTTGTATTGCTCATTGTAATATTTTTATGTATTCAATCAATTTATTTAAATTCATAAATTTAACCAATAAATTAGCAAAAATTCTAATAATTTTTTTTACAAATTTAGATCTAAAATTAGATCGAAAAATATATGTTGAAAACTGATAATAACATGTCAAAAATTGCGCTTGTATAAGTCAATACAATAGGAGACATAAAATTCACCTAAATTAATTGGTAGACATATATATCCCGCAAATTATAATTATTTTATTGGAGTTAACGATAAATGTTAGGATATCGTAAAATTGATTATTTAGTCATATATATGATCATATTTTATTAAAAAATAATTTTTTTTTTTATTTTTAAAATTATTTAGTCATATATCACATTATAATTAATATGTTTATAAATTTAAAAAAAATGTATGTATTTTTAGCATTAAAAAAGTAAAAAAAAAAAAAAAAATTATATGAGAAAAGTAAATTTATATTAGAATATAGCGCGCGCTCTCCCTCTAATTGCGCTCTCTCTCTAATTATTTCATATATAAAACTTTGATCAAACGGGAAAAAGGTGGAGAATCGTACGACTAGGATGTTTTCTCCCTTCCGCTTACGAATACCGGTAGAAATTACGAATATTGACGCGCTAATTTAAAGACTTCTCCTGCTCGATGGTAGTGTAAACTGTAAAGTTATTGTATGGGCAAATATTTTCTAGAAAAAAAAAAAAACTATATTTTATTTATTTTGGTACATATATAATAACTTATTTATATAATTTTATTTTAAATTTTTTTAAAAAAATAACATATATTTTTTGTAATATATAATATATATATATATTCCCATAAAAAACATAGGATTTCTGTAAAAAAAAAAAAAAAAAAAAAGATAGATAAACAACAAAAATAATACATCTTAAAATTTTTAATAACAAAAATAGCACAACTTATGTTCAAATTTATATTTTCACAATTTAAAAAATAATTGATACATTATTTGTTTGAATATCTGTTCAATTAAAAATAACATCTCTAAAACATATATTAATAAAAATGCACGTTCACCACTTGAGATCCTAAAATTTATATTAATAAAAATAATATATATACTTCTTTTTTTTTCTTAAATAGGTTAAAAATAAAATTTTAAGTATAAAATAAAATTATGTAACTAAGTCATTTTTATTTTATTCAAACCAACAACCAATAATAATATAATGAAGTATCACACAAAAAATAATAAATAACACGTCCTTTTGTATTAGTAAAATAAAAATGCAAAGTCAGTCCCTAACTTTTTTTTTTTCCGTTCAAAATTACTTTTAATATAATTAAAATTAGGGCATAAGGATTAGGGATTTTTAAAGCTACCATTACTAGTACTACAAATTATAAAGAATGTCTTAAGTGAAATTCTAACCTTTAATTTCAAGGTTATGGCACCTTTACTTACTAAACAAGGGACCGGGCTTGCTCTATAACTTTTCTAATTTTAGCAATTAATTACTCAACTTTTTACTCTGGTTAAAAATAAAGCATGTGTAACATGTTTCCAAAATTAGGAACACATCAAAATGTAAATAAGAAAACTTGTTTACGTAGTGGAAGATACAATAAAGAATTGATCACTAAATTTATTTTGTATAAGAGACCATTGATATAATTACAAAGGAGGGGGATTAAATTGGTTCAATAGAGCAAGACTTGACATTTTATTTAAAAAAAATACCCTCATTAAAATCTCACCATTTCAAATTTTTTTTATAAAAAAAATTGATCCAACAAAAAACAGGACTAAATGAACCAATTCAATTCTATAAATTATCATTTAAAATATATCACTTAAAATTATCAAATACTCGACGATAAAACCTGAGCGAATGATGCAAGCTCGATTTTTTCTCTATAAATTCAAGAATGTCTCTGGCGTTGATTTATTAAATTTAATTATTAATGTATTTAAATGGATGAATTTTGATTTAGAATTATATTTTTTATAATTATTAATGAAATTTTATTTTATTTTAAATTTGGTCCACTTGTTGAAAGAAAAAAAATAGTCCACTAAAAATATTTGTGATAAACGACCTAAAAATTTAATATTTCAACTAGTATAAAGTATTAACCCATTTGTAATAAGAGTGGCAATCTTCAAACAACATACGAATATAAAACAAATATTAATATGATCAAAATACGATTAAATTAAAAATTTTTGTTAATTATTTTATAAATTTAAGGTCCTGTTAATTATTATTATCATAAATAATTTCCGAACGATATAAATGATTGACACCAATAATTTCTAATATAAAGTTCTTGAAGGATTTTGAAATACACAGTAAATCAAATTTTTTGTTGTTGTCGTTGCTATAAAGACAGTTAAGCAATTACTTAAAAACACTGTATTGTAGCCCCCAGTGGAATAGATTTGTCTAGGTGTGGCTTTCAAAGAGGAATCCAATTTTTGAAGTGTAAATATATTAATTTGGTAACTGTGTGCTCATATGGATTCGTTTCAATCACTCACATTTTCCACAACAAACAGGAAGCTTTGGCCCATTTCCACGTGATGATCTTATCATTTCCCTTATTAACACGTATGAGTTCTTCATCAATAATATTAATTAAATGGCTTATTTAACGTAAAATAAATTAAAAGAAAGCACTTTAGCTGACCTACCTTTCATTTTGATTTTGATTCCTTAACATTTTGATTTTGATTCCTCAACATATCATGCAATTTCTTTCTTTTTCTCTTCCTTTCATTTTTTTTCCCTAAACTTATTTACTTTCCTTTTTTAGCTTTTTTGTTGCTGAAAGAAATAAAGTTTATCCACTCTATATTTTTTAAAGATAGAAGTTTTTAATAATCAGAACAATAATTTCCTGCTTGTTTATACGAAAGCTAGCTAGAATCTCTTAATAAACATTTAAGTTATAATCTCTTATATTAAAAAAAAAAAAAAAAAGTTTAGTTAGCATTTTTTTAAAATAATAATAATAATAATAATAATAATAATAATAATATAATAAAAAATCATCTTTGATAGAGGGGACTAAAGGAGGACAAATTCATGTTACGAAGGAACAAGGTCCACAAACAATTTGATTTTTACTAGTCAAATAACAAGTTGAGGTCCTCTTAATTAAGCAAAAATTGCTGGGACTACATTATGGAAATCACTATCAAATTACTGTACATACCTTTCTTTAATGAAATTGTAATTAAAATATTTCCCAAATCAACAACATTTTTTTAAATGATTTAAATATCTTTTGCGTAGTGGTTGAGCTTCACTTTATGTTGTTTAAACTAAAGCGTGTGTTTAGAAGTTTCCCACTTGGATGATATGTTTGTTAGCTTTATCTACAAATAAATTACTAGCATTAATATCCACAGCTTGTTAAGGTAAAATTATTTGGTGGAAAAATAATAAAAATAATATTTTTTAAATTTATAATAATAAAAATAATATTTTTTTGTGTTAATATTTAAAATTTTATAATTAAAAAAATAATTAATATATCATTTTTTTTAATATTAATTCAATTATAATTGAACAACGATAATTTAGACCTGTTCAATATTACATTTTTAAATTAAACATTAAATATTATTAAGAAGTTAATTTTATTATTATAAATTTTAAAAGTATTACTTTATATTTTACAAACTTATTCTCTCCCATAACCCTTATATATATGTCTCTAAACCACGTGAACATCTAATCTAACATAGCAATCGGGGCGAGCTGAAAACACAAGAAATATTTAAACAAGGAAGTTAATTACTTCTCTTATAAGAGAAATCAGTTTAACTTTGAAAAATAATTCAAAAATGGGATTTGCAAAAATGGGTTTTGTTTTTGGGTTTATAATATTCCTGCAATATGGTTTGTTATTTGGGATCGTTAAAGCCAACGTCTATCGATCTTACGATTGGGTGGTTAGTGCTTTTTAATTAGCTTCTAATGTATAATGCTTTGTTCTTGATGCATGCTTTAGTTTGTCTAAGACGTTAGAAAAACACTTTTTATTACAACTTGATATACGTACGACCTATTCAAAATCTTATTTTTTCAATTTAACTTCTAATCTTTGTTATTTGACTCTTTATTAAATTTTAGTACCTAGTGAAAATGAGTATTGAATTGTGGCATGCAGCTAAAAGAGACGAACTATACAAGGCTATGCAGCACAAAGAGCATATTGACAGTTAATGGCAGATTTCCAGGGCCACCCATTTATGTTCATAAAGGAGATACTGTGTTTGTTAATGTGCGTAACCAAGGATTGTATGGTGTCACCATCCACTGGTAAGTCACCGTAATCTCACCTGATATTCATATACATGTATGGTTTTGTTAATGTTATTGCCTAATTTTTATGAATTATAAGATTTAACTTATTTAACTCAACAATTACAAAACTTAAGTAGTCATTACTGGACTAACACTTCTTGTGGGTTCACAAGATGAACCCATTAAATAAAGTGGACTTTTTGGCTACAAAAGTCATGTGTTCAAATGGGGATTATGGAGAATAAAGTATGGTTTTAAAAGAATAAATGTTTTAACAAATGGTAATTAATCATTCAATTGGTGTTTGTATTGCAAAGTGTGTGGCTCATTGAAGACTTTGTTTAATTGAAAGGAAACAAAATGTGGTTCGTAGTGATACGAACACTAACTCAAATGCTTACAAGTAAAAAAGATAATTGTTATTAAAAAGCTTTATAAGCCACCATAACGCATCACTTAACATCTATAATTATACAGACAAATGCACCATCATCTTTTAGTCGTGTTAGAGTCTTTAAGATTATTTATTAGTTTTTTAGCACTTTAGCTATTTTGTTGTCAAATTATATGTTAATTTAATTTTATATAATTAATATGTCAATGGCAATCAAAAAATATAAAGATTAAAATAAATAAGAATTGAAAATATGTTGATTTTTTTTTATGTGTGCTTGTTCATGCCACTTTACAGATGAGAGTTAGATATATTTACCAAGGAAGAGTATTTGACTATGACTCTATATATATATATATATATATTTTAAAATAATTTTAAAGTTTTATTCTTTTTATTAAACACATTCACACTAACATAAGATTTGAATTTTGTTTTTTTTGTTAGAAGGAGTGAGAAACTTAGCACATGAACTTAAAAAAACACTTTTAAAAGATTAATACGTAAAGTTTTTTTAACAGTGCTATTACCACTCATGCTACTCCTAATGTATGACTATGACTCTATATTAATTTTATTTAAAATCATTATTTATAATTAATATTAAAAAAATTCCACAAAGCAAGACCGCAAAGTTCGTAATTGTGATTGACAATTTTGTCATCAAATTAATAAGTATAACACACTTATCGATGACTACTACGTTGAAAAGGGGATGACAGCTTTTTTTTTTTTTTTTTTTTGCTAAAGGAGGGGATGACAGCTTGTGATAGAGTAATTGTTTAAATTAAATATGAGTTGAAAAATATGAAACGAATATAAATAAGTTAAATTTTGATTTAATTTAGATAACATGAAAAAAATTAAAATTTAATTAAAATTAGCTTAATGATATAAAAATAAAAATAACTATAATTATTTATTATTATTATTATTATTTTCTGTAAATTGAGTCTGTTAATTCATATCATAGAAAATTTATTTCATTTTTTTTATTAATATATGCGCAAATAGGAACGGATATTTTATCTTCAAATATTCGATTTGATGGGTCAATTGTGCGGGCACTCTTAAATTTTTAAAAGTGTTAGAGGAATTGTCCTACATTAATAAAATATAATATTATGAAAGAATTTATAACAAATATGAATGCTTTTATTCATAGGATTAATCTTTTGAGATTTAATGACTCATAATTATTATATATTTTCATATAATATTAAAGCTTCAATCGATTAATAGACAAAAAATTTTGGACCTCACCACAGAAAAATGAATGAACCTTGTAAAAAAAAAAAAGATCAAAATAAAATAAATTATACTAAATACTTTTTAAAAATACAAAGTTCACGAATTAAATTCATGCAAACTCAAACTAGCCCAACACATACGAATTGTCACCCCTAATAAAGAGCAATAGTAAAAGCATTATAATTTATTTAAGTTTTAAGGTTCAATTTTGTGAATTTAAGATTCAAGTTTAATGACATGCTTGATATATGCTATCTTTCATTATAATTTTTTAGTACATAAATAATTTAATAATTTAATTAATTTTATTTTTAATTTTTTTAATAAAAAATATATTTATTTTTCTAATAAAAAATATATATATTCATTTACATAATAAAAAATATAAACATATATATATTTTTTAAAGATGATTAAAAATAATACTTTATATATTAAAAAAAAATTATTTCATACGATTAAACATAAAAAATTTAATTATTTGTGGGCCTTCATATGAGGTGTTATATTTAAGCTTGAATTTCTTGGAAAAAAACAAGAACTAAATTAATAATAGTTTACCCTAATAATTATATTCATGCATGCTTATTTGAGCTATTACACTATCTCCTCTTTCTTTAATTTGATTTATGTTTTTAGAAAATCCAAAATATATTATGATATTTCCTTTTTCTAATTATTGCTTGTTAAATCATTGAAAAGGCATGGAGTGAAGCAACCAAGAAATCCATGGTCGGATGGCCCAGAAAATATAACACAATGTCCAATTCAACCCGGAGGAAATTTCACATATGAAATTAATTTTTCAAGCGAAGAAGGAACGTTGTGGTGGCATGCTCATAGTGATTGGACACGTGCTACTGTTCATGGTTCAATTATCATTTTTCCTGCTAAAGGCACTTCTTACCCTTATCCAAAGCCTTTTGCTGAACAAACTCTTATCATAGGTACTACATATATCCATCAAAGATAAATTTTTACGTAAAATAGGTGCGCTTGAATATTGATGTATGTATCGATTTAAGGTAAAAATCATTTTTGAAGTATGTATAACAATTTTTGTTGTGAGCCTCATGTTTAATTTTTTTTTTGTCTAACAATAATTTTGCTTGCTAGGTTCGTGGTTTAAAGGAGATGTGAAAGCAATTATTGATCAGGCTCTTTTAAATGGTGGTGAACCAAATCTATCTGATGCTTTCACAATTAATGGACAACCAGGAGATTTGTACAATTGTTCTAGAGGTATAACTCCTACTCTAAAGAATCAATGAATACTATGAATGAACAACTAAATATAACCTTAAATTCATGTTTTATGGTATATTAGAAAAAAAAAATGATTTAATTGTATAGCATAATTTTATTTATATATATAATTTTATTTTTAACCTTCCTTAAAAAATATATATATATGTTTATTTTTTTTAATATAAATAAACATATATTTTTTAGTATTAAAAAAAAATAAATATTTTTTTTTCACTTAAAGAGTTAAAATGAAACCATTTAAAAGAATTCATGGTTAATTATATAAAATATAGGATTTTTTTTTTAAATAACAAAAATAATTGATAAATATCACTTTTTTCTATCATGAGATTAGTACAATTGTTCTAGAGGTATAACTCCCGATCATCTTTTTCATTTTAAATTAATTCACTCAATTTTTGTCAGCAAATTAAGTAGAGAAGTCGTACGAGTCCTATATGTGATGAAGTTTACTTCATGTATGAATTTCATATTTAATGGAATTCAAAAAGTTATTATTTTTTACTTTGCATAAGCTTTATATACTCAATTTTTGTTATTTGTCAAAAATTGTTTATAATAGTGCTATCTTGCGAAAATTTATGTATTATGCTACAACTACATACATATTGAGAGTGTGTTTCTTTTATAGTTAGTTTAGAAAGATGTTGAAAAGTCATGTGACTCACATTGACCCAAATTGTTTCAATAATCAATTTGTCAAAAAGAGGCAACGTTTGTTGCCAAAGTGAAGGAAACATAATGCTAAGCGTATGCTTTTGATTGTTGCAACCATTATGGTTGAAGAAAACATTGGCAGCCCACAAGGTTAAAGTAGGATTATTTGCTTCACACTAAGGTTCAAAGGCAATTGCTTCCTAAATAAAGGAGCATTTGGAATTTATTTTAATCCATCCCATCAAATCGTTTTCAATAGCCGCAATTTGTGAGAGGCAGTAAAATTTGAAAACTTATTTTGGTAGCTTCAAAGTGTTGAAGATAATATATTTGATTATATTTGATTGTTGCTATTCTCTTTCTTGTTAGAGAGAAATCTATAAATTGAGTGTATTTGGATTTTAAATGTTTGAGAGTTTGTACCCACTTTGTAAACACCGTCTAAAATAGTATATTATTCTCTCCATCTTCGCCTGTGGATTAGGCCTTATGCTAAACCACATAAATTTGTTCAATCCACTTTCTTATTTATTTTTCTTCAACCATAAAGGCTGCATCAATCAAAAGCATGCACTTAGCATTAAGTTTCCTTCACTTTTCAACAAACGATGCATTCATTTGACAAATTGATTGTAGAAACAATTTAGCTCAATGTGAATCACATGACTTTCAAAGATTTCCACCTTGGATCAAATTGAGACAATAACTTCAAATAATTATTCTTAAGATCTTCGCCCTATATATCCATGGGTGTTTAAACTTGCAAAGTATTGATCAAGTTCAAATGATCTACAAACTTGATCGATGATACCATCTTGGTCAACATATCACAAATGTAGTATGAATCTACATAGCTTATTACCATCTTTTCATCCTGTCGAAACATCATATCAAAATTGACAATAACCCAAATGTAGTGTAGAATCCACATCATAGCTTGCCAACGTCCTTTGTGAGGACCATACATGCATCTGCTTACATTAAGAATGACTTGTGGTATCAGAGCCGATTCGACCCATATTCAAAAAAAGTGTTGTTGCAAATTTATGAGTGAAAAGAAGTATATTGGAATCTTTAGATATTGTGTCTTTAAATCCAACACCAACTTCATCAACACTAGTTAAAACTGCGGTGACAAATGCAAAATTTAAGATGGAGAAATTTAATTGAATCAATAATTTTGGTATGTGAAAATGTGAAGTATTGGATGTATTATACCAAGAGTTGGAACATGCTTTTGAGGATAAACTTGAAGACATAAATGAGAAAGATAGGACAAAACTCAATAGTTAGGCATGCAGTACCATTCGACTGTGTCTCATTAAACACAAAAAATATTGTGTCATGAAAAGACATTGAAAAATAAATTGTGGAAGGGATTGGAGGATAAATATTTGTCGAAAAGACCATTTAATCGTCTTTTCTTGAAAAATAAATTCTATAAGTTTACGTACATAGCGGGTACGTCATTGAGCAAATATGTTAATTCTTTCAATAAGTTATTGGCTAATTTATTCAATTTAGACGAGCATTTTGGTGAGGAGGATAAGGCTTTAATGGTATTGAATTCGCTTTTAGATGATTATGAATATCTTAGTATCAGTTTGCTGCACATGAAAGAGGAAGTTTCATTTGATGAAATATGCATAGCCTTGTATAGTTATGAAACCATGAAGAATGAAAGAATGAATCATAAAGATACGAATACAAAAGTATTGGCAGCAAGAAGATGTTATTTGAGCTATGAACCTAGAAACAAAGGAAAGTCATAGTCCGAAGCAAGACTGACCAAAGATGAATGTGCCTTTTGTTTGAAGAAGGGGCATTGAAAAAATAATTATCTTAAGTTGGAAAAGAGAAATAAGGGCACGCAAATTTTTAATGCCTGCGCAATTTATCAAGGAGATGATGAATCAGATTATTCCTTGATTGGCATTTTTTGACATATCATGTTAATGAGTGGATTTTAAATTCTGATTGCACCTACCATATATGTCTCAATAGGGAGTGATTTCAAGCTAGAAAGATCTTGATGTTAGAGTTGTTTACATGGGTAATGGTAATCATGTAAAACAATAAGGCTAGGTACAATTCATTTGAAAATTCATAATTGATCAACCAAAATCTTGACAGATGTTCGATTAGTATTGAGGTTTAAAAAGAATCTCTAATCATTGAGAGCCTTAGAATCAAAATGTCTTACAATAACTATGAGAGGTGGAGCCTTGAAGGTTATATCAGGCGCACATATGGCTATCAAAGGCATTAGAAAAAATAACTTGTACTATTTGAAAGGAATTACACTTGTTGGTGTACTAGTTACTATTTCTATAGGAGATTTAGAAGAGGTTAGGCTATGACATATGTGTTTTGGGCATATCGGTGAATTTTTTTTGCACAATGTATTGAAGCAAGGCTCATTGGAAGTATGCATTGTGAAAAAATTGTTCGACACTTTATAATGAAAAACACTCCACAAGAGAAATGGGTGGTAGAATGCATGATCGAAATGATACTAGAGAAAATTTGGTGTTTATTGTCCAATATTGAGTTAGGTAAGATAATTTAGGCTGAGATTGTTACATATGCATGTCATCTTATTACTTGTTTTCCATTTACTGAACTCAAAGACAAAATTCCTTTGGAGGTAGGTCTAAAAATGATAAATAGACTAATGGTACTTTGCAACAGGAGTTTGAAAAAATATTAGTTGACCTAGATGAAATTGTGGAAAAAGACAAAAGCTTTCTAACAACAATTGACAAGGAAGAGGTTTTGACCCATGAACCTCATTGGTAATAAGGTTCATTTGCAATATGAAAGACAAAAGGATAAATTCATCAATTTGCTTGAATCTATAGTTGTAATTTTAGTGCATATGAACTTTCAATAATGAAAGATGATATTTTGGCAGCTTATAAAGAGGCCATTAGCAATGTTGAATGCTAATAGTGGAAATGTGCACTGAAGTTAGCTCAACTTCATAAAGGCAACAAAACATATAGATGCGAATGAATATTTGTGAAGAAAGATGAATTTCTTAAAAATAGTGTTGTTCGTGTCAAGGTGTTGTTGGTAGCAAAAAACTATTACTTAAAATGGGCATAGATTATGATGGTGTTTTCTCCGGTTGTGAAGCATGCGACCATTCGAATGATATTTGCCTTAGATTCAAAATTTGATTTGAAACTAGTTTAAGTTTGTGTAAAAACGAAGTATATTTATGTTGTGATTTTGAAGAGGAAATAGTAAGGACTTAGTCAAATGTATTTGATGTTGTTGTAAAAGAAAATTAGGTTTGTAGACTAAACAAATCAGTATATGATTTGAAGTAATTTTTCAGACAATGGTATGAGCAATATGATCAGTTCATGGTGAAGTTTGATATTCCAAATCCATTAGTAATGCTAGTAAGGAGGATATTAGCAAACTATGATGTGGATTTTACATTACAGTTGATAATCGTAGATTTTGATTTGATGTTTTAGTAGGATGAAAAAATGTTAATTGGTTATATGGATTCAAACTACATTTGTGACATATTGATCAAGATGGTGTCATTGATCAAGTTCGTAGATTATTTGAACTTTACAAATATCATGCAAGTTTGAACACCCACGATGTATGGGGCAAAGATTAGGAGAATATTTATTTGAAGTTATTGTTTTAATTTGATTCAAGGTGAAGATTGTTAAAAAGTCATGTGGCTCACATTGATCCAAATATTTTTTTACAATTAATTTGTCAAATGAATGCACCATTTTTTAACAAAGTGAAGGAAACTTAATGCTAAGTGCATGCTTTTGTAAGAAAATATTGCCAACCTATAAAGTTAGACTATGGCTTATTTGTGTCACATTAAGGTTCAAATGCATTTTTTTCCTATATAAGGAGCCTTTGGCATTTGTTTTAATTTGTGAAAGATAACACATTTGGTTGTTGTTATTCTCTTGTTAGAGAGAAATTTCTAAATCGCGTATATTAAGATCTTATGGTATTTAAGAGTTTATACTCACTATGTAGACATAATTTGAAATAGTGTATTATTCTCCCTGTCTTCGATTGTAGATTAGGTCTTATGTTGAACCACAAATTTTTGTGTCTACTTTATTATTTATTTTTCTCTACTATTTGGTTACCGTAATTAATTTGTTACTCAATTGCGTATTTATTATTTGAGAAAGTTTTGTTTAAAAAAACTGAAATTTAAGTGGCTCCGTTATAACCCTTCAACTTTTCTTGAAAATTTTTTTATAATGATATTCAAGTAGATTCAACACAATAAAGGAAATAATTTTAAATTATACATTTTTATGTTTGTGAGATAAAAGTAAGTAGTTTTGAGTGAAAATTTAGTAACTATTTTAATAATGAAATATGTATAGAAAACTTTCTCAAAAGCAAAAACTTCTCATAAAAATATTAGTTATACTTTTTTAAAATTTTAGAAGAACTCTTAAAAATTATAAAACACCTTAAAAAGTTTAAATCATTAAAAACAAGTTTCAATGGAAAAAGATAATCAGTTACAAACGAACATCATTAGTTAATTATTTAAAATATTGTATTAAAATAAATAACTTTATCTAAAACATATAATTAGTTTAAATTTACTCACGATATACTGCAGAAGGTACATTTAAAATTTTGGTGAACTACGGCAAAACCTATCTTCTCCGTATAATCAATGCCGTAATGAATGAAGAACATTTTTTTGGAATAGCAAAACACAACCTTACAGTAGTTGGAACAGATGGTGCCTACATTAAGCCAATAAACACAAATTACATAATGATAACTCCTGGTCAAACTATGGATGTTTTGGTCAAAGCAAACCAAGCTTTAAGCCACTACTACATAGTGTCTACTCCATATGCTGATACCAGGGCCCCTTTTGACAACACCACAACCACTGCTATTCTTCAATACAAAGGCAATTACACTCCTCCATCGTCTCCAGTGTTTCCGAAACTTCCAGTTGTTAATGACACACCAGCTGCTGAAAGGTTCATTAGGAGTTTAAGGGCATTGGGAAGTAAAGAACACCCAATAAATATTCCAATGAAAATTACGACAAGAATGTATATAACTGTTTCTGTGAATGAACGAGTTTGTCCTACTGCCTCTTGTTCTGGACCAAATGGAAACAAGCTTTCTGCTAGCTTGAACAATATTAGCTTTGTCACTCCAAACGTTGATGTTCTTCAAGCATATTACAGGTACGTTTTTATTTTTATTTGGTTTAATTGCATAACATAACTTATTTCATCATGAAATTTCACTTTATAAAAAAAATAATATTTTTTTACAACGTAAAAAGATATAAATTTTTGTATGGAAAATATATATTATTTACATTATAAGAAAAACGACGAATATTTTTTTATGGGCATAAAAATGAAATCATGCCAATAAATGAGTTATTTATAATTTCATTTTTATACATTATATGATCTCTTTTTTTTTTTTTTTTCGTCGCTCCTAAGTTAGTTACCCATGTCATTAATCACATCACACAAACTTAAAAAGTTAATTAATTTTAATTCTCTTTTATTAAAATAATTTTTTATTGGATTTTGTATTTTATTCGAACACCTTGACCACTACATCACAAGAACTAACTTGTCGTCCAACACCTTATCATGATTATCTAACATGATGAAGATTATTGTTTGCATTACGTTTTCATTAATATATATACTTGTCTTTATTGACTAAAAATTATAAAAATTTTCTACTAGATGACTAAATTGATGAAATTGAAAAAATCAGGTTGAAAACTTTTTACTAGCTGGCATGATTGCATCTTTTGTCTTATTATTATTATTATTTTTATGTGGCAAAAACTATATATAATATATTTTGAATCAAATACCAAAATAAAACAAATCGACAAAATAGTCTTTTTCCTCAAAATTAACATAATATTCCTTTCCTATTCATTCGAATAAAGTTGAGTGTATTTGGATTCAACTAGTTAAAGTTTGCTGACTTCATTTGAATTAAACCAATGCAATTGACTCTATTTGTAGTTCATGTAATGAAGTCCACTTCATTTAATTATCAATGAACAAGCAACTATATATTAGTTAATCCTGGTTTAATCGTGATCAATGATCAATAAACTTCAGTCAATGGCAGTCAAATAGTGACAAAGTGAAAATAAACTTCATCAACCACTTTGTAAAATTTAGAAAAATAAAGCTGTTACCTATATATTAAAATGTATTATTTGTTGAAAAAATAACAATTTATTAATATTTGTGTTATATATGCATATTATTTGATTTGATATTATAACTGATTAGTTACTATTTTCTCACAGGATGTTGGGTGGGGTTTATAATAATAGTTTCCCAAATCAACCTCCTTACTTCTTCAACTTCACAGCAGACGTGGTTGATAATAGAACGCTATTTCCAAGTTTAGGAACAAAAGTGAAGGTACTCAAATATGGTGAACAAGTTGAAATTACTTTTCAAGGGACAAGTCTTGAGGCAGCTGAGAACCACCCAATGCATCTTCATGGTTTTAGCTTCTATGTGGTTGGAATAGGTAAAGGCAATTTCAATAAAACAACGTCGCCATTGACTTACAATTTAGTTGATCCACCAGAAGTTAATACTATTGGTGTTCCAAAGAATGGATGGGCTACGATCAGATTTGTTGCTGATAATCCAGGTATGTAATATTAGAGAAAATGAATGTCTTACATCGATAAAAAACAATACAATATAATGAAACAGTTTATAAAAAATACGATTGTTTTCATCTATTAGGTTAATTTTTTGGGATTGAAAATCATTTACTTCCTTATAAATTTTGACATATAATTCTCTACCACTATCAATGACTTAGACCATTAATTTCTATACACATGTATAAGTGATTATAATTGACATTAAAGTCGAACCAAATTATATATATATATTATTCAAATTTGTCTAAATGAAAAAGTAGTATTAGACTAAAATGAGTAGCAATTCAACAATAAGAATAGGAAACTAAATTGACATTTTATTGTTACTTATGCGTTTTCTTTTAGTAAATTGGGCGATAAGCAAAGCCCAAATGTGTACTAAAATAAAAAAAATGATTTTTAAATAGGGTTGTGCTAACTCTAATTTAAAATTAAAATACTAAATTTAGTAATTGATGATGTTTTGATTAAATTTCAGGAGTTTGGTTTATGCACTGTCATCTAGAAAGGCATGCGAGTTGGGGAATGAACACTGTATTTATAGTGGAGAACGGAAGAACAAAGGCTTCAAAAATTCGTCCCCCACCTCCATATATGCCACCTTGCTCCAAGTCTTAACCTCCAGACTCTAGAGTTTTGATATGTACTACATTTACCAATTCACAATAATGTTTTACAAGAAATGTGTTTTTATTGCATGTTTTATTATATCTTATAATTACTTTTTATTCCTTTGAATATATTGACATTAAAATAAGATATTAATTTGTATTTGTTTTTGGCTTAAAATAACTTTTTTAGTTGAGTGAAATACATTCAAAATTTAACATTGTAAGATTTTATTTGCATATTTTCAATAATCTCTCCCTCAAATGTAAATACTAAATGGTTGAACACATCCTCAATCGAAAATAGGCATAATCTTCGCATTTTACACTGTTTTTAGCTCCACATTAGGAATGGGCACTGAAAGGACAGGGACTGTTTTTACCATATCTCTAATCGAAATCGAACAAGTAATTGTGTACCCAAATCCGTCCAAAAACTGTTCTAGTTCAGGGACAGGTATAATCTGAAAAAGTTTTTTAATTACGGATCAAATAAGCCTAGAGGGGGGTGAATAGGTTATTTTCAATTTTTAACAAATATTAAATGTGTAATCTAATCACAACAGCCAGACATGCAATCGCGTGTAAAGATAAATGCGAAATAAAAAACAACACACGATATTTTTAGGTGGAAACAACCTAGGCCACAACAATGACCTAAGAGGAAAACCACCTGTCCACCGGACCACCTAACTATCCACTATGAAAATCAATGTTCAATTACAACCATAGAGTCCAGAACTACCCGTCGCAGATAGATCCCCCTTTCTGTAATTTACTTATGAGCTGTCGCTCCTTTCATAGCCTCCAATAGCTAGATGTCTGGATCCAGACCAACGTTCTGATCTACTTGAGTCACACAAGATCAATCGAACCCGTCACCTTCGGTAATTTCGAGTCACACGAAATACCGAACCCCTCACCTGAAACGTTAGCACAATAACACAAGTGCAAAGTGTGTCCTAGAGCGGATTCAAACAATAAATATCCTAACTAGCAGATTTAACAACATGCAATGTAAAAACAGGATCAACTAGCAAACTCTAGAACAATCATATAAAGCTCAATATCATGCAAATCAATTAGGCATATGAATAAAACATGAAAACGCCTAAGAATGATAGATGAAGAGAAGAAGTTAAAAGCACAAGTCAGATTTATATAAACTTATTTCGATGTGGTGAATTTTATGCACAAACTAGCTTCCCTTAAATAGAGTCCAATTTTACTTCAAATAGGATTTGCAATAGACTATAACTCTACTCATATCAGGATTTAGTTCTCAAAAGAATTCTACTCATACAATGATTCTATTCATATTAGGATTTATTTTTCACAAGAATTCTACTCATACAAGGATTCCACAATTCTACTCAATTCAGGATTTTGCTTTCACAAGAATTCTACTTATACAAGGATTCCACTTTTAAAACAATTCTATGCAAATAAGGACTCTATTTTCACAACACTTTTATTCACACAAGGATTCTACTTTCTTAACACTTCTACTCATACTAGAATTCTGCTTTCTCATTAAATGAGTCAAATTGGTAAAAGTAACACATGGGTCGAATTAAAAAAGAGTTCTAATAGAAGTGAAAAATTGGCTCGATCGATCTAATGACTGGCTCGATCGATCGATCTAGCTCAACCCGAGAGCACCTAGATCGATGTCGTTCAACACTCGATCGATCGATCACTCGATCAATCGAACCATATACTTGATCGATCGACCAACATGTGCACAATTTATTTTTCGTTACGATCCATACTAAGTGTAGTGCACAATTGTGTGAAGATGTATGCATGATAGAATTTTATACCTGTCATAGGAGCGTTGCAAGCTTGGTGACTCCATCATGTATCGTCTGATTAAACGTTGAATTCTTAATCTATATTACAATCAAACATTTTGTCCACGAAAATTGCCAATACAAAATAAACCTTACAATCTCCCCCTTGGGCATTTTCGTGTGACAAAACCACTCTTTCACTACATAACGCTCATAGTTAAAATATCATTACATCAATTACATAGTGGACTGTCTATGATCTGGTGGACCATCTTCGCTTGATACTTGATACGCTCGGTCCACTGAAGTTAGACAAACAAATAGCACACAAATTTAGCTTGAAAGCCTCATTGTTTATTAGTTCAGTGTACATAAAGATGCGAATGAAATGTAGTGTATGTGCAACATGAATCTTTCTCCCCCACAACTAATAAATGCAACATCTCCCCCTAAATCCAATCTCCATAGCCCCCTAAAGCCAATCTCCATAGCAACATGAATATTTCTCCCCCTTTTTGTCATACGAAATTGACAACTCATAAAACAATTATTGAAGTGGGCTAAAAATGCAAATGAGATCACACATGTATATGTCCAAAGCATGTAGGAGGAATTGCATAAGTCAAAAGAAGAATAATGAAATATGTATGCAATGACTCCCCCTAAGTTCTATGACTCTCTAGACGAAAAACAAATTTAAAAAAGATTTTATTTTTTTTATTTTTGACCAACAAAGCAATAAACTCATTTAAGACTAATAAGCATACAACCAATTGAAAAATTATTTTTGCTTAAATTTTGATCATTCATTGTATTAGCAAAATAAATAGGTCACACAAGCACACTAACACATATAATGGCATATTGACATTCACTTAAAGTAGTATACAGTGTGAACTCCACTTGTATTTCAATAAATTCATTTATGACCAATTTTAAGAGACTCAAAAGAAAATAATTTCATCTATTATGCTAAATCATAATTGAGTCTTCATTCTTACATAATGAAATATGTCTATCAAAAGAAATTTCTTATATTTTTTAATTTTTTAATTTTTTTTGCTCTTTCTTTTTGTACATGCCAAATAAAATTTCTCAACTAAATTTTTATTTTATTTACCATTTTTTTATAAACATGTACGAGCCATAAATCTAATATGATGACTTTCACACTAGTTATGAGGTAGCCCTCTCCGCTCATTACGGTAGCTTCACACATCATAGTAGGTAGCCCTCTCAATACTAGTTATCTCCCTAAGATGAAATATTTTAAAAAAATAAGAAATAGAACTCAATATAATTTCGCAGTCAAGATTAGTTCAAGTCTTAGAGTCTTTCAAAATTAATCATAAATTTCACCAATGACATACATGAGTGTTCAGTGGGTGTGTGCATAAGTTCAGTCAATAGTGTCATTACATGTGAAAAATGCAAGTGTGTGTAAAATTTTGAATTGTTGCATTACATATACAATGAGAATCAAAATAAGCCACAAAAGACAAGGTTGTATAAGTATAAGCATTTATTTGAATCCAATACCTTGTAGCCCCTTTTTTTTTTAAAATTAATGACAAAAATCTAACAACAAAAACAAAATAAACATATGAAAATACTCACCTAGGGTCATTTAAGCACTCAAACAAAAGTACCTAGGTGGTCTAGCAATAGTGATCAATTGATAGGAAACATGCAATCTTTCATAACCCAAATTTTCATGAATTTTGATTTCTCTATGTTTTTGGGTTGAGACTTAATTGCATTAGGTTTTAAAAACAAACTCTTAGACTCATCTTTCCTATTCAAATTCAACATATGCATGGTAGGATGATAATTATGAGTTCTATACCTATAAGCATGAAGATGATCATTAAATCGAAGAGCATTCATCAAAAACCTACACTTAGGTTGAATATGGCCTTTTCTACCACAATGATGACAGACAGGCACAAAATTAACAGTTTTAGTTACGACAGCTGTAGTGGGTGTTTGTGCAAAATTAGTAGCAGTAGAAGTAGAGTTAGAAGACCTTACAAATGTAGTTTTTGAAGGAGAAGGTGTACAGCTTTCATCTAAGAATCCAAGTCCACGTGTATCACCGAAAGGCTTACCAATGCTCAACATCTTGTCTAGTCGTTCAGCTCCAATTGTTAATCTCTTCACTGTTTCATTTGATTGCTCCAATTCCTGCACAAGCTTTGAATTTTCCTGTTTGATACCTGCAAGACTCAAACTCAACTTGTCAATATGTTCAGACATTTCAATTTTTTCTTTCTCTAAAACTGACAAATTAAGATCTTGAGAGTTGATTCGTTCATTCAGTTTTGTTACAGTTATGAGTAGTTTATCTTTTTCTTTCTTGCATTTAATTAAATCAATAAATAATTCTTCAAAACTGTTTGCATTAAATTTAGCAAGAATAGATTTACTTCCCTCATCATCTGAGTCAAGGTCTGACTCACTGGAGTATCCACCAACAGTTGCTGTAAAAGCTACATAGTTAGAGTTAACATTTTCTGAACCACTAGCTTGATCTTCATCACTTTCTATGTCACTAAGGGTAGCATTGAAAGCTTTTCTTGTCTTCTTCTTCTTGTTGGCACACTCAGCTGCAAAATGACCAAAACCATTGCATTCAAAACATTTAGGTCCATTGGGTTTAGTTTTCTTACCTTCTGAACCCATTGGCACGAATTCTCTTCCCTTACGATCTCTTGATTTTTCTTTAATCTGTAGATCCTTTCTGTTGAACATTTTCTTGAGTTTTCTAGCTAGAGTGAGTAGATCTTCATCTTCTATATCATCATCACTATCACCATCAACATCATTGGTAGTTTTAAGAGCAATACCAATGTTCCTTTTGGGTGTTCGAAGATTCATCTCAAATATTTGAATTGAACCAACGAGTTCTTCAATCTTGATGGTGTCAATGTCTTTGCTTTCCTCTATTGCTGTAACCTTTGCTTGAAAGCGTTCTGGTAGTGAGCATAAGACTTTTCGAACTAACCTGCGTTCATCAATTTTATCTCCAAGATTTGAATAAGAGTTAGCAATATCACATAAATTAGCATAAAACTCAGAAAACGTTTCATCCTCCTCCATTCTAAGATTTTCAAACTTAGTAGCTAGCATGCGAAGTTTTGTTCGTTTAGCTTGGGACGTGCCCTCATGGGCAACCTCTAAAGTGTCCCAAGCAGCCTTAGCAGTTTCAATATCAGAAATACGTCGGAATTCATCCGGCGACACAGCACTAAAAATAGCATTGACACCCTTTTGGTTCCATCCACTACCAATCTTATCTTGAGGCGTCCAATCTATTCTAGGTTTAAGTGTGACTACATTATCCTTGGTAACCGTAGGTGGTTCCCAACCATAAAGCACAGAGTTCCAAACACTTTCATCTAAGGAACGTAAAAAGGCTCTCATACGAGCTTTCCAATATGGGTAATTAGATCCATCAAAGTAAGGTGGACGGGTTGTAGAAAAACCCTCTCTCAAATGATCCATAATAAGGTCCTAGGCAACACTAAGTATATCTAGTGACCTACTTTGATACCAATTGAAAAAGTTTTTTAATTACGGATCAAATAAGCCTAGAGGGAGGTGAATAGGTTATTTTCAATTTTTAACAAATATTAAATGTGTAATCTAATCACAACGGCCAGACATGCAATCGCGTGTAAAGATAAATGCGGAATAAAAAACAACACACGATATTTTTAGGTGGAAACAACCTAGGCCACAACAATGACCTAAGAGGAAAACCACCGGTCCACCGGACCACCTAACTATCCACTATGAAAATCAATGTTCAATTACAACCATAGAGTCCAGAACTACCCGTCGCAGATAGATCCCCCTTTCTGTAATTTACTTACGAGCCGTCGCTCCTTTCACAGCCTCCAATAGCTAGATGTCTGGATCCAGACCAACGTTCCGATCTACTTGAGTCACACAAGATCAATCGAACCCGTCACCTTCGGTAATTTCGAGTCACACGAAATACCGAACCCCTCACCTGAAACGTTAGCACAAATAACACAAGTGCAAAGTGTGTCCTAGAGCGGATTCAAACAATAAATATCCTAACTAGCAGATTTAACAACATGCAATGTAAAAACAGGATCAGCTAGCAAACTCTAGAACAATCATATAAAGCTCAATATCATGCAAATCAATTAGGCATATGAATAAAACATGTAAACGCCTAAGAATGATAGATGAAGAGAAGAAGTTAAAAGCACAAGTCAGATTTATATAAACTTATTTCGATGTGGTGAATTTTATGCACAAACTAGCTTCCCTTAAATAGAGTCCAATTTTACTTCAAGTAGGATTTGCAATAGACTATAACTCTACTCATATCAGGATTTAGTTCTCAAAAGAATTCTACTCATACAATGATTCTATTCATATCAGGATTTATTTTTCACAAGAATTCTACTCATACAAGGATTCCACAATTCTACTCAATTCAGGATTTTACTTTCACAAGAATTCTACTCATACAAGGATTCCACTTTTAAAACAATTCTACGCAAATAAGGACTCTATTTTCACAACACTTTTATTCACACAAGGATTCTACTTTCTTAACACTTCTACTCATACTAAAATTCTGCTTTCTCATTAAATGAGTCAAATTGGTAAAAGTAACACATGAGTCGAATTAAAAAAGAGTTCTAGTAGAAGTGAAAAACTGGCTCGATCGATCTAATGACTGGCTCGATCGATCGATCCAATTCTCGATCGATCGACCAGATTAATCGATCGATCTAGCTCAACCCGAGAGCACCTAGATTGATGTCGTTCAACACTCGATCGATCGATCAATCGAACCATATACTCGATCGATCGACCAACATGTGCACAATTTATTTTTCGTTACGATCCATACTAAGTGTAGTGCACAATTGTGTGAAGATATATGCATGATAGAATTTTATACCTGTCATAGGAGCGTTGCAAGCTTGGTGACTCCATCATGTATCGTCTGATTAAACGTTGAATTCTTAATCTATATTACAATCAAACATTTTGTCCACGAAAATTGCCAATACAAAATAAACCTTACATAATCGAACAGGGATCGTGTATTAACGGGCTGGGATCAGATGAAACAGGTACAAAAAAATAACCACTTCATACCATTTTTTTAATAAAAAAATTATTTTATCATAATTTTTAATAAAAATTAATGTTTTAACTAATAATAAATTTTAATAGATAAATGTATTTATATGTTACAATTTAAATAATTTTTTATATATATATTTAAATTAAATTAAAGTAAAAAATATTTCAAATTCGGGTGGGTACGGTTTTACGTATAATCGTTCAAAAATTCTCCAAAATTGTACTTATTCCAAAAAATAGCAGGTAATAACCAATAAATCGGATCGAATATCCGCAGGTACCCGAACCTGTGGATAAAATGCCCATTTCTATTCCCCATATAGTCGAACAAACCCTTATCTTTGAATTTTATATTGTGTCTAGCTCCCCCTCAATCGATGAAATTATTATCTTCACGCTTTACATCGTAGTTCAATTCCTCTTAAGCCCACAACGAGCCTTATATTCACTCATGATAAGCCCACAACATGACTCGGTTTATGCAGAAGAGCTCATGTAGTTCGGAGAGTCATATAGGTGTTCACAATGCCTAAGTTTGGGTTAACTCTGATACCAATTGTAAGAAACTTAGGATTTCATCCCAAAAGTTTAACCTATTAGGTAAAGTTGCCCAAGCCTTTACCAACCGATTAATCATCTCATGTTTAGGCAATGTTAGGCTTTGGTTACATATTCCCAATAATAAGTGCATTAATAACTCCATATAATATATTAACCTTTTGGGATATGAGATCATTGACTCTTGGAACCCATGAAAGTTTTTGGGCCACCCAAATGTTATTAGATCCTATGGTTGTTCTCTTAGGCTAATTAGTGAAATGTAAGGTTGGTGGATTTAAAATAAAATTCCCTTGGTTCCATAAATTTAAATGACATAACTTGAAGATAGAGACATAGTGGGAAAGGCACACTGCACAAAGTATTTTTCCATTTAATATTTAGTTTTAACTAGTTAATCCATATATTTGGAAACCCTTTTTATATCTTAATAGATATGAAAAATAAAATCTCAAGACATCATTTCAAGATCAATAATATGTACAATTTATGAGTTATAACATAATATATACTAATATTTTATATGAATTTTCAAACCTAAAATGTTAAAATTAACAAACTTGGTACAAGTTCAATTGATATCACTAAATTTAATACGTGCAAATAAACCACTAAGCTTAACAAATATAGTTAGATATTTCAATCAAGTTATAATGGAGATAATAAACAAGTTCTATTACCTAAAGGCACAATTTAAGCAACTAAAAAAATAAATTACATAATAAATATTTACAATATTTCTCAACGAGTTTACATTTTTTGAAACCTTTGTATAATAACCTCATTGTCAACATCATCAAAAACATATTTCTCAATATATGCAATCAACATTCATTGATCTCCAATACAGTTGCATAGTCGATTATTCACAATTTTCATGACAGAAAATGGTCTCTCAACAATTGTCGTTACAATTAATAAAGTAAGTGACGGTTTGATAAGTAAATAAACCAATAAATAAACTTGGTTCTTTTTTATCTCTCATTTTTCCAACAAAATCACTCATTTTTAAAGTTATAAATTCATTGTTAGATCGTATATTAATGATGTAATTGTCAAGTTAATATTCAAGTGCCATAAACTCAATATCAGGAAAATACTTTCATAAATTTGAACAAGATAAATCAACTTTAGTTTATCAAAGCTTGAAAATGAATCAACTGGATTTAGATAAGCCACACAAATTAGTAATTTTATATTTGTCTTGCTAAATCTGTTATTAAGATCTTGAAGTTGCATACCTACCACTATATAAAATAACTTAATTTGATAATGAAGCATATTTGTAAGCTCTTGAGCTTTGCATCTCGGTCGACCATAAGCTACATACATATCATTCATAGTTATTACTTCAATGTGATGTTTGGCACAAAAGGAATAAACATCTTTAATTAAAGAATTTCAACCTTCTTTCCTTACCATTTGTAACTTTACCTTGCTTATTTGAACACATTTCATAGCATTTACAATATTCTAATTCTTCTTTTGTAAAGCTTGTGGCTAGTCATGTGAAATGCGCAATATGTTCTTCATCAAATGCAAACAAAAAGCAAATTGAATGTAAAAACAAAATCCAATAAGACAAATGCTTCATATTTTGGTCCATCATTAGCTATTATCTCAAGAGTATCTACTACAGTTCAAAACTTATTGATCAAACTTAACAATGTATGATAATGTGAGCTCTAACGAGTGTGACTAGGATTTTTATTATTAGTTTATTGATTAAGCCTTTAGCCACTTAAAATCTCACGATTGGCTAGAGCTTCAAGAATTATAAGAGCATGCTTCCTTCAAGAAAATGTTACAATGCTTAGTTGATCCCTTAATAATATTTATGACATTTGTTACTAAAACAAAGAGATCATCAATTTCTACAAGATTCTTTACTACATCAACAAGAGCTAAATGAAGTTGGTAGATAAAGCAATGGATATAAAAGACATATTTATTCTCCTTCAAAATAAGTGCCTTAAAACCATTAAATTTATGTCGCATGTTACTTGCCCCATCATAACCTTGTCTTCGCAATTGAGATATGTTTTTACTATGTTAAGAAATAATTTGAACAATAACATGCTTAAGAGATGTGACACTTATATCAATAACATCCTCAAAACCAATCAAACATTCAATAACATATCCATTTTTATCCACATAATGCACAACAATAGCCATTTTCTCTTTTGAGATTCATCAATAAGAAAAGAAAAGAATGAATCACTAATATCTTTAAAAATGATGCTAACAATTTCACTTGTAATAGCACTCGCTATGTCTTTTTTGTATATCAGGTGAAGTTAACTTTAAATTGTCAGGAAAAAATGTTTCTTTGGGAATCTCTTGTGGTTCAGGTGGTAAGACTCCCAATTCCCCCACCAGGAACCCAAGTTCGAATCCCACCAGAGGCATGAGTGTGTTTTTCTCTTCTTTAATAAAAAAAAAAGAGCCTTTAGAGCTCCTTTTTAAAAAAAAAAAAAAAACTTTAAATTGTCAGGAACATTTTTTAAACAAACATAACATATTTCATCACTATGTTCATATAACCACACCTTAGAAGTTTAAGAAAATTTTCTTGATTATTGGAAATTTCAAATTCATCATTGCCGCGAAATTCAAGCCCTTGTCCTAATAAAAAACGAACACAATCAATTGAAGCACCAAGGTGAACTCGATATTCTATTTGAGTTTTATTTGATTGCTTGAACAAATGTTTCTTAATGCATTATTTTTTTTCATTATTAAGTACTAAACAACTTTTTCAAGTTTTATTATGACAATTATTAGGGCCCAAACATGATCTTATAACTTTTCGGGCTTCTTCAAATTAAAAAAACCTTGACTAAAAAAGGAGTCACCACCGCCTTATTCATTTTGTGGTTTAAAAAAAAGAACAACATAAGCAAAATGATGCACGTTTACTACCAAACAAGTGATGGGATTGCTCTATAACTTTTATAATTTACCAATTAATTAGTCAATTATTAGCAGGTTAAAAATAACAAAAATAAAGCATGCGTAACATGTTTTCCAAATTAAAAAATCTCAAAATATAAATAATAAGAGTGATAATTTCTGATACGATTTTATAATAAGATACAGATAAAAATTTTGTAAGGATTTATCTATAGTTTCTTATTTCTTTAAAGGCTTTGTTATTTTTTACTAATATAAATAGATAACATGAAAAAAAATCAAATTAATACGAAAACTTGACACAATTAATACTAAAATACAACACAAATAATATAAAATAAATATAATTAATACAATATGATTGCCACTTCTTGTAAATAAGAAAACTTGTTGTACGTAGTGAAACATAAGGAGTTGATGACTAAACTTGTCATATATTTTAAATATTGAGAAGATTTTTATTGATTTTTTGTCGGATTATGTTGCTCAAACTTACAAGTAATTAAAATTCTATTACATCATTTAAAAATAAATTACATTTTTTTAGTATTTTTAAGACGATATACGATCTAAAATTTTAAATTCTCTTTTATACATTTAATCAAAATATGAGTTTTTTTTTTTACACAGAATTTAAACATATATTCTATCAAAATAAATTTTTTTATGTATCAACTGATATGAAAATTTGACATATTTAATACCAAAACACAACAAAAATAACACAAAGGAGTACGACACGAATACTATTAACACAACACAATTATCATCCCTAATAAATAAGAAAACTTGTTGTACGTACGTATTGAAAGAAACAATAAGGAATTGTTGACTAAACTTGTTTTCAAATATTTTAAATTTTGCTAAGATTTTTATTGAGTTTTTGTCTCGTTATGTTGCTCAAACTTACAAGCAATTAAAATTCTATTATATCACTTAAAAACTAATTACATTTTTTTTAAGTATTTTTAAGACGATATATTATCTAAAATTCTAAATTCTCTTTTCCACATTAGCTCAAAATAAAAGGATCCTGATTGCGAAAAAAAAAAAAAATGAAAATCATCTTTGTTAAACGTCCTGAGGCAATAACAAGACCCAAGAAGGACAAATTCATATTGCGAAATGAACAAGGTCCACGAGCAATTTGATTTTACTAGTAAAATTACCAGTTGAGCTCCTCCTAATTAGGCTAAAATTGCTGGGACTACATAATAGAAATCACCATCAAATTACTATGTGTACCTTTCTATAATGAAGTTTTAATTAAAATATTTCCCAAGTCAACAACATGTTTTTTAAAAATGATATGATTCAAATATCTTTTGCGTAGTGATTTCGCTTCATTTTATGTTTGTTTAATGAAGTGTGGTTGGAATTGTTTCCCACTTGTTTGATATGTTTGTTGGTCAACAGCTTGCAAAGGCAAAACTTGTTCTCCCCCCCAACCCCTATATATATATATATATCTCTAAAACCACGTGCATCTAATTTAACATAACAATCCAGGCGAGCTGAGAATACAAGAAACATTTAAACAAGAAAGTTAATACCTTCTTTTACAAGAGAAAACAGTTAACTTTGAAAAATAATTCAAAAATGGGATTTGCAAAAATGGGTTTTGTTTTTTTTGGGTTTGCAATATTCCTGCAATATGGTTTGTTATTTGGGATCGTTAAAGCCAAGGTCCATCGATCTTACGACTGGGTGGTTAGTGCTTCTTAATTAGCTTCTCATGTATGCATGCATGCTTAGTTTTTTTTTTTTTTTTTTACATAGAAAAATACTTTTTACTACATCTTTTCAATTTAACTTGCTAATCTAAAGCTGTTTCGTTATTGGACTCTTTGTTAAATATTATTGAATTGTGGCATGCATGCAGCTAAAAGAGGCGAACTATACAAGGCTATGCAGCACAAAGAGCATATTAACAGTTAATGGCAGATTTCCAGGGCCGCCCATTCACGTTCATAAAGGAGATACTGTGTTTGTTAATGTGCGTAACCAAGGATTTTATGGTGTTACCATCCACTGGTAAGTCACCGTACGTAATCTCACCTGATATTGATAAACACGTGATGATTTTATGGTGTCACCATCCAATTGGTGTTTGTATTGCCAAGAAAGTGTGTGGTTCATTGAAGACTTAATTTGTTTAATTGAAAGGAAACAAAAATGTGGTTCATCCAAACACTAACTCAAATGCTTACAAGTAAAAAGATAATTGTTATTAAAATCTTTATAAGCCAACACATCACATCACTTAACATCTATAATTACAGAAAAAATGCACCATGTTCTTATTAGATGTTGTTATTTAGAGTATTTAGGATTATTTGTTGTTTTGTAGCAGTTTGTTGGTTAGAATATTTAAGAGTATTTAATATTTAATAACATTATTATTATTTTGGGTATTTTTTATTACAAAGTGGTGCCTTAATTCTTTTTTTCGTCATTTTGTACATTTGATTTTATAAGTTAAATGAGTCAAATAAATAAATAAATAAAAATAATATAAAAAGCAAGTAAAGTATTAAAGAAAGGAAGAAAAGAGGAGGAAAGGAAAAAAAAAAAAGGTGGAAGACAACCACGAATTCCAAACCAGCACTTTTTATATATCTATTAGAAATAGATAAATTGTGAGTGTAGCTCACCTGATGAGCTATATTAAAAGCAGAATAATTCATTTATAAAATAAATTGATTTAATTTATTAAAGTTTAAGGTTTAATTTTGTGAATTTTAGAGTCTTAGTTTTATGACATGTTTGCTACATGCTAATTTTCATTATAGTTATAAATAACTCAGTTATTTAACTAGTTTTATTTTTAACTCATTTTAGTAAAAAAAATATATATATATATATATTCATTTTTTTATAAAATAAAAGAAATATATGTTTATTTACATTATAAGGAAAATGAACATATATCTTTTTTTTTTTTTTTTCTGAGGAATTAAAAATAAAATTTTATACATAAAAAAAGTTATGATATATAATTAAACATATAAAATTTAATTATTTTACAGTCTTTTTATGAGGTGATATACAAATATGAGCATATTATAATTTAAGCATTTTCTTTTACACAAACTAGATTAAGCTTGAATTTGATGGAAAAAAAAAAAAAACTAAATTAATAATAGTTTACCGAATAATTATATTCATGCATGCTTATTTGAGCTTACATTGTCTCCTTTTTCCATAATTTGAGTTTTGTTTTTAGAAAATCTAAAAATATATTATAATATTTTTTTTCCCTTCAAAATTGTTGCTTGTTAAATCATTGAAAAGGCATGGAGTGAGGCAACCAAGAAATCCATGGTCGGATGGTCCAGAATATATAACACAATGTCCAATTCGACCCGGAGGAAATTTCACATATGAAATTGATTTTTCAAATGAAGAAGGAACTTTGTGGTGGCATGCTCATAGTAATTGGACACGAGCTACTGTTCATGGTCCAATTCTCATTTTTCCTGCTAAAGGCACATCTTATCCTTTTCCAAAGCCTTTCGCCGAACAAACTCTTATCTTAGGTACTACATATGTCCATCAAAGATAAATTTTTCATAAAATAATAGCATGAATATTGATGTATATATGGAGTTACGGTAAAAAAATCATTTTTGAAATCCCTACAACAATTTTGACTTGTTAGGTTCGTGGTTTAAAGGAGATGTTAATGAAAATATTGATCAAGCTCTGTTAAGGGGTGGTGACACAAATAAATCTGATGCTTTCACAATTAATGGACAACCAGGAGACTTGTACAATTGTTCTAGAGGTATAAATCCTACTCTAATGAATCAATTACTACTATGAATGAACAAGGAAATATATAACCTTAAATTCATGATTTATTATCTAAAATAATGTATCAAAATGAATAATTTTATTTAAAAATATATAATTACTTTCAATTTACTTCATGATATATTGCAGAAGGTACATTCAGAATTTTGGTGAACTACGGCAAAACCTATCATCTCCGTATAATCAATGCCGTAATGAATGAAGAACATTTTTTTGGAATAGCAAAACACAACCTCACAGTAGTTGGAACAGATGGTGCCTACATTAAGCCAATAAACACAAGTTACATAATGATAACTCCTGGTCAAACTATGGATGTTTTGGTCAAAGCAAACCAAGCTCTAAGTCATTACTACATTGCGTCTAGAGCATCTGCTGATCTTAGTATCCCTTTTGACAACACCACAACCACTGCTATTCTTCAATACAAAGGCAATTACACTCCTCCATTGTCTCCGGCGTTTCCGACACTTCCGACATTTTATGACACAGCAGCTGCTGAAAGGTTCATTATGAGTTTCAGGGCATTGGGAAGTAAAGAACACCCAATAAATGTTCCAATGAATATTACAACAAGAATGTATATGACTGTTTCTCTGAATGAACTAGTTTGTCCTAATGCCTCTTGTTTTGGACCTCATGGAAACAGGTTTTCTGCTAGCTTGAACAATATTAGCTTTGTCACTCCAATTATCGATGTTCTTCAAGCATATTATGGGTATGTTTTATTTTTAATTTTTAATTTTTTTAATTTTTAATTTTATTTAATTGTATGATATAACTATTTTCATACATAGAATTTTACTTTTAATCCCTTAAGAAAAAAAGAAAAAAAAATTTCATACAACATTAAGCATATGTTATTTACGATGTAAGAAAAATAACATATACTTTTTTCTTAGCTTAAAAATGCATCCATGTGAATAAGTAGGTCATATATGCTCCAAATGATTTTTATTTTTGTCTTTTTTTTTTTTTTTTACCTAAATCATTAATCAAATCACATATGCTTAAGAAGTTAGTTAATTTTAATTTTTTTTTTTTGTATTAAAATGAATTTTTTTATTGGATTTGGGATTTTATTCTAACATGATCGAAGATTATTGTTTGCATATTGCGTTCCCATGGACATGGTATATATACTTATCTTTATCAACTAAAAATTATTAGATTTTTCTAATAGATGACCAATTGACTAAATTGAAAAAGTCAAATGGAAAACCACTTACTAGCTAGCATGATTGCATTTGGTCTTTTAGTATTACTTCTTTCTTGTGTGGCAAAAATATATATAATATATTTTGAATCAAACACCAAAATAACACAAATCAGCAACAATAAACTTAATCTTCCTTTGCAATTCATTTGAATGAAATTGACTTTATTTAAATACGAGTCCGACTCTAACTCTATCTGTAGTTCATTTAGATGAAATTTTCATCTCATCTGATTATCAATAAAAATGTTCAACTATATATTAATCAATTATGGTTAATACTTAATCAACTTTGATAGGTCAAATGGCATCGAAAATAGACTTTATCAACCACTATGTAATATTTTTAGAAAAATAAAAACTTTTAGCTATTGCAGACTATAAACAACCCAATTGAGAACTTTTAGCTATTAAAATGTATTATTTGTTTAAAAAAATGACAATATTTGGGTTATATTTTTTTTATTTAGTATGAGTATTATAATTGATTATTTAGTATTTTCTCACAGAATGTTAGGTGGGATTTATAATCAGGGTTTCCCCGATCAACCCCCTTACTTCTTCAACTTCACAGCAGACGTGGTTGATAATAGAACGTTGCCTACAAGTTTAGGAACAAAAGTGAAGGTACTCAAATATGGTGAACAAGTTGAAATTACTTTCCAAGGGACAAGTCTTGTGGCACCAGAGAACCACCCAATGCATCTTCATGGTTTTAGCTTCTATATGGTTGGAATAGGTAAAGGTAATTTCAATAAAACGACGTCGCCGTTGACTTACAATTTAGTTGATCCACCAAAAATTAATACCGTTGCTGTTCCAAAGGATGGATGGGCTACGATCAGATTTGTTGCTGATAATCCAGGTACGTAAAATTAGAAGAAATGAATGTTACAAATTAATAAAAGACAATTCAATAAAAGAGTTTATAAAATGTAGAAATATCTTCTATAAATATGTAAGTGTCTTCATTAATTAGATTAATCTTTTAGAATTAAAAATCTTATGCTTTTTAATTATAAACTTTGACATAAATTTTTTCCCACCTCTATCAATGACTTAAAAAGATCATTAATTTCTATATGCATGTATAAAAGATTGTAATTGGCATTAAATTCAAACCAATTTAGATATATATATATATATATATCGATCAAATTTGACTAAATGAATAAGTAGTATTAGACTAAAATGAATAGCAATTCAACGATATGAATAGAAAACTAAATTGACATTTTATTGTTACTTGTGGGTTTTCTTTTAGTAAATTGGAGATAAGGCAAAGCCCAAATATGTACTAAAAAAAAAATGATTTTTATATAGGGTTGATCTAACTTGAATTAAAAAAAAAATGACTAAATTTAGTAGTTGATGACGTTTTGATTAAATTTCGTTTTCGTTTAGTAAATTGGTGATAAACAAAGCCCAAATACGTACTAAAATGAAAAATGATTTTTACATAAGGTTGGGCTAACTTGAATTTAAAAAAGTACTAAATTTATAGTACTTGATGATGTTTTGATTACATTTCAGGAGTTTGGTTTATGCACTGCCATCGAGAAAGGCATATGAGCTGGGGAATGAATGCTGTATTTATAGTGAAGAATGGAAGAACAAAGGCTTCAAAAATTCGTCCACCACCTCCATATATGCCACCTTGCTCCAAGTCTTAATCTCAGGACTCGAGAGTTTAAATATGTAATAATAATAATAATAATAATATTTAAGGACTCGTTTAATTTAATTTTATAAGAAATAAGAGTTTAATGTATGTTCTATTTTGTCTTATAAATACTTTTTAAACCTTTGATATCTAAAGTAATTCTTATTTTGACATGTAAAATAAGATATTAATTTATATTTATTTTGGCTTAAAATAACTTCTTTGGTTGAGTAAAATACAGTCAAAATTGGAAAAATAATTCAACATTAAAATAGAGTAGTCTTTGTTTACCCAAAAAAAAAAAAAATAGAGTAGTTTACTAAGCTGCCTACCTCATCGACTAAAAGAGGGGCCCTTTCAAATGTATGTTTTTTTTTTTTTTTTTTAATTAAAATAAAATTTATTTTTGCTTTTATTCTTTTTTATTAAAGTATAGAAGTGATAATTTTAATACAATATGATCACTAATAAATACAATTATTACACCATTAAAATTTATATTATTTATGACTAATTATTTTATAAATTTAAACTTATATTATATTTACTATTATAAATAATTTACTTGGACTAAGTCATATAAATTTATAATTATGTCAACTAATATGAAAACTAAAAAAATATACATCATGACACAATATAAGTGTCAAGTCTAATCTAATTTACTAAAGCATTTTTAAGTAACATATATATACCTACTCATAAGAAGTAAATATCGATCGTAAATTAATTACATGTTGGAAAACATTAAAAAAAATATTAAATTTACTAAAATATGTGGAATAACCATTTTGTACATGAAGATATATACATAATTAATAAATACTTTATTTTCTTTCCTATGTTTCAAAAACTTAAATTATTAAATCTTAAAAATATACTTAATGTTTAAAAAATATATAATTTTTTGATATGATAAAAACTAATTCTTTTTTCTAAAACAAATGAGTTTAAATTTTGAATCCCATTATAAAAAATTTCATTATCTATCTTAAATTTTTAATTTGTTTAGCTATGTAAATTGTGAAGAAAAAAAAAATTATGGTGTTCATAAAATAAATTTTATAAATAATGTGTAATTTATTAATTTTTATGACTAATTGATTTAATAAATAATTTTTTTATCATATTTGATAAAAACATGAAATATTATTTATTCTTACAATATTTTATAAATAAAGTAATTTTTAAAATAATCTAAATAAGATTATTATACTTTTGTTTATATTTTTATTTCAACATTCATAAATATAAGATATTTAAAATTTAAAAATTAAAATTTGAACAAAAATTAAACGTATTATATATAAGCCCTACAATGAATTTTGCCATGTGTCCTGTCATTGCTTGGGCCAACATTTTATGACAGTTACAATTATTTATTTTATTTTATTTTATTTTATAAGAAGTAAAATAGTAAATAAGTCAAATATTGATAAATATTCATGAGAGTATGAATTTGTAAGTGTAAGAGGCCTTTGTTTGCATATTCCTATCAATCTATCCGTCAAACAAATTACCATATAGTTTAGCACCCCTTCAATTAAAAATACACATCATTTTTGCACTTTACACTTTGTCTAACTCTCCCTTAGTTAAAAAAAAAAAAAAATCCTTATATTTGCACTTTACATTGTATATGGTTCCCTCTTAATTGAAAAAAACTCTTATTTTTGCACTTTATATTGTACTTCAACTCTTCTTGAGTTCATAACAAGCCTTAGGTTCACACATTGATGGACCCCACTATAAGCCTCATGTTCACGCAAGATGGAACCCATGCAATTGTTAGAGTTACATAAGTATTCACAATACTTACGTTTGGGTTTGACTTTGATATCACTTGTAAGAAACTTTGTGTTCCATCCCAAAAAGTTAACCCATTAGATAGAGTAGCCATGTTCTTATAAACCCAAAAATCATCTTATATTTAAAAAATGTGAGACTTTGTTTACATATTCCCAACAATAAGTGTATTAATAAACCCTAACTATTATGTTAACCTTTTGATATATGAGATCATTGCCTTGTTGAACCCATGAAAGTTTTTGGGCATTTTTGGGGCAACCAAGTGATATTAGATCCTATGGTTGTTCTCTTGAACTAATTAATGAAATGTAAGCTTGGTAAATTTAAAATAAAATTTTCTAAGTTCCATAAATTAAAATGACATGACTTGGAGGCAAGGACGTAGCTAGGAATTTTAGTAGGGAGGGCATAGTGCACAAAGTATTTTCCCATTTGAGATTTGGTCTTAAATTGTTAATCCAGATATTCAACAACCCTTTTTATGTCTTAATAGACCTAAAAAAAAAATCAAATCTTAAGACATCATTTAAGATTAGTAATATGTATGATTTATGAGTTATAACATAATATATGCCAATATTTCATATGAATTTTCAAACCCAAAATATTAAAACTAACAAAATTGGTATAAGTTGGATTGATATTATTGAATTTCAATCCAACTTATACAAATATAACCAAAAATTTCAATCAAGTTATAATATAGATAATAAAAACATTCAATTACCTAAAGGCACAATTTAAGCAATAAAAAAATAAAATAAATAAATTTGATTACATGATAAATAATTACAATTTTTTTTTTTACAAGTTTTCATTTTTTTGAAACCTTTGCACAATAATTTTATTGTCAACATCATCAAAAACATCTTTTTGAATATATGCAATCAAGTTTTCACTCATCTATTGATCTCTTATACGGTTGCGTAGCTAATTCTTCACAATTTTTATGGCAAAAAATGCTCTCAACAATTACAATTGCAACTAGTAAAGTTAGTGCTAATTTGATAAGTAAATAAACCAATAGATAAACTTAATTCTTTTTTGTGTCTACTATTTTCCTCGCATATCACTCATTTTCAAAATTGAAAATCATTGCTAGATTGCATACGATGATGTAATTCTTAATTTGATGTCCAAGTGCCATCAACTCAATATTAGTAAAGTCTTTTTCATAAATTTGAATAAGACAAATAAGCTTTTGTTTATCAAATCTTGAAAGGAATCAACTAGAATTTGACAAGCCACATATAGTAGTAATTTTGTCTTTATCTTGGTAAATATGTTATTTGTTGGAAAATGGGTGTTTTAACCTATAGTTAAATGCCATTTTAACATATTATTTTGAGTGTGATTTACTTGATATAAGTGTGTAGTCATGATTGATTTGGATTTTTTTGTGTGAGAGCTTTAAAATTATATATTTACATACTCAAAATGATAATGTGATGAATGAAAAATTTAGTCTCAAAGTTCACTCATTGAAAAAAGAAAAATGTAGTGGATTTTTGTTTGTCCCACGTGAGAAAAATAATAACATATAAAATGCTTTATATAGCATTTACTTTCCTATGAGAGATAAACTTTGTAGTAAAAAACTATCTCTACGTGCGGGCACATGAGGGTGAAATTCCTCTAATAGTTTAGCCTAAAAATTCAGAACTTCAATATGGGCTCATACATTCTACGTACACAAATATTGTCCAATTTGGATGGACCATGTGCACTTTGATTTTTGCTATAAATGATTTTTATTTTTCAGTAAAACATATGCTTCATGTTTTTTGTTAGGATCTAGTTCATCATTAGCTATTATCTCAAGAATATCTACTACGGATGAAAACAGGTTGATCAAACTTAACAACATATAGTAATATGAGCTCTAACAAGTATGACTAGGCCTCTTAAAAATGATTAGCTATTGTCTCAAGAATATTTACTACAGATGAAAACATGTTGATCAAACCTAACAAAGTATGGGAATATAAGCTTCAACGGGTATAATTAGCTTCTTAAAAATTAATTTTCTAATTAATCCCTTAGCCACTTAAAATTTCATGATTGACTAGAGCTTCAACAATTTTAAGAACATGCTTCCATCTTGTAACAATGTTATGACACTTAGTTGATCCTCCAATAATATTTATCACATTTGTTACTGAAACAAAAAGACTAATGATTTTTCATATGATTTTTTGCTACAACAACAAGAGCTAATTGAAGTTGGTGGCAAAGCAATATATATAAAATGCATATTTATTTTCCTTTAAAATGAGTGCCTTAAGAGTTAAGACCATTAAGTTCACCCTACATGTTACTTTTTTTTCATCATAACCTAATCCTTGTAATTGAGATAAACTTTTATCATGTCTAGAAAAAAATTGAGCAATAAAATGCTTAAGAGATGTGGCACTTGTATCAATAACATGCTTAAAACCAACTAAACGTTAAATAACACATCCATTTTTATATATCCATACAACACACAACAATAATCTTTTTCTCTTTTGAAGATGTATCACTAGATTCATCAATAAGAATATAAAAAAATAAATCTCCAAAATCTTTAAAAATGATGCAAACAATCACTTGAAATAGAACTCGCTACGTCTTTTTGTACATCATGTGAATTATGAAGTTAACTTTAAAACGTTAAGAGCATTTTTCAAAAAACATGACCTATTTCTACAGTTTGTTCACATAACTATCTTAGAATTTCAAGAAAGTTCTCTTGATTTTTGGAAATTTCAAACTCATCATTGCCATGAATTGCAATCCCTTGTCTTAATAAAAAAATTAATTGAGACATTGAGGCGAACTCAATATTTCGTTCGAGTTTCGTCTGATTGTTTGATTGAATGTGTCTTAATGCATTGTTTTTCATTTATAAGTACTTTACAACTTTTTCAAGCTTTATTATAACAACTATTAGGACCTCCGAAATGAGCTTGTAACATTTTGAGCTTCTTCTAATTTAAAAAATCTTGACCAACAAAGGAGTCATCACTATCTTGTTCATTTTGTGGTTTAAAAAGATAGCATAAGAAAAATGTTGTATCTTTTTCAATTCTATATTATAGCAAATTAGCATTCTTTTCAGATCCACCAACAAAGTTGATTTCAGATATCATAGCTATAAGCTGATCTTCGGTAAGGTTTGCTTGTGGGACAGGACGATTCCTGTTTCGGCAATTCCTGGCCAAATGGCCAGGCCTGTTACAACTATAACACATAAATGTGTTATTTCTTAAGGGGGGTTGAGGTCCAAGTCCAGGTCCATTCTGTGGAGGATTTTTATATTTATTATGGTTGTTATGGTTCTGGTTATTATTACGATTCTAAAATTTTATGTTTCTTCCTTTTGGTTTCAGAATTACAGAGGAGGATTTTTTATTTGCATTGTTGTTTGAGACAACAAGTACTTCATCTTTTTGGTCTTGTTTTCGGGCTTCTTCTTCTATCCTTAGACAGGTTATTAGACTTTCTAGTAGAGGTGTCAAAAAGGACGGGCCGGCCCGACCCGGCACGGCCCGGCCCGTCAAATTAGCGTGCCGTGCCGGCCCTTGGCCCGTTAATTAGCGTGCCGTGCCGGCCCTTGGCTCGTATATGGGCCGTGCCGTGCCTCAGTGCTTGGCCCGTGGGCCTTAACGTGCCGTGCCGTGCCCGGCTCGTTAGGCTGTCTTAATGGGCCGGCACGGCCCGTGAGCCTTTTATTCCATTTTTTTATATATATTTTTTAAAATTAATTTTTAAAATAGTAAAATTTTGCGTGCCGTGCCGTGTCGGCCCGGGCCATGGCCCTTCAAGCCCTTTAAGGGCCGAGGGCCATGGGTTGTGCCGTGCTACTCATTTTGGCTAATGGGCCGTGCCGTGCCGTGCCGTACCGGCCCGATGGGCCAACGGGCCAAAGGTTTAACGGGCCGTGCCGTATCGGCCCGATGGGCCAACGGGCCAAAGGTTTAACGGGCCGTGCCGGCCCGTTTGACACCCCTGCTTTCTAGGGAGAATTCTTTAGTTTTATGTTTAAGAACATTCTTAAAATCTTTCCATATATGGGGTAATTTATCTATAATAACAGCAATTTGAAATTGTTCATTTAAAGCCATACCTTCAGAAGTTATTTCATGTGCTATCTTCTGCAGTTCATGCGACTGAGCTTCCACAGATTTGTCGTTAGCCATCTAGTACTTCAGATATCTACTGATAGCATACTTCTTGATTCTAGCTTCCTCAGTATCATACTTCTTTTGAAGTACATCCCAAGTTTCTTTTATTGTATTATCAGAGTTATAGTAATTATATAAATCATCAGTTAAACCATCAAGAATAAAATTTTTGCAGAGAAAATTATTTTTCAACCAGGTGTTTAAATCCTTAGTTGTAGCTTCAGTAGGAGGATTTGGCAGTGTTGATTTTTCAGTAATAAGAACAGAAGCTACTTTTTTCATTGTTAAGAAAAACAACATTTTTTATCTCCATCTTTTAAAATGTAGTTCCTCAAAACGGAAAGGTTTGTTGATGTCAGTAGTTAAAATTTTAGTAGACATGGCAAATGAAATTCATCTTAAAATTGTTGGAACAAATATGTAAAAAATAGATAAGAACGAGATTATCAAATTACTGAAATAACACTGCTTGGGTTTAGTCGCGGACTAGGTCGCTCTCTTTAAGACGTTTTGCAGCTCTGCCTAAAATTGTGCAAGCAAACATAGCATCGTCGTCTCTAGGATAAAACAGCCTAACAAAATTATGTCTCTGAGCTACACTGCACTAATGAACTCCAGAATACTACACCCTGTAAAATAATTTTGTTGCTCGAAAACTAAAAATTATATTTAATTTGTATACTGGAAAGTATTTCTGGGTTTTTGTTTTCTAGAAACTTTTGTACTGCTCAATAGTTAGAGCGAGAGAGAAAAAAACGAGAGAGAGTTGAGAGATAAGGGATGATATGAAACTGTGAGCTGAGAGCTCTATTTATAGGCGAGATGGTCACAAAAAACGGAGCTAGAGAACGTGCAACATTCAGAAACGGTCGTGGATGACATTCCGTAAGATTCGGTCTGGAACGGAACGAGTAACTGTCACAACGTGGGGTAATAGATAAAAACGTGTAACGTTCGAAGGCAACTGTTTCGTGAAACTCGGTCTCAACGAAACGAAATAGTAACAAAATAACGGTCATAATTTGGGTAACGGAACTGTTGGAAAAATTAATTTTAATAAATAAATTTTTATCAAAAAATAAAATGCCATCTCACCTCACACACACACGCATTCGGCTCAGCACGACACGGCGCGGCTGGTCGGACGAACGGCGGCGGCGGTGCGCGCGTGTGTGATGGATCCACAATTACTTAAGTCCTTTCTCCTTCCACAAAAGTGGGTGCCCCTTGGGGCCCAATCCTACAAGTAAATTTTTTCTTATATTAATATTTCCAAAGAGATATATAATATCAATGTAAGACAAGTTTTTTAAGAAATAAAATTTTTGCATTTTTTTTCTCTTTCTTTTTATTCAAATTCATTCACAATTTCCAACAATATACACTCATAATGCCTTTGTTTGCTTCACTTTAGCATGAAAGAGCACATTTTGGCCAAAATTAATTCTCAAATTTAGAGTTAAAAGACTAAAAGTCATATAATCCTACACGCGAAAAAAGTTATAATAATATATTTGGGTAATGCCAAGGACCCAAGCTCCAAACTAAATCAAGTAGACGGGCCATAATATGTAGTCAGAGACTTGAGCTTCAAAATAGGTCTGATTTTGGAGTGTCATAACATGTTGCACTCTAGTAGTACAAGATGAGCAATGCCACCAAAAATAGGACTATATTCCAATTATTAATATTCATTTGCTCGATATATTTTAATCATAATATAAAAATAGTATTGGCTTGTAGTTTTGCAAAAATATAAATCTTAAAAATAACGGATAAAGTAATTTCCAACCGTCTTCTAATATTGTCATTTTGTAAAAACAATTAAATAATTTTTAAAAAAATTCCATAATTCAATTTCTTGACCCCTAAATATTTTTTGATAAAAACCCAACAAAATTATTATCAAAACTTATAACATTTATGGTCAATCTTAGTTGATTAAACAAAAATGGATATAATTCTATTGGTAACCAACAGTTACCGACTTAACTACCAAATGCTGGATTGGGTTGAGTGTGGCCCATTTGGCAGGTTAGGTGATGCAGCACACCGTTGTTGAGGAAGTCCACCTTAAAAGTTAAAAGGAAGTTGTCTTGGTGAGACCTGCCACTAGCAGGATCAGCACTACAACATTGACAATAATAATTTCATCCTAAATAAATGTGAAATGGTAAATTAGTTTATGTTTAAATTAATTTGTTAATTTTAAAAATTTGATATTTTTTAAAACAGTTCTTTGGATGTATACCTTTTATACTTATATATAACATATATATTTTTTTTTACGAAAAATATATGTTTGTTGTTCAACATTGTAAGACATTATGTGAATATATATATATATATATATTAGAGCTAAAAATAAAATTATGTGAATAAATAAATTATATATGCAGATGGGAGCACACATTAATCTCCTTTAAACTCGTAATAGTGAAATTTTTAGGCATAATATTATGAAATATTGATAAATTACATGCATAAAATAAATATATGCTTCCTCTGAATTTTAACTTTAAATTTTTATCACTCAAAAATATACATAAACTTACTAATTTAAATACGTTAAATTTAAATGAGATATATATAATATTTTTTTAATAAAAAAAAGAAGAAAAAGAAATTAAAAAATAAATAATATTATTTTGTATTATTTATATAATGCTCCTCTTGAAGTAAAATCTTAAATCTGCCTCTGTATGTATTAAATGGAGGATTAACTTAATGTCGCTATAATATTGAAATTGTGAGTTCAAATTTTATTTAAGATATTCATTCGAGATATGCTCCATTAGTACGGATGCTTTAAAAAAATTGTCAAAGTTTTCCTAGAATAAATGAAGAACACCTATGATATAAAAAACTAAATTTAATTTAACTTAGATAAGCATAATTATCTTCATCAATGAAATTTCATTTTAACCCTATTAAAAAAAATGTTATTTTTTTTATAATATAAAATAACATTTTTTTTTTTACTAAAAACATGTAGTTTTTACAAAAAAACTTATTTTTTTTATGAAAAATATAAGTTATTTTATATTGTAAGAAAAAAATAACATATGTTTTTATAGGGGATTAAAAATAACTTTTTAATGCATAAATGACTCAGTTATTCAACTGGTTTCATTTTTAACTCCTTTAGTAAAAAAAAATATATGTTCATTTTCTTATAACAATAAAATACAAATTTTCATTTACGTTATAAGAAAAATAAACATATTTTTTTTCTTGATGTGTGTTAAAAACAAAATTTATATATGAAGGAAACTTATACTATACAATTAAACCTAAAAATAATTATATAAATAAATGGATCATATATATACCAAATAGTTAATATTATTGTATTTTACACATTATTTTATAAAAGATTGTGAAATTATTGTATTGTACAGTATTTTATCCATTATTTTACAAAAGATTATGAATATAATGTCTAAGCATAAGAGTTTAAGTGTTGTACATCCTAGTCATAAGTCATCACAGTCCAATTCTTCTTTGCAATTACTAAACAACAAATATATAGTTAAAATCGACTGAATACATAAACAAAATTGCATAAAAGTATGGAGGTAAATTTGAGCAAATAGGACTAGACTAAGCTCAAAAACAAAATTGCATAAAAGTATGGATGTAAATTTAGGCAGAATGGACTAGTTTAAGTTCAAAATTTTGAGTTTTAGTCAAATTTAGGTTGGATATTGTTAGGCCATGCATATTTCTAGATCGGGATGGATTGAATTTTTCAAATTAATTACAAGCTCAAAGTCTGGCCAAAAAACATTCGAGTAGATTCAGGTTTGAATTTTTTAAACTTTGAATTGATTCAAATTAGTGTTAAAGTTTAAACGAGGTAAGAAATTTAAAAATAATAAAATATCATATTCAAATAAATATATTTTATAAAATTTTAATTTAACTTATATTTTAAATCGAACTCATAATATAAATATTTGACTTTAAAGCTAAAATTATTCGAGTAAAATTAAGTCAGACATACTCGTGCCTAATCTGACTTTGATTTAAGCTGAATCAGGCAAATCATTTAAATTTTAGTCAAATTTGAGCTAAATTTACGTCCCTACATGAAAGGGCATACCATTGACCATTCAATCAGATGATGGGTGCGGTACTATTATTGCTAAATCACGAAGCAAATCGACAACTGTTAGTTAATTAAATCAAGAGTCGAAGCCAATCTTTGAAATGTCTATTAGAAAATACCCACCGGTCATACCTATTTATTCATATAATTTTAACCCCCTCTAGGATTAAAAACATATATTATCTTTTGTAAAAAAAAATTATATATATATATATACATATATATAATTTTTTGTAAAATATATATATTATTTTACATTTTGAGAAAAATATATATTTTTTTCCTTCTAAAAATAGACTAAAAATAAAACTTTATATATAAATGATAGTTATGTCATGCAATTAAATCTAAAAAATATTATATCCAACATTTTTAGGTAAATTTGATAAGTTTGTTTTGAAAAAAAAAAAAAAAAATCGTTTAAGCTGATTATCTACTCAAGTTTATTTTACATTTGAGCTGATAATATTATTCCTTTTTAAATATTATATTATTATAAAAAGTTTTTTCAACAATTTTTTTTAAAATAATTATATTAATTACACACTGAAGATTTAAATCTTAAACTTTCTATATATTTAAATAAATTATATATTTTTGATCTACAAGTTCTTTTGCTATATATATATATATATATATATATATATTATTGTTGAATAATCATAGATTATCGATTCTAGTATATTCGTTGCAAACTATAAAATAAATTCATGTACAATTTCAAATAAATAACACTAAGGAGTCACAAACTTATATAATAAAAAAAAAAATTAAAATAATATCACCCAAAACTCATAATAATAATAAAATAGCATTTTTATTTTTGTTAGGAACTCAAACTTTTATTTCTTCCATATTAAGAATAGATGATCTGTGTTTGTTAGCTTTCCTATTGTAATATCAAACTTTTAGCTAACAACCAATAATGTAGTAATTAATTCTTGACTTGTAAAAGTGATTAGAAATCTCCCTATACAAATACACGATTTAGTGTCAATAATCATTCAAGCAAATTCAATGTTTCTTTCAACTCGATCCTAAACCCGCTCCACTTCGTCATTCCAGTTGCCAAACTGGTCTGTCGATCAAACTCTACAATTATATCTGCTCTAATGTTTACTTTGATAATCGGCCTCCTTAATACCGGATCCGACCAAAGGTACACACTATCCATTGGCGTCACAGATATAAGCCTGCATGTCGATCTTTTATTGCATAAATTAGTAATATCACAGAACCCAGGACTTATTCGGAAGACATTGCACATCCTGAATGGTAGGAAGCAATGCGTTCTGAATGGCAAGCTCTCCAAGCCAACAGAACTTGGTCTCTCACTCCATTTCCGGCCGGCTAGACACCTACTGGTTACAAATGGGTGTATAAAATTAAACACCGTTCAAATGGGTCTATCAAGAGGTACAAAGCCCGATTGGTTGCCAAGGTTTTCACTCAGCTAGAAGTGTCAATTATCAGGATACCTTTTCCCTCACTACCAAGATCATCTCAGTTCACTGCTTGCTCACATTGGCTGCAACTTGTGGTTGGTCCCTTCATCAAATGGACGTCAATAATGCCTTTCTTTACAGCAACTTAGCTGAAGAAATATATATGTCTCTGCCACCAGGACTTCGGCGACAAGGGGAGGAAATTTTGGTATTTCACCTTCATAAATCATTGTACGGTTTGAAATAAGCATCTCACCAATGGTTTGAAATTTTGGTATTCTGATTATTGGAAATGATCCTGTTAGCATTACTACAACTAAAAGAAATTTGCATAGTCATTTTCATCTCAAAGATCTTGGTGATTTGAAATACTTTCTTATTATTGAGGTTTCTACTTCTAAAAATGGGATTTTTATTTCCCAACTTAAGTATGCATTAGAAATTATTGAGGATACAGAGCTGTTGGGCGCAGCCCCTATTGATACTCCTATGGAACGAGGCTTGAAATTATCAGACAAGAACGACTTACTCAAATATCCGGGTTAGTATAGAAGATTAGTCAGCCGATTAATTTACTTGACTATTTCGAGGCTAGTTATAACAAAGTAGATTTATGCACCAACCCCGAATACTTCATATGGAGGCAGTTCTTTAGGTTGTTCGATATCTAAAAAGTGCACCTGGACAAGGCCTATTCTTCTCTTCGAATAGTGATTTCAAGTTGAGGGCTTACTATGAATTGGATTGGGCAAGTTGTCCACTCACTAGTAGATCTACTACGGGTTATTGTGTCTTTCTTGGACCTTCAGTGATATCTTGGAGGTTAAAGCGACATAAAACAGTTTCAATCTCTTCCGCTGAGGCAGAAGACTGTGCAATGACAGGAGCTTGCTGTATTTGACATGGCTTCGATATCTATTGATGGACTTGGGACTTTCACACCATGAATCTGCCTTGCTATATTGCAACAACAACGTTGTCTTACACATTGCAACCAACCCAATTTTTCATGAGCAAACTAGGCACATTGAGATGTATTGCCATTACAATATAGACAAGATCCAATATGGTTCCTTGACCACAAGATATGTAAATTCTGCACATCAGCTAGCAACGTCTTTACCAAACCCTTTGGGAAAGAGATCTTTGTTCCTATGGTTCACAAGTTAAAAAGAAAAACAAAAGAAATTAAGATAAAAGTGAGAGAAGTTACCCCCTTTCGTATGAGATTGTGTATACTACACGTACGCTCTTGTTCATTGTTCCTCGCTTTTCTCATGATGAAGCAATTAGTGTGCAAGAAACATGTATGAAACCTCAAAGATTTACATCCCAATTCAGATCCAAATTTAAATTAAAGCTAAGTCAAATGAAAAACAGAAAACATTAAACAAAGTTAAACAATTCAAACTAAAACAAAATAAAGGAAAATAAAACTAAATAAAAGAAAAAGAAAATTAGTCCAAAATAAAATAAAAATTAAATTAAACCAAAGAAAATTACAAATGGGAGGCTCAGTCCTCCATATCTTCGGGTTGGTCATTGTCCTCCTCGGGTTGGTCCGTCGGTTGTCTAAATGTGAAGTCATGGCCCGGATATTGTGGAGGTGGCTAGAATTGGGTGAGGTCTATTCCACTATGTGTCAATTGGCAGCTAATCATTTGGTGGAGTAGACCTTGATACTCGTGTTGATACTTCATGTGATCGCTGAACCATGCTTGTTGTTGGGTTTGGTATTGACGCATCTCATTAACCTTTGCTTCCAGGTTTACCAACCTATCTTTTGTAGAAGCGTTCTTGGAAGAGTCACCTTTCCTACTTCCTTGCTCAGCCTTTATTCCGCTTGTAAGGTGTTGCATGTAAGTGAAAGTCAATGTTTCGGCCGGCTGCAATAAGACCTAGCCCGTGTCGTATTTGACTCCATGTTTGACACAAAAGGCGGTTATGAGATGGGGAAAGAAGTAACTAATGTTGTGGTGCTCAGCTGAGTACACCACTCTTTGTTGTATCACCATTCCCACGTCTATGGACCGCTCAGTCTCTATAGCAAATTGTAGGATAGCCCTTTCCCTATCCACTGTACTGTAATGTCGAGTTGGCATTAATCTAGAGCAAACAAAATATTGCCAAATTCGGGAATGGGTCCTTAAGTGCTTGGCTTGAAAGATGTTTACCATTTCTCCCTTATATTCCCACTCACAGTCAAGGTATTAATTACTTTATCGTAATCAACCTGCGTTAAGTAGGTTTTATACGCGCTATTGTGAATATCCCTTAACTCATAGTATGAGTTGATCACAGTCCTATTGAAAGGGACTTCAATGCCCCTCACCCAAACCATTCCATCTCTCGCTTCCGGGACATTCGCGTAGAATTCCCGAACCAGCGAATTCACACCCGCCTCCGGGGCGTATGCGAATTTTTTCCAACCTAATCTCTCGACTATATCCGAAATGCCCATTACTCCTACTTGCCCAAAATCCATTCCTCTCTCATTTATAAACCCTTTATTCCTTTTGGCGGCACCCTCGTACTGCTCTTGCGCTTCTCGGCTTACAAACCGAGAGGCGTCATAAGTCTTATCCTCTACCATTTTTCCTTTCCCCTTTGAGCGACTACTTTCACCAACCTTTCTTTTGAGGGCCATTTCAATTCTTAAACTTAATGAAATCAACTAACAACTTTAATTTTCAGAAAATGCAGAAAATCTCCAAAAATTGGCTCCCCTCTTATCCAAAATTTCACTTAATTCTAATTTTAGATAAAATTTCACAATTTCCAGGAAATAAATACTGAATTGAAGCAAAAATGTGACAAATTTTACATCTTTTGAATGCAGATGAAGTCTTGAAGAAAAACCCCCAAATTTATCTTGAAACCCTAATTCTTGAATTTGGAGAGGAACTTGATCCTTAGAGCAAATCTTCTGAAATTGAATGATGAAAATGTGTTAGCAATGTTGGATTGATGAATTGGTAAAGTAAAGTTTAAATTTTGGTGAAGATTTGGGCAAAAATTGGAAAGGAGAGTGGAGAGAAAATGGGAGAGAAGGAGAGAAAGTGTGGGAAAATTTTGAGAGAAAATTTTGAAATGAAATTATTTTGTCCCGAGTGCCTTTTCTGCCCAATTTTCAGAGGCGTGCCGCGGCATGAATTTTTTTCCGCCGCGGCACAGTTAAAATTTTTGAAATTGTGCGTGAAACAGAAAGTTCCTCCCCGCAGCACAAATATTCCCCGCCGCGGCGCGCACATGTTTTTCAAAATTTCGCTCGAGACAGAAAGTCCCTCGCCGCGGCACAAATTTTTCTCTGCTGCGGCGCACACTTATCTTTGAAAATTGTTTTGAAACAGGAAGTATGACGCCGCGGTGCACACAATTTTTTTGAAAAATTTTATTTTTTTGAAAATTTGAAAACGTGCAACGCATCCACCCCCAACCAAAACTCGGGAATGTCCTCATTCCCTTGAAAAACTTTAAAATAAGATAAAATAATTAAAAACAATGAAAGAGATACGATACCGAATGGGTGCCTCCCATTAAAGGCTTAGTTTAACGTCTTAGCAAGACGTTGCTGCTCTCGTGTCTATTCATTGAGGAGACTTATTAAATCGATGTTGTTTAAATTGTTGTCTTCTTCCAAATATGGCTTGACACGATGCCCGTTTACCTTAAACGGTTCTTGCGTTTTTGGATTGAGCAACTCGATTACTCCGTGTGGAAGTACGTTAGCGATTGTGTATGGTCCGCTCCACCTAGAATGAAGTTTTCCTAGAAACAAACGCAAACGTGAATTGTATAATAGAACTTTCATTCCGGGAACGAAATACTTACCGAGGAGCCCTTTATCGTGATAGCGCTTAGTACCCTCCTTGTAGATCTTGGCATTTTCGTAAGCTTCGTCCCGAATTTCCTCAAGTTTGCTCAGTTGGAGTAATCGTTTTTCCCCAGCTTTTTCCATGTCAAATGTTGAGCTTCTTAATAGCCCAATAAGCCCTATGTTCTAGCTCAACCGGTAAGTGACATGCTTTACCAAAAATTAGCCGGTAGGGACTCATACCTATTGGAGTTTTGTACGCTGTATGATATACCCACAAGGCATCATTCAATTTAATTGACCAATCTCTCCTTGAGGGGCGTATTGTGCGTTCCAATATCCCTTTGATCTGTCGGTTGCTCACTTCCACTTGACCCGAAGTTTGGAGATGATATGGGGTAGCCACTCTATGAGAAATGTTGTACTTTTTCAAAAGCCCATCAAAGAGTCTATTGCAAAAGTGGCTGCCTCCATCACTAATGATCGCTCTCGGTGTGCCAAATCTGCTAAAAATATTATCCTTCAAAAATTTAACAACAACGTTAGCGTCATTAGTTCTAGTGGGTATTGCTTCTACCCACTTTGAAACATAGTCAACAACGACTAGTATGTAAATGTAGCCAAAAGATGGGGGGAAGGGACCCATGAAGTCAATCCCCCACATGTCAAATAATTCCACTACAAGATTAGACGTCAAAGGCATTTCGTTACGCTTACCTATGTTACCGGTCCTTTGACATCTATCACATCTCATACAAAACATGTTAGCATCTTTAAATAAAGTAGGCCAATAAAAACCGGATTGTAATACCTTTAGGGACGTTTTCTTACCACCAAAATGGCCCCCGTAATGTAGCTCATGGCAAAAGGTTAAGATGCTCTCATGTTCCTCTTTGCGCACACACCTCCGGATGACTTGATCTTGAGATAACTTGAACAAATACGGGTCATCCCAAAAGTATTGCCTGCAAACACTGAAAAACCTTTTCTTTTCCTGAAAAGTAATGTTAGGTCTCAAGTAACCACTAGCTAGATAGTTAACAATGTCAGCATACCATGGATTCAGACCTATTGTAAACAATTGTTCATCAGGGAAGGTTTCAATGATTGTATCCTTACTTTCACCTTCAACATATTCATACTCAGTAATCAACCTAGACAGATGATCGGATACCACATTTTCAGTACCTTTCTTGTCTTTGATCTCTAGGTCAAATTCTTGTAAAAGTAGGATCCACCAAATGAGTCTAGGCTTAGCATTCGGTTTAGTCAATAAATATCTCAAAGCAGCATGATCCGAATGAACAATACCTTTAGTTCCTACCAAGTAAGACCTAAATTTATCAAGTGAAAACACAACAGCCAATAGCTCTTTTTCAGTGGTGGTGTAATTAACTTGGGTGTCATTGAGTGTTTTGCTAACATAATATATAACATGTAATCTTCTATCCACTCTTTGCCCCAAAACAGCTCCTATAGCATGATCAGATGCATCACACATGATTTCAAATGGTAAAGACCAATTAGGAGCAACAATTATAGGCAGAAAAAATTTGTGCCGCGGCGTGATACTTCCTATTTCAAAACAATTTTCAAAAATAAGTGTGCGCTGCGGCGGGGAAAATTTGTGCCACGGCGAGAGACTTTCTGTCTCGAGCCAAATTTTGAAAAACATGTGCGCGCCGCGGCGGGGAATATTTGTGCCGCGGCGAGGAACTTTCTGTTTCACGCACAATTTTAAAAATTTTAACCGTGCCGCGGTGGGAAAAAAGTCATGCCGCGGCACGCCTCTGAAAATTGGGCAGAAAAGGCACTCGGGACAAAATAATTTCAGTTCAAAATTTTCTCTCAAAATTTTTCCACACTTTCTCTCCTTCTCTCCCATTTTCTCTCCACTCTCCTTTCCAATTTTTGCCCAAATCTTCACCAAAATTTAAACTTTACTTCACCAATTCATCAATCCAACATTGCTAACACATTTTCATCATTCAATTTTAGAAGATTTGCTCCAAGGATCAAGTTCCTCTCCAAATTCAAGAATTAGGGTTTCAAGATAAATTTGGGGGTTTTTCTTCAAGACTTCATCTGCATTCAAAAGATGTAAAATTCGTCACATTTTTGCTTCAATTCAGTATTTATTTCCTGGAAATTGTGAAATTTTATCTAAAATTAGAATTAAGTGAAATTTTGGATAAGAGGGGAGCCAATTTTTGGGGATTTTCTGCATTTTCTGAAAATTAAAGTTGTTAGTTGATTTCATTAAGTTTAAGAATTGAAATGGCCCCCAAAAGAAAGGTTGGTGAAAGTAGTCGCTCAAAGGGGAAAGGAAAAATGGTAGAGGATAAGACTTATGACGCCTCTCGGTTTGTAAGCTGAGAAGCGCAAGAGCGATACTAGGGCGCCGCCAAAAGGAATAAAGGGTTTCTAAATGAGAGAGGAATGAATTTTGGGCAAGTAGGAGTAATGGGCATTTCGGATATAGTTGAGAGATTATGTTGAAAAAAATTCGCATACGCCCCGGAGGCGGGTGTGAATTCGCTGGTTCAAGAATTCTACGCGAATGTCCCGGAAGCGAGAGATGGAATGGTTTGGGTGAGGGGCATTGAAGTCCCCTTCAATAGGACTGTGATCAACTCATACTATGGGTTAAGGGATATTCACAATAGCGCGTATGAAACCTACTTAACGCAGGTTGATTATGATGAAGTAATTAATACCTTGACCGATGGTTATGGTGAGTGGGAATATAAGGGGAAAATGGTAAACATCTTTCAAGCCAAGCACTTAAGAACCCATTCCCAAATTTGGCAATATTTTGTTTGCTCTAGGTTAATGCTGACTCGGCATTACAGTACAGTTGATCGGGAAAGGGCCATCCTTCAATTTGCTATAGAGACTGAGCGGTCAATAGACGTGGGAATGGTGATACAACAGAGGGTGGTGTACTCGACTGAGCACCGCAACATTAGCTACTTCTTTCCCCAACTCATAACCGCCCTTTGTGTTAAACACGGAGTCAAATACGACACGAGCGAGGTCTTATTGCAGCTGGCTGAAACATTAACTTTCGCTTACATGCAACACCTTACAAGCTGAACCAAGGCTGGGCAAGGAAGCAGGAAAGGTGATTCTTCAAAGAACGCTTCTACGAAAGATAGGTTGGTAAACCTAGAAGCGAAGGTCAATGAAATGCATCAATACTAATCCCAACAACAAGCATGGCTCAGTGATCACATGAAGTATCAACACGAGTATCAAGGTCTACTCCACCAAATGATTAGCTGTCAATTGACACATAGTGGAATAGACCTCACCCAATTCCAGCCACCTCCACAATATCCGGGCCATGACTTCACATTTAGACAACCGGTGGACCAACCCGAGGAGGACAATGACCAACCCGAAGATAATGAGGACTGAGCCTCCCATTTGTAATTTTCTTTGGTTTAATTTAATTTTTATTTTATTTTGGACTAATTTTCTTTTTCTTTTATTTAGTTTTATTTTCCTGTATTTTATTTTAGTTTGAATTGTTTAACTTTGTTTAATGTTTTCTGTTTTTCATTTGACTTAGTTTTAATTTAAATTTGGATCTGAATTAGGATGTAAATCTTTGAGGTTTCATACATGTTTCTTGCACACTAATTGCTTCATCATGAGAAAAGCGAGGAACAATGAATAAGAGCAGTATACATAATCTCATACGAAAGGGGGGTAACTTCTCTCACTTTTATCTTAATTTCTTTTGTTTTTCTTTTTAACATTGAGGACAATGTAGGAATTAGGTTGGGGGTGGGAAAAATACTCCAAGAGCATGAAATTGACCAAATTTAAATTTTTAACTTTTGTCACTTGAATTTTGTTAGGATAGTGTCGTGTCTACTTGAGTCAATCCGGAAGTCTTTGATAATAACTTGATTGTAATGATAGTGATATATGAAAGAAATTAAATTTTTACCTAAGCAACGAAGCACGTAAATGTTAGATTCACCTAATTTAAGGATTTTGTGGTTTATGTGGTAGTTTGTATGAATAGTATGACTATTTTGATTTGTGTAATGTATGCATGTTTACGATATGTTTTAAGTCTCAACAAGCTCTAGAACTCATTTGAAAACCTATTGAAGCGAAATAATAGAATCGAATGCCACTTAGAAAGTGATTTAGGCCATCTTTGGACCGTTTGGACTTTTCAAGCCTCCCCGTATTATTTTATCCATAGTACACCATTGAACTCAACATTGACATACGTTGTACTACTCTTAGTGATAAGAGTACTCAATGTAATATTTGATTTTCATGAGCAATTATACTGTATTTATCTTGCTTCATCACAATAAAAAAAATGATGATGATTGAAATAATAAGCAAGAAAAGTAAAGAAAGAAAATCAAGCAAAAAGATCCAAGGGACATGTGGAATTTATAGGAGGATGAACAAGAACACTTGGTGTAAAAAGTTGAGAATAAGTTTGTGAAATAAAAAGTACTCTTGTCCTATTGAAAACATCATTTTCGTACATTCATAATCACACACCTAACCACAACTTTACAAGCTTAATGAAGTCCTATTGATTCTAGGTAGTTTGATTTCTATATTAATGGAGATGGATTTGAAAAGTGAGCATATGTAGGTTGGAAGTGCAAAATTCTCATTCATATTTTACTTGCACATTTATGAGATATTAAAATGTAATCTATGAATATCATGCATGACACGATCAGATAGTGCAACTAACGGGTATGTGGTTTGATTGGTTGTTCAAAATTCGATCACTGAGATGGGTTTGATATTTGGACTGTTTTTGAGCTTAAGTGATTTTTAATTATTTCGTATGCCATTTGTTGTTAACAATTTTTGAGACATCTGCATGGATTGATTCAAGTATGTTTTGAGTCTTTATTTAGTTTTGTTAGTTACGATGTTTGCGGGTATCATCACTGGAAACCCTCACGAGACTATAACTCGTCCACTAGGGCCACCTAGGGGTTTAAAGGCTTGTTGCATACGCTAAATGCAACCGTGACAATCTACGGATGTGATTTAGTTTAGTTTAGTTTATTTTATTTTATTTTTGTTTTATTTTATCGCTCTTCTTGCTAGAGACTAGCAAGAAGCTCGTTGGGGGTTGTGATGAGTGCTTGAAAAGCACTAATATTTCGTGGTTTATTGCACTTAATTGTTTAGAAATGATTTATTATTTGTTGTTTATTCGATTAATTTCATGAATCTATCCATTCGAAATCACGGGTATGTTTTAGTGCATTTCAGGTGTTTTTAGCGTCAAATGAGTCAAATAATGCAAACACGCAAAGATGGAACACTTACGGCTCTCGGATCACGAGTTACAGGCAAAACGAGTCAAATATGTAAGCCGTACATGTCGAGCCAACACACATGTAAGGGGGTACATGTGAAGAAACTGAAGACAACGGGCGCCGCGGCGAGGAAAAGTCATGTCGTGGCGGGGAGCTCTCGGGTATTGAGATTATTTCCAGAATTTGTGTTGCGCTGCGGTGGGGAAAATGCATGCCGCAATGTGCCTATTCCTATTGCAATCAGGATTTGTGTAAATTCTTATATCTATAAATACCCCCTTAGACTCCCCTTTACATACAACTCAAACAACTTTGATACAACTTTATACTTTACAATTTTACGACAAAACACTACATTCAATCAGCTTTGGGAGTTTTGTTACACTTAAACGAAGCGAGAGAAATTATTCTAAGGATCCAAGGAAGCCGTCGACAATCGAAGATAAAGCTTTTGGAGAAGAACGCTATCCCATCCATAAGCGATATTTAGATCTAGGTTTTCCTTGTTGTTATAGAATTCTATTTTCTTCTTCTTTCATTGAAGTGTATGATCATATTTTATTTGTCTATGAATATTATTATGAACATGAGCGGCTAATTTCATTATAGATGTTTAGTTTGTGTTGCCATGTTTGCTAGAATTGTGTATGGTGTATATTTTATTGATTTAATATAAATGAATTACCTTTTGATTAAGAGCATGTTTAGATATATAATTATGAATTATCATGGGCCAATTTGAGATTCGTAGTTAGGTTGAAAAATCTGAGAATCTAGTTATAGGAGCGTCACCTTAACTTTATTCCGAAACACTTAATCAAAGCTTCAAATTAGTGACTTAGTCATAGCATTAGTTTGATTGGCATGTATTTCCTTGCGCATAATTTGATTGCTATTTGATTTACCCCAACCGAAGGCAGTTAATTAGTTAATCAACAAAGAGATTTACCCCGACCGAAGGCAGTCTCGTAATTAAAAGAAAAGCTGGTAATATTGTTTATTTAAGAACGTTCATGTTATTTCACCATACCTTTTCGATGCAAGCATAGTCAACCAAGCTAAACGTCCATACATCCTCCATTGATTTTTAATCCATATTGAATTGATTGTTAAATTGTGATTTTGTTTTTGTTTAATTGATCGTATCATTGTTCCCGTCACAAATCAAACACCTTTTTACAATCTTACTAGTTTTAGGACTCTAGTTGCTTAGAGTTTTAGTTTCACTAGAACTCTATTTAATTAGTGTTTTATTTTTGTTAGAACTCTATTTAGATTAAGAAGACAGTTATTTAGAACCACTGCAATTACTTGAGAGATCGACCTTGGAAATTGTTTGTCACTTTTCTACGAGTGATTCGTACACTTGCGAGTACTAAATTTATCACATCAATTTTCTACCTTTGTAGAAGTGTACACTCAACCACGGATCACTCCCCCCATTTGAGATTGTATATGGCTTTAACTCACTAACTCCTATGAATTTGTTACCTTGACCTGTTTCAAAACGAATTAATTTTGAAGGTGCAAAGAAGGCTGAGATGGTGAAAAGGTTGCATGAAAGCGTATGTGAATGCATTGAAAAGAAGAACAAGGAGTATGTTTTCAAGGCCAACAAGGGGAGACGAATGATTATTTTTGAACCCAAAGATTGGGTTTGGGTGCATATGAGAAAAAAACGTTTTCCTGATAAGCGTAGGTCAAAACTTGAACTAAGAAGAGATGGCTCGTTCCAAGTAATCGAGCGCATCAACGACAACGCCTACAAAATTGACCTTCCCGGTAAGTATAATGTTAGCGCATCATTTAACGTATCTGATCTTTCTACTTTTGATTTTGCAGGTGATGATTCGAGGTCGAATCCTTTTCAAGAAGGGAAGAATGATACGAATAATCCGCCACAACATCCATTACGGATCCCACCCGGGCCGATCACGAGATCGAAAGCCGAGCAACTCAAGAAATCTTTGAACGGACTGATCCAAGAGATAGTTCAAGACCAAGGGGGGATGAAATTGATGCTTGAGGCTTGTGGGAGGTCAACCAATGTGTTGGAGGCAGATTTTGGGCAAAATGACTTGCGCCGCGGCATGAAATTATAGCCGCCGTAGCGAGAGACGTTCTGTTTTGGAGATGAAAAATGACAACTAGGCGCGTTGCGGAACAGAAATCGGGCGCCGCAGCGGAGGACTTTCTGTATTGAAACCAAAACATATGCGCGCCGCGGCATACATTTCAGGCGCCATGGTATGAGTGGACGTGCGCGCGCTGATAGGCCAAACCTGTGCACTGACACAGGACACCCCTTGGCAGACGTCGCCAGACCTGCATACTGATACCAGATCCTCAACATACGCGCTGCGGCATGAATGTTTGGCCGCCGCGGCCAAGATTCAAATTATTGTAAATTTTGGGCCATGTATCACAATTCAATGGCTAGGATTTCTTTGTCATTTTTAGGTTTAATTTCTTGTATAAATAGAAAGTGTAGCAGTTGAAAAACACAACTTTTGTTCACAAATTATTAAGATTGAATACAAATTCATCTTTGAGAGCTCAAAGCTCTAAGTGCTCTATCAACCAAACTTATCAAAGGAATTTGCAACCCTTTGTGGCGTTTCCCTCGTCTTGATTTGTGATGCGTAATATCCATGCGTTAAAGTGAGTCTTGCAACCCCCAAAATCTAGGTTTCTTGTAGAATTTGCGTGCTAATATTGTTGTCGGGTCTTAGGGCCGTATTTTTTGTGGTTTTCAAGTCTCGTTGCTTGTGGGTCATAGGAGTCGAGTTGTTCGGTTCGCATCAACAGCTCCTTTGCATGTGGTCGGGGTAGAAATTTTGTATAAATGTATTACCTTGCTTAAGTATTTGGATTTAAGTTCTTTTCTTTCTAACATGTGAAATAGAATAATCTGATTGAAGCGTAATGATCATACATTTGTAATATATTGTATGTCCCATAATAGTCTACCCTTTCTAGAGTCAATGACTATTCATAGTCATTACCTTGACACTAAAGAAGAGTTCAACCCACTTTACGTCCATCCAACGTATCTGTTATGGTTATTTCGTGCTTCCCCATTTTCTTTTCTTATATTTTGTTTACTATGCTCAAAGTTGTAGCGTTATAAACATTATTGTTATTCTTGCTCCAGTCAAGATAAATTTAACCCCTTCCCATATTTCTATCTATATATGGAATATTTTAATAAATGTCTTTTTTAATCGTGTGGTATGAAAAAATAATAAGAAAGTTATTCCATTGGTTTGATGGTACCAATGGAATCCAATGCTAATGCCCATTTTTATTGAATTAATCGATCAACTTAAGTTGCTTTACTATATAATATTTTTTATTTCAAGAATTTTTGCAAAATATTTCAACATGTTTTTCTTTTATTTTATTATGAGAAAATCATTCTACTTTTGATACTGCCTACTGGGGTTTCCACGCTTGAAAAAAAAAAACTGCAGCGTATTGCTCAAACATTGGCCCGGTATTATATATATACATCCAGATGAATAGGTAAGACACGACAAGGGATTCCTCAATCCAAATAAAGGTTTCATTACAAAAAAATAGCAAATCTAGACAAGTTTAGGTATGACGGCTATATTATGCATGTGCGCAGTAAAAATAAGAAAAAGAAGAAAACTAAATTTTTGTTGTCTTGAACCAACATACCTTTTACGGCCAAAGACATTAAATGTATTTATCATATGAACAATAGTAGGAAATTTGATTGTACAAGATTATCTCTAAATTCCAGATCAAGACTAAATTTTATTCTATTCCAAATAGCTAGAAACTTTGCGACCAAAGCTAAATAGGAATATGACTTTTTATCTGCCATAGCTCTTCTTATATATATTTTCATCATGATTTTTAATAATGCAATCTAACTCCAATTTAATTGTGGAAAATTGAAACTAAAATGTAAGTAAATGATATAATATATATAACAAATACATATAAGGTGAAGGAAAGAGTAAAAATAATAGAAAGAAAGAAAAAAAAAATGTTTGATGTTATAATATAAGAGATTAAAATTTTAGTTAAAAATAAAAAAAAATACATGAAGATATTACAAAAATGTTAATGAATAACAATTTTAACTTTTCTTAAAGTGGGATGTCGTTATGGACATTTTTAAAAAGTTAGACGATATAATTGACATTCTTCCTACTTGTACCTATAAAACTAAAACATAAAAAACACCTCAACTCTTCTTTATTTTGGTGTGTTTGGTTGGTTTATTAACTTATCAATTATAATGCTCAATTTTTAATTTTATCAATGTGTTTCAATGAAAAAAAAAAAAAAGGTCAACGGGTCGGGTTTTTGACCCGCGGTTATAACCTGACCCGAACCCAAACCGAAAGATCCAAATCCTATCAGGTTTTTTGCCCCACGGGTCGGTTCGGGTCAAACCCGAACCGCCCCATTGCCATTCCTACGTTTCATCTTTGTTATATAAAAAAAAAAAATGTGTTTTATCTTTTTTTTTTTTTTTTTTATAAATAATATTTAGTAAATGTTATATCTAAAAACTACAACAAAAACATTATTTGTTCTGATTAAACTCATTAATATATATTTAAAATTGTACAAACACAAATTACATACAAAAAGAATGATTATTACATATTTTCATCTAAGCATCGTACTTTTTTCATTTTGTTCATCTTTAAGTATCAACCACTAATCATAATTTCTTTAATAAGTATATCATGCATTTATGGATGAAAATATCTCAATTTCTTCTTATATTTTCATCAAAATTTTCATAAAATAAAGTTATCAATATTGATATATTATTTAAAAAATATCAAATAATGTTAATATTCTTTGATATTTTCTTAAGTTGTATTGTAATTTTCTAAAAAATTTATATTTTTGATAATATTGAAAAATATCGTTATAAATATATTGCAAAATATCAATTTAAATTTTTAAGTTTTCAAAATAAAGGTACATAACTTATAATTTATAATATGTGTAATTCAATATTTAGGTAAAAGTAATCAATTTTAATTTTTTTCAAATTTTTTACATTTAGTACAATTATCTTTTATCATCTCTCGTTCTATTTTTTATTTTTTATTTATAGAATTTTGTTTTAAAAATAATTTTATAATATTATTGTTCACATTTTTATGTAATTTTATATAATTTAAATAAATATCATGAATTAAAATATATATATATATATATATATATATATATATATATATATATATATATATATTTGAGTTGCAAATATAATGTTAAAATAAGAATAAATTTAAGTTATCTAATATTTGTTTTAGCAGTTTTAAAAAATTATACTAAAATTTAAAAATAGATGTAATTTCATAAATTTAATTATTTTTTTTAAATATTTATTAATATTAATAATATTTTTGATATATATATAAAATTAAAATATTAATATTTTTATCATAATTTCACCTATACGTACATGATAAACAACATTTATGCATTTTAACAAATCTTTGCATATCGTTAGAATTATAAAAAGGATAGATTTGACTTCACAGGTGAGACTTAATAAAGTAAATTATTAACATCTGATAATAAATTATTTATGAATAAAATTAAAGTAAAAGAACTGAGGACAGCTCCAAAAGGAGATTCCCTCTCCTATAAGCAAATGGTAAAAGGAAGACACGCGGAAATAATACAATGGAGAAAAGAAGGAAAACGCAGGTCTTTCTAAAAATATTAATTTTTTAAAGATATAATTTAATTTAAATAGGTTTAAAAAAACGTAAAACATTTAGATCATTTTTTCACTTACTTAAAATTTTCATAAATATATTATCTTTAATTTATTTAATCAAAAAAATTATAAAATTAAGTCAAATTTTTAATAAAATTGTATGACCATTTTAACATGTTATTCATATTTTATCAATAATTTATAAAATAATAATAATAATTTATCAATGTGTTTATCTCGTACGTACAATATTTTACATTTTTTACAAGAAAAAAAACATATATATTAAGTTTAAAATCACTTATATTATTTATAATATAATAATATATATATTAATAATAAATAATAAATATATATATTTTTACTTTTATACAATTTTATTTCATACATCAATAATTTTTATCTACAAATTTGTTATATATTGATAGTTGTTATAAAATTAAAGAAAATAAGAGAAAAAAAGTAGAAAGAAAATAAATATAAGAAATAATTATCATTAATTGTTAATTTATTATGTTTTTAATATACGGCTAAAAGTTATATTTATAGGGTTTATAATATACAATATAAATTTTGAATATAAGATATGATAGATATTAAATTTATAATTAAATACAAATTTATGATACAATAAAGATAAATCTTCATTTAAAATAAATCTAACTATAAGATAAATATATCATATTTAAAATTTAACATCTAAATTATAACAATAATGTCAGTAAAAAAAAAAAAAAAAAAAAACTACAAGAGATTTTGTCTTGTACAATATCACTAAAAACAAAATATATACAGAAGATATAAAGTTGGTCTTGACATTAGAATATATTTTATACGAATAAAATTAATTAATTTTACAATTTGAGTTTTTTTAAAATTAATATACTAATATTGAATTTTATAACTAAGAGTATTATATTATCACATTTAAAAATAATAAATAATTTTTCAATAAAGACAAGTTATTATTCATTATTTTTTATATATTCTACATTAATTACTTTACTTATTCTTTTTATTAATTATTATACTTGTATTTTTAAAAAACATAATTGGACTAATTTTATATTTTATAAATTTTTGTATTTCATTGGTTCTTAAATTTTAATTAAATTTATACTTAGGTCTCCAAATTTTTAAAATCAAAGATTCAGCTTCCAAATTTTTTAAATTTTATACATAAATTTCTAAATTTTAAAATTCTATAATTTAGTTCCAAAATTTAAAAAAATTCATATATAGTTTCTATCTTGGTTCTAAAATATATATTTTTTAATCAAAATTTTAAAACCTACATGTAAATTTTTAAAATTTTAGGGGTTAAATTGTAAGATTTAAAAATTTAAAAACTTATATGTAAAATATTAAAAATTTAAAAATTAAAATATAAAATTAAAATATTTTAATATAAATTTAATTAAAATTTAAAAATTAATGATATAATTTAACTTATTTTATAATAACTAAATTATTAATTACTCTAACGGTGGGTGGATGACACACACAACCACCTAAATGACAAAAATGAAAAAATGTCTCCGATTTTGATCATGCTTTTCTTTCTTTTTTTTTATTACGTAGGTCAGCGTCTCACCAACTATTTCCCTTTATCTAATTGATTTAAATTTTTCTCAAATTTTTTTCACAGTGCGCCAAATCAAATTTTATTTGAAAGAGAAAAAAAAAAAGTAAGTATTTGTTAGTAAATAATCTTATAATTATTATATTATCATAAATCTTCAATTTTTAAGAGGCGTATATATCAATATTAAAAAAAAAAACACCTTAGTTAAAATAATAATGTGCCAGGTGGTTGAATATGAGTGGACAAAGAAGATGGCGTAGTAGGTGAATGACAGAGAGTTGTAGTCCATTAAATACTCATTTCATTTCGCTTCTCTAAAACTCTAAAATTACTTGTCATCAACAGCTCCTTAAGACCAAAGCCGGAAATCTCTCTTGCTATTCTCTTTCGCTGCATTTTCATCGGTACTTCATCTTCGTCTCTTTTCTCATTCTTTTTTCAATTTTCGTTTTTAATTCCCAAAAAGCCATTCCGTTTAGCTTTTAGGTTATGTGATGAAGTAACTCAACAACTCCATGTGTTCATCTCTACCTGTTTGATGAATCGACTTTCAAATTTCACAACACTTGCTGCTGATTCTTAATATTTGTTTTCATAATTCATTCGTTTGCTATGTTTACTGCTTTATTTCCCTGGAAGCTTTAGTGCTGTTAACTTTCTTGTATTGTGCATTTGAGTTCAATCGCTCCAGAGCTTTGGCCATAGTATATCTGCCGATTTTAAAATTAAAAATTAAACAATAAAATAAATTTATTCTGAATTACCGTTTTTGGAATTGAATTCCAATTTTAAAATTTGCCGGTATTTCTCCACTTTTATTGGTTTATGGTTCTTTTTTGGATTTTATAATTTAATTTAAAAAAATTACTTAAAATAATATCCTTAAAATTCTACTAAAAATATTATTATTTTTATTTTAAATTTTATGTATATTATATTTTTAAAATAAGTGCACTATGCAACCACCCTCGTCAACCTAGTTTTATAAATTTTCCCATCCCCAAAACGCTTGTGGGCGTTTTCCTTCTCCACTTATTCTTTTTTGGATTTTATAATTTAATTAAAAAAAATTAAAATAACACATTTTTTTTTTAAATTAAAAAAAATATAAATTAATATTAAAATATTACTTTTATTATTTTAAAATCTATATATATTATATTTATTAAATAAATACGCCATATAACCACCTTTACCGCTTTACCTAACGAAATTTCATAAATGCTCCCTCCCCCTCACGCTTGTTCGCCTTTTCCTTTTCCTTTTCCTTTTTTTCCCAGCGGCTTCTTTCTTTCTTTCTTTTGTTTTATTCGTTTTGTTCTTGTTAGTATAATTTTTTTAATTAAAATTTAGCACAAATTAAATTATAGTTTTTATTTTTTTAATATTTATTTTAAATATATATTTTAAGATATATGTTAATATATTTTTTTATAGTTAATTAAACATGTATTTTTATATACAATTAAATTTTTTTTTTATAATTCAATTCTTTTTATTTAATGAAAAGTATAAATTATTTTTATAAAAGACACATGTTTATATAAAAAAAATAGATTTTATATAATAAGAAAAAAATATGTAATATTATATGCATTACATCAAAAAAGAAACATATTTGTAAAATACTAAAAAAGAATATATATGTTATTTACTAAAAATAATATGTATTATTTAAATATATATATTAAAAAAATAAGATAAGAAATTATTTTTAAATAAGTTGAATAAGGCAATATAAAAATGGGTTATATTTATTAGTATTTTTTATTTTCCCTTAATTTATTCTAAAGAGAGTAAATATTCTTTAAAAATAAAAAATAAGAAAAGCGGGCAACAACGATTTGATGCACTTGTTAATGTTGTCATTATAGGTTTCTTCGTAGGTGAGGTGGTGGGACCCACAAGGAAATGGAGAAGAAGATGATTGTAAACGTTAAGGAAACGACGATGGTGAAGCCGTCAGAAGAGACACCAAAGCAAGCTCTATGGAATGCGAACGTTGACTTGGTGGTGCCGAGCATGCACACACCAAGTGTTTACTTCTACAAACCCAATGGAGCTCCCAATTTCATGGACGCTAATGTCCTCAAGCAAGCCTTAAGCAAAGCTCTCATTCCCTTTTATCCCATGGCCGGCCGATTGAGGCGTGACGATGATGGTCGTATAGAGATTGACTGCAATGCCGAAGGTGTTCTCTTTGTTGAGGCTGAAACCACTGCTATTATCGACGATTTTGGTGATTTTGCTCCCACGCTTGAGCTTCGTAAGCTAATTCCGACTGTTGACTACTCCGGTGGTATTCATACATATTCTCTCTTGGTGTTACAGGTATTTTAACAATTTTCTTCTTTTTTATTTTTCTTAATTTTAAATTGTTTTGGTCAATTCTCACCTACCATAAATTTGTGTGTGTATATATATAAGTTAATATTTACACGCAATAAATGTAACAGAGAGATGGATGAAACATTAGTTATGTGAATATACAACTCAACCATGTGATTCGTTGGATGACCTCAAATGACTCTGAACGATAATGTTTATGAAATTTTAGTCATAGTTTATTTCACTTAGAACCATGTATACACTTTCAGTGGACCTCTCGGTGAAGCCAACGCTTTTGGGTTCATTAATTAAGTTCCTCAATTTTGAATATAGTTTCAATACTCACACGGTGAGATTAATTATAATTTATGACAGAAGCGGTTTTAAAGAAAGTGCATTCAGGAATAAACACACGGAAGCACAAAATGTGTGGTCTGTGTCTTGAAAGTGCTTATGATAAACGTTTTTTGTGTGGTCCTGAAAAGGTTTTTTTTTTTGCTATTAGAAGCGCTCTCATAAGGTGAAAAGTAGAAACAATCATACCCTTAGTTCTACCCGATTCAAAGTATGTTTAAAATAAGTACGAGGATTACAGAACTGTTTGTTGAAATTGGATGAGCAGCTGGCTTAAAGTGTCAAAAGTACCATGATAGGGGCTTTTAGATCAAATCTTTTATTGATATTGAAGAAACTAGATCATTTCTACTATAGTGCTAGTAGTTGCCGAAACAAAGTTACAAAAAGTTGTTTGGCAACATCGATCCATGAATTTTTTAGTTATAACTCATCCTATGTGTTTTCTCTAACAAAATTTGCTTCTCTGTCCTGTAATTCTGAGATTAATTTGATTTTCTGTGCTGTCACAAGGTTATTCTTGCACTAGGTTTGATAGAGAAAAACCTACATTAAATGGCTTTCCTTTAATACATTTTATTGCTATTGAAAATAAATGAGCCAGATATGCCAGGGCATCTGAATTTCACACCAACTTGGATACTAGGATCAGAGGCTCAGAGCTGAGAAGAATTCGCTGATGACTTGTGATATTTATTACTCTAGTCCTTTACCTCCGGGAAAGTGCCAACTCTTAGAGCTAGATGGGTTGAGATTAGAGGTGTAAATTGAGACGGAGATGTTAACGAGACTCATGGTACAATCCATTAATTTTTAAAACTCATCTCATCTTGTCTTACTTAATTTTTAATGAGATGAGATGATACTAATTGAGATATCTCATGTGTCCCTAATGAGTCTAAATGAGACAAATAAAAATATCAAAAGCAATAAAAAATATGATACATGATTATTTATAATGTGAGTTTAATAAGAAAAATGATACAACATATGTTTAAAGTTATGCTCATTAGGGCTACAATTTATAACTTTTTATGGTGTCCAATCAGACCAATACATATGTGGAAGCATAAGGGCTGTCCTCAACTTTTTCTTTCAATTTTCTTATCTCGGGCCTTTTACCCTCTTTTCTCTTTAATGTTATTCATCAATAAATTTGATCCTTTGTGGGAGGTAATAATGTCATTAGAGGCCTCATTACTGTGTCAGATGTTATCATACCATTGCAAAATATGTACTTGTTACCCTTATATATTATGCCTGTGATTCTTTTAATAGCAAAAACCTGGCAGTAGGTTAGTAACAGAAGTGAATAGAATGGCTTTAGTTGGAAATTTGGAATACTGAAAGTAGCCTTCTTCACCCGTATATTATTAGTCTAATTGTGCAGTATTATTTAGGCTGTCAGTTCTGAATCTTTGGGAACTTTTAAGTTATGAAACATCTTGATGCCATTTTGCCCAAAGCCTGCACCAGAAGCATTTTACCGATTTGTATCTGAATCTGTTTAGTGAAATGGGTTGCCAAGGCGTTAATTAAGTATGATCTTGGAAGTGGAGTGATCCCAGTAATAGACTATTACTTGCCTATATTTCATTAAGGTTCGTATATAATCCACAAATGTTTCAAGTCTTGTTCACAGCAACAGACTACTATTTATTAATATTTTTTGGGGGGTGAGGGTTGGTTTCTGGATAATGCATTTACTAAGTAGCATACCAGCCCTTAGCTTTCTCTAATCGCTAAAAACTCTGATTCATAGTGTTGATTTGAGTCTTGCCTTTATAGATGAGATAGCAATGCAAAATGCTATTCATGGATTTATATTTTCAAATATGCATCATCATTAAAACAATGAATTCATTCCATATTTCAGTTTCTACTCATTTCATGAAATTTTGATCACAATTCAAAATTCATACTTAATAGGTATCTGTAATAATTGCATAAATTCATCAGTAGGTTCACTGTATCCAAATCGATTGATCTTACAATCAAAAGCTTCTGTCTTGTCCTCTTGCAGGTTACCTACTTCAAATGTGGTGGAGTATCTCTTGGTGTTGGTATGCAACATCATGTAGCAGACGGATTTTCTGGTCTCCACTTTGTAAACTCATGGTCTGATTTAGCTCGAGGTCTTGATCTTAAGCTTACACCATTCATAGATAGAACTCTACTTCGTGCTCGAGACCCCCCTCAACCTGCATTCCCCCATATTGAATACCAACCTCCTCCAGCCATGAAAGCTCCTCTGCAAAACATAAAATCTGGTCTTGCGAGCTCAACAGTTTCGATTTTCAAAATAACAAAAGACCAGATAAACATCCTTAAAGCCAAGAGTAGTGAAGGTGGGAATAAAATCAACTATAGCTCTTATGAGATGTTGTCTGGTCATGTTTGGAGATGTGTCTGCAAGGCACGTGCACTTTCTGACGACCAAGAAACCAAATTGTATATTGCTACTGATGGAAGGTCCAGATTGCAACCCCCACTACCTCATGGTTACTTTGGCAATGTGATCTTTACAGCTACACCAATTGCTATGGCTGGCGATCGTCATTCAAAACCAACTTGGTATGCAGCAAGCCGGATTCATGACACATTGGCACGAATGGACAATGATTATTTAAGATCAGCCCTTGATTACTTAGAGCTCCAGCCTGATTTATCAGCCCTTGTCCGGGGTGCTCATACTTTTAGGTGTCCAAATCTTGGAATCACTAGTTGGGTCAGACTGCCAATCCATGATGCTGATTTTGGGTGGGGTAGGCCGATTTTCATGGGACCCGGTGGAATACCATACGAGGGCTTAGCATATATGTTACCAAGTGCAATTAATGATGGGAGCTTATCAGTAGCTATCGCTTTGCAATCCGAACACATGAAAGCCTTCGAGCAGTTGTTATATGACATCTGACAGACTGAGTTGCAAGAGAAACTCAATCCCAGGCTTATTCACTAGCTGGGTCATCTTTAGGTTTGTCATTTTCCTAATGTTCCTTCTTCAATACATGGTTCATTGTTTATTTCAATGAGGCTCCAATATTAGTTGAAAAATATGATAATCTTCTCAAACTCAAGTGTTTAATATTGTAGCTGCTATTGACTCTCATAAGAAATTAATTGATCGGAAAATTTATTGATATGTTCCTTTTCATATCTTACCTTCCACCCAATCTAGCAGGTGCTTCTACCTTAGGACACTGCTGGCATTGCCTTAGGTAATCCTTTACAGCGTCTCTGACTATGCACTCAGGAAACTTTAGGTTAAGATTTAGCCTTATGTTTCTTCTGGCATGGATGACACTTTGTTCAATTTGTTATGCTGTCTACTTGGACCCTACTATAACGTTGGGATTGGATGACGCATGTTAAAGGAATAAAAATTTAACGCCATATTTGAGCATTTCAAGGATTAACCAGAAGCTAATTTTGATAATAATTGTCTCGATTGAGAGGCTTAAATTCACAACCTTCTGTGGAAGATTTTGGCAAGTTGTACTTCAAAATTTTGAGGGAATTACCAAATTAGATATTAGAAGAATGAGAATGTTGGTTTTTTTTTTTTCCTTTGCTTTTTATCTAGAAAGATGTTTAGCTGATCTTGGCTATGGTGTGAGGGGATTGAGTTTATGTACTCCAATAAAAAATGCAGATTTTTTTTTTCTCTTCCTTTATGATATTGGTAGTTCTTCAATGCCTGATTCCCTAAGAATAATTTTTGCTGGACGATAAGTTTTGGTCGGTGAGGCCTACGTAAAACAAATAAAAGAGGAGTAACTTTGTACTTGCGAAAAGTTAGAAGTCAATGCACAACATTTTCTTTTTCTTAAAAATCGAACCAAATCGATAAATTAAATCGAATCGGACGATTTTACAAATGAAACGGTCCAGTCAAATTTTTACTTTCTCAAACTATTATACTAACGATTCGGTTCAATTTTTTAAAATTTTAAACCGATTCGATAATTAAAATTATTTTTAATATATATATAATTTATAAACGTTCATTCTTCACTTTCAGAATTCATCCTAAGTGAACCCTAGTTGTTTTTTTTTCGAGCGTCGCCAGTCTGCCATCCAATCCAACTCCAGCCTCTTCCAGCATGCCGCTCTCGTCAACTCCTACCAGGTCTCGCAGGCCACAAGCTCCTTCCAGCCAGCCACCACTCCTACCGGCCATGAAAGGAATAGGTAAGAATCAATATTTTCCTAGTTTATTCGAAAATAACAAGCTGATGTGGGTATGTTACCATATTCACTAACTAGATTTGTGCTAAAGATGTTTCTTTTTTATTGGATGAGGTATCTAGCTGTTTGATTTTTTTTTTTTTTTTCTATATTTAGTTAGATTAAAAATTATTAAATTTCAAAATCAAACTACAGTTTAGCTACTTTAGTAGGTTTGAGATGGATATAGTAATTTGAGTATATGATGGTTTATTCATCTGTGATATGTTTATTGTTTTCATGGTTTTGTTAAGTGATTTAAAACCATTATCAATTAAGGTGTGAGTGAGAATGACGACATATAAAACGTTAAATTATTTGTTATTTGTGTCTTAACTTTTATTTTTGTGCTTAACATAACTTCACTCAGGTAATTCACTTTGGATTGAAATTAATCTTTTTTATTTATGTTCTTATTCACGTTATGTATTAACAAGATATCTAAGTAAATAGTGATACAATAATCAATCTAATCTGTCAAAAAGCACGCGACTAATGTGGTTATTTATTGTACCAGGTCATAGTAGGCAATATAATAAAAAGTTTTGATCACACTAAAAAATGTCTACTTAAATTGTAGAGAATAGAGCCTTTTTTCAATGAATTATTATTTCTTTTTTATTTTTAATCGTTATGTTGGAAAAATTATAACTATACATGTTACTTTAAATTTTATTTGAAGAAGTCATACATAAAAAGAGTTTTTTTTTTTGTTATAGCTCATAATTTTAGAATGCTATTTTTTTTTTCTTTTAAGTTGATATTTGTTTTATTATGATATGCATAGAAATAGTAAATAGTTGGAAAAAAAATCGCCTTTGTATTAAAAAAAAAATTCAAAAAAATCGTTAAAAAACTGTTAACTAAACCGAACTAAACTAGATTGGACCGTTTGGTTTTAAAATTTTATTAGCTAATCGGTTCGGTTCGGTTTAGTTTGATTAAAATAATATGTTCGGTTTAGTTTGGTTTTTTTTTTGTTGCTAAAAATGGACCAGATCGGATCGCAGACAACCTCTTTTCTTGGTTCGATATTCTTTGTCCATTTTAACGGTAGGCTTATTGCCATAACATTTTTTTATTTTATTTCGGAGCAGTGTTTATAATTTTGAAAATGGTAATTAAATCGTTTGATATAATTTTTATTTTTTGTGGCATTAATTTTTTCTACTTTAAAAATAGCAATTTTCATCTCTATACCATTTATACTCTCCTTACGGGATACAAATAGGAAAAGGGGTGACTTGGATTGAAACAAAATTATTATACATTGCTAATTAATTGCAATTAATATGTTAAACATGTATAACTAGAACAATCTTGATAGAAATTAAAATAATGACAAATCAAACTGGTAGATGCGTTGTACCAATCACTTTACAACTGTAATAAACTAATAAAAAACATGACATGCCTCTTCACTCATCACACAACTCACAAATCAACATTAATAAAGGATCCAAAAACATAAGCATGTAATAATGGCAAAAAATGGGTTAAACCAACTCATAAATCATAATACTTGAAAGAAAAAGTCAAGTATGAAAGTGAAGCTTACATACAACATAGTGATTGTATTGAATACAAAAGGTATAACTGTAAATGATGCAGTGCTTCTACTATTCTGGCGAGGTCTATGAGCAATATTTGCTCCACCATTAGCACCTTTCCCTTTTGCCTTTTTTGACCCAACTGATATGTCTTTGTATTTTCTTCCAACCGATATACTATCTAAGGCTGCATATTCAATAGCAAATAGAGATATCAGTATTATTGTTAATAACCTGCTTTTCCAATAACTAATTAAATTTTTGACATTGAACTACAAGCCTAGTACTACAAATTATGCAAAAATTCCTAACTTTGAGGAGTAGATCTCACTCTGTTTTTCAGACAATATATACTACCAATTAGTGTTGTCAATTAGGAGGGGAGAAATTCTTATATATAACATATTTTATGGTCTCTATAAATATGAGTAGATGATGTTGTCTACATGTTTAATATTAATTTCTATTTAAAAAAAATTGATGGTCAAGATTTACCTATTTTACCACGTGACATATACAACAATTATATATAAGACTTTCTCTTTAACCGGACATGATCACAATAATAAGGTGGTGGGTGGGATTCTCCACGAGAGGTTTGGAGATTTGCAGGAATTCAGAGATCGTCTATTAATGAAAATATAAGCTAATTCTAATTTATATGCTCAAATGGTGAACATCAATAAAATTTATAATGCAAAATAAAATAAGCTTGCAATAGAGTTTAAAAAATATGATATTTAGAATACAAATGATGTATGTTTGTTTTGTTGGTATAATGAAAATAAAATGTACCTTTATTTAAAATATTGCATTTTTATAATGAAATAATGAACTTTGGAAAACAAAGTAGGATTTTTAATTAAAAAATAATTGAATTAATATTAAAATATATAAAATTTAACAACGTTCTGTAATGGATGGGACAGGGCGTATAATACAATAACCTCATTCTATTAAAACATTTTTTTCAAATACATTATCCCCTCGGTTAAAAATTATTATTTTTATGGAAAAAATTGACAACACTATAAATGATGCTAAAAAAAAACTTAAAGTTAAATATTTGCAAAATTTATGTTGTAATTACCTTGTATTCGTGTTCCTTGAATAATAGGTTTGGTTTTGGAGAGATTAAGACCTTCATACTCTAGTTTGGAGGAGGTTTCAAGTGGTGAGCTTAATAAGATCAGTATCAGAAATGCAAGTAATTTTCCCATGTCTTCCTTTTTTACTAAAAGGTATATATGTGTGCGCAATCTAGAGTGAGAATCAAAGAGTGGGTTTTTTTTTTTTTTTGAAAAAGAGGGTTTGAGTGATGGAATAGGCTTTGTGAGATTTATAGGGACCAACTGTTCCACAATAATTTAGGTTTGAGGATTATTAGAATAGATTATTATACAGAGAAAAATGCGATAGATGTCTCCTAAAATAAGTTATTTATGTCATTTAATTTTTTATATTAAAATCAGTATCATTTAGCATAAGTTTTGTAAAAATGAAAAATTAAGTACAAATTATATTATTTTAATAATTTTTTTATTAAAATATTATTATTTTTTTATCAAGTAGTTAAACGTAATTAAAACATGAGTTTTTATCAATGATAAAATAAAATTAATACGAAAAATAATTTCACAAAAAATTTGTTTTTAATATTTGTTAATTGTCATCATTTTATTTTAATATTTTATTAATTTTTAATTTTTAATAAAATTAAAATATATATCTAATAACTTTCTTTTTGGATATCATTATTATTTTTTTTATAAATAATTTCATATAAAATTTACTTTTATCTTTATTAAAAATTCGTATTTTTAATAGCGTTTTAATCACGTGACATAAAATAATAATATTTTAATAGAAAAGTTATTAAAATAATATAATTTTTTCTTAATTGTTCATTTTTAATTGAGGAGTAAATAACACTATTTTTAATCTAGGAGAATAAATGATACAAATGACTTATTCTAAAGAACTTATATTACACTTCACCCTATTATAAAAATGTAATACGGTTTTTGAAAAATAATAATGTTAATTGAATTCTTTTATATACTTGAAGAAATACTATGGGAGGATGGAGAAATTGGTGTTTTCCAATAAGAGAATGAGAATCAAAAGAGGAAGGATCTAGTGATAAGATATAATTCTCTCTTATTTTAATTATATGTTAGAATCATACAAAATATAATTAAATAAAAAAAATAGAATTAATCAAGAAGGAGGTCCAGCATTTGAAGAAATTAATTTTCTATTTTTTTTTTCTTTCTTTTCTAAGAAAGAGAAAGAAGGCGAGTTATAGGGAGAAGAACATATGCTAAAGCGTTAAAGACAAGCTTAGTAGGAACCACCCAATAATCTTATCATATCTAGGAAATATATTAATCATAAAGCTAGCTTAAATATTATATTGTTTTTCACATTAATTAAACATGTTTAGTCATCTCACAAATACAAGAAACATTGATAAACTAGAAAATTCATGCTTTTAATCTTAGGGGCCGGGACATAGAGTATCAATGAAAGATGCTGTTTCTATAAATCTCTTAATCAAATTAAGAAATTATTTTGTTTAATTAGAGAGAGAATAAATTTCACGTAAAGCGGGAAACATAAAAGAGTGGAATAAATAGCTTTTTCTAATGAAAATAAAAGACCGATGCGTTTGATTTATTAAATATAAAAGTAATAATATTGATAATTATAATAAAATTAAATGTAAAAAAAATAATAGTATTATTACAATATTTATTTAAGCAATATAATCAAAATAAATAATAATATTAAAATAAAGATTATAAAACTATAAATGAAGTAAAATTAAAAAAAATAAACTTTTTTTATTATTAAAAGAGATAAAATGAGCAAAAAAATATAAATAATTATACAAATTATGAGAAAAATTTAGCATTATAGTGTATTCTTAAAAGCTCCATGCGTAATAAAAATTATATGCTATTGTTGTAATCTCTTTATATTCTATTACATAGTATAGTCAAACTAAATACAATAATATTTTAAATAATTTTTATTATAATTGTAATTATTGTTAACTAAATATTGCCCAAAAGTTGAATATGATAAATGGACAACTTTTGAAGAAATCTTTGGAGCATGCCTGAAATAAAAGATCGTCTTTTTTTTTTAAAAAAGGTTTACTATTAAGTGATATATACTTTCAACTAAAAATATTTTTGAAATTAAAATATTAATACTCTAAAATTTATAATAATAAAAACAACAATTAATAATATTAAATTTAATTTAATTAAATAAAGTTTAATATTGAACATATAATTTAATTTAACGGTATCCAAGGACATGCCAAACTTCTTTTAATGATAGAAATATATAATTAGTTGGACAGTATTTAAATAATTATGAATTTTAAAGATATTATTTTTATTTTAAAAAATATATATTTTAATGATTTTATTTTATATACGTGGAATAAGCCTCATCCTGAGCTATACCATTTATATAACTTGTGAATTTAAGTATAATTGTTTAAAACAAAAGAAATTTTTTTAAATTTCATTTATTCATTAAAATTGTAGTATATAAGCTATAAATAAATAAAAAATATATTAATGAACAAACATCCTTTTCCAATTCTAGTGACAGTGGTGACGATAATCAATCACAACTTTTATGACCAGTTTTCAATTTGTTTGTCTTAATTATTGTTAATAATATTTTCACGTATTTAATCAAGTTATTTGTATTTATCTATTCCGTCTCTGAAATAACTACAATTTCAATAAATAAATAAATAAAAATTAACAAGTCTATTTTTTCAACTACCGCACCTTTTAATTATTAAAATATTAAAGCCAAAGAACAAAGTCATAAGCTTTAGTACTGCTCTAAGAAAAAAGTGATCAAAGCGAATAGATGCGATCTATTCCTTCAAATGTTATTCTTGTAAATATAAATGTCGATTGAACGTGTAACTTAAATTTTACGTAGGTTCACAAAATAATATTGAACACATAAACTTTAAAACAACTGGTACATGTAAATGTTTAAATTGAGAGATATTAATGAGATTTATTAAATTAAATTTATGTTTAGTTTTCGTTTTCTGTCATATTGATATGCACGTTGTTAAAAAATCACGTTAAGAAGTATGATACTAGAGATCTATCATCTTTGATACATAAGTTAAATTTTGGAGATAATAGTTAAATTTGAGAGGTGTTTTATGGTTGAGTATGAGATTATGACTGTAATTTTTTCAATTATGAGATCCTATTTATAAAGTTTGGGTGGATAATATTTTTGTAAATAAGTCGTATTAATTAATATTTATATTATTTAATAATAATAATATCAATATTTTACCATTAATACTCCATATTTAATGAAAAATTTCTTAATTACGTGCTGACTATACTATTTAACTTTTCTCTTGCTGATATGTACTAATCAAATAGTATCACGCGTATTTGATTTTATTTCTAGCCAACAAGACTTATAGAACAACCCATTCATTTTCAAACTCATCTTATATTGTATCACTTAATTTTTATTGAGATAAGACTATATTAATTAAAATATCTTATTTATTTTTAATGAGTCTAAATAAAACTAGTAAAATTACAAAAATAATATAAAATATGATACATGATTATTTATAAGAGAAAAGTAACATGGATTTGTCTAAGATTAAATCATTTGTGTCATTTATTTTCTTAAATTATAAGAGATATTATTTAATCCCTTAGTTTAAAATAAATAGGCTAATTAAGAACAAAATACATAATTTTAGTAATTTTTTAATTAAAATACTATTTTATAGTAAGTTAATTAAGAACAAATTATATTATTTTAATATTTTTAATATTAAAATATTAATCTAAAAAATAATATTTTAATTAAAAATTTATTAAAATTATGTATTTGGTCGTTAATTGATCTCTTTTTTTAAAACTAAAAAATTAAATGACATTACTTATAATATAAATAATCAAATGATACAAATAATATAATTTAAAAGATCTTTATGGCTATATTCATCGTAAGTATAATAAAAAAATGGTTAAAGTTAAGCATGTTATGATTATAAGATAAATAAAATAAAATAAAATTTAAATAAATAAAATAATATTGCATTAAAAGTACATTCAAGACAATTAAATAATATTTAAATAATAAAATATTATGCATTATTTTTAAAGCTAGATATGTGATGATATTACACGCTAGTAGGCTACTACAAAAGCTGCTTAATAAGATCACTCATTCTATTAATCACGTCTTTGCATAACACTTTAAATTGGCTTTTTTCTTTTTTAATTTGATGAACTTTTAAATTGGCTTTATGTACCCTTTGTTTGATAAGCTTGCAGAGTTTATTATTATTTTTTTAAAATTTTATTGCTTCAAATGTTCTTTCAAATTTTTGTCTCTTTGAAAAGCCATTTAAGGATCATCTAACTCGATCCTTTGTCAAGAAAATTGTCAAAAAATTCAGCTTATTGCCAAGAAAGTATATGCTGGATCACTTCTATAAGATAGGGTCTTGTTTTTTCTTTTTTCTTTTTAATCATCAATTAAAAACCTCCATTGGAAGAGATCTGTTATAAATTAGCGCTAGTGGAAGCGAAGTTTTGGGTCCAATTTAGTTGCACAAATAATTTAGTTTTGGATAATAGCAAAATAAGAAGCAATAAGAAAAATAAATGGCACAATGATTTAAGTGGTTCAACTTTTCAATGTGAAAAGTCTACTTCACTGACAACGGCACACCGAAGCAAATCCACTATCAAATCCAAAAGGAGAGTACAGACACCAATATCTAAATAAATAACCACTTGCAAAATGAAATCTAAATTACACAGTATTTCTAACCTTGTACGAGGACAAAAGCACAAGTGTTGTAGAAACTGCTTGCTTCAAACAATACCAAAAAGCCACAACACTAATTTAGAAGAGAGCCACTATATTTGTGTGAGAGGAAGACAATTAAGATTTTTCAAATACTAATTAAGATACCAAATTTTTCAAAATACAAAATTCCTCGAAATACCAAATGGCCGTCGTCCAAAAAACCCCAAAGGGCAATCACTTACTGCAAACACCAATCAAGTTCAAACAATGCTTGAATTTGTTAACTGAAACTGGTTTGGTCAACATATCAGCTGGATTCTCAGTAGTAACTATCTTATTAACAACAATAGCACCCTGAGACACAATGTCACGAACGAAGTGATATCTGACATCAATGTGTTTGGTCCTCTCATGATACATAGTATTCTTGGTCAAATGTATCGCACTCTGACTATCGCAAAATACAACAGAAGTATCCTGCTGTAAACCCAAGTCACAAACCAAACCTCTAAGCCAGATGGCTTCTTTCACTGCTTCTGCTGCTACCATATACTCTGTCTCTGTAGTAGACAAAGCAACTGTAGACTGTAAAGTAGCCTTCCAGCTAATGGCACAATGAGAAAGAGTGAAAACATAACCTGTCAGAGATATTCTCTTATCCAAATCTCCAGCATAATTGGAGTCCATATAACCAATAACACTGCAACCAGTATTAGAACTCCCATCATATACCAAACCAAAACTAGAAGTGCCTTTCAAATACCGAAGTATCCATTTCACTACATGCCAATGACCCTTTCCAGGGTTACCCATGTATCTACTAACAACACTAACTGCATGTGAAATGTCTGGACGAGTACAAACCATAGCGTACATTAAACTACCAACGGCACTTGCATATGGAACTTGAGACATGTACTTCTCTTCTTCTTCTGACTGTGGTGACAAATCCAAAGAAAGCCTAAAATGCGCAGCTAGTGGCGTACTCACAGGTTTAGACTCTTTCATACCAAAGCGTTCAAGAACTTTTTCGATATAACTTTTTTGAGACAAATAAAGCTTGCCCGCTTGTCTATTCCTGTAAATTTTCATTCCCAAAATTTTTTTTGCTGCACCCAAATCTTTCATTTCAAACTCACCACTAAGCTGAGACTTTAATTTCTGAATCTCAAGCTTATTCTTAGAAGCAATAAGCATGTCATGAACATATAGCAACAAATAAACAAATGAATCATCAGAGAATCTTTTATGATAAACACAACTATCATAGTCACTCCTAGAGTAACCATGATCAATCATAAAAGAATCAAACCGCTTATACCACTACCTAGGAGATTGCTTCAAACCATATAATGACTTTTTCAATAAACAAACATGATCTTCCTTACCTGGAACAACAAACCCCTCTGGCTGGTGCATATAAATTTGTTCTTCAAGCTCACCATGTAAGAAAGCTGTCTTGACATCAAGTTGTTCTAATTCCAAGTCAAACAGCGCAACCATAGCAAGCAACACACGTATGGAGCTATGTTTCACAACGGGTGAAAATACTTCATTGAAGTCAATACCCTTTTTCCAAGAATAGCCCTTTGCAACAACACGTGCCTTGAACCTAGATGCTTTAACCTCAGGTATACCTTCCTTTTTCTTGAGGACCCATTTGTTTCCAACAATCTTCTGGCCCTTAGGCGGTATTACCAATTCCCAAGTATGATTCTTATGAAGAGACTCAATCTCTTCATTCATAGCAACCAACTACTGAGCAGACTCATCACAAGTGACAGCTTCACGATAACTAGTAGGTTCATTCACCCCAATAGTCTCTGCCACAGACAATGCATAAGAAACTAAATCTGCATCTGCATACCTCTGAGGGCGTCGAATCTCTCTTGTTCCTTTACCCTTAGCGATGCTGTATGGTTGCTCTTGTTGCTGTTCTGCTATATCAGGGGTAGAATCATCTACCTCGTCCACAAATGGCTGATTTGAAGTGCTCTCTTGCACTTGACTAGGAGCTCCACTCTCAAGCTCCACCTGCTCACTAACAACGGAGTTTTTATCTGCAACAACTGACTCCTTTTTCTTTTCCAACATGGAAAGCTCATCAAATTTAACATCTCTGCTAATTAAAAATTTAGGTGACTTGGGTTCAACACACCACAATCTATAACCCTTCACCCCATAAGGATATCCCAAAAATATACATTTCAATGCCTTCGGCTCAAGCTTACCATCATTAACATGAGCATAAGAAGGACAACCAAAAACTTTTAAATTAGAATAATTAGCAGCAGTACCAGAAAATACCTCAAACGGAGTCTTCAACTCAATTGTAGTTGATGGAGACCGATTCACCAAATAGTAGGCATGGTTACAAGCTTCAGCCCAAAAGGATTTATCCAATCCAGCTTGAAAGAGCATACAACGAGCTCTTTCCAAAAGAGTCCTATTCATACGTTCTGCAACTCCATTCTGTTGTGGTGTATAACGCACAGTGCGGTGTCTCACTATGCCATTCCTTTCACAGAACTCATTAAACTGACTCTCACAAAACTTCAAGCCATTGTCCGTTCTCAAACGCTTGATCTTCTTGCCAGTTTGATTTTCAATACAAGCCTTAAACTTGACAAATCTCGAAAACACTTCATTCTTATTTTTCAGAAAATATACCCAAACATGACGAGAGAAGTCATCAATAAAAGTCAACATATACCGGGCACCACCCTTGGACGCAACACGAGAAGGACCCTAAAGATCTGAATGAATATAATCAACGGTACCTTTCGTTTTATGGATGGCTGTACTGAACTTAACTCTGCGATGCTTTCCATAGACACAATGCTCACAGAAATCAAGCTTCCCAGTTTTCTGATCACCAAGTAAACCCCGCTTGCTCAAAATAGACATCCCTGCCTCACTCATATGCCCCAACCGCATATGCCACAAGCGAGTCGTATCTGAATCTTGATCTGACGAGGATGAAATTGAAACACTGCCAATGACAATGCTACCTTGAAGCATATAGAGACCACGAGACAATTGCCCTTTAATAACCACCAGAGCACCCTTAATAACTTTCAAAACTCCACCTTCAGCTATATACCTATAGCCTTGTGAGTCAAAAGTACCCAAAGATATTAGGTTCTTTTTCAAATCTGGAACATGGCGAACATCTTTCAAAGTTTTGACAATACTGTCATGCATCTTAATTCGGATAGTACCAATACCAACAACCTTACAAGACACATTATTTCCCATCAAGACAACACCCCCATCAATGGACTGATAAGAAACAAACCAATCTCTATTGGGGCACATATGGTAAGTGCAACCCGAAATCAAGAATCCAAACATCTCTAGGAGAACTAATAGATACTGACAGAACATTATCACCATCGGTACCAGAACTATCTGCAATACCAGCAACATCATTAGTACCAGAAGATGTTGTGGTAGATTTTCCTTTACCTTTGAGTTTCGGACAGTTAACTTTCCAGTGCCCTTCTTGACGGCAATAATTGCATTTATCTGTTCTCTTTCTAGATTTAGATCTAGACTTGCCTCTAATTTTGCTCGAGCCTTTTTCTTGCGTTCTTCCTCTAACAAACAAACCACTGCTACTATCGTTATTACTTGTAGACAAATTTTTCTTCAACTCTCTGGAATTCAAAGCCGCTTTGACATCTTCCAAAGAAATAGTGTCTCTCCCATATAGCATGGTATCAACAAAATGTTCAAACGAATGAGGTAAAGAACATAACAAAACTAAAGCCTGATCCTCATAATCAATCTTAACACCAACATTTTTCAGATCACGAATAATTTTAGTAAATTCATCAAGGTGATCATGCAAAGGCATACCTTCTGACATTCTGAAAGTGTACAAGCGTTGTTTCAAATATAACCGACTAGTCAAAGACTTGGTCATATACACGCTCTCCAATTTAAGCCATAACTCTGCAGGAGATCTTTCATCACCAACCTTTCGTAATACCTCATCAGACAAGGATAACTGAATTGAACTGAGAGCATTTTCCATCAATGCATCTTTTTCTTCCTCAGTCAATTTTTCTGATAATTTATCCTTGCCTTCAAGTGTCTTAACGAGCCCTTCTTTAACCAATATGGCTCGCATCTTCATTTGCCAAAGACTAAAATCATTCCTACCATTAAATTTCTCAATTTCGTATTTTGCCGCCATGACAGAATACCCAAAATTAAATTAACAGAAGCACAACCCAGAAAATATGAAACCAACCAAATAATCAAAAGCTCAAAATAAATCCAAATGAGCAAACTTGATTAGTTCCAATAAATAACCCAAAGCTTTGATACCAATTTGTTATAAATTGGCACTAGCGGAAGCGAAGTTTTGGGTCCAATTTAGTTGCACAAATAATTTAATTTTGGATAACAGCAAAATAATAAGCAATAAGAAAAATAAATGGCATAATGATTTAAGTGGTTCAACCTTTCAATGTGAAAAGTCTACTCCACTGACAACGGCACACTGAGGCAAATCCACTATCAAATCCAAAAGGAGAGTACAGACACCAATATCCAAATAAATAACCACTTGCAAAATGAAATCTAAATTACACAGTATCTCTAACCTTGTACGAGGACAAAAGTACAAGTGTTGTACCGTGATGGTTCTCCAACCAAGAAACTGCTTGCTTCAAAGAACCCAAATTGACTTCAACCAAATAGTGGCTTTACTAATTCAAAAGGATAAATCTTAATTGTCTTCCTCTCACACAAATATAATGGTTCTCTTTTAAATTAGTGTTGTGGCTTTTTGGTGTTGTTGTTCAAATGATATTGAGAGTAGCAATATATATAGGTAAAATTTCCTTGGAGAGAAAGTAAATCTCAAAACTTGGCCATCAAGTATATTTAGCTCCCAAGTATACTTCTCTTCCAAGTAAATCTCTTCTCCAAGTAAACTTCTTCTTCAAGTATTCTTCTTCTCCAAGTATGCTTTTCCTTTAAGAAAAAGTTAAGACCAATATATATGTGACGATTAGATTTTTATCATATAGATGTCTTACAGAAAAGTAAAGCAAGTTATTTAATTTATCAGTATAAGTGGTATTTATTGAATTAATATTCTTGTCAGATATTTCACATAATTAATTAATAAATTTGTTACTTTTTTTAACTAGTATTTTTACCTTATCATTAAATATTTTACTTGGTGGGCAAGTCCTCCTTTTATTAATTAAATATTTTACTTGGTGGGCAAGTCCTCCTTTTATTAATTAAATATTTTACTTGGTGGGCAAGTCCTCCTTTTATTAATTAAATATTTTACTTGGTGGGCAAGTCCTTCTTTTATTAACTAAATATTTTACTTGGTGGACAAGTTCTTCTTTTATTAATTAAATATTTTACTTGGTGGGCAAGTTCCTTTGTCTCCAAGAATGTTGATTATGGTCCAAGTTTTTGAAGCACTATATATATGTGTTAGGTTCATCCATTCCTAAAATCTCTTCTCAAAGTCCTTCTCTCTACCACATATTCTTAATCCTTATTCCTCAAATCTATTCTTTCTTCTTGGATTTTTTAAGAGACTTAGGTTGTGAGCTATTGAAGGATACTTTTATTAAGACAATTCATCTAAAGGTTTAATGTAAGTAAATCCCAATCTTTTTGCATTAGAGTAAGTTATGTGTATGTTATATGTTACGTGAAATTTATATGCTTCTAAAGTTATTTTACATAATAATATATGCTCATGCATACATGTTCATTATTAATTGTCCAAACCATACATGAACATTTATATGTTAAATATATTTTAAGCATATTGATTAAGAAACAAGAAAAGTGATAATGATGTTTTGTCATAAATATATGCAATAAGAAGTTCAAAGTGTGTGTGTGCCTATGTTTTGAGGGCTGAGTGGGCAAGGGACGCGGGGGACCGGCGGACCCACCATAGTTAAATGAATGATTGATCGTATGCAGGGAGGTTTCCCTTATGTTTAGGTGGCCACAGGGAACGATAGGCCCTTAATGGGATCACCAATGTGTGTGTGGCGACTTCAGTTGGTCCACACTCATGTTATGCCCCAAGTACGATACTACCAAGGATCCGGTAGTTGGAACAGGTTCCGAAAACCATGGCCCACTGGTTACCAATGGCATAGGTATCACACAAGGGCCCTACTATAAAGATTAAAAATATATATATATTTATATGAAAACCACCATTGAACCAACAATTGAAGAAAAGTACAAAGAAAAGAGGACATGTGTAAATGAAGAGAAATATGTAAATAAATAAATCTGTCATCTTGATGCATGTTGCATGTGGATTTACTTACTGAGCGTTAGCTCATTCGTGTTTACTTTAATTTTTTTTAGATAATGAGCAGTAGCTTTGGACGACATAAAGAAGACATCTAAGAGTGTGGCTTTGAAGTGGTCCCAGTTTAAGATCTTTTAAAAGTCAATGATTGTTTATAAATAAGTATTTAATAAGTTTACTGTATTGAAACACGAACAATATTTTCTATCCTAATTAGTTCATGCTCTTTTATTTATGAAGAAAGCTAAACTTTAAGATTATTTCAAAGTTTGAGAGACCTGACAAGTTAGTACCTACTTTTCAAATAAACTATCTTTTCAAAAAAAAAAAAAAAGTAACATTTCCTAGTCTACCCACAAGGTAGGCTCGGGGAGCGTTACAGTTTGGTATCAGAGCAAAGGTTTTTGTTGTTCCTGTAGACTTAAGGGACCACAAGATCATACCACTGGATGTCTACCAAATGTCGTCCGGTAAGTTATAATGTATTGAACTTTTAATTTATTGTCTTATGATTTTATGATTTTATGATTTTTTAGAAACTTATGAGAAATAGTAGTGAGTATAGTTTGTTCTTGGAAATTAGAGTATGGCCAGTCGTAATACTAGATCACGTGACAACTGCAATAATGGGGATAATCTTAATGAAGAAACACTTCAACCAAATGCTCCACTTACTATAGGCATGTTTATGCAAGCAATGGCTACTTTCGGGCAAGCACAACAACAACATCCTCCAAGACCCCAACCAGAACGAAGTAGCTTCTCTGATTTTAAGAAATTGTTACCACCGACCTTTGAGGGTACTATAGATCCCCAAGAGGCAGAAAAGTGGATAGCTGAGATGGAAAAGGCTTTTACTGTTGTACGATGTACCGAGACAGAAAAGGTGGCAAACGCTACATACATGCTTCAAGGAGACGCCCTTGACTGGTGGAAGATGATGGCACGACAACATGAAGGCAACATGGATTTATTTACTTGGGAGATGTTTCGAAACTCCTTCTATGAGAAATACTTTCCAAAAAGTGTTCGAAGACAGAAGGAATGCGAGTTTCTTCAACTACAACAAGGAAACAAAACTGTTACTGAGTATGAGGCAGAGTTCGCTCGACTTGCAAAATTTGCCCCTACTTTTGTGGCAGCTGAGGAATGTAGAGCCCAACGCTTCGAGGAAGGATTGAGACCACGAATTAAGGAAGCTGTTTTACCGTTTGAATTAACCACTTACACTGAAGTGGTGAATAAGGCACTAGTGATTGAAATGGCCCAACAATTGGTCCATGGAACAAGTAAAACTCCTTTTGGAGGTGCTGGAAATGACTCAAGGGGGAAGTTTTGGCAAGACAAGGGACAAAAGCGAAAACACCAGTATAAAAATAAGGATAACAACAATGGAAATTGGGATGATCAAAATAAGCAAACTAGGGCTATGTGTCCCAAATGTGGCAAGGACCATCGAGGAGAATGTCGCATGGGGAGTAGTGTTTGCTTTAGATGTGGAAAGGTTGGACACATTGCTCGTGATTGCTATGGAGGCCCAGGGCCAAATAATATCAACAACAATGCTCAAAAGAGGACTGAAGCTCGTGTGTATACCTTAACTCAACAAGAAGCCAATGACACTTCAACTGTCATAACAGGTATGGTGAACATACATAATTGTTTAGCTAGGGTACTTATAGATCCTGGTGCAACACACTCATTTGTTAGTTATGCCTTTACCAAGCAACTTAACAAAAAACCAATTCTTATGAATGAATTTTTCAACGTCTCAACCCCATTTGGTGAAATCATGAAATCGAGTTTTAGCTTGAAGGCTTCTCCTGTTAAAATTGGAAACCGTTTACTACCTGCTAACTTAATAATCTTAGGAATCCATGACTTCGATGTTATCCTTGGCATGGATTGGTTGGCTACGCACCATGCTATCCTTGATTGTCATCATAAGATTGTAACCTTCCAACCTCCAAACGAACCTAGCTTTACCTTTATTGGTACAAAACAAAAGTTAAGTGTCCCGTTAATCTCTGCAATGAAGGCCCGAAAAATGTTGAATAAAGGTTGTAGAGGATACTTAGCTTCTATTGTTGAAGTACCAAAGGAGGAAATAAATATGGTCCAATTACCAGTTGTTTGTGAGTACCCAGATGTTTTTCCAGATGATTTGTTAGGTCTGCCTCCTGATAGAGAAATGGAATTTTCCATTGATTTGGTTCCTGGTACTGCCCCAATTTCTAAGGCACCTTATCGTATGGCCCCTATTGAATTAAAAGAACTTAAGGTGCAATTACAAGAGTTGTTGGATAAGAACTTCATCCGACCTAGTCATTCTCCTTGGGGAGCCCCAGTACTATTTGTAAAGAAGAAAGATGGGACTATGCGATTATGTATGGACTATCGTGAGTTGAATAAAGTCACGATTAAGAACAAATATCCGTTGCCCCGAATTGATGACTTATTTGACCAACTTCAAGGTTCCAATCATTTCTCTAAAATAGATTTACGATCAGGGTACCATCAGCTTAAGATAAAAGAGGAAGACATTCCTAAGACGGCTTTTCGTACTAGATATGGTCATTATGAATTTCTTGTTATGCCTTTCGGATTAACAAATGCACCAGCTGCATTCATGGATTTGATGAACAGAGTGTTCAAAGAATATTTGGATCAATTTGTAATCGTTTTCATTGATGACATTCTCATTTACTCACGATCAAAGGAGGATCATGAGAAACACTTAAGACTTGTCTTAGACATCCTTCGGGAGAAAAGATTGTACGCAAAGCTTAAGAAGTGTGAATTTTGGTTGGATCATGTTGTTTTCCTTGGCCATATTGTTTCTAAGGAAGGCATCGCTGTGGACCCCAGCAAAGTTGAAGCTGTACAAGGATGGCCAACTCCTAAGAATGCGAAAGAAGTTTGAAGCTTCTTAGGATT